>NLAP01000001.1:541921-1141921 GCA_002374725.1 Metschnikowia hibisci | reverse complement strand
ACGTAGTAACCTGAAACTCTTCCCTTTTTCTGCAATCCATTGAAAAATGTCTTGGCCTTAGTAAGGTTCTCCGAAGCGTTAACAATTCGGGTACCAATAGTTAAAATCTTAGCAATATCGCCCAGGAAAAAAAGCCCATTTTTGGCTTCCTTCTTCTGTTGCTCCTCAATTTCTACCAACCGATCCCAGTTCATTGATCTTTCGTGTGATGTTTGCTTATTGTGTTTGATCACTGTAGCAAGCCCTTTGGTCACCAACAGCTCCGCCAAATCAATTCCATTGACATTCAAAGAAACGAGAAAACGAGAATCCAAATTAAGCTCCTTGTTAGCCTCTCTGAATCCATCCACAAACATCTGGGCGGCCTTACCAATGGAAAATACTCGAGTGTACTCCTTAGCCATCTGCACCAAAGCTGCCTGGTGAAGACTATTTTTGGTAACTGTGACATCATGAGGTTTTGGACCTCTCACCGAAGCCAATTGAACGGTAATCTCGTCTCCAGATGGTAAACAAACATTGATGGTATCTGCGCTAATGACCTTAGTCACGTGCACCTCCACAGTAGAGCCTGGTCTTATAGTTTTCCCAGACATTTTTGCAGTTACCGATGAATTGGACGACTTTGCAGTTGGATTAGCATAAATTCCCTTGGCAAGACCTTTGGCCTTTTGCTCAGCTTTTCTGAATCCAGTCATCACCGACGAGCCAAGGAGAGTTGACTGCCAATCCACAATTTCTGCCAAACCATTTTCCAATAATTTCTCATGAATGCTATTTCCAGAAGGATGTTCTACCAAGACAAGTGGAATACCACCTTGGTTTTCACCCACTATGCGCACGTGCACATTTGTCTTGGTAAGTAAATGGTCCTCCACATACTTCTTTGCTTCATGAGCCACTTTTTGAAACAGCCCCTCTTCATCTGTTCTAGGAGATTTTAAACCTGCCAAAAGCATTGGTTGCAGGATATAGGATTCACCGAGAAGAATGCGTCCCACAATACGATCACCAGAAACCACTCGTTCCACCACAGTTTCTAATGGAACATCTTTACTCTTTTGGACGATTCCAGATGAGAGCTCCACTGATTTCGGCTCTGAAAAATCGTCGGCCCAAATTCCAAGGTGGTGTTTTTGTGCAGTCTCCTGGCGGGCCTGAAGACCCTCCAAAAAAGTCTCTTCAACCTCAGTTTCAGGCCGTAAATTATCCTTTAATTTAACAAGACCCCGTTCTGCCATATACTCAATCAAGGAGTTAAAAATGGGTGCCTGAACATCACCAAATTCCTTCCCAGAGGGTAACTTAAAGAGTACCTTAAATTTGATTTCTTTTCCCATCACCAATTGGCGTAAAAACTCCCGGGCCACATAACTTTCAGCACGAACATATTGAAGTGTCAATGTCCGTTCAGGTACAGGAAATTGGGTCAGTTTGGGTGGCACCAACACGAGAGTATCACCACTAAGCACATTTTTAACCCTAGCAGACAACATGATGAAAATAGAATGATCCAAAGAAGAAGGGGTAAATAGTTGGGGACTTCAAATGAAGAAACTCAATTAATTTTGATGAAGATTTGTTTTGATTTCAATAAATGGAATAAAAGAAAATTCCACTAAATTTCAAAATTTTCCAAACTCTTTTTTTTTGTTGTTCTTAATGAGTGAGAGTTTGCTGTTAAAATGTGGTGTGAGATTGGAGAGTACAGTGAAAACTTAGTCGTGGCGATTTCGCACCCCAACAATTAAGGCCAGCGATTGATAATCTTTTTCTTTATAACCTGCGTGAGACCACTAGTTTATTTAAACACGGAAATTTTGAAACGATTTTGAAACGATTTTGATTTTGAAACGATTTTGAAACAATTTTGAAACAATTTTGAATCTTGATTAAACTCGATTGTACTAAAATTCTTTTTGAGACTTGATCTGACGCCCGATCGAAACCCGATCTGAAACAAAACCCTTCGAGACTCCATTGAAACTCCATTGAAACTCCATTGAAACTCCATTGAAACTCCATTGAAACTCCATTGAAACCCCATTGAAACTCCATTGAAACTTCATTGAAATTCCATTGAGACTCCATTGAAACTCAATTCTGATACCCTTTCAGTTCATCTCAGACGTTCATCAACATAACACTCAAAACCTCATCATTTCATCGTCATTTCTGTGATCCCATTTATCAATCGTCATTTCTGTGAACCCATTTATTAACCGTCATTTCTGTGATCCCATTTATCAATCGTCATTTCTGTGATCACATTATCAACAGTCATTTCTGTGGCCCCACACAATTTCCCATTGACACTGAATCTAAACTGACCATGCCCAAATCTACCGCACAAAGAAGACTCTTAAAAGAATATCAACAACTCCTGCGAGACCCACCTCCTGGAATTGTCGCCGGCCCTGTTTCCGAAGATAATCTTTTCGTATGGGATTGTCTTCTTGAAGGCCCCTCGGAAACACCTTATGAAAATGGCGTGTTTAGCGCCACCTTTAAATTTCCCAAAGATTATCCGCTTGCTCCTCCCACACTTACATTTGACCCTCCGCTTTTGCATCCTAATATTTATGCTGATGGTACCGTTTGTATTAGTATTTTGCATCCGCCAGGTGAAGATCCCAATCAGTACGAACGGCCTGAAGAGCGCTGGCTGCCGGTGCAAAGTATTGAAAAGATTTTGTTGAGTGTGATTTCGATGTTGGCGGAGCCAAATCCGGAAAGTGGCGCCAATATTGATGCCTGTAAGTTGTGGCGGGATAATCGGGATTCTTATGATAGACAGGTCCGGAGTCACGTGAGACGCTCTTTGGGCTTGTAGCCTTATGAAACCTAGTCTTAGAAAATATGGTAATTTTGCCAAAATAATGTATAGAACAAAATAATTTAGTGTTTCAAAGTCATTTCTAGAATGTAATAGTGTAGTGTTTCAAAGTACCGTATTAACATGTTTCTTTATTAATGAAGCCTAGATAAGGTTATTGGATGTACGGGTGTAAAGTATTGATGGTCACGTGACATGATCCTGCCCCCAAATTATAATTAGTTTGCTTCTCTGCATGAAATCTATCCAGTATTTTCGAATAATGAGACCGAAAACCTCTTTGTTATAATCGGAGAACTGTGACATTCCCATCACCTCTGCACCATGACCAATGATGTCATCAGTTTCTCATATCTCACAATCATATACAAAGCATGGCAATTTGACTGACACAATCAAGAAGTGACACAATCAAGAAGTGACACAATACTGATAATCGTCTCAATTGATGATCGACACTATCAGTGAATCGACATAATCGATCTGGTTGTCTTGCATATAATACTCACGCGCTGTTAAGCCCATCTCGATTATTAGTATCAGCAATTCAAAAGGTTTCATGTCTTGCACCATATGTATAATTGGTGCTGGAGTAGCAGGACTCAAAGCAGCACAAGAATTTGTTAAATTTGGAATTTCTCCAAATGAAATTGTCATTCTAGAAGCCCAGGATAGAATCGGTGGCCGCATCAAAACCATTGTTTCTGGACCCAACAAGTACGATCTTGGTGCCTCATGGTTTCATGATTTCCTTACTAATTCAGTACTTCACGAAAATATTTCTGATGGAACTTTGGTCCCTCTGGACGGATATTTCGATGATAAAACACAGTTGTACTATGATGAAAATGGGTCTGTGGATGCAGGACCCTTGAAGCTAGAGCAAGTGCGTCATGACATTGAAAAATTCATTGAGCTTCATTATGCTTCTGCTTTGAATATTCCAGATACATCACTTGATGACATTGTACAATTGTTTATAGACCGATTTGGGTCATTTTTAAGTCTGGAGCAGCGCCTGTATGCAGGTCCCATGATGCGATATCTTGAATTATGGTTTGGCATTACTAGTGATAAAATCAGTTCCAAGTATGCTGCATTGAATCATGCAGGGCGCAACTTATTTAATCGAAAAGGGTTTTCTTTTCTCATTGAAAAATTGGCTCAAGATTTGAAAATTCGCCAGAATGAGCCGGTCACGTGCATCGATCGAAATACCCTCTGTGTGCACACCGCCAATGGAATAATACATCCAAGATATATAGTGGTGACGGTACCGCAATCTATTTTGGCATTAGAAGAAGGACATGTGAATGGAATCACGTGGAAACCTCCTCTACCTCGGCCTATGCGTGAAGCGATTGCCCATGTCCATTTTGGGGCTCTTGGAAAGGTGATTTTGGAATTTGACTCTGTTTTTTGGGCCGAAAACGAAGACAGATTTGAGGTTTTCGCCAAAAAATTGGAAAACACCGAAAAAATAAAAAACTCTCAAATGCCCCTTCCATTTGAATATCCATTGGTATTCATTAACCAAATTCCAATATCCGGGGCCAAAACCCTCATTTGCCTTGTGCAGTCGCCTTTGACAGACTTTTTAGAAGCAAACCCAAAAAAGGCTTGGCAATATTTGAAACCTATGGTTCAAGTTCTTTCCGTGAACAAAATACTGGTCCCTGAACCCAAAAATGTCATCGTTACTGATTGGACAATTAATCCATACTCTCGCGGCCTGTACACTGCATTGCACGTGGGTGATGATCCCAGCGGATTATATTTTCAATTTTCAGGTGAATTTGATATTTGTGGTTTGGGTCCAGATTCTAAAATTAGGTTCGCTGGCGAACATACTATATCTGAAGGTGCAGGATGTGTTCATGGAGCATATGAGAGCGGCCGTCGGGCTGCACAATGGATCATCAATGATATTCAAACTGGACGTGAAAAGTTGGGGTAAAAAAAGTTCATTTTTTAAAAGAAAGCCCATTCAAATTTTCTCTTTCTGAAAATTTAATTGTAGTGATCATCAAATCTGAAAAAAATGATGTATAGTTGATCTTCTGGAGATTGAGTCAAAGGTATGGTCCATATAATCCAGATTTGGATGAAAAAAAAAATTGGGTTGAAAAATCATTACACCAAGCATTAGTAACTCTTTGGAATAAATTTATTTGGTGACTTTGTTCCTAGAACTCTTTCAGACGATTCTTTCTTTATAAAAATGTTAGGTTCTTATGTGGGGTCCTGCATATAGCCACGCGGACCAGAAAATTCATTTTCTCAGCAACTAATCCCCTCAACAATGGCTACTCGTTTCGACGCCGATAACGCAGACAACCTTGAAGATATTGAAAAGCAATTTGCTGTTAAAGCAGTGGTCCAGGCTGAAACTTACTGGAACCTTATCACCAAAGTCAAGGCCTCAGAACTCAAGTTAACCACCTATGATGACCAACTTTATGATACTTTATTGGAAGATTTTCCTGAATTTGCCGACAAAGCCAAGTTAGCGGAGATTCTGGAGGATGAAATGAAGAGCGCTGCAGGAAAGGCCCGCTGGAGAGTTTTCTGCGAGAAATTTAAGGAAATTGACGATTACAACTTTGGAACATTGTTAAGAACCAAAGCTAACGACGAGTATTCTCAAGAAAATACCATTTTTGCTGTTAGAATTCAGTTTTACGCCATCGAGGTGGCCAGAAATCGCCATGGTTTGAACGACTGGGCCTCGGGCAATTAAAATAAACGAACCCTTGAACTATGGAACGTTATGTAGCACGTGATAAGACGCACATGATGTAAAGCACGTGACTTGGTACACGTGACACAAAACACGCGACTCTATTACACATGACTTATTGCACTAAGGTATTGGATCAATTGAGCCACGTCTACAACGCCAATGAACGCCCCCAAGAAACAATCACCCACAACCCCTGGCCCCAACGCCAATGCCAGCTCTCCTGCACTGACTCCCGCTCCTACTCAAAATGCCTTGGCCAATTACACCCTCCCCGGAGTAATAAGCTATTTGACTTCGGAGTTTACCAATTTGGAGCGATTCAAGATCATCACCAACCTCGAAAAATCCGAAATGAAATACAAAATCCAGCAACTCACTAGTGAGCTTAATAGTGCTCGATACTTGAACGAAAAGCAGGCCGTCAAGATTCGAGAATTGGAGGCTGCTTTGGGTCGGAAATCAACAGACAATGATATTTACGCCAGTGTGGAGAATTTGGTTATTCTGGATTCAGCTCCACAAGATTCTGGTGAATTTGGAAAGAGTGAAGAAATCCTGGATGAATCGAGGTCCAAAAATCCATCAAGCTCCAAAAATCAATCAAGCTCCAACAAAATTCCTTATATTGATTTGGATACAGTCAGAGATGCCCGTCAGACGCTAAATGAATCCATACGAGAAATTATTGACTTGCTTCGTCCACCGCTGAGTGCCATCAATATGGATGTTTATCCTTCAGAATCCGCTTTTGCTGATCTTCTAGAGACTGCAGACAGCTTTCTGTTTGATGCATCTCCTGAAAAGCCTCATGGTCTTTTTGAGCGTTACACTTTAAAAAGTGAAGATGTTTTGGCTGATCAAAAAGTCAATTCTGGAGATGGTTTCAAGGAAGAGCCTCTTTTGACATCGGATTTGGAAGCTGCGGAAATTTCACAAGAGAGTGATGCTGAAACTGTGATTGCAGATGAGATCAGTTCTCTTTCGTGATTGTAATGAGACTTAAAAACTCATCTATTCCATTTCGACAATTCTGCCTTCTTTTTTTATCCAGATTGCGTCTTTATTTGATGGAGATACAGGAGATCTCTTAAACTCATCATTTACAGCCTACTGAAGTTTGTCTGAATATGTTCTCAGCAGACATGCCTTTACTGAATTGTTATATCCAATAACAAAAAGCTGCTGGCTGTATTTATCAAGAACACATATCAATCAAGTTGAACAAAGCAAGTTGAACAAAGCAAGTTGAACGAAGAAGTCAAACAAAGAAATCAGCACAAAGAAGTCAGACACAATTCATAAAAGTCGAACTCATTGAATTTCTCAGTACCAGCTTATGTGCCAATTCCAATGATATACAAAAGCTATCAAGAAGCAGAGTTGGGTCTTACTTAATAACACATTATTCAAACGTGTTTTAGAGATGTTCCAAAATTGTTTCAGGGATGTTTCAGAGATGTTCCAAATTTGTTTCAGAGATGTTCCAAATTTGTTTCGGAGATGATATGTTCACGATAAAAATACTTTCGTTTACATATTCATCATCTTAAACAATCATTGAATTGGGGTAGAATGGCTTGATTGAGCTTCCTTCGAGGATCAAGCTCGTTTAAAAGAATTCGTTCTAATAGAGCTCGTTTAATAATTGATTTGGTTTTTGATCTAAAATTAATCAGAAATGAAAGTTTGAGAATTAAAAACCCTGTCTAATTTGTTGAAGTTGAATTTAATATAGTGAGAAATCACGCGCTTTATAGTGCAATTTGCATTTATGGCTGCAATTCTTTGCGCGCAGCCTGTGCCTTAATACGAGATATATAAGAGACTCCACGAGGTGAATTTTATGAAGAATCCAAAAAAAAAAAATAAGAAACTAAATATTTATATATAGCAGCCTTTTATTTAATTATAATAATTTGATACTTTAACATTAAATCAGAAAATTTTAAGAAGAATTTATTTACGAGATGTACGGGTGTGTTTTTGGTGCACGGGTGTGAGCATCGCTAAAGGTGTTGTGCATGAAGCATTTTTTCTCACCAGCAACTACTTCCTATGTCTAAGAAGCAGTCGTTTGATGATTTCTTGAAGCTGCAGAAGCAGCAGCAGCAGCAACAGCAGCCTCGGGGATACGGCTATCAACCTGAATATTATAATAGCCAGTTCCAGAATCACCAATATCAGGGTCAATATCAGGGTCAATATCAGGGTCAATATCAAGGATATCAAGGATACCAAGGATACCAGGGCCAATATCAAGATGGTGCTTTCAGCCCTCAGTTTGGATACCTGAAATCCGGTACGCCTGGCCCTGAGTCTGCTCTTGCTAGTGGAAGTGCAACCCCAATGACGCCATCTGGCTCTACTGTTTCTGTTTCGTCACTCAACACTGCGCTTAAAAAGTTGGCAGTGGATTCTCCAATCCAAGAGCATTTGGCACAAATCCAAACCTACACCAAGGCCGCCGAAGTTAAAAAATGTGCTGATGAAATTGCTGATATTATCCTACAACAACCATCCATGAACGTGGTGGAAGAATGGCGTCTTCTCGAAGTAGTCAAGTCGTTTTCCAAACCGAAAAACCCAACCATGGTTCGTGAAGCTGGTTTAGTGATTGTTCAACTGATTGCTCTTAAGCTTGGTGGACAGACCCCTAAAGAATGCCATGTAACTCAGTTTTTCCCTTCTGTCATGGATTTCTTTACTGATAAGGACAAGAACATTATCCGGGTCGCCAAGCAAACTGTGGATATCTTGTACGGTACATTCCCTATTCAAGCGCTTGGATCAGTGGTGATTGACGAATTATTATCATACTTGGCATCATCTGCCAAGTGGAATTCTAAGGTGGCTGCCTTGCTGACTTTCGACAAAATTATTGATGATGTTCCTGCAGACTTGTTGGAGATGAAGTTTAAGACTACAGTTCCTGTGTTAACTGACTTATCCACTGATTTCAAGCCAGAATTAGCCACCCATGGTTTAAAGACTCTCAAGAAATTTGTCAAAGTCTTGGATAACTTAGACTTGCAAAACAAATACGATTTGATTGTGGATACTTTGGCTAATCCCAAGAAGGTTCCTGAGTGCATTAAAAACTTGTCTTCTGTGACGTTTGTGGCCGAAGTTACTGAGCCTGTCTTATCGTTGTTGGTGCCAATTTTAGATAAGTCGTTGAAAATGTCTTCTTCTTCTAATGACCAATTAAGACAAACGGTCACGGTTACTGAGAATTTGACTCGTTTGGTGAATAACAAGCGTGAAATCGAGAGCTACATTCCTATTTTGATGCCGGGAGTAGAGAAAGTGGTTCACAATGCTTCTTTGCCAGAAGTTAGATCCTTGGGAGAAAAGGCTTTACATGTTTTGCAAGAGGCCAAGGATGAACAGCTTGATGGTAAGTTTCATGGACGGATTCTGCTTGAACAAGCTGAGAAATTTTATTTCGAAAACCTCAATAATGCTGACTTGGACAAAATTGCATCTGTATTGCTACAAGGAGATGCAGAAAAGTTATATCTTGCCACAGTATTGCAGACTGATTCTAATGTCAATGACTGGAAGCGTTTGGAGGAATACTTGAAGATGGTCACAGAAGTTTCTACGCTTAAGGAGTTCTCAATTGACACCAAGCTAAATTATGTCAAGCAAATCATCCATAACGTTAAGACTTTGTTTAATTCCAATAACAAACAAGCCGAAGAGCTCGATGAAGGAGCCGTGGAGATTGTTAACACAGATTTCTCTTTGGCATATGGATCAAGAATGTTGTTGAACAAAACCACATTGCGTTTATTAAAGGGACACCGTTATGGATTATGTGGAAGAAATGGAGCAGGAAAATCTACTTTGATGAGAGCCATTTCCAAAGGACAATTGGAAGGATTCCCATCTCCTGATGAGTTGCGTACGTGTTTCGTGGAGCACAGATTGCAGGGAGAGGAAGGAGACATGGATTTGGTTAGCTTTATTGCCTCGGATCCAGAGTTAAAAAATGTCAGCAGAGATGACATTTCTAATGCCTTAAAACTGGTTGGATTTCCTGATGAGAGATTGGCTCAAAACGTGGGCTCATTGTCTGGAGGATGGAAGATGAAGTTGGAATTGGCACGTGCCATGTTGATGAAAGCGGACATTTTGCTTTTGGATGAACCTACCAATCACTTGGATGTGGCAAACGTCAAATGGTTGGAACAATATTTGGTTGACAACACACAAATCACTTCATTGATTGTATCACATGACTCTGGATTTTTAGATGCTGTTTGCACAGATGTGATCCACTACGAAAACAAGAAATTGGCTTACTACAAGGGTAATTTGGCAGAGTTCGTCAAGCAGAAACCTGAGGGTAAATCCTACTACACTTTAAGTGACTCCATTGTTAAAATGGCTTTCCCTCCTCCAGGGATTTTGTCTGGAGTCAAATCCAATACTCGTGCTATAGCTCGGATGAACAACGTGACATTTTCTTACCCAGGAGCTACTAAACCTTCTTTGAAAAATGTTTCATGCAGTTTAACATTGTCGTCACGTGTGGGAATTGTGGGTCCTAATGGAGCTGGAAAATCGACGTTGATTAAGTTGTTGACCGGAGAAACTACTCCCAATGAAGGTAAGGTGGAAAAGCATCCTAACTTGAGAATCGGTTATATTGCACAGCACGCATTGCAGCATGTGGAGATGCACAAGGAAAAAACGGCCAATCAATACCTTCAGTGGCGGTATCGGTTTGGAGACGACCGTGAGGTTTTATTGAAGGAGTCTAGAAAAATTTCGGAAGAGGAGAAGGAGATTATGTCTAAATTGATTGATTCAGGTGAAGGTCAAGGTCCTCGTCAAGTTGAGGCTCTTGTGGGAAGACAGAAGTTGAAGAAGTCATTCCAATACGAAATCAAGTGGAAAAACTTCTTACCAAAGTACAACTCGTGGCTTTCGCGTGAATTTTTGATTGATGAGGGCTTCAACAAGTTGGTGCAGAAATTTGACGATCACGAGGCTTCCAGAGAAGGTTTAGGTTACAGAGAATTGACACCACCGGTGATTAGAAAACATTTTGAGGATGTTGGCTTGGATGGTGACATTGCTGACCACACACCCATGGGCTCGTTGTCTGGAGGACAATTGGTCAAAGTGGTGATAGCAGGAGCCATGTGGAATAACCCACACTTGTTAGTTCTTGATGAACCTACCAATTACTTGGATAGAGACTCTTTGGGTGGTTTGGCTGTTGCTATCCGTGATTGGAGTGGAGGAGTTGTGATGATTTCTCACAATGATGAGTTTGTTGGCGCTTTGTGTCCAGAACAGTGGCATGTGGAGAACGGAGAGGTGGTACAGAAAGGCACTGCAGTGGTGGATTCATCCAGATTTGCTGATGGCGGCGAGTCCGCTGAAGGCTCTCCTGACCCAGCTCCTAAAAAGAGATCTGACGATGACGATTCGCCAGCTAACATTAAGGTGCGTACCAGAAAGGTTAAGATGACCAGGAATGAGAAGAAGTTACAGGCGGAGAGAAGAAGGTTGCGTCACATTGAGTGGTTGAGTAGCCCTAAGGGTACGCCCAAACCAGTGGATACCGATGACGAGGAGTAGTTTTATTTTGGCCAGCTACCAATGAATTTTAATATACAGTTTTGATTGATAATAGCGGAATTTAAATGTTTAAATATAGAATTTAGTGGGGTGGATTTATTGACTTAGGGAACGTATATCACGTGATGAGTCACGTGATTATGATATTCACGTGACCATATTGGTGCGCCTTGAAGGCGAACTTCACTACCCTCACCCACAACATGGCAGACCGGTATTCGTTTTCGTTGACGACATTCTCGCCAAGGTATGTACATTGAAACCATCCTGAGTCTCTACTAACCGCAGTGGAAAATTGGTGCAGATCGAGTATGCATTGAACGCCGTCAAACAAGGAGTTACCACCATAGGAATCAAATCCGACAGTGGCGTCGTTCTCGCCACAGAAAGAAAAGCCAACCTGACATTGGTGAAACACGAATGTAACTCCAAGGTTGAAATGATCACGCCAGATATTGCCATGACGTATTCCGGCATGGGCCCCGATTTCCGTGTATTGGTGGACCGTGCACGTAAGTTGGCCCATACAAATTACAAGCGCATCTATAACGAATACCCGCCAGTCAGGATCTTGGTGCAGGAGTTAGCCAAGGTCATGCAGGAACTGACACAATCTGGAGGTATTCGTCCCTTTGGTGTATCGTTGTTGGTTGGAGGGTATGATGCTCACTCCGACAAATATCAGCTTTATCAGGTGGATCCTTCTGGGAGTTACTTTCCATGGAAAGCTACGGCGATTGGCAAAACTGCAGTATCGGCGAAGACATTTTTGGAGAAGCGGTGGAATGAAGATTTAGAGTTGGAGGATGTTATTCACGTGGCTCTTTTAGCTTTGAAGGAGTCGGTGGATGGTGAGTTGACGGGTGCTAATTTAGATATATCTGTGATTAGTACGCCGCAAGATCATTTGTTGGGATTCAAGGGTACCAGTGATGTTGGACCACGGGTGAAGAATTTGACAGCTGAAGAGATTAATGATCGCCTAGATGCGTTGTAAACTCAGCCAAATTTAGGGATGACCAGAGGTGACCAGAGGTGACCAGAGGTGATACAAATATAGGTGATTCAGAGGTGACCAGAGGTGACCAGAGGTGATACAGAGATAAGGTGAATACCAAAAGTCGTGTCAGAGATGTGCAAGTTAGGAAGTCAAGTCGGTGACCGGCTTTGCAAGAGAAAGTATGTTTGATTGTCCAGAGTTGAAATGACTGACATCATGGTGATATATTGGTACTTATCTATAAAATATCATGATACGTACAGCTGTAATCGTATAATGTGGTTGACTCAATTAACTTATAATATAATGTCATGAGATTCATATACATTTAACAGGATTTACTTTGCCTTGATTCATCATTGTTTCATCATTGAATCATGATTGTTTCATCGTTATTTCATCCTCAGTTCATCATTGTTTTATCGTCTGTTGATCTGATTGGTGTGACTATATCATGGTGTACGTTTATCTCGTCCTGCATACATCCCCTCTATGATACTTTAGTACTTCTACAAATATTTACTAACTTTAACATCGAAAATAATTTATATAAGGGGGATTGAAAATTCACGGCTGAAACTGCATATATAAATTATTTCAGTTTGAATTGAATTGCAATTTACTCAGAAAGTCCAGGTTGCTCCGTATATATCAGCATTTATATTTCCTTACAACTACACAACCTACGTACCAAAAGAGAAGAGAAAAATCGAAAACTGTATAAAAAGAAAATTGGAAACTATGACGTGATTGGCTTTTCCATGGCCAATTTATCCAGCAAAAAAAAAAAGCAAAAAAAAAAAGAAAATTGAATTCTTTAATCATGGCGTACTGCACACAGTGCCCTTATTCTATTCTCCGTAGTAATTGTATATACGAGCCTAAAGCCAAAGTATTAAGTATATCTGTAACAATGGAGAACCCTTAAAGTTCCTGCATGTATCGACTATTCCTAATCTAGCCCAAAATCTTTACCTGTTCAATCCAATACATTTAGTAGCATGAGAATTATTCTGTATATACTTTTTATGTATCTATACTTTTTATGTATCTGTATATATTCTGTATGTAACATTTAAGTAAGAGACCGCGAAAGTATAGGTGCGCATCTCATCGCAAAAATCTACACATTAACTAGTCATGGTCAAGAAAAAGCAAAGATCGCAAAAGAATCGGCTGGAGAGAAAGATCCTTGATGCTTTCCATCATGCAGAGAGGCAGCAAAATGGATATGGGTCCGGTACCGATGAGTCGGATGATGGATTTAGTATTCGAGATGGAATCATGGATGCTCGGCTGTTACTGAAAGAACCACATGGAGGAAAAAATGACCCGCTTACAGATGAAGAAATCGATTCGGACGAAGCTTTTGGCTCTGATCATGATATCGATATTTTAGAGCTGAAATTTAGTCATAGTCTTCGTGAGAAAAAAAAGGGGAGAGACTCTGAAGATGACAGCGAAGGTGATAGTATAAATGAGGGGTACGAAAGCCTTGATGAATCACAGCTTGTTACTCTTTCGGAGGCGTGGGATTTAAATGAAAGGAATTTGAAAAGAGAAAAGAAAAATGATTTGGTGTTAAAGGATGATGATGATGATGAGTCCGATGATGATGATGAGTCTGATGAGTCAAATGAATCTGAGGATGAGTCAGATTCTGGATCCGACTCTGACTCTGAATCATCAGAATCAGAATCTGAAATCCTTCGAGGTTCTGACGATGAAGTGGATCTTCTCTCTACCCGCAAAACTATTGCAAACAATCTCCCCAAAGCAGGCAATTACCGCAAACTCATTAGTGATAAACGAGATGAGGACGAGTATGCAGTTCCGGCTGGAACAAAAAAACTCAGTCTTGCCGAAATGATGGGTACACAAGCAAACGATGCTCCGCTCATTAATGTTGATGGTGGAAAAAGTCTGACACCCGTGGCAATTCCATTGCCTAGGAAAGTACAGGAACGGTATGACCGTCGGGCAGCATACGAAATGACCAAAGAAGAACTTATTAAATGGAAAGATTCGGTAAGGCAACTTAATGAGTCAGATCATTTACAATTCCCATTAATTAAGCATCAGGAAGCCGATCAAGAAGAGGATGAAACAGACCTTCAATTTGTGGGGGAGCAGCAACAAAAAAATGAGCTTGAAAATAAGGTGGAGGCGCTTCTACGTGCAGGAGCGCTTCTTGACGAAAGCAACGAGCAAAAATTTGAACAAATCGAAGCAGCAAAACTTTCTAAAGAGGAAATGATGCATAGAACTCAGGAATTAAGGCGTATGCGTGAGTTGATGTTTCGCGATGAGCAGCGTGCGAAGCGAATTAAGAAGATCAAGTCAAAGCAATATCATAAGATCAAAAAACGGGAACGGTTACGTGATGCTGAATTGATTGATGAAGCAGAAGGTGTTTCAAGTGGTGATGATATTGATCAAGATATGAGACGTGCTGAGGAGCGTATGTCGTTGCGCCATAAGACCCAAGGAAAATGGGCCAAAAGCATGATTAAAGCTGGAATTACTAAAGATGCATCTACTCGTGCTGATTTGGAGGAAATGTTAAGGTCAGGTGAAAGGTTGAGGGCCAAGAAATTGGGTCACGCTAATGGAGAGCCGAGCGATGAAGATATTTCTGATATAGAGAAAGAGGTGGCACGTGATGATATAGAACACGAGGAAAAAGAGCGGGGTCTTTTGGGAAAGGGAGTGTTAGCTATGGGATTCATGAAAAATGCTGAAGAGAAACGTCGGAAGGAAAATAAACGAGAGATTGAGTTCTTGAAGAATGTGAGAGACGGGTCCGGCATAGAGGAATTCCAGACTCAGCTGACTTCTATCAATAAAGAGGAAAATCAGGGTCGGAGGCTGTATCTGCAGAAAGTGAATTCTAACAAGACAGAAATGGAGCAGTTGGATGAGTCCATTTTACATGATTATCGTGACGATGAAGCTCTGAATTTGGTGCTGCGTATGCAGGAGCGCCCGAAAGATAAAATAATTGAAGTTCAAGTTGAGGAGTTTGAAGGATTTAGCGATCCTGAACAAGGTGAAAACGATCAACAATCCGAGAAAGGACAAAAGGAAAACCAAGATGAAAATGATAGCGAAAATGATAGCGAAAATGAGAATCCTTGGATCACAGACGTTCCTGTTCAAAAACTGAAGAAGATGCACGTGATTGATAACACGTCATCACGGCTTGCCAAACTGGCCAACAAAATCGCCAAGCATGCAGAGAAAAATCAACCAAAGTTGAAAAATGCCGAAAACTTGGTGGACCTAGATCAGGTCATGCATATAAGTGGAGATATTCATGGCAGCGACGATGATAATGACGACGGAGAGGTACGAATGTTCCGTCAGACCGAGCTCATCAAGGAAGCTTTTGCCGGCGACGACGTGGTTAGCGAATTTACAGCAGAGAAGCGAAAACTCGTCGATGAAGAGGGCGATCAAGAGGAGGATGTCACATTACCTGGATGGGGAGGCTGGGGAGGTGCTGGCATCAATGCTACACCAAAGAAGAAGTTCATTCGTAAAATTGATGGAATTCCTGAGCACAAAAGAAAAGACCGCAAGTTGGATCGAGTTATCATTAATGAGCTGGCTACAAGGGCCAATTCCAAGTATCAGGCCACAGACGTTCCATTCCCGTTCGAGACGAGAGAACAGTACGAACAGTCATTACGGATGCCCATTGGAGAACAGTGGGCTTCGAAAGCCACATTCCAAAAGTCCATTCTTCCAAAGGTTTCAATTCGCCAAGGTGAGGTGATTGATCCAATGACGGCTCCATTTCATTAGGGGTCTTGAAAGTTGAAGCAAAAGCTGAAGCGAGATTAATTTAGAAGCGAGAGAAAGTTATATGAACAAGAAAATTATCGCCAAAGCAGAACTATCTTGAGTATGTATTGGATTGGTTTTATAGATAAGTGAGAATATTAAAACTTGTAGTGATTTGTTCAAAACTAGAGTTTAATTAGATTATCTTGTTTGATTGTTAAATAGTTAATTTATGATTCTAGAAATGACTATCTTGATTCATCCACTTAAGCAGAGATTCTAAGGAATCCGATACCATTGGGAATAAGTGGATCAAAGTAGTTAAGATTCAGCCATTTATATCTGTATCAGTCACAGCTAGATAGATTTAGACAAAAAGGCCAGATTACTCCTTCACGATTCCATTCCGAAGAGCCCAGTCTTTACCGCTCATAAATACACCATGTGGATCCATTTCCTCCCGCACCTTAGTATAAGTATCAAGATCTTTGCCAAACCAATCGTGCATCACGGGCTGAAAACCCATCATAGTGTAAAATGGTTTTCCACCATAGCCAATCTGCTTTTTGATATCAGCATCGCTCTCGTGGGCGCCATGTAAACCAATGAAATTCTTAGCCCAATGCGGCTTACCCTTTGCCTCAGTCATTATGTTTTCAAAGATCTGATACCATTGATGAGTGGCCACGTTGAAGCCAAATGGCCTGTACATAGTGGCATTAACAAACATCGTCAATTGGTCATTTGAGATTTTGGTTTGGTCAGGCTCGTGGTCTTGCACGGGCGAATTATCCAAAAGTGGCCGGAAGTTGTTACCAGGGATTGGACCTGCACTGAGACGAGTTCTCGTTTGTAACCATTTTTGACTTGGATGCAAGGAAACATTACCGTCTTCATCGGAAAATGCCTTGTTGGAATTAGTCACATTGGAACACCGCACCTCGATTGGGGCGTGCACATAGTAGTCACCTGAAGCCGCCGCTTTCTGTATAGCTTCATCCAATTTGGTCAAAGTAGTTACTCCAGAATTTAATGGTGCAGACCATTCATTGACAAACTGCAGAAACAAGCAATCCATATTTAAGCCTTCCACAGAATTTTGTACGGCGATGTCACCTGCACCTAAGGTCTCGACATTACCGTACTGTTGACGGAACACAAATTTCTCGACCCAAGGCGTCAAACGGGGCATAATATTAACTGAAACCCAAAGCAAAGCCTCGTAGAAGGTACGACCCAAGAAAGTGCCGTACCATGAACTTCTTGGTGGAGATAATGGCTCATCAGATTTCAGTGCTCGCCATAACACACAATTTCCCGAATAAGGAAACCACCAGATACGAATAAATTCTGAATCAAGCCAGATCAGTTCCCATTCACGCAAAAGTGTCAGGAATTTTATAATTTCCTGTCTCAGCTTGATTGTGTAACGAGGAACTGCCCGCAACGTCACCTGAGTAATAATACCAATCTTACCCAATGAAAGAAGTGCCGCCCGGAAAAGATCTGGTTTATCAATTGAAGAGCAATTGATCAATTTACCTTCACCATTGACAAGTTCCAAAGCAACCACTTGTTGTGACACCAATCCGTGATATTGAGATGAGCCGTGAGTACCTGTAGAGATCAAGCCAGCTATGGACTGTTCACTAATAGAACCTAAATTTTGAATTGCCAAGCTATTCTTTTTGAGATACTCATTTAATTGGTATACTCGGGCGCCAGCCTGAATGGTCAAGTCCACGTATTTGACCTCTGTTCCGGATCCGTCGGCGGTGGGACCGGAGAAAGGTTCCTCCTTAAGAATCTGATTAAAGAAATCCAAATTGCAGAGCCATTCCAGGGTCATGGTTAAATCAGATGGCGAGTGGCCAGATCCGACGGTCATAATGGTTTTTCCAAGTTTGCGAGCTTCGTTGACCAAAGTCTGGATCTGCTCGATGGTCCGCGGCTGGAAAATTGCTTGGGGATGACATTTAAAAGTACCTGCCCACGTGTGGTGTACTGTTTTTGTAGAGGCAAAACTTGCCACGGTTTTGGGAACCATTTTGGAGGGGCGGGTGGAAGCGTTGATGTTTGAGATAGGGCGTAATGTGTGCAGTCAGTCACCGCACGAGAAGCAGCGCGCCATAAGATCTTCTACAGCTTATATACACGTCTATTGCCATGAAACTTTTATATCATCAATGTAATTTGGATAATGTGAAGAATTCATGGGTATTAGTCATTGATACAAATCTGATACAAATCTGATACAAATCTGATACAAATCTGAAACGTATTTAAAACTTTTCTGAAACTTATTTGGAACGTATCTGAAACTTATCTGAAACTTATATAAATCTTACATGATTTTGATGGAACATAATCACCTATTGGCTCACTACTGCCTTAATTTGGGATCCTGTACATTACTTGATTAACTCAGTATATTGCTTCATAGTTTAGGTAGTCTTTTTCTTGGCAAAAATTTTTAAAATAAATTGTGGTGAATTTCCTGGAAAAGGATCAAACCGAAACTAACCAGTACACCAGCCACTTTTTTTCTTTTAACCTGTTCTTTTATTCTATTACCATCTTTATGAAAGGTCAAGTGTGCCGCGCACGACCACGCGTACCCCATCATCTATGCTCACTATTACTGTATCCAGAACTCCCATCTTTTCCATACCTTTTCACAACTCTCACTTTTTACCACCCAATGTCACGAAGGTCAGGGCGAGCAAGAGCTCCTGATAAACCTGATACTGATGATGTGTCTGGCGGCGAAGAAGATGAGGTCACCAGGTGTATTTGTGGCCAGGACGAAATAGCCGCCATCAACAAACCGCTCCAGCAACTTCTTCTCGATGAGTACAATATCAAAATTGATAATGGTCTTTTCATCCAATGTGATAAGTGCTCTGTTTGGCAGCATGGTTATTGTGTGGGTTTATTCATTGATAAAGATGTGCCCGACAAATACTGGTGTGAGGAGTGCAAACCGGACTTGCACCAATTCATTAATGATACCGAAGATGGCCACAAACGCACACTATACCGACCTGTTAATGAGGGGCGTACACGTCTAGTGACTTTTTCTATTGACCATACATCCCACGATGAAAAACGCATACGACCCTCTCGAAAAGTGTCCAGTGGACTGGATTCTCGAGAGCCTGAAACTACAGGTGCTTATAGACTACTGAGAAAAGAACGGCGAAATAATGATGAGTTTGATGAACAGTTACAACGAGCGCTTCGGGAAAGCGCCAAATCGTCGTCCGGATCTGCAGGCACGCTGGCGTCCGGCGACCGGAAACGGCCTCTGGAGGCTCCAGGTGATTCCCACCTGCATACAGACGAGCTGGAGCCGGAAGCCGGCGATGAAGAAAAGCCCAAAAAGGAGCGCAATCAGCCTAAGCCCAAACGGACTAAGCCTGCCAAAAGTCGTCCCAATTCAAGTTCAAAGAATGGTAAGGTTAATGGTGCCGATGCAGAAGCTCAAAGATCCGCTGAAGCGGCTTCCAAGGAGCATCTTCTAAGTCAGCTGTCAAAGCCTCGCTTTGTGAATGAGAAGCTGTCGATCTACGATTTGCGTAAGCGAACTGGTGCCATTTTAGAATGGTTGGGACGGTCCCAGATAGAACTAGATGAGGAGAAGGCTTCTAAAATGGCACAAGGCTCTGAAAATGGCATTATTTTCTCACAATTCGACGAAAACTTGAAATTGATGGAGAAATTGACCGAAAAAATCTTGTTTTGGGAACAGCGTTTTGGAAAATACGGACCGTGATCACTATACATTGACATTGAACTCAATTCACATATTCGGGGCATCGAGCCATTTGTTGTTCTAGTCATTCGTTGTTTCCATATGATATCAGGTATTGAAACTTCCTTCAATAAGACGAGATGCCCTTCATTGACTCAGAGCACCTTTTGTTCCATTGATCAGTTGGACTTTAGAGAAGGTCTCTCAACTGAGCTCTCTGAGCTCTCTGGTCTTGTTCCTCTGGCTCATTAAGTCCATCGCAGAGTTCACTTAAATACGAGGTGCTGTTCAAAACTTTGTCGCTTCCAATGATCAAGCTCAAGTTTGGATTGAGGTTGGTCAATTCATGCACCAATCGGGCCTCTTCGTAAGTAACACCACCCTTAAAATACACAATCATCTCCTGTGCAGGCACCGATGAGAGATTTTTGCCGTATTGATTAGCCACACAGTCCGGTACCAAAGTAGCCAAACCAAAAGATTCTTGTAGCTTTGCTAAATCACGTCCATCATCCGCAGTTCCAATCATTGAATTTAAAATCTCGTTGAGTTTTGGGATGTACTGCATATAGATGTTGTCGTTTCGGGATGGCGTTTGTTTGTTGTTGTTGAACAAAGATTGTATTTTGATGCGGTTGCTGTTGAATAAATTACCAATATTGTTGTTGGCGACAGCAGGTGCAGGCGTAGCAGACTTTTTGGTGGAAGCCCATTTTTCAATAAGGCGAAACTGCGTTTCCGTAGGCTGTGGAGTTGTAGTGACAGGATCTGAGAGCTTGGCAACTAAGGATGAAATTTCTGCCTTATGATGTGCATTTTTGGCCACAAATATCAAAAGCATCTTCACCTTGTGCAGGGTAGGAATGGCAGGGTCCGATACTAAGTCCATCATTTTGGTCTCAATAGCAGCAAACCCTTCCAAGTCACATAAAATAGTCTGCTGTAATTCGCCAATGAGCCAAAGATTTTGAGAAGAGATTTTCAGGTCAATTTCGGAAATAATGTTCAAATGTTTCAAGATATTGTTGGAAAGCTTCTTATATTCGGGAAAACGAGTCAAAATCTTTTTAAGCTCCGAAAGATCCTGAGTCTTTAAATTCTCAATGGAAGACTGCTTGGTCTGCTTCTTATACAGGTCCACATACTTTTGGAATCTTTCAGTCAAATCACCATAGTTAAAGTACATGGTCTCGTTGAAAAAGGCATCTGCGGTTTCCGAAAGAGGAAGGAGCTCAGCTTGTCCCGAATTTCCCGGAGTTCGAACCACGTTTCTCTCAATGCCAATGAGCTCATGAATCATCAGCTGGTAAGTCCATGGCACCACAAGTGGAGTCACCGGGTCGATATGACGGTCCAAAATTACCAAAAGTGGTGGCAAATCGTTGTGCAGGTTCAACTCATCAAAGAGATTATTATTAGAGTTGGAATTAATATAGTATAACGCCTCAGACGCAAGACGTTTCAGTTCAATCGAAGAAGTATCATACTTGATCACAGGACATTTCTTTATACCCAAAAGAAGACTCAGAAGACTACCACACTCTTCAATTACCGACCGAGTTCCGATTTTTGGTGCCAAAACCTCAAATAAATTATCATTGAGAATCTGATAATCTTGATACACTTCTGTCACTTGAATGACACATTCTTGAATATCGGCCAGTGCCACAGCCTCCAAATCAGTTTTGGCCACGGTGTTATTAAAAAACAATTGGTAATTATTGTAGTGTGGAGCCTGAAGCTCCTGACACAACTGCTGAATGGAATCCTTACATGGTTTAATGTAAATGATACAATTCAAATGTTTCATGGGTGAAAGTTGACTCGAATTCTCGAGAATTTCCACCAAAATCACATCGTTTTGGAGTAATTGGGATTGACTGTAAGACATGGAAATGATGGCCATAGTGTGGCGGTCCACCAAGAGGACGCGGCCTTTGATGCTGGCTGCAAGTTGAGTATTATTTTTCGCTAGAAAAAGTTTTTCAAAGTACTTTTCGTTGATGTGGTTTAGACTAAGTGTTTTCATTGTGGGGTATGTTTTCGTGGATCACGCACTGGCTTTCAAGTTGAGCGTGTGCGTGCAGGTCAGATAAAATTATTATGGAATATAGTAATGGCTACACCCGTACCTCCCTTTATATACCCCTCCCGTTCTCTTCTCTGATTCGATAGAAAAGGCGATGAAAAATTTTGTAGTCAGGATCATTACAGCTAAGTAATGATAGGCTTTATGTTTAAAAATTGAAATAATGGTTATTGGTGAAGAAATTTGGTTCTGTCTTTAGACTCGGGGTGCGTATATACACTACCAACTACTTTACTTCAATGTAAGACCAAATTAAGAGGCTTGTTTCTTAAACCAATAAATTTTGGTGATATTACTATTCCAGACTTGAACTCAATATGTCGTTTTCAAATCCAATATCATGACAATCAAAGCTCCACATGAATTCCATGAATTCCATGAATATTCCCATGTATCCCATAAATTCCTCTGATTTTTGCCAAGGATTCTTCAATTTGAGTATAGTACACACTTGTTTCGTATCCTTCATTTTTAATCCATTCAAAGATGAGATTCCGGATAAAAACTGTGCAAGTCTTTAACCGGCTGTGGCACAGCACCCCGTAAGTGTGACTTCTTAAAGTCTGCTGCCTTGATGCAGCTACCTCTTGGGTATGCAGGAGGCACAGGGTTTCTAATCCTTTCTAAGACGGCATCTAAAAATGGCTGTGCTTGTATACCGGCCTCGGAAGCGATTTTAGTTAATGCATCTTCAACTTCCATAGTGTCCAAAAGTTCTTCAACTTTGTCGGGGTTAAAGTTGACTGCATATTTTTGAATATAGTTGTTCACGGCAATAGCAGCGGCTTTTTTTGTGCTAAGTGAAGGAACACTCTGAGGTATCAAATACACTGAAAGTCGAGGTGTTTCTTTAGCCACGACATCGGCGAAAAATGTCAAAAACTCGTCTTTGGTGATGGATTCCAATACTTTCACATCCTCCTCTTTCTGCAGGAAATCATAATATCCGTCAGTGATGGCACTCCAAAAACGGTTTGCTTCCTCGTGCAAATTTTTAAGCTTTGCTAACTTCTTCGATGCCAACGCCTTTTTAAATTTGGCAAACGCTTCATCTGTAAACTCATTACCCAAATTCTTTTCTTGGAAGCTCCGGAAAAACTCTTCAATTCGATATTCAAGAAATTCACATGACATCTCCGATTGCACCAACAACCGAAGACCATAGTAAGTTCTTGTCAGGCGAAATCCTGAAAATACAACATATCCCAACTGTTCCTTCGTTCTTAATTGGTTAAAACACGGCTCGTGAAGCATGGTGCAGAGTAAATCGGTGAGAACACGTTTTCTGGGATTGTGGCCCAAATCGCCAATCTGAAGGAAGTATTCAATACACGAGTTGATGTTTTTGGGATCCTGCAAATTCACCTCGTAGCGAAGATTTTCTCCGTCATTCAATTTGTAGCTGTAGAAACTCGTGGCTTCTTCCACTGCCTTTTTGTCGGAGGCAATACTCTTTTTTTCCGAAAAAATTCTTTCCATAAGGGCTTCCACTTCTAAAGCTGTGGTGAATTTGAAGTTCCCATGTAGAAGAGACTGCACAAATACCCCGGATGTCCAGACATGGTTGGCAAAATCTGAAATTGTATCATAAGTGAGTTTGTTGACAACTTCAAGCTTCTCATCCTGTGTGTAAGTTTTCTCATTGACAAAGTGTAAGAATCGTGTACCAATTTGATAGTAAGGTGTCTGATATCCGAAATTTTTAAGACTCTGGGCGAATTTATACTTGACCGAATCAAAACGATCCTTGGCTGGTGAAAAGCTCACAAACTCTTCCAAAACCTGCTGTAAAAATTCTGGCAACTTGTCATTGTAACCACCCACTTTAATCACGTAACAATCTCTCATTTGATAGATGGAGCAATTAAGACCCACCATACTGGCATAATACCTTAAGTCGTTAAGATGGTCATCAAATAATTCGCTGAGCAAATTACCACACATTGTGTTCTCAATAGACTCGGCCAAAGGAGGAAGGTGGATTTTTAAGTTGATGTAGCCTTTTGGAACCGTGAAATGATCATCCTGTTTGAGCCAAGTTTCGAACTTGGCAGTATCCTTAATGAGGTAAGGGTGTTTCATGGGAGTATCCGATTTTTGGTTGTGGATTTCAAAGTTTTTGGGAATAAACTTATTTCTTTGCGGCAAGTGGAAGTGCAGGTTAAGCTCCACCGTCTTGAGTCTTTGAACCAATTCTGGAGAAAGATCATCATAAGAATATTCTGTACCATACCATTTTTCTTGATTAGGTAAGCTTTCAAATGTCTGACTAGTGATCGTGGCCCGGAAGTTTTTTGCATTTAAAAAGCTGCCAAATTTCTCAATCTCCTTCATATCAAAGTCTCTCATGACCAGCAAGTCAAGCAAGTGCTCTGGAGGCACAAAATAATCATCCGTAAACTTGTAGAGTATATTACTCATTTTGGAAACTGTAGACGAAGTACTGACTTTCTGCTTGAACCGGAAATTAATCCGTGACATATCAGCAATTTCTTGCCAAACCCATTGCTGTGGTTTTTCCGATTGTACCATCTTTAAGTACTCAAACACGTGCACAATAACGTCCTCCCAATTGGTCAAACCTTCAGGTGTCAATTCAATATCCACCATGAAAAGAGCCGCTCCTGCACACACAGTCTGACTACCTGCCAGAAGTGAAACAACCCAATTTTTGGCCTGAAGGTGGCGAAGAAGCGATCCGTCGCTCTCATGACCAATGAGATGCGAGAAGTACTGGCCAGGTTTTACCCGCCACAAGTTTTCCATATCGTAGGGCACAAAAAAGGATAACTCAAGCTTATGAGAATCCATAATTGACTTTGCACTAATGAGTTTGCCGAGATTTTCCTCCTTAAAAAGTTTTGTATCGGCGTAGTCTTTAGCAATAGTCAAGTCCCGGTTTTTGATTTCACTGAACTTAGAACACGCCATTTCTGATAACTCATCCAAGGATTCACGGCCCAAAATCACCAAACTCATGATGTTAGCCGAATACTGCTCGCGATAAAAGTCTAGCAAGATGTCACGTACATTCCAGCCCTTTTCTAATGGATAATCATTAAGTGTCTGTAAATTACCCGTAGAAAAGCCATTGTATGGGTGATCTGGATTGCTGAGAGACTTGTCAAGCTGGTATAGCCGCCACATGTCATTCTGAAGATTTTTTTTATTCTCCGAGTCCACAGCACGGATCTCCCGATCTTTACAGCTCTTGCTGAAGAGTGGGGAAATGAAAAACTGAGCAAAACGATCCACGGCAGGTTCTAAATGAGCAGAGTCCACCTCAAAGTAGTAATTGGTGTGCTCAGCTGCGGTGTAGGCGTTCAGATGACCCAGATGATCGGCCAAAAAGGAAGAATAGTCATTTTCCTCGGGATATTTTGCAGTTCCCATGAAAAGCAAGTGTTCACAAAAATGGGCCAAGCCTGAAACTTTATATTTGGAATCGGCAAATGAGCCTACTCCCACATCCAACGAAGCGCCTGAACGGTCGGCTTCTGGATCATGAATCACAAGCACATGAAGCTTATTTTCATTAAGCTGCAAAAACCGATATTTCCGGGTGTCAAGAAGCGGCTTGGCAATGGCGGGATCGTCGGCAAGAATAGTGTAGGGCATGGAGGCAAATGGATTGAAAAGGGAAAGGGCCCGGGAGAGGGGAGGAATTCTGGGGAGATTTGGGGTAAAATTTGGACTAAAAGACCGGGAAAACGAGGTCTGGGTAATTCTAGCACTTAATAGAAACTTATGACCAATTTGGAAAGGTAGTAGAGGATTATGGCGTGGTTTGACGGTGCATATGATACCTCTTAGCATACAACGGTGGTTACGGACTGCGAGCGTGGTTGGGCGGTGTATGCAGGAACAACCACAATTTTTGTATTTAAAGAGACATTCAAAATTGTAAAGTTCCAGTAAAATTAATAAATTCCAGTAAAATTGTAAAAATGCTTGAATAAACTTTTTAATATTTCCAATTCAATTGATTTTAAATCACAATTGCAATTTCTGATTTTCAATGTCTCATTGTTGCAACACTGTAACCTGCAATTTGGTGATATTCTCCAAAAAACTACTCACCATATATTCCACCGAGTCAAGCTTTGTAAAAGCACTGGTTAAAACTGGATCTGGACTCAGTACATCAAGTTTCTTATTAACAATCACCACAGAATTATTATAGGTAACACATCGGGTGATGTAGTCCTGTACATCGTAACGGGGTTTTAACAGAAGATGACCAAGAACGCTCAGTAAAACAGTTTC
This sequence comes from Metschnikowia hibisci, assembly GCA_002374725.1. NCBI lineage: Eukaryota > Fungi > Ascomycota > Pichiomycetes > Serinales > Metschnikowiaceae > Metschnikowia > Metschnikowia hibisci. The sequence goes on along the minus strand of NLAP01000001.1, from coordinate 1,115,852 downwards.
ATCTTTCTCCATGCTAATGTCTTGACCACAAGACATTTTATCTCGGAGTTTATCCACATGCAGTTTCCCTGTTTTGGGGTCGATCTCACACCATGGCTTCTCCACAATCTTGGTCAAGTCTTTGATATCAATACATATTTCTGCCAGGCTTATGTAGACATCCAAAGCCACAGAATTGGAAAGGTCGGGCTCAAACATGGCTTCTGAAGTCACATGTGCCGGAAAGACTAGATTGGGATCTGTAGGAAGTTGAAGACACGATTTAGCCTTTTGGAGTTCTCGAAGGAGTTGTTGAAATACCAACACAAGCTGTTGATGCAATTCATCACAGTGACTTTCATTACTAAGGTTTTTTTTTAGATCTGAAACACATTTCTTTTCTTCACAATTCTTTTCGTCACATTCCCTTTCCCCTTCTCCCCTTTCACCAAATCCCCTTATCCCTTCTTCCCCAAATTCTTCTAAATGATGTGGCGGGTCGAAGATGGACCTGGCCTGTACTATTAGCTCCACTGAACTGTCGATACTTTGCTTGGCCGTCAAAATTTGCGGAAGTAAATATGGCTGACGTAATGAGAGCCGGTTGATTAGCCGGTTGAAGTGCTTTTCCCGGAGATTGGCCGTCAATTTGGTAATGTAGGCACCATCTCGAACCACAATGCCTGAAAACTCGTCCAATTTTCCCAGGGAAAACGGGAGCGTGATTGCCGGACCCCGCTCAATGTGTTTTTCAGCGTCTGGATGTTGTGGCGTATTGTATAGAAGGAGGTTGGAGCATATCTGAAGCGCCTCAAGGAGTTGGGGGAATTCAGGTATGATTACCAGACTCACTAGCCAATGAAGTTCCAAATCCAAGCTTCGCTTTTTTTCACCCACTATAGAAATCATTCTCGGTTCCTTATTGATTTGCTGATTTTTCTTGGAAAGTTTTACCGCTTTTGGTTGATTTTGATTTGACTATTAGTAGGATATTATGAGCGCGTTTATAGTATATCATGTGGTTTGCATAGTGGGTGCGAAATCTGGGGGATGTTCGGGTTTCACTAAAATTCGGAAATTGGCCGGAAAAGCCCAAATCTTCGTAAGTCCTTTATTTCGATACTTTTCTTTTATGACGCTGCTTTGGAGTCGATTTAAAGGGGGCGGCTTATGTGCAGGTCCACATTGCACCCACTCTGAAAGTATTTCGATTGTCGAAGAAATGAGGGGAGATATTGAGCGGGAGTTTTGAAAAGGTAATAACAGGGGTACGAGGCTGTGAAGTATCTGCTAACCTGCAGTTTTAACGACACTATCTGCAGTCCAATATAAGGGTACTTTAGTACTTGATGCTAATTTCACTAAGGTCTATCCTCGGATCTCAAGTTGTTAGCTAATTGACGAAACTAGATAGCCAAGTGTAACTAAGACAAGCCAGCGTTCAAGAAATTACGATTGTTGTGTTATAGGTCACGTGATAAGAAGAATTAAGTCACGTGATCGAACATTTGCTCAGGTCACGTGGCATCAAAATCGTGACTATCACGTGATGAGTGCAAATGCTAGTTCACGTGACATTCGACTGACGATGCTTTTTTGCATCAGCCTGGGAGTGCATATGAGTATCTGACGCGAACGCGCGAATGCTAGCTGCAGATTATATGCAAGTAAGCATTATTTCATGCAGCTGGTGCATAAGAGAAGTCACGTGCTGAAAACATTACTGTTGATAACTGAGGAACAAAGAATCCCCACGACATCAAAAAACAAAGGGTGAATGAGGAATTTTAAGCGTATTAAAAAGAGCCAATAAAAAAAATATATTTACCGTAGCCCACACTAGATGCAGTACAGGGCACGTCGGTTTCATGCTTGTTTCGGAAAAGTTTCGCGACTGTTTGGACGCAAAGAGCGAACACGCGCAAATTCGCGTAAAATGGATGAGAATGATTGGACGCCTGCACACAAAAGGTTTTTTCTTGCCAGCGCACGCCTGCACGCCCACCAGGCCCCAACATCAACAATCCCTCTTCCACACACACCTACTACTTTTATGTCCAGGACTTGAGCTTTTCATATATTCCCCAAGTTGTGCAGGACAGAGATTATATCCACACCCTCTGTTTACACCCCCCAAACACTACGCAGAGAGCACCAAACATCACAGCTAATTCCCGGCTTCTGTTCTAAACAAAAAAAGCCGCCCACAGCCCCCTAGCTATTTGCGAAAACGCCCTAGCGCCTCCAACTTCTTGCCCTTCTTCCGAGCTTTCTCGCACGAGTCCGGTAACCCCGCAAGAACTAACGCGTCTCGCTTTCCTGCAACCAATTGATGTCAGGGCCCTTGTCCTCCAACGAAAGAACTTCACTTAACCAGCACCATATCGGTCAACACCACTTACACCAACAACAAATGGACCACACTGCCGCCGCCGCCATTGCCTTGGCCAACGGCCACGAATTTCAAAACAATGCCGTTATTGGACACCATGATGACGATTCTCAATACCATCGTATGAATGCCCAAAATGCAGCTGCTCAATTGCAACAGCACCAGATGCAACAGCAGGCATTGCAACACCATCAAATGCAACAGCATCACCAAATGCAGCAACAACATCATCACCAGTTGCACCAGATGCAACAGCACCACCCGTTGCAGCAAATGCCTCACCACCAATTGCAGCAGCAGATGCATCAGCAGCAGATGCCACATGGTCAACATGCATTGGGACTTTCTACGGCCGGAATCGACTATGAGAACGGTGGATTTTTGGTTTCAAGACACGGAGAGGGTGATATCATCAAGACATTCTCCAGTAAGCTGGACCTCGTGAAATACGTGAAGAATGTACTCAATGAGGAGGAGCAGTGCAAGATTGTGATCAACTCATCCAAGCCTAAAGCTGTTTATTTTCAATGTGAGAGATCGGGTCAGTTCAGAACCACAGTTAAGGATGCCACCAAGAGACAGAGAGTGGCTTACACTAAGAGATCTAAGTGTGGCTATAGATTGGTGGCCAACTTGTACCCTCCTGAGAAGGACAAGGCCAAGAAGGTCAAGAAGGACAATAATGAGTTTGACGGTTATGATGACGACAAAAAGGACTCGGAAATGTGGATTTTGAGAATGATCCACCCGGCTCATAATCACCCCCCTGAGCCTAACTTTGCTGTCATTGGCGGCAAGAAAAAGAGAGCCAAGTACACTAGAACTTTGGTCGAGAAGCCTTTGCACCGCAGTCAAGGAAGTGCTGCAGCAGCAGCAGCAGCAGCAGCTGCAGTTGGTTTCCAACCAGATATGCTTGACCATCAACACCTCCAGGCAAATCCTTACCACATGCAACATCAACAACAGCAGCTCCACCAACTCCAACATCCTCAACATCACCACCACCAACATCACCATGAGGACTCGGGACACCCGTCGGTTCAAGACGTTGCTGTGATTGCCGCCATGGAGGCTGCTCCAGGAAATGCTTCTTTGCTGAATCCACCAGTGGATCCAAGCATTGATCCTTCGGTGGATCCAAATGTGGATCCTAGTGTACAGCTGCACGACCATGCCCACAGCCATGGCCATGTTCACTAAACGCATGAAATGTGTTTCTATGTGTTTCTACAGAATCTGGATGTACAGAAATCTGTGTGTGTACTATAAGAGGCTGGCAGAGTTTATCTGCATTGGCACATCTTTTTATACGGGCGCTTACGGGCTTCCGTAGTTTGTTTATTCCAATAGGATTCCTACTTTGTTTGTCTTAATATATCAATACGGTATGAAATGTTGTAGAAGGAGTGTTTACACACAGCCAAGTAGCAACAAAACAGGACAAACGTCACAATAAAAAAGAAGAAAAACACAATAAAGATGAAAGGGTTTCCACCCCTGTGTACTTAAAAAGAAGCTATTAGAATATTGTGTTAAACTGTTCTTTTTAGAATTTAGCTCTATATAGGAGTCAAAAATTCATTGCTTTCGGTTGCGGCCATACCAAGTGGAAAATACTGTTTCCCGTCCGATCAACGTTAGTCAAGCCACTTAGGGCCACAGTGAGTAATGCAGTGGGAGACCATGTGTGAAATTGTGGTGCTGCAATCTTTTTAATTTTTGGACTAAAATTGTTTAATTATAAAGCTTGTTTTCTTAGATCCTTCCTCTTTTGGATCGTATACTATGGTGACAGAGAAAGCCCTGGAAATACAGAAATCGTGTTACTGTTATACTTACCTGTATATTTCTAAAGTCACGTGATGCACACCGCGTGTGTAATGAGGGATGCTACTCATCCCAATTCTCAGTACACCTTAATCCAACTTTGCAATTGCTGCACAAAGCCATTGAAAATTCTGATTTCGTGAATCCTGCACCCAGAATTCAAATATGGGCAAGAGAAACGGAAAAGGCAAGAAAAAGCGTGGGAATAAGGTGCTTAAAAAAGCCCCAAAGAATCAATCCCCAAACACAAACGCAGCGTTAAGTGAAACAACCACAGATTTAAAATTGGATTCTGAAACAGATACGAAACAAGAACTGAACTCATTACTGCCTGGAGAAGTGCCACGTGTTACGGAATCCATTGAAGATGAAACAAGGGTGAAACAAGGAGATTGCACAGAACACATGAGGCTTGGGGGTTTTGCTGCAAATACTGGCCCAATAGAAATTATGTTTGAAACATTACCTGAAACAGCACCTGAAACAGCACCTGAAACAGCACCTGAAACAGCACCTGAAACAGCACCTGAAACAGCATCCAAAAAAGCACCTGAAACAGTACCTGAAACAGAACCTGAAATACATGCGTCTCCCCCAGTCAACTCCGCTCACCTGCTGCCCCTTGCAGTGTCTACCCCTCTCCAAGATTCCCATTTTCCGCCAATATTCCCCGCTCATAGTACAGCTTCTGAAACGTCACCTCTTCTTGGCCTGTACACAGACTTGGAAAGTGGGCATACTGCACACAAGCCGTCAAGGACTCCAAAGTTCCTATTAATTTTGATTACGGCTATAATTGCCATAATTATATATATGGCAATTGAATTTTGGGACTCATCCGAGTTTATGGAGCAAGCATTTACGCCAATTACTCAAAACGTACAGATTCTTTCTGTTACTGATGCCGGGGCTTCTGTGCAGGTCACAGGTAATCTTATAAGCCATTTTTCCCAAATAAGGAACCCTTTTTTCCGCTATTCTATGCATATGGTCGCTTTCTTATTTGGAATAGTATCTGTTGCTCCTGCAGACAAGTGTGACATCTTTGTGGCGAGTCCAGGTTTGGATTCCGTACATTTGGTCTCCGCCATCATTCCGCAAATTCCAGTCAATTTGGCAGATCAAACAATTTCAGAGTTTCTGTTTAATTTGGATCTTTTTTTTGATGATCGAGGACTTCTAAAGTTGGGAAATTTCTTGGATTCCAGTGGTTTTCCGTTTGATTTCTTGGTGACGGCAAAAATGGACTCTGTTATCCGAAAAAATTGGATGAAATACACCAGAAAACATGATTCCTTTCGTCAAAAAATTCTGTTGAACAATACTGCATGGACTTCTCCATTAATAAGAAACTTGTCACTTTCTCTTAACGAAGATGAGGCTCATCTTAATGTGTCTGCATATGGAACCCAGAAATTCCCATTTGAATACACCCTTCAAAAGTTGCAATGGGAAGTTTCTTTACCAGATTGTGACTCGAAGCTTCAACGTTTTGCCCTTTTCAATACAAGCGGTGTGCATTTAAGCCCAGATTCGTTTCCTTCTACGGACATCGATCTCCTTGTTTCAGAGATGAATCCCAAATTGCTCCTTACATGCCAAGATGGATATTCGTCATTCAACAAATTTTTGCTTTCCCTTACAAACGATGAGGTTTTCTGTGCATATGTGAACATTCAGTCCGGGCTTGGACTACCGGTATGGCTTCAGAAACTTCTTGAAAGTCCACATAAGGTTAAGATTTCATTTCCGAAGACTCCAGATATGTGGAAACCTTCTTTTTCCGGCGAAATGTCGTTTTTGGAAGATCTTGATGTCAAAATCTCCACAAAACACGATAAATTATCGGCAATGGTCAATACCAAGGCGAGTTTAGTGGTGGATATGCCACTAGAATCATCAGTATTCCATGCCGAGATGTCGCTGGTTAATTATACCATGCAGGTGAATGATGAAATGATGAGAATTTCTGGAATGAGCGGTGAAATGTCTTTTGTTGTGGATCAAACAGAGAATTATCCTCATCTAGAGGCTATTTTTCCGGATATACAGGTTGAGGTGCAAGATCCAGCCGAATTGGGAAAGTTGGTCAACACTTTTTTAAATGAAAAAGTTCAAATTCCTCTGTGGTCGGCTCAAATTAATGGGGATTTAAGTCTGAAACTATTTACCACCCGAATTCGAAATATGAACCTAAACTCCGAGTTATTTGGGTCCGCGGAGCTTGTTGGATTTGAATATTCTGAACTGGAATCTGCAGGACGACTGATTATTGACCATTTTTTGGCCAATATGAATACTAAGGTGGAAAATATTGTTGTGATATCAACAAGCAAAACAGACATTGAAATTATGGTTGATTTAAAGATCTCCAATACTTTGAATATATCAATTGAAATTGCCGAAAACTTGGGCTTTGTCTTGTCTTACAACGGTACAACTATCGGGACGGCCCTTTTTCCTTCTTTGAAACTCGATGATAGCAAAAAACGGCAACAAATCACCACGTCGCTTAATCTTTACTACGATTCAGAGCCTCAGCGTGTTTTGGTTGAAGAATTTCTTAGCAAAGTTGTTTCAGGTGCAAATAATACATTTGTTGGAATCACTGGTCAAAAGGGCCATGATGAGCTCTCCAAATTGCTTCAAGAAGTTGAGATTTTGGGACTTCGTGTGCCAGAAATTGGTTACAAAGAAAAATCCTTAGAAACAAAACAATCTGTGGAAGTTATTGGAAAAAAAAGCATTGAAAATGAAGTTGAAAAATCTCTGGAGAATAACCACCATTCTATGAATTTGGAAATGTTGGAGCTTATAGAAGGTATGCTGCACACAGCACATGCACAAAACAGTCCATTTCTCCTTGGCGCCACGATTCATCTTTGGACTTCCGAAATTGAGGTGACGATACTTAACCCACTTTCAAATATGGAAATCAATGCCCGCATCGAAAGCTGCATTGCGTCATACAATGGCCATATGTTGGCGCACATTGAGCATAGTGAAGTTTTGGTGGTTCCACCAGGAAAATATACCACGCCTCGAATTCCAATTGAAATCTCCAGTGGAATTGGAGCCGATATTCTACGGCGTGCTGTTAATGGCGATTTAGCAGTGGATGTGGTGGCGGAAATTCTGATCCAAATTGACAATTTTCCTGCAGAGTTGGTGTACAGAGGTTCGGGTCTCACGGCGCAGATCAAGATCTAGATTTGCAACAAGTGACGGTGTGCAGGAAATGGATCAATGAAAGTGTGAAATTTGGAAATACCTGAATTAATTTCAGAACCCAAATTCGATTTCGAATCCAAACCAGATCAAATCTTTAAGATTTGAAAAATTAGAACCAAGAACAAAATCAAATTCAAAATGAAATTCAAAATTGGACGGGATTTAAAGTTTTTTCACGATCATATTCCGCTTGAGTGCACGTGATGTTTGTTTACTTCGGCAAAATGTGCGCTAAAAATAGGAGCAGCGACGTGCGGGACCCAACATTTCCGGCATATAACAACCCGCACCGCACTCTTATAGCTTTTCCCACGCCATTTTTACCACACCACCTCTTCTACAACATACCATGTACGGCTTGAAAATCTCCACCCTCGTTGCCCTTGCCGCCTCTGTGCACCAAGTTGTTGCTGCTCCTCCTGCCTGCTTGTTGGCCTGTGTGGCCCAGGTTGAAAAGGCCTCTTCCTGTGACAGTTTGAGCGACTTGTCGTGTATCTGTTCTTCTCAGGAGAGCGCTGTCAACAAGTGCTTGGACCTGATTTGCCCTAATGGAGATGCTGATAAAGCCAAATCTGCTTTTGCTGCTTCTTGCGGTGGAAAGATTTCTTCTTCTGCTGTTGCATCATCTGCCACTTCTTCTGCTTCCAGCTCCAATGCTTCTTCATCTGCTGTTGCTTCGAGCTCTGCTGCTGTCAGCTCTAAGGCTTCTTCTGCTGCTGCTTCTTCTGCCGCCAGTTCTGCCGCCAGTTCTGCTGCTCCTTCTGCTGCTTCTACTGCCAGCTCTGCTGTTCAATCCAGCGCTGCTTCTAGCACCAAATCCAGCTCTGCTGCTCCATCATTCACTGTTAGCCTTGTACCAAGTGGTGCTGCTAACCAGCTTGGCCAATCTATTGGGGCTGCTGCTGTTGTCGGAATCGTTGGAGCCTTGTTGTAAGTTCCAATTCTGAATGATAGGTTTCATACCCACGCGAGCTGTAGACGGCCGTGAATACAAACAAAAAATGCTGGATTCAAATGTAAGACATGGTTTTAACTACCATCTTAAAATTTTTTTTTTTTCTCTTCATACTCTCTTAAACTTTATACCATAATTTGTAGTCTTCTTTCAAACGGAATTTACCGCTTTTGTTTTATTAGAATGCCTGCATACAAGGCGGCTTCGCCGCGGCAGGGCCGTCGCGCCCCAGTATATAAATATCCCCCTTCCACCCCACTCTAAAAGTACGGAATCACCGTCAATGTCACTCTACTACGCCACTTTGGTACACACGCCGGAGTTGGGCCGGATCCAGATATCTCCGAACATGCTAGTGGCTGTGGATAATGACGGCATAATCACCAAAATTGTCCAATACGACAATTCCTTAGGCCTCAAGCCCGACGCCTACTTTCTCCATTTCCACCCCAACGCCAACCTTAATTACCATCTCAATTACCATGATCTTTCAGGATCCTGGAAGTTTCTTTTTCCTGGTTTTGTGGATACTCATATCCATGCCCTGCAGTACCCAAACGTTGGAATCGGGTCAGAGTTGCCTCTTTTGGACTGGCTCAAGAATTACACCTATGATTTAGAGAATCGATTTGTGGGAGATGCAAAAAATAAATATATTTTATCCAATGAGGTTTACCGGAAAGTCATTGATAAAACCCTTTCAAATGGCACCACTTGTGCTTCCTACTATACCACCATCGACACAAACACCACCAAATTATTTGCAGATTTACTTTTGGAAAAAGGACAGCGTGGCTTCATAGGTAAAGTGTGTATGGATTGCAACCCTACATTTTTGGAATATCAAGAAAGTTTTGAAGAGTGTGTGACGGGGAATGAAGCGATGATAGCCCATTGTGAGTGGTTGCGAGAACAGCCTGATTTTCCCAACAATTTCACCATCAAGCCAATCATTACTCCACGTTTTGCACCTAGCTGTCTGAGAGAACTTATGACCAAATTAGGAGAATTAGCACGTGATGGGGACATTGCGATCCAAACTCATATTTCGGAGAATTTGGCAGAAATTCAATTGGTGCATGATTCTTTCCCTGAATGTTCCAGTTATTCGGCGGTTTATGATAGCCATGGGCTTCTTACTTCTAAGACTATTTTGGCTCATGGAGTGCATCTAACTGCGGAAGAACGAAGCCTTATTAAGAAAAGAAAATGCTCTATTTCCCATTGTCCAGCTTCCAATACGTTTATTACTAGTGGCGAGGCCCCAGTGCATCAGTACCTCCATAAAGATGGCATTAATGTTTCTTTAGGTACAGATTTAAGTGGTGGCTATGAGCAATCCATTTTAGGTGTGGTTAAGTCACTGATTTTGGTATCGCATCATTTGGCCATGGCTCTGACTTCCAAGGAAGATATTCGTGTGACTATTGCTGATGCTTTATACATGAGTACAATGGGAGGAGCACGTGCTTGTGGAATGAGTGATCAAATTGGCTCTTTTGCTGAAGGTAAAAGCTTTGATGCTCAATTGGTGGATATACAGGGACCAGGCCTGAATATTGATGTGTTTGAGTTTCAAAAACCAAAGATTGGTGATTTGGATTATGAGAAAAAAATGCTACAATTGCTTGAGAAATGGGTGTTTTCGGGTGATGATCGTAATTGCCGTGCAGTTTGGTGTAATGGAAGAAAAGTGGTGGGAAAATGAGATTATTTATTAGTGGTGGGAAAATGAGTTTTATGATTGATAAGTGTGATGATTGGTAGTGTATAGTGGTGCATATATATATACTTGATAGTGAGTGGTGCATAGATATTCAACGGTAATAAAAGGCTTGGCGGTCGTGCGCGTACCATTCAAACGGAGATTGCGAGCGTTGCTCAGTACACTCCCGCATTTTTCCTCACAACACCTTCTACTCAATCAAAACAGAAGAGGAAAAGCCCCAGATTGAATTGCCTGAACAACCAATCAGAACGTCCAATCATATACGACCAGAATCAAAACATCGGCCAGACTAAATAACAACTTTTCCCCGAGAAAAAAAAACCATCCGTTTCTTCATACCTCCAACGATCAACGAAAGATCGACCTCGGATCCTTGATCCACAAATACACGCCACAAAAAGCGTCAGTTACAGAGGCCCTTCAATATATAAAGGCACTTCAATCTATAAAGGCCCTCAACCACTAAAGGATTTCAATCACTAAAGGATTTCAATTGATCCAACTCCAATACAAAACTAAAAGCAATGAAGTTTGCAATCTCGCCCAAGAAATCGCAAACTCCCAAATCCCTGACTCCCAAACAAGGATCCAAATCTCAAGGACTTCAAACACCAACTACTGAAGCAGAAAGCAATGATGATCAGGTGTCGCCAGAACTCGTGCCCATTGTAACGTTACTTTCAGCACAGACGCATCGTCGTTACCATGAAGGAATCTTTATGCTTTACAATGATCTTAATGGAGATGGAAATCCTGCAGATCGTGAATGGAGGGAAGTTTATGGAATTTTAACTGGAAATCAGTTGGCATACTGGGATGCAGTTTCTTTAGCCAAGTTCAAAAATTCCCCAGAACAATTGCTTGAAACAAGCAGTAAACCAACATACTTGAATTTTACGGATGCCGTGTTTAATGCTATGAAGATTCTTCCGGCAGCTAAGCAACAGCTTGAGAATGTGATCATTGTTCTGACCACTTTAAAGAATAGATTCATTATTCAGCTCAAATCTTATGATCTGTTAAAAGAATGGTTTGTGAGTCTTCGCCTTGCCAATTTCGAGTACCTGCTGCTCCAGGAAGCTTATACAGGAGCTCTTTTGTCGGCTAGAGGTCTGCGGTTATCAGATATACGCACGATTCTTGCCGAAAAGCGGTTTCCACATTCTGATTGGGTTAAAATCAGGTACGGTTCTGGAATGGCGTGGCGTCGGTGTTATGCGGTAATTGAGCCGAGCCTGACAAAGAAAAAGGGTTTTACTCCGGGCCAGGTGTTGCTTTATGACCTGGAAAATATTAAGAAAAAGTCTCTTTTGGGTGTGATTTCCTCGGCAACCTCCGTGACTGCAGTTTACCCTCAGCTGCCATTTTTTATTGATAAAAGTACCATAATGAAGTTGGAAGGTTGCATTAACTTCAAACTGCCTGGGAAAAAACAGAGTGCAGATAGTCAGGAGACTTCATTATTCATCATGCCTGAGCAGCACTCGTCTGTTCCAGGCTTTGATACTTTGATTCGGTTTTTGGTGCCACTTTTTGATTCTTTTGGATTGTACGGACGCCCAAAACGGTTAAAGGCTGATCGTGTGGACCCAGACTCGCTTGTTTTTGGTCTTCCGACTTTACCTCATGTGCACTACTTGAATCTGCTGGATTTATATGCGCTAACTGGCCTGGACGCTTGTCTTGGATGGGATGCTGCTTTATGGCGGGAGAATATTAAGCGGGTTTTAAAGCTGAAATTGGCACTGGGTTATGATGGATGTGGCTCGTCACGTGGTTTCTCGGGTGCAGTCAGCTCTTTGAATAGTCCTTCCTTAAGTCCCGGTGGATCTCGGGTATCTTCCAGGTCCGGAACAGGACCGGTGATGCCCCAGCTTGGCTCTGGCTTCCGTTCTGCTGGTGTGGGTGGTCCAAGTGCAGGGCCTGGACCTGGAACTGTTACCGCAAAAGGAAGTGGACCCGCAATTGGACCCGGAAGTACTTCCGTTAATGGAAACGTCAGTGGAGGACTTGGCATTGGAAGTGTCCCCAGGCTTCATCCCGAAGGCTCGGCCTCTACCGTTTCCGACAAATCGCTTCTGTTTGGGCTCAAAGCCAACCATAGCGGCATGAACAAAAACATCAACAATCTTCAAATTGAAACGCCTGCCGAACGCCATTCTGTGCAACTTGCAGAAATCTATCAAAAATATCTGACAATCGAGGCACCTTCGGACCGCTTTGGCGATAGAAACAAAATTCTCAACGGAAGTGCCGAGGAAATTGATGAGGACCATTTACCATCACTTATCCGCAAAAAATCCTTGAGAAATGGCCCATATCCAATGAGTGATCAGCATTTGCTCAATAGCGACGAAAGTGAGGAAGAATCGAACGGAAGCTTCAGTGACGGAGAAGAGGATCTTTTAGCCGTTCCTCCAATTGGAGAAAACCGCAACTCATCATACTCTTCAGTGAAATCGCCGTTGACGCAATATAATGAGTTTAGTAAGCAGTTTTCCAAAGTTGTGGATCAACCAGGTCGTTACGATTCGGATTCGTTTTCCAGTGATGAAGCTCCAATGCCTCCTGCACATGACAAGCCAGTTCAACATCAAAATTCAATTCCCATTATGCAGCAAAATGTGCCAGTGATCAAACAGAACCTGCAGATGCATCTGCCCACACAGCACCAACTGCAGCCGCATACGCCATCTCAAGGGACCAAGTTTCATACGGAGGACTTTCTGCAGGATCGACCAAGAGAAGAGCGGCAGGGTCCGCCAAAATCACAAGGACTGAGGCATTTAAATCAAAGTTTGGAGGGTAAGCCGCGTTATATACAGGTACCCAATAATCAAGTTGAACGCACGGAACAGACGGCACCATTAAGAGTTCCACAGCGGCCACAGCAGAGTCTGCCAAATCGGGCGGTACCAAACAATCACGTGAAGGAATCAACGGGAAATTTTCAAAATTATGGACAAAATCAGTCACAGCCAAGTCATTCGCAGCCAAATTATGTGCAGCCAAATCAGTCACAGCCGAATTACCTGCAGCCAAATCATATGCAGCCAAATTACCTGCAGCCAAATCATATGCAGCCAAATCATATGCAGTCAAATCATGGTCCTAATACAGTGAATCATCCAAATTATCCCGGGCAATTTTCAAATGGAGTACCTAGAGGTGGCAATGTGCAGGCCCAGCAAACACAGCAGCCAAAATACCATCGAGGACCACCTCCTCAAGTCCTGCAACAACATCAAGCGGCGCCACAAAATTTCCAAAACAGGCAACAGCACCGGCCTCCTCCGCCACGTCTAGACCAGACAAACCAATTTCCCCAACAACAACCAAAACCACAACAACAACAACAATCTCAACGGCAGCAACAACCTCAACGGCAACCCCAACCCCAACATCAACAATATCAACCCCAACAATATCAGCCCCAACAATATCAAAAAATGAATCAGCCTCAACAATATCAAAAAGTGAATCCAGCTCAAGCACCACAACAACCAAATCAACAGCAGACTCAGTATCAGCAAAGACCCGGCAATAATAGTGCACCAGGAGCAAGACATCCTTACCAGTCACGTGCCATGGAAGGTTCGTATAGTCAACAATCACAGACTAGTCTTGGACTCCAAGCACATCTGCAACCGGGGAGTCAAAGTTTGAGGTCTTATGCCGATACAAATCTGTATGGATATCAGGCGGCTCAGCCATCGAATCCTGCACAGATACCTCGAAATGATCCACGCTATCAAAATCAGGGTTTTACTCGACAATATTAATCTTTTGTGTTGATTGAAGAGAATCGGTATAATTGAAATATGGTGGGAAAGCGGACTATGTGCAGGTCGCACATGAGGTCACGTGACCTCAGAATAGGTATATGAGGCATTGAACCAAATTGTGTTCTTTGGTGGATCTGAATGCTCATATAGATAGATTAGAAGAAGCTTAGGAAAGGCTTCGGTGTTCCGTGGTTAGAATCGTGGGTGCAAGATTCGAGTCACGTGATGCGTTTAGAATGAATAACCGTCAATGTGGCAAAGTATTGAGCGTTAAAGAGGTAATTTTATTAAATTGAAGCTGATCAAGGTTCATTACCAGGAAATGGTACACCGTGTCTTATATGCAGGAAAACCAGATTACAATCCAATAATTGAATCTTCGATTAAATTCAAGCATCAAATATTCATTTTATTTAAGTAATATTTATTCTTAATAAAGATCCGGAGTATTCATAAAAAATTTATCAATTCCTCCGGTCCCTCAGTTTCTGGTCAAGCTTCTGCACACAAAGTAAAGGAATAACACCACATTCACCATCAGCAGATCTTTTAACGGTGATCCAGCCATCAGAGTGGATTTTTTGAATTACTATCTCATCGCCTGCACATACCGTCAACTCATCCAGAAGACGTCTTGCATATGGGCGTACAATGACGTGAATTTTCTGGTCAGGCAGTTTCGGAACCAGTGGTTTTTTTTGAACATCTTTCACAATGGTAGTAGGTGAAGAAGGTAAATTTTTTTCTGGAATTTCCTTTTTCAGCAAATTAAAGCGGCGCAAGAAAACGGCCGATTTAAGCTCAATGGGTGTTTCCGGCACATTAATGATTTTGCTCAAACGGTTTAAAAATGAAATATTGGGAGGTTTTTCCCTAACCTGCAGAATCTTTGGCTCATCGAGATTCACGTGACTGCATATACTTCCCTTCTCGAGGTCGGTATTATCTTTGGGACCTTTAAAAGTAAGAAGATCTGTTGGTTTTGTACCGTATTTCTTTTTTAAAAGAACAAGGAGAAAGATGCAAATTCCGAAAAAAGTAACCACAGCAATGGGGATTCCAATGGCCATTCCCAATTCAGCAGCCGATTTTGAATTCAGAGTAGTTTGCATATTTATAGAAGTCTCTGACGTCAGCGATGAGGAAGTGGGAGATGATTTGACATTCAGAGTCAGGGTCAGAGCCGAAGTCAGAGTCAGAGCCAAAGTTAGTGCCGAAGTATGGGTCAGAGCCACGGACTGCATAGAGCTTGGATTCATCAGGGATAAATAATAAGTTTCAACTTGAGGAGTTACCGATGATGATGTAGTTGATAACGTGACAGTTTTTAATATGGTAATTGTCAGGTCCACAGAGGGACTGGTTTGAGGAGTTTTGGTTACCACGATTTCGACCAAGTTTCGACGCATGATGATATTGTAGTTTTGGTAAGAATTGCCGGAGAGCGATAAAGAAGATACTTTCGATGCAATGCGCCGTTATTTATTCCTCAAGGAGAAGAATGAAACGTGGAGATGAAACAACGTCTGAGAAAAGATGAAACATGAAAGATGAAACGTGGAGATGAAACAACGTCTGCGAAAAGATGAAACATGAAACATGAAACATGAAACACAGAAAGATGAAACAGCGTATGAAACACTGAAAGATGAAACAGTGTATGAAACAGTGTATGGTTCTTTTCTGCAGTACGTGGGTTGCGATAAAAAACAGCTGCGAAAGTTGGGTGCAGGGCGCTATCGTTGAAACCACTAATTCACAACGAACCCCAAACAAAAATGGCCATTAACCATTCCGTTCACAAACCGAATACTCGAGACCCGACATCCGAACATCCGAACCCGAACATCCAAACATCCAAACATCCAAACATCCAAACATCCAAACATCCAAACCCGAACCGGTTCATCACAACGGAAGTGAATCCTCTTCATCTTCCAATATCTCATTTGATTTTTCCGAAAACACATGATTAAAATACTTGTGATAAACAATTATAGCAATTGAACAACCCAAAGCACCCCCCAGAAAAATATCCACAAAATGATGACGGTAATCCTGTGTACGAGACAAAGCAACATACGCCGCCAATAAAAGTGGCAGCCCCGCAAACAAATACAAATGAATAGAAAGATTCTTATTCAGAAGTTGAAACTGACCATATATCCACATGGTTAAGTACAAAAATGCACTAAAGGAAATAGACAGGTGGCCAGAAGGTGTGGACCTCATACCATCTGCAAGAATGGCTTCACCCAATGGAGCAGAACATACAGAAATATCCACAAAAACGTCAAGGGGTGTTCCCCTTACAGGACCGCAACGTTGTAAAAAATCTGGGCGAGGTCGACCCACCCAAGCCTTTAAAATGTCGGTCACCACACCATCAATGGAAACAGAAAGAGCCAATCCTAAAAGAGACACTTGTAGCACATGCCACGCATGCAGACGGGCGTTTCTATACTTCAAAAATGTCAAGATTATCATTGTAATGGAAGGAACAAGCGAGGCAAGGATTAAACATGCGTGACCTGTGACTCTTTCAACTGTGGCGAAGGGGTGTTGAATAGTTGGGTCATTGAGTTTGAATTGACGGTCAAAAGGCTTGGCATTTTCTGCAATTAGGAAAAAATAACCGAGAATGATGCATGTGGTGATCCAGTCCGGGATATAACGCCGGAACTTGGTCAGTTTGAAGTAGTTGGAAAGCATGTTGATATGGGAAAATACGGTGTGCGCATAAGGAGTGCACACCCGTACACCAGCCCAAATGAAAACTTATATTTAGATTTAGTTTCAACTTAGAATGAAGGTTTTGATTTTGGAATGAATTAAATTATATTGAATTATATTGAATTATATTGGATTCTATTGGATTATATTGGATGGAGATGGTAGTGAGGGAGTTGATAGTAAGGGAGTTGGTTGGATGGAGAAGGACTGGCTGCAGGACCAATATAAGCTAATTCATTCCCATTGAATTCTACATTTAAAATTAAGGCATGATGTAAAACGACATGCATTTTTTAATTGATGAAACCCCTAGACAATTAATTCCAAATTGAAATTAAAGTGGGTGGGTTGCTTTTTGATGGTGCTGCGAAGCAACTCTTGCTTTCGATCCTTGACACAAGTTTCCAGCTTCTCTTGTCATAATTATTGGCCATTCTATAATATGTCTGGATTTCGGCCCGTTTTAGGAATCTCCAAAAGGATCAAAGCTCGGTGTAATGGTGTGTGAGTTCCGGCGTTCTGGAACATCTATATCCTTGGAAAACCCGTAGAAATGACCCTGTACATCGAGCTTTAAATTCTGCACTAAATTGGCCATGTTCTTCAGATGGAAATAATTTGGTTGAGGAATTCGTTCAAAACTGCCAAGTGAAAACTTGGCCAATTGTTCGGCGCTGAGTTGATATTCTGGCGGAAGCTCATTTTTCTTCACCTTTGTAACCGGTAAAATTGTATACAGCTCTGGTGAATCATAGGGCAACACCGCACATAGCCAGATACGGGTCTTATAAATCTTAAAGAGCTCTTTGATCAAGCCACGGAAATCAATGCGCTTGAACCCCGCAAAATAGTAGAATATCAACTTTTTGAAGTCATACTGATACTCCACGTTAATCAAGGTCAAATCATTTTCCAACTTGAGCTCCTTAATCTTGTTGTGGCAAGTGACAAACGCCTTTTTCTCCTCCATGAACTTTCCGCCTAGACGCTGAGCTTCTTTGGGCGTGGCGAACCGCAAGACCTGCTTAGTCGGTAAACTGATGATGAATTCATTATCTTCGTTAGACGAGTGATTGGAAGCCAAGATTTTGGCCGCATCAATCGATGTCGAGTGCACTCCACCAAAGTGATTATTTTTGACCAGCGACGCTGCCAGATTTGGGTCTAAAATGGTTAAGGATTTCAAATGCTCGATTTTCTTTAGGAAATTAAAGAGAATTGCAAAATCCAATTGTACCAATGGCTCGAGAATCATCGCCAAATCTTTACCTCGATCGCCGTCCACAATCACCAAATCATCATTTTGTAAAAAAATATTGGAGTTGCTGGGGTACGATAAAAGGTCCAACTTCCCATTTTTGTTGATCACGAGGCATAACATCTTGTGGTTGAAAGTGAGGTTGTTTGCGTTTTTGATAAACTGTATGAGTTTTCCAATCGCCGGGTTGGCCAATAGCGTGTACAAGTTTCCCACTATACTCTTGCTCAAGTCCACATCCTGAAAGTATCGAGTGGCCTGCGAGAAAAGGTTCTTGAGTTCCACTGACGCAAGAATGTACAGGTCACGCAACATGAGTCCATTTTCCAACTTCATGGAGTCGAAGTTTTCGGGATTTGCATTGTTTTGCTCAACGTACGGCTCATGGGTCTGGTAATCTGCCAATTGCGATGGACGCCGCTGCTGGAAGTCGGAGAAGTTGGCGTTGAGCGAAAGTCCATCTAGGGAATCGGCCAATTGCCCAAGACCAAGATCTTTTTTGGAGTTGTAATTGTTGGCAGCAGCAAAACTGGCAAGTGAGTGTTTCTGCAGTGGACCCGGGCCAAATTTGCCGGGGCTACCCGGAGCAGCCGGAATATGAGCAGGCGTACTTCGAGTAAACAGTTCGGCTGCATAAGATGGCCGCCGAGATGAGATATTGCCGATTCCACCTTGAAGCTCGCGAGGCAAATGAAAAGAGTCGGCGCCGAGTCGCCCAAACGGGCTATAGTTTGCATTGCGCAAGTTTTGCCCTGGAACAACTGGTTGTAAGTTTTGGTAGGAATAATCGAGCAGCTGGGGATTGTAGGCTGCATCATAAGGGTCTTGTTTTGGACTGTCTTGCTCATGTTGTAATTTGAGCAATTTTTCCTGTAAAAAGCCGTCAAACGAGAACTGGTTGGCGGCAAACGGAGCCTGAAACTGCGCGGGTTGCCCTTGTAAGTTTGAAGGAAGTCCATTTCCTATAGGAGCCGACGGCACAGGTTCTAAATTTGGCCCTGAATACGTCTGTTCCAAGCCGAGGCCCTGGTTGGGCGCTAGCGAGTTCTGGCGAGCTCGAGATGAAGGCGTAAGGAAGTCTGGGTAGTTGATGCTCATGGTCGTAGGTTGGAAGTAGTTCTCACAAACGTCTAGGAACTTGTTCGTGACCAAATTTAGCTGAACAAAGTAAAGTTTGAGGGAATTGTCAGGGTCAGAATTCAGAAACTCAGCCGGGAGTATCTGTAAAACTCAGCAAGTGAAAGTTGAAACTTAAAAGCAGTATTGAAGGAGAGGGCACGCGTTCAATAACTTTTCTTGTAAGTGTCCAGTATTAGTAGTTGGTGACTGCTGTATTGAGTGTCCAGTATTAGTTGTTGACTGCTCAGTTTCCAAAGGAATTGTGGTGCAACAATGGTCCAATAACTTTCAATGGCAATTTTTGATTGAGGCCAAACAAAAAGCAAAAGGGCCAAGATAAATTTTGATAGACACTCTCTTATGTCGTTGAAGTGAAGATTGAAAGACTGAAGAAAGCCGTAATTGAAACACCGGAATCAGCAGTTTCAGGAAAACAGGGACTAAAGTGGTGCGCGAGTGAGGAGTGCCAAAAGAAACTTATAGCCGAAAAGCGCAGCGTGGATCAGTGCTCTAAGCAATGCGGATACTAGCAATAGCGCTAGAGTCTTGCCATTGACGACATGCACGGCTGATGCGCGCGTGACCAGCACGATCCGAACACGTGACTCACGTGAAACAAAGAACGTGATTTAAACGTGAAGGATCACGTGATATGCACGTGATATACACGTGTCAATCATATAGTGGTGGTATTGTTTCTTCTGATGATCGGGTTTCCATGACCAGTAGGTGGTCCAAATTTGACCAAATAACGTAATGGCTTCGTATTTGCTTTAACAAGTAAGCTGTCGCTTGTTCAATTGGTAGAAGTTTCATCACTGTTTTAGTTAGAAATGTTGTAGTCATTCGATTCCCCTGATTCACAAAGACACCTTTGAATTTTCACAGGAATTTGCATAAAATATGAAATTTCTCGCCTCCTTCATCCTCCTCTCCTGATTTCCTTTTCGAATTCGCCTTGTTGTTTTGATCTTATACCTTTACCATTGCCGCTCGGTTTTGATCAATGTGTTCAAGAGAATTGATGTAGATCAACACGATGAAACCTTAGTAACGCAAATTTTTCCCAATCTCTATCATCATATGATCATCACATGATAATCACAAAATTTGTATTTGTAGTGTATCATGAAATCCTGGTTTATCAAGCATCATATTCCTTGATTCCACCTCGTCATCATCTTCTCTTTATGAGAAAGTACTGTCCCTGCAGTTGAATGGATACTAAATGTAGGAGAGAAAAAGAATCTAGTTTTGTACTCATACGCGGGAAATTGGCTGCCTTTTATAGCCTGTGTTTGTGAAACTCCTTTTGCAACCACCCTGCATTGCATATCCCCTATGCATGTCGTGCATTACTTGGTATATAAAGAGTCGATCCCCCCCTAAATATTTTCAAATTCTTACTACTATTTTTCTTGAATTGGTTTACAGAATTCAAAAGTGAAATGTTGTCATAATTGACCCCAAGTGGGTTTCAATTTGTGAGCTCGATTTGGGCCTCAATTTGTGACCTCAATTTGTGAGTTACTAAAGTGATTCCAATTTGTGAACTACCAAAATAATCCCAATTTGTGAACTACTAAAGCGACTCTTGAAACAACGAAATTTTTCTTCTCGTGACTGTTTCCTAAATCTCCAATACGACATTATATGAAATCAGTCGACATCAGATCCATTACCATCAACTGATGAATTCAAATTGCCCCTTTCCCTTGCACTTCACCAGCTTGTTTTTCCAAACTTCAATTACTATTACACTAATCGAGCTGTTGCTCTGTGATTTGAATTTGCAGCTACAGTCTTTGTTATGTGGGCTTTGAGCCAGTTTTTTATTGATCTTTTCACAACATTCGCCTCTGTTCAATCCAGTCCAGCTCGAAGCCAGCTTCGTGTACTCTCAAGTTGAAAGTGGCTTCTTCAATTGCCTTATCGATGTTCATGTCCTACTTAGGGGGAGACGACTTGGCAAATCCAGTTCCTGCTTTGGGAGGGTAATTGGGGTCAGTGTCGTTATCCACAGGCTCACATGTGCACCAGTCTGACTTGGCGGTGGAGTCCATAACGCTGGGAATGTGGCTGCCACATCCGGTCCATGACTTGTGGTGGCAGATGCCACAGATAGCTGTTTTGCACATTTTGAGGTGTGTTGACTTCTAGATTTGGATCTGATGGTATTTCAAACTTGGAAAATTAAAAGGATTCAATTTTATTCAATTCTTGGATGTGATTGAAGGGATTTTGTGAGCAGTTGTATTTCGAAAAACGCCTTCTTTTCGAGAATTGTGGGGTGATTTATACTCTTATCACCCGGCCTGCATATACTTGTGCGTGTGACTTTACACCTTCGGCCGCAGCCGCTTTTTGCCCCAATCAGGCAGGTTCTACTCGGCACCGCCCGCTCGCCCTCGGATGAAAACGACGGACTGCATACCCGCCCAGACCCACTCATTATGGACCCCTTTAATCCTTCATTGCTACCACCATGTTCCTGCAGATATCATTGCTGTACAGGTTGAATTCTTTCTTTTCGAGGTTTTCAGGGGTTTGCAGATTTCCTGCGTTTAAGCTATTGAACAACTTAGCATTGTGAGGGAAACGCACATCCAGACCACCGTTTAACTGCAGGATGTCGTCATTGTACAGCTTTCTGATCATCTATCCGATAGACAATTAGAGTTTATCATAGGCAAAATCCTTGGATAATCATTGGATATATTGGCGACTGCATGGCTCTTTGTAGCTATCATTAGCTAGTATACACTACTACGAAAAAGTACAGTCAGTAAAGGCAGTATAGTCAGTTATACTACTTTATTGCAATTACTTGAAAGGGTCTTTCTCCTTAGTATTAGACTTTTCTATTACTATATAGGGCCCGCCAAACAGTCGTTTTATGGAAGCTTTTGGTTCAAGCACCGTTGTTGACACTTTCATAACTTAACAACCTCCGACTTGCTCACGATGGGCTTCAATGACATCACCATCCTCCAAATCCAAATCTTCAGGGGTGTTGTCGGGAGAAACACGAGCACCATCAATCAAGAATCTCAAGGACTCCATGGACTTTCCTTGTCTCTTGCAGAAAGCATCCATTAAACGCTTCATTGGCGTTGTCTTTTTGATTTTAAAAAAGATCTCTGCAGTACCGTCGCTGACCTTGAGATTTATGTGGGTATCGGACTTTTCTTCTTTTGGTTGTTCAGACATTTGGTGATGATATTAAAAGTTTGTTTGGTTTATCGGTGATGTTTGCCGTTCGCGCGCCTGTGTGCAGGACGGGGGTCCTCCATTTTCTCAGCAAAGTGTTCAAACCAAGCGAACAAGATGGAAATTTTCAGGGTGAAGAAATTGGGCCCGATGAGCTCATAGCCAATTTGGAATGAATCATGGATCAAGTGTTTTGAGTTTCACACGCGATTATCTGATGTGGAAAACACGGATTAGGAATCCATGAGACAATGGACAAACTTGGTATGGTATTTCCGATTTTGGAGAATTTTTAAAAGATTGAAATGATCAATTTTCGGTTGAAAAAGTCCCCTGGATATTTGAAAGTGTCAAATGCCAATTCTCAATCCAGATTTGGAAATTTCAATCTTCGAGTCACTCCGCGCAGGCACTTGATGAAACAGGCTGACACTGACACTGAGACACTGAGGCACTGACACACTGACACACACTGACACACACTGACACAAACTGGCATTGTGCTTTTCGACCTGAAACCAACACCGAATTTTCCAAATGAATAAAAACCCAACTTGATTTTTTCATTAGAGCTGGAAGCACTTTGTCACAATTCTGAAACGATCTGAAACAGTTGCCGCATTGGAACATTGCAAATGAGCAATGAACATGAAACAAATCATGAAACATGAACCTGAGTCCCCATTGAAACAAACACATTAAGCTCTGACCAAAATTGTTCCTTCTCATTCATTCTTATCATATGAGACAATATCTTAACAAAAAAGAACTTCTTTCCCAATGCATTCTTAAGCAATATGTCTTGTTCTTGGCCATTGCAATCATTAAGTTCCAACTCTCCATGCAGTCGTTGGCGAACAATATGGAAACATACCGAGAAGCAGCCATGGAATTATGCCAGGAAGTGGAGATTGCAAGAAATAAGGCGGACCAGCTCCCGCGAAAACTTGAACAGGCAATTGCCATTTTGGTGACCGGGTTCTGTGACCAAATCTGGAAAGTGGCCCGGCTTCTGCTCTTGGCCATAGTCACCATTTTAAAAGGCGTTTTTGCCTTTTTCGTTGATCTTTATCTTGGCACGCTCACTTGCTTGTTAACAGCTGCCGTTCGGGGTGTTTTGGATTTGGTGGCGGAAGTTTTGAAGGAGATCACGCTGATGGTGGAATCCGTGATTAATTCCTTCATCAGTAAGTTTCAAGAGGCACTTGCTTCTGTTTCTTCTCTTATCAATGGGATTTTTTTGGCCGTGAAAATCGTCGAAAGTCTATTCTCCGATTCAAGCAAACTTCCCAATGCAGTGACGAAACTTAATCTCACCATAGCTGACCTTAGCGATATTCATATTCTGTCCAACTACACCCTGAAAATCGAGGCGTTGGCAGACGATATCCCGGATTTCCCGCTGGTTTTATCCAACATCACCGATGTCGTTTTGCAGCCACTAACAAGTTTTTCCGACAACTTGGATCTGGACTTTTCCTTTTCTTTCAACGATACTCTTGGCCATATATCGACTTCCATGATCTCCTCACCATGCGTCCGTCTTGATGGTCAGGTTTCTAAGGCCGTTCGTGGCTTTGAAACATCCATCACATACTGCACCATTGGTATGTCCATGATGTTATTGATATTGGTGGTTCTTTTCGCTTTTTCCACCCATATCGAGAATAAGAGCTTTCAAAAGTTGTTAAAGGAGCTCAGCTTCAGAGACTCTTCGGCAGAAGTCGGAAATGTTCTTCAAATGCACCAGTACGGAGTTCTTCGGTACTTTGTTCGAAATTTGCAGCCAAAATGGCTTTGGTTGATTTCATATATGACTACAACCAACTTGTGCAATATTTTTGCCATTGCCATAATTGGCTTTGTCTCAGCGTTAATCCAAATATGCCTTATAGGCGGCATGGAAGCCCGAATTGCCGAAATTTCCAGCACTTTTTCATCCTCGGCATCAAATACCACGACTCGTGCTCTTGAATCGTTCATTGATAATGTTCAAGAATCTGTGAATAATCTGACTTTGGTGATTAATAATGAGCTTTTTGGAAGCGTTCATTCCCACTCAGCAGAACTTCTCGAGGGAATAAACACGTTTCAAAACTCGCTCAACGAAACGATTTTCTCGGTTTTCGGCTCCTCTTTTCTTGCACAGCCTTTGGAAACCATTGTGTACTGCACAGTGGGCAGGAAAGTAGAATCCATCAAGAAAGGTGTTGCATGGATTCGAAACAACACAAATTTCGAGCCACCTCAGGTTCAAAACAAGGCGCTTCTTTTGGAATTGGTCAAATCGTCGCCATCCACTTCGACCGCCATCAACAAAACTGCAAAGACTCTTCTTGAGATGCTTGGTATAGCAAAAAAATCGGCGATAGTGGAGTGTTTCTTTGCAACAGCTTTGATAGGCGTTTGGCTTGTGTATCTTTGTGCAGGTATCATTGTTGCTTTATCCAGAAAAGAACGAATCCAAACCATTTGGCCTTCCCGTACAGCATCCCGAGGTTCCGATAAAAAGTTTTAGAAACCAATCACTTTATATCTCATAATCCGGCACATGATTGTCGCTTTCGGTGCCATCGAAGAAATCTGGCTGATCGTCTCTGCTTAAGTTTTCGTCATAACTCATTAACCTTTCACCTTCTGAAGTCAATGGAGGAAATTCCGAAATGTCTTTAATTCCGCTTCCATGCCTCATTTGAGTATCTTTATCCCTCTTCCACTTCTTATATGCATTGTAGCTTTGCTCGTTCTTATCAGCCATTTCATAAAGGTTGGTATCAACTTCCTCATCGAGCTGTGTACCCAAATGAGTTTTTTCAAACAATTTGACATCCTCAAGACCTGCAGGCATAAAAGACTGATTGACGATTCCATGTTTGAAATTGGGATTGTATTTGTACGAGTGACCGTACCCAAGATCTTTCATCAATGCCGTGGGCGCATTTCTCAAATGTAAGGGAATGGAAGCAGCCATTGCATCGGCGTTTTCGGATATAAGACTCTGTGCTTTCCGAAGAGCTCGATAAGACTTTGTGGATTTTGGAGCTCGTGCTAATTTAGCTGCACAATGCGCAAGCACAATTTCTCCTTCAGGCATCCCCACAAATTGAACTGCCTCCATTGCGGCAATTGCAAAAGGCAAGCATGACGAGTCTCTCAATCCAATATCTTCGCTGGCAATGACAATCATTCTTCTGGCAATAAACAATGGGTCTTCTCCACCTTTGAGCATACGCACCAAGTAAAACATGGCAGCATCAGCATCGGAGCCTCGTACAGACTTGTGGAATGCACTGATGGCATCATAATGGTTTTCTCCCTTGCGGTCATATTTTTGATGGTAGTTTCGTGAACTGAGTAATGGCTGTAGATCTTTTTGCGAGACCCGAATGACCCCCACTTTTCCCTGGGGAATATCAATGATTTCTTTATCTTTTTCAGCCACCTCGAATTCTTTCACTTGGAGCCCGGATAAATATGCATTCACCGACTCGAGAATATTGAGAGCCACCCGAGAATCGCCCGAGCTCAATTTGGCAATATGATCGATGGCAGTCCGGTCCAAAGCTATGAGATGCAAGTTTTGGATGAATTTGCGGGTTTTGTTGAGCAAAAGAAGACCTCGGTTTAAAATCTTCACAAGTGCTTCTTCGGATAATGGGTCCATGACAAATGTGTGCATTCTGGAAAGAAGAGCGTTATTGAGGGTGAACGAAGGGTTTTCCGTGGTGGCTCCAATAACCACCACTGTTCCTTTTTCAATCACCGGGAGAAGCAAGTCCTGCGTTGCTTTATTGAAGCGATGAATTTCATCAAGAAACAAAATTGTTTTGTGTCCCGTTAGCGCCTTTTCGTTTTGCGCTTGTGCAAAGGCCTCTTTGAGTTTCTTAGCGTTACTGTCTGCACCAGAGAGCTCCAAGAACATGTGGTTGGATGTTTTGGCCACGATGCGGGCCAACGACGTTTTTCCGACTCCGGGAACTCCCCAAAGGATAAACGAGGGAATATTGGGAGATTGTATTAAGTTTCTCAAGACTCCATGAGGTCCCATAAGCTTTTCTTGCCCGAAATAATCATCGAGAGATTGTGGCCTTAGTCTTTGTGCTAGTGGAAGCTCAGATTCTCTTTTCAATTGTAAAAAATCGGCGGCTTTCGTATTACCACTGTTCGAGACTCTCTCGGTTGTTTCAGGCGCCGCCGCCAAGACTGTCCCTTTTCGATCTGTGTTCTCCGAACTTGCGCCACTTGATTCTGCATTGCGCTCACATGGATCTTGGTTTGTTCCTTGTGTGCTGTGATGTATGCTCTTCTCTTCTGTATGACTTGGCTCTTGTGAAGTTTTTAAATCAATAGCCAGAGGGCTCAAATTTATTTTATTTGCCTCCATTGTGCGACGCTTGATGCGGTTTTCGAGCTCCTCTTGCTTTCTCTTAAGCTTTTTCTCCGCAATCAAGATGCTGGTCAAAGTAGCACTTGCCTTCTTGGTCTTATCCAGAGACTTTTGGCTACTTTTGAGACCTAAAGCAGCAAACACATCTCCGGTGTCTTTAAATTCATCCTCCTGACCGTCGCCCCGCTGTTTATTTTGTGAATCGGGTGATGGTGTTGGAATCTCATCATTGTCACGGTCAGTTTTTTGTCCAGGATCCCCCTCAAGTGTATCTAAACAGGTATTGACGTGACGTTCAAGGAATTGGAGCGGGAAGCTCTTGAAACAGAGCGGACATTGTTCCATGGATTCTGTGGTGATGGAAAGACTTCGTGATTTGGATGCAAGTATGCGTGAGTCAAGCGTGTATGGAGATCATAACGCGCGTCGGGCGTTTCATAGTTTGGAATGGCCGTTTATTGCATTGCAGCCGCTGAGCCCAAAAAAAAAAATGGGTTACAAAAAAATGTGGGAATGGCTGACTTTATAGTTTTTGCGAATCTCATTTAGGGGGCTTTTGTCCACAAACAGAATACTATAAAGCTAGCCTTTTCGCACCTTCAGATTTGCAACCACTTTTTTTGTCTTCCATTTTGCTTAAAGCTACGCCAATGAATATGGATAGACTTATGGGATCTTAGAGTCAAATTTCTATTCTTGGGATTTTGCCAATCTATTTTTACCAGGAAATGCAACATTGATTGTTTCAAGTTAGGGAAACTATGATTTGATTGGTCATTGATTTACTTACCGATTACCTAAAGTGATCTGACTTTTATTTGAATATTTTGATACTGGAGAAAAACGACTAAAGTCCGATTGGTCAATACTTGAAATACTTCATCAAATGATCGTTTGATGGTCATAGAGGGGAAAAGAAAAATCTCCACGACTAATGGACAGAGCTGCCTTTTGATTCAAGTGACAAGTTAACAGATGCTTCAACTCAAGTATGATGGAATCAATTTGGAAGCTTCTCGATCGAGAATCAACACCAAAACCCACACGAGAGCATGTCACGTGATTTTCCGAGAATTGGAATAGCTTCATGAATGGAATTTTGTTGGAACTAGCATGAAAAATTTAGATTTCTGGTTTTTGGAAATTTCTAGTTTTTTGGTGTTTTATTATGATCGGTATTTGAATAAAGGCGCTGAGACGCAGATCATTAAACCGCATTTGGAAAGCATCGCGCGTCAAATTACTTATCGATTTAACTTCCAAATCTACCAGTCAAATGACCGTTGAATTCGTATGGAAACTGATACCCCTCTCCACTAACCAACTCTCACTAGCAAGAGTGCTTAGATGTGGCCAGACTTTTCGGTGGAAAAAAATCAATAATGTATGGAGTTTTTCAGCATCAGATCAGATCATTCTCCTCAAACAAGAAAACGATAAGCTCCACTACGCTAACATTCCGGCCCAAGGCCAAAACCCCGAGCCTTATGACTTTATAACGGACTATTTCAATCTTGGCGTCGATGTTGAGAATCTATACGAGTTTTGGTCAACCATCGAGAAAAAGCACAGCCCCAGTGGGAAAGTCACGTCCTTTACCCATTTCCCCGGCATCAGAATGTTGCGGCAAGATCCGTGGGAAACTGTTATACTGTTTATTTGCTCGTCGAATAATAATGTGAAGCGGATATCCAAGATGTGTGATGCCTTGTGCAAAGAATTTGGAGACTACATTGGCGAATTCGAAGGCACCCACCACTACTCGTTCCCGCAGCCACTGAAACTCGCCGGTGTTGAAGTCGAGGCAAAATTAAGAGAGCTTGGTTTCGGATACAGAGCCAAGTATATCCAGCAAACAGCCGCTATGTTTGTGGAAGAATCGGTGCCTGATATTACGCTTGAGTCCTTACACGAACTCCGCAAGAAAAGCTACGACGAAGCTCACGAGTATCTTCTCCAGCTAAAGGGTGTGGGACCCAAGGTTGCCGACTGCATATGCCTCATGGCTTTGGATAAGCACGATGTGGTGCCGGTGGATACGCATGTCATGCAAATAGCCACACGTGACTACAAGTTCAAGGGTCCTAAAACGCCCAAAGCATACCATCAAGTACGCAAACATCTTCAAGATTTATTTGGCGAGTATGCAGGCTGGGCTCAACTGGTTATGTTTGCAGCCGATCTCTCGGACCTTGATAACGGAGTCAACAAGATGGATGGCGTTGTTGTGAAGCACGAGCACGATGTGCAAGAGGCATCTTTTGTTGTGGGCGGAAAGAAGATAAAGGTGGAGAATGAAAAGAAACGAGGCCTTGAAGCAACCGTTGTGAAGGTGGAGAATGAAAATAAGCGGGCCTTGAAACAACCATTGTGAGGTAGAGAATGAAAAGAAGAGGGCCTTGATAGAATCGTTGTGGTAGAGAAACGGGCCAATCATTGTGAGGTAGAGAATGACGGGAGCAAAGAGAAAAGCGATTAAAAATATTCACATTGTTTGATAAAAAATTGACTCTAAGTGCTATTTGAAGTCGCTTCTGCAACTGAACCATACCTATTTTTTGATTGGAGCAGGCTTTTTCCAATAATACTGCTTATGAGTTCTCCTGCATGCTCTCAAGCCGCCAGCACCCTTAATCAGGGAAACAAGTTGGTTTCTCTCGGGATCCCGGTCGTGCTCCGGCATGTAGTAGTATTCCTCCTCCAACGGCTTTCCTGCAGCATCCTTGCCCAGCCTGTATATGACGCCAATACATTGGATATCGTGGAGAATGGCTCTGAGTTGAGGAAGACTGATTTCTGTAACAGCCACCGAAATTGTGTTCAATACCGAAGCAGGTGTGGACGAAAGCCTTGAAAACGCGAGGTGATTGATGAGAATATTCTCAATCTCCAGCTTATTTTTGATGCCTTTGATACTCTCGTGATCAATGATCAATTTCCCATTAGCATCGTGAACGGCCTTTTCGACTTTTGTCTTTTTGGGTGGTTCTTCGCTGCGGGCCCTTGAGGCCGTAGGTACAGGAACATGTACTGATCGGTCTGTTTTTTGCTTTTTAATGGTTTTTTCTTCAGGCAAATTTGTACGGGTAGCCAAAGGCTTCTTTATGTTTTCACGGACGTTTTTGGAAGGCGTGAAGTCGACGGAGTTTTCGGTGAAGTTGTCTGATGGACGAATCTTGACCGGGGTTTGTGGAGCCGAAACGGCCGAGGCCAAAGGCGTTTCAAAATGAGAAACATGGGTGTGGGATTTTTTGTTGATATCGGTTTCAAGAAGAATCTTGTTATCATTTTTGATTTCGGATTTCTTGTGTTCTGCAGCCTCATCATCAGTTACTTCCTCATCACAATCGTCAGGATTGATTAATAATACCGAAGAAGCAATTTGCACCAAAACATTTGGAAATCTTGGCATCTTCACGGTTTCTCCACGTGAAACATAAAATTCAGTGTGCTGGTAATCCAAGTGAATGGTTTTGGAAATATTGTTGGCAGAAAGCGGTTTACCTGTCTCCCGGAGTTCATATACAGGGTTAGAAGGGGAGGACTCAGAAGACTTGTTCACATGACACACACGAGGAATGATGATGCCAAAGCCGTTGTGGCCAATACACGTGAGTATCATTGAAGTGTTGGAGTGGACGATTTGAAGGTGCACGCGAGAGATGCTCTTGTTAACTTTCCCGTTTTGGTTAAGGTGAAGGTCACATGAACGAGAGCTTCTTCCAATCGTCAATGGGGACTGCACCAAAGGTATCCGTAACACCAGGGCGTGAGGGTTGAGGATGTTGAAATCTTTGTTGATGGAGATTTTCTGGGGGTTTGAAACGGCAATGGTTTCGGCGTTGAGCGGTGTCTCAAACGTGTCATCTTCAAGTCTTTGAGGAGATGAAGACCGGCCAACTGTTGACGATGGATTTGGTGTAGGGTAAGTTTCCCTGCCTCTATCGACAATGGATTTCTTGTGGTTTTTTTGGAAGGTAGACTTGTTGCGGAGAGGCGAAGCAAATGGGTCTGGATGTTCTGGCGCAGCAAGAAGCGGCGATGATGGAGGGAATTGTTGTTCCATTGAATTGAAATTGGTGTTGCTGAAATCGGCAAGTATATTTTGTTTAAAGTGGGAGTTTTTGAAATATCACTTGGAATTGGTTGGTGAAGGAAGAGGAGTATCCTGATGGGACTATAATGCAAGTCACGCTACGCGATTGATACAAACAAATAAAGAACGCGCGACCCGCGAACCGCGACGCGATTATTTGAAATGGCCGATTTCAATCTCTACGGTTTTGAGTTTCGCACGCCTAAATGATTCTGCTTTTTATTTTTTTGAATCTTTTGGTCTCACAGTCTCGTGAAATTAGTCACGTGAATCCACGACCGCTGATTATGATTTGAAGATATGATCGAAAAGATACTTCATTTTATGGCCATTTTTCATTGGTTTGAGTTGGGAAATTGGTAATTTTTAATTAGCTCTTTGCTGATTTCTTCTTTGTTAAAAGGTTATCAATATCTGGCTACAATTACCTAATTGGGAACTTGAGCTGACCAATGATTTTGAGAGCTTATAAAAGGGGCTGCAATGCAGGATTCAGGAGTCGATGCGCTCTTTGATACATTCTTTGATGCACTTCTTTCGGTAAGAATTGAAGACTTTGCATTCGGTACCCCTCATTATTATGATGCTTTTCTTGGCATGCATATTTTGATCAACTTAATTTCACGGAAAGATGTGGCGTTTCTTTAACTTTTGAAAATTGATATTTATTTATTGAGGAACAATGAAGAAAGATTGGTGGAGAGTGCTGAATTAGAATTGAAGAGGGATGGTACTGCATATAATGGCGGTCCACTCAATTGATTTAATGGACGTTGATTATGCACATAGAGATAAATTGACATCATTCTAGGTAATTGGAACTCTAGTATCATTTCTTTCTCTTTGATGAAATACTTGATTGGCTAATTATCACTCAAATCTACTCTGTTAGCTACTTTAATTAAATACCTAATCCGGTCACAACTACTCTATCTCAAGTCGATACTACTTAACAGAAATACCCAATCAGGTGGTGTTTACTCTATAATTTACTCAATCTGCAATTATCACTTTATAATTGATCAATTTCTACTTCTACTCTATACACTACTCTGGCAATTACTATTTGATAGTATCACTACTTAATGATTTACTACTGAATCCGGTAATTACATCTTTGTCTGGTAAACTTCTCAATCTGGTAACTAAATCTCTAGGTAAACTTCTCAATCTGGTAACTACATCTCTATCTTAAGACACACCAAATTTGCTACTTTACTCTGGTCTTTTTAGTGTGGTAATAATCAGTGACTCCGATCCGCAGCTTTTCCAAATTCTTAGACTGCAGTAAAAAGAAGCTCTTTAAAATTCATGTGATGAATCAAAGTCGATTAGTATAATTGTGTATGAAGTAGTGATTGTACTGCATATAAGCACTCCGTTTCGAAAAATCAAGACACATTCATTAACACCAAAAATTGTCAACAGAACACGACTGCTCGGCCTTTAAACCCGCTCATATCAAAGGGAAAGAAAAGACCAGAAGGGTGGTTAATCGGAGGTACGGGTGCAAGTACCCGATTAACGAATATCACGTGATCCACTTTTGCTGCAAAACCACTTCGAATTCATTTTCAATTTTTTATTTACACACTTTGTGAGATTTATTAAATGTATTTTTGTATTAAAGTAACATCGAAAGGCTGTGGTACTGCATATAATCACATACTTATGTGCACGTGACTTCATATATCAAAGTCACAACGAAAAATGTTTCGAAATTTTGGTGAGTATCGATATTAAGGGTCGAAGCTTATAGAAAAAAAACTAGAGATTTTTGATTGTTATCGGTGCAGGATTTATGTACGCATTTGGTATAATGCCTGCCAATTTGGGAACGTTGTACGGATTCAGTAAATAGCCTACCATTTTGGGAACATAGTACAATGAATTAAGCGTATCGATTTGGAATATTGTCCCCATTTGGTAATTATACTGCCAATTCAGGAATCAGGTTGAAGAATAGACCCTATAAAGTAATTAATCTGCATGACCGATACGGTATTATTGATTAAGTGGTTGATATCCTGCATATAGTGACTAGATACAAAAATGTGGTTGCATCACGTGAATGACACGTGATGTATATGCCGGCTTTCACGTGTCACAATATACTTTAGGTATAGTTTCACGTTCACCAATTACGTCCAAGCATCATAAATTTATTTCACATTTGAATAGTCACACGCAAATGATCACGTGTCGAGTGCGAAATTAGGGCATTGACCCTAAAGTGCACGTGACGTGCGCACATGCAGGCGCCTCAAAATTTTCCTTCGCCCGCACAGTCCATCAAGTCGCATTCAAATTTTCACCAACTTCACTTTACAAAGAAATCAGCAAACATGGGTAGTATGTAAATTCCCGTGGCATTTTGTCAGCTTTTCATTTATCAGTGGGCGTCTGGATTAGCAATTGTCCGAATTCATCGGTCGTTGTCGATGTCATCAGATTAATTGGTGTCTGGCAACAACAGATTTATCAACAGATTATTACTTGTTCAAGTGAATGAATCAAGCGATCATTGTTTCATTTGTTTCACTTGTTTCAAGTCTGTTCGAGACTGTTTCAAGTTTGTTACAAGTTTGTTACAAGTTTGTTACAAGTTTGTTACAAGTTTGTTTCAAGTTTGTTTCAAGTTTGTTACAAGTTTGTTTCAAGTCTGTTTCAAGACTATTTCAACTTTGTTCAAGATTGTTCGAGTCTTCCAGCGCCTTCCCATTTATCAGCTACTAACAAACAGAGGGAACACCATCTATGGGAAAGAGACACAACAAGTCTCACATCTTGTGTAAGAGATGTGGCAAGCGTTCGTTCCACGCTCAAAAGAAGACCTGTGCTTCTTGT
Source organism: Metschnikowia hibisci (assembly GCA_002374725.1). Classification (NCBI taxonomy): domain Eukaryota; kingdom Fungi; phylum Ascomycota; class Pichiomycetes; order Serinales; family Metschnikowiaceae; genus Metschnikowia; species Metschnikowia hibisci. The sequence goes on along the minus strand of NLAP01000001.1, from coordinate 1,082,304 downwards.
GGATACCCCGCTGCCAAGATGAGATCCCACAACTGGGCTTTGAAGGCTAAGAGAAGAAGAACTACCGGAACCGGTAGAATGGCTTACTTGAAGCATGTGAATAGAAGATTCCACAGCGGCTTCAAGTCCGAGACCGCTTAGGCCTGTGTACTTAATACATCATCATCGAATAGCTTAAAATGGGTTGTAAATTGATTCAGAGTTTAATGGAGTAGATTGATTCAGAGTTTAATGGAGTAGATTGATTTAGAGTCCGATGGGTAGACTGATTCAGAGTCCGATGGGTAGACTGATTCAGAGTCCAATGGGTAGACTGATTCAGAGTCCAATGGGTAGACTGATTCAGAGTCCAATGGTTAGACTGGCACTTTTATTATAATCTCTGATATGATAAACTAGAATTTATCAATTCAACTTGAGATCTAATAGTGATACTAGGATTTCTCAGTTCAACTTGAAGATCTTAATAACACCGTTAGATCAAGTAAAGGAAGATTTGAGCTTTTTTTTCGTCGAAGTGGATAAGATGGAGATAAAGCTGGCAAAATTCATTTTGATTGGTTCAAATGATAAACGCTTTAGGTGAAGAAGCAGTTCATTAATTCACATTGATAATGACATCAAAATGATGTGGATCTTTTCTGACTAAACCTTCAGCTTTGTCAATTTCATTGGCTCCTGGTCATGTTATAATAAAGATTGTCGGCTTCATCATGATTCACGCATACGGCCAAGATTTCACGAGCTATTTCCACGGTTTCGCCATCATAAGGAAATTCAAGCCCGTTGGCAAAATCACCTTCAATATTGGCCAACTCCGAGAATTTATTGGGCCGTTGATCATGGAGATCAAAGTGTGATACTTGCCGACTTCTCATTTCACATGACCAATTGAAAACGCCCATGTCAGTAACACCTCTTTTTCGAATCTCCGATAGAAGCTGATGGGCTTCAAGCAGAAGCGAATCGGACGAGAATGCAATTCTCATTAAAATCACAAATACCTCGTAGAGAGTTTCAGGAAAGATCAAATCATTGATATTCTTGTGTTCCTCAATGATATAATAGAGAATACGCACCAAATCTCCGATAATCTCGATTCTTTTGTGGACATTTTTATCTCTCGGTTGATGGAGCACCATATTCTGCTCAAATCCAATGATTCGGGTCACCGACTTGATATTTTCTTTCAGGTTAAGCAAATCCATACTTCCAGAAACAACCACCGATTCAAGAAGTTTCACAATGTGCAAGCGGAGACTAAGGAGATGCTCTTCATGCGCTAAAGATATGTGAACCTTGTCAATTTTGGATAATTCTGGACGCTGAATGGGAAATGGCATCATCACTAGTCCAGGGCCAAAGTTTTCCAGGGCATTTTTGGGAATGGCTTGTTCTAGAAGCAAAATATCATGATTATTTCCAATCACTCGGTTTAACCCATAAAACAGAAAGTCTTGTTTGTGAGGAATATCAATAAGAAGAACCTTGATGAGCGATTTAACAATCAGCCGATCAGCTGCTGGCTGACTGCAAAATCCAGCATATAATCCTTCTTCTGACATCGATGCCGAGAGAATTTCAATGAAATTGTAAACCAAATTGATCTGAGCTGCAGACACAAATCTTTCTGTGTTTTCCGGGAGAATTTGCTTCATGAGATCAAGCTGGAGCTGGTTGCGGGCCCACATCTCGTTGATAAAAGTCGGGCCGAAGTGTGTACATATCACAGTGGTGTTTTCCAACAAATCAAAGCTGGAAATCAATGTGATATGTTGTAAGAGTCTGGTTTGCTCGGGAATGTTAATCTCGGCAAATTCTTGTTCGCCTTGCAAAACATGAAGAAGCTGGTACAGATAGTCAGACACTTGCAGCACGATTTCAATGGCCAAATCCTTCGTTACAGCGGAAGTTTTGAAGTTAATGGCTCCATATACCAACGACAAGAGGAATGGTACGGCGGCGTAGCTTCCCCGTTTCAAAAGCTCCGTTACAACGCCAAAGATCATGTGACAGAATTGGGCCACTGCAACATCGAGTCGCAATTGTTTCATCTTCAACAAAACAGACCATATTGCCAGCAGAAGTGGAGATTTCTCTTCAATTATGTGACCTGACGTGATAAGCAGCTCCTCAAGGCAGATTCGCGAGAGAAATTCCATGCTGGAGGCGCCAGCGCCATTGATGGTATAATTCCATAAATGTATGCAAAGATTTGACCAATCATCTGTAACCTGTAGCTTGGGAGTCGAGATCAATTTTGCAGGATCTTTTTTTTGTGTTTTGGCCACTAGAGGAAACTCCTCAGGATCTTCAGTGACGATCTGCGAAGTAACCGACATTTTCGCCGTGGAGCTATTGAATTTTCGTCGTTTTGTTCCCGATAAAGATCGAACTTCGTTTGCCAAGAATTTTTTTTCGTCTTCAAGCTTGTCCACAGTTTGTTTCAAGGCAGAGATGTGGTCCCGGGATGAGGTTTGAACCGTGTCCATCTTAGAATGTAATTTCAGCAATTCCTCATTTTTGGCGAGTTGAGCTGCTTCAAGCTGTGCTCGTAGAATGGAGATTTCGCCCTGTGCCCGCATCAAGGCTTCGTCCCTACCATTCAGTGAGTAAGATATGTTTCCCTGTGTGGTTCCTATGTGCAGTTGTGTGCCATAAGACTCAGGAACCGACTCTTGTCGCAGTTTTGCCAGCGTCGCCTGTATAAGTCCAAGAATCAAATCATCATCATCATCATCGAATGCGGAGTCGGAGTCAGTCATGGTTTTGGAGGTGTCGTGCTAGACGCGATCATGTATGGGCGCATGTGATGGTCACGTGAGCGAGAAGGTTTCACTGGAATCCAGTTGAAAATATCGCCAACGTGACTGTAATTCCGGAGAAGCTCTCAGAATTTAAGTAAATCTGGTTGAATTGGTTAGGGTCAGTGCCAATTTCAGGAGTACTTCTCTTTTGGTCAATAAAGAAGTCGTAGTCATGAACCTCTGATCAAGTGTTTCAAGGAAGAATTCCTTTCAAATTCTTAGTGCCACGTTTCTGCTTTTCCAAATATTCTCTTTTGTGTTTTCATCATAACACTTTCTTAAAATGGCTCTCTTTTTTGATGACCTTACTGTTAAATAAGGACCTTTAAAATCTAGAATTGTCTATTCCTTAATCTCTGAAACACTCCCTTATCTTTGAAACATTGCCTAATCCCTAAATCGGTTTTCCCTCATTCTTGACCGTTTTTCTCTCGTGGTGTATAGTCTGAACGTACATTTAAAATATTTGCTCCATCAGCGAAAAGTGGGAAAAAGGCGCTCTTTTATAGTCCGAAGTGGTTGCAAATCGGTCACCCTCAGGGGCTGCGGCGCGGAAATATAAATAGCGCCGATTCCCTCCAAAAACCGCTAATTTTTTTTAAGCTCACAAATCCAAAAAAAAAAACCTGAAATCCTTACTACCAAACTGGAATACATGAATTGATCAATTGACCTTATATTAAAAAATTTTGTTCTTCTGGATATTGAAAAATTATAAAACAAGATGGGGTTTCTGGATCACGTGACTTGGCACGTGCCACGCGCGCAGCTTCATGAGATTTTTTACTCATTCCATCACTCCCAAAATGTCTGATGGCAAGATAAAACCCGAACAGACGGAGGTTCCGGTAAAAGAGGAAAATGGTTCTGGACCCTCTGCGCCTCCTGCATCATTTGTGCCAACTCGTCCTCAACCCCTCACTTCTCGGGACAAAAACACACAGCGCATGGTGGTGGTGCTTTCACAGGCATGCTTAGAGACCCACAAAATTAGCGGTGGCGGTGGTGGCGGCGACAAATACGCCCTTTTGAATTGTGACGATCATCAAGGGTTGTTGCGGAAAATGGGTCGGGATATTGCAGAAGCTCGTCCAGATATTACACATCAATGTCTTTTGACGCTTTTGGACTCGCCCATCAATAAGGCTGGCAAGTTGCAAGTGTTCATACATACGGCGCGGGGCGTTTTGATTGAAGTTAATCCTAGCGTTAGAATTCCACGGACGTTTAAGCGGTTTTCGGGTTTGATGGTGCAGCTATTACATAAGTTGTCGATCCGGTCGGTGAATTCGGAGGAGAAATTATTGAAGGTGATTAAAAATCCAATTCTGGACCATTTACCCACCAAATGCCGTAAGGTGACATTATCATTTGATGCCAAGATCCGCCGCGTGCAGGATTACGTTGCCGAATTGGACGACGATGAAAGTATTTGTGTTTTTGTTGGAGCCATGGCTCGTGGTCAAGACACTTTTGCTGATGAGTATGTGGATGACAAGATTGGATTATCCGATTATCCATTATCTGCATCCGTAGCCTGCTCCAAATTCTGTCATGGATGTGAGGATGTTTGGGGAATCATGTGAATAGAAATAACTGTGATATAAGTATTTTTTGACAATTTGTAAAGGGTGTGTATATAAGTGATAAAACCTGATGTACGGGTGCGCTGCTACATCAAGTGCACTTTAAAACATCAGCGTTATGGCTATAGCAACAGGGGCACTTAAGGCGCAAGAGCACATGGATCCGGATGAAACACATGTGAAACAAGAATATGAAACAGAAGTGAAACAAGAGTTAAAAATAGAACAAGATTCAAAATCAGAACAAGAGTTAGGATCAGAACAATTACCACAAGTGAAACATCAAAGAGAAAGTTTGACTCAAATCCCTAGAAATTCTGAAACAGAACAAAATATGATAAAATTAGAACCAGATTCAATTCCTGAAAATATCACGGATTCTCTGAAACGAAACAAATCTGAAACATTGCAAAATTCACTTGAAACAATCAAGCAGGAAAATTCTGAAACATTAAGAGAAAGCAGTGGGACTGAAAGTGGTGCTGAAGGAGAGGAAAATACGGAAAAATCACCAAAAAACGTTTCGGCAGATGATCTTTATCGCCGATCTAGCCAATATTTAATGTGGTCATTTAGTGAGGCAGAACTTGAAAGCCGAAAGCGGAAATCTAACGCTGAAGGAGCTAAAAAAGCACAGCAGCGATTTGATGAGGCGGTTACTACGATGCAGGCGGAAAGTCCCGAGAAAATTGCCGTTTTAGGGCAAAATCCGGGCGGTCCCGAGCTTATAAGTTACGAAGAAGAGCAAAAATTCATCCGATTTTTCGCCCAACAAGCAATTCAAATATGTGCTCATTTTAATATGCCTACACAAGTTAAAGCTACAGCGGTACAGTTTCTTCGGCGATTTTATTTGGTTTATTCAGTTATGGAATATCGGCCCAAAAACGTGTTATATGCAGTCGTCTTTCTTCTGGCAAAATCGGAAAACTTCTTCGTTTCTATTGAAGCATTTGCTGGAAGATTACCAAAAACAAAACCTGAAGATATTTTGGAGCTTGAATTTGTGATTTTGCTGGCGCTTCAATTTACCCTTTTGGTACATCATCCATTTCGGCCCATCTATGGATTTTTCCTTGATATGCAGGCAGTTCTACTTCATCCTGAACCGGTGATGTATGACGTCAATATTGATACCATTGGTCAGCTCTACGATGCAGGAAAGCGGTGGTTAAATGAACATGCGCTTTTATCCGACGTTGCATTTCTCTTTTCTCCACCGCAAATTGCTATGGCGGCATTATATGACCAAAATAGGAAGGTGACTGAGCGATACCTTAAACTCAAGTATGGATGTGATGATAACGGGCCGAAACCGGGTGTTGGTGCTGCGCCAGGTAAATTGATTATGGATCAGTTGCTCCGAAATATTCGCCGTTGTATTGCAGTCGCCAAAGATGTTGTGGAGACGTCACGTGAGGAAAGTACTTTGATTGATGAAAAGTCTTTTTTTGCTGTCAACCCGCAGAAACTCTTGAAGAAGCGGGCCAAGGCTGCCACCCTGGGGTGATGGTGTACAGATGTCCGGCTATTATATGCAGGCAACTTGGTTTTTTTTTTTCCTGTGTTCATGTTAACTAATTGAATCTGTGCACGACATGAAATGTATGCCGTTCACGCGGAGATGCATTCTTTGAAATTTCCTGAAACAAAGACTACAGAAATAACGCAAACTAATGATCCTGTATACAAGTTTCATACTATATGCAGGTTGAAAGGAGAGGCTAAGAGTCATTCACTGCAGAAGATGTGATTTTTCAATTTGTCTGGAACATTAGAGGAATTTATTTGTGAAAAAGTCTAGACTTTAGATGATACCATCAATGTGTTTGAGGTAGTACTCTGTATACAGTACCGAGAGAGTAAATTACTAATTTTGATAATTGAAGTTAACTTAATTTTGAATACTGACAATTGAATAGTTAACTCAAAGCGAAACTCAATTCTTTGTGCAAGCTTAAATTTTTAAAGAAGTTATCTCAAAATATGCTTTCAAAAATAAAGACGTTTTCTCAAAATTTATGCTCCCAAAATTAGAGATGTCTTCTCAAAATTTGTGCTTCCAAAATCAAAGAAGTCAACTCAAAAAATTTTCCAGAAAAATTAAAGAAGTTCACTTAAAAATTTCAAACCAAAACTAAAGAAGTTTACTTAAAATTTACCCCATATCTTATTTTAAAAAAGTTTACTCAAAACTCGTGTCTCAAAATTTAAAGAACTCTATTCTATATTATACTCCAAAAATTGAAATAGTCTATTTGTAAAATACTCTTCTTGATGAAAGTTTGGAATTCATAGCAATACGCTAAGCGAACGTATTATCGAATTGCTGTAATAGAAAAAAGGACCAAGCTTCTAGGAACACCACAACTGTGGAACACAACACAAAACACGCATGAAACACAGATGAAACGCACATCAAACACCGATGAATCACAAATGAAACACACATGGAACCCGCTTGAAACACAATAAAATATACAATATGAAACAAAAGCAGACCTTATACTGTATGGCACAATAGAGTAATGCAATATAGTGTACACAAACCTATAAATAGCACAATACAAATATCTTTCCCAAACTATTGTACCAATCATCATTGTATAAAAGAGCATCAACTCCTACGATATATATTAGTGTGGTAATGGAGCACTGTATGCAGTACATTCAAAAACTCCATTCAAAAGTTCTTTTTGGAAATATCGAAATCAAAAAATCATACCTGGTGAATAAAGCAGCTACTGCATATAGAACATCATGTTGAAGAGCCAGTTTCTGGCGTGTGTGTCCAGATAATTAGTACTACAACGACACCACCAAAAAAACCCGAACATCTCGATTGAGAGGTTTTGAGCCCTTTCCATTCTAGCAGTTATCTGCAGTACCCTGCAACCCTGTTGCAGCCAAGATTACGTACGCCACGTGATACCGGAGTTTTTCGTGGATTTTACTCAGGGTTTCTTCTATCGATATTCTATACTTTTTCGAACACTTATTTTATGGTTCTTGGGTTAATGGCTGGCGGTCCAGAGGGGCTTATCTGCAGGATCTAGCGGTCCATAACCGACTCCTTCTCCAAAACCTTTTCAATCTCCTTGAATAACGTCACAGATGTAGACGATGAACCTTTCACGTGAGCACAAATGACATCCGATTTCTGATTCAGGTCTCTCTGCAGAATCTTGATGCGGAATCTGCACAGTTTCAAATTAAAGGAGTTGTTACGAGAAACAGAGCCAGTGATAATGTAGCCGTAAAGGTCCCGCTTGAGATTTTTAAGGCCAAACAGTTCCCAAGAGTTGAGGAGTGCATTTAGCGCAGTCATCATCTCCTGTTTTGGTAAAATCGTCGGGAATCGATGAACATCGGGCGGTGGTGGTGGGTTTGAAAAAAGTCGTGCGAAAAGACCTCCACGCCGCTCGGGTTCGGCGCCGGTCTCGGAAACTTCCATATTTTTCTTGGTTCCCCATGACAATTTGCGGAATATGGATTTGTTTTTCTTCTGTGTGTTGGTAGAATCTGTTAAAGGATCAGGTCTAGCAGCTTCGGGTTGGTATGCCGAAAGATCACGGCGTTCGGGTTTCGGAGCCGACCCCGATCCTGCACCTAGGTCCGCCCCGACTCCACCAGCTCCAACAGCATTTCCACCAGCATTTCCACCAGCGGCACCACCAGCTGGTTTCCGAGTTTTTGCCGGAAGAAGCATCGATTGAGCCGGTGGTTGAGATGCTCGAACTCGAGTCGCATCCGGAAGTTTGATACTATCAAAAACATCCGCCAGGTCCTGCACATTGCGCTCCTCCTCAGCAAACGTATATTCTTCCTTAGCAGAACCTTCAAGTGGCGAAGATAAATTTCCAATCTTACTTTGACGTCTAGGCCCGGCACCTGCATAATACAGCGACCGTTTATTGGCCAAATGCTCATCAAAATCCATCACTGAAGCAGCATCTCCTTCCTCAGCATCCTCAACATTATCAGCTTGACCAGCTTTATCCAAACGATCGGCAAAACTGGTTCTTAAAGCAGGCATGCGGCCTGCAAGTTGTTGTTCTTCATCATTAAGCTCTTCATTGCTAACATTCTCATTGTGAGTGTCCAAAAAGCTGTTTAAATCATGATAAGATTCTTTAGTGGATTTGATGGTAAGAAGGGAAAGGCGCTTGTTGGAGGCGGAGAATTGGCTCAGGCGCCGGGTAACGTTAGGGATATTAACGCTACCAATTAGAGTTTTTCTTTCATTTGGAGTGTGGCGAATGGTAGAGGACCGGATAGCTGTTCCGGAATGGGTTGGATTTTTTCCTTTTCCGGTATTCCCATCTGCAGAGTCTGTTCCTTTTCCGGTATTTCCATATGCAGAGTCTGTTCCTTTTCCGGTATTTCCATATGCAGAATCTCTTCCTTTTTGAGTTGATCCATATGCAGAATCTCTTCCTTTTCCGGTTGATCCATATACAGAATCTCTTCCCTTTTCAACCACTCCTCGAAGATTAAATTGTGAGTTCAAAAGACGCGACTTACGGATCTCCGACATATACTCAGCACTCAAATCGAAATTCTCTGCCTCATGCGCAGGAAGCTCGAAGTTGCTAGTATCATATTCAAAATCCTTAGAAACTCGATCAGAATCATCATGACCAACTGAAACCATCAGCTCACGATTACGCCGTTTCTGCATATACTCACGGTGCTCAGCTTCCAAATCCGCCGCTGCTCGCTCCATCTCCACATTTTCGTGCGCCACCCAAAGTGGATCCAATTTGGAAACTGGACGTCGGGTAAGTATCGGAGTAAGTCGGCGCCGAGGCGTCGGTTGTGTAGCCGATCGACGTTTTATGGCTTCAACTTCCGCTTTAGTAAGTTCTTTATCATGTCCTTCTGAAAGTGCGCGAAGTGTCAGTTTATGTGCACGCTTTGGCTGCCAAATTCCTTCCTCCTCTTCTTCCTCCTCATTAATCACCCCTTCTTTTCCACCACCTCCAAATTTCCCAATTCCACCATCTTTTCCATTTTCATCATCTGTCACAGTGATTGCCAATTTTTTTGAAGAAAGAAGTGATCGACGTGATTGACGTTTTTTCTGTTTGGCCAATTCCTTACGAGCCTTTCTTTCTGCTTCATGCTTTTTACGCTCCAATTCCATGAGTCGCTCATATTCTCTGCTTTTTTGCTCCTCATCATCAAGGAGTTTCTCGTCTGCTTCACTATAAGCCTCATGATTAAAGATTTTATCACAGAGTGTTCCAAATGTGGCGGATGTTCTTTTGGTTTGTTTATCCATGTACTCCCAATCAGTTTCGCTCAGGAGTTTTGCATAAGTTGAAAGGAGTTTGACTGTGATGGAATTTCTTTTAATTCCAGTTGTGAATGATTGCCGAAGTGACTTTCGGCTACGCAGCATTCGGACCAGTTGACGTTTTTTGGGCAGAATCAGTGGTGCTTCTGAAAGGGCTGATGTGAGTCGGCCAGCTGGAAGTCCGGCCATCTCGGAATTTTCCATTTTGATTCCATTTGCAGTTTTGCATCCTTTTTCATCTTTGTTGGCCTTGCCTTCTCTATCTTTATCTGCATCCGCATATATTGAGTCTTTGGATGGAAGTGCTGGTGGCATCTGCAATGATACATCTGCAGCCATGATCTCGTGATAAATGTTTCTAGGGAGTGGTCCCTGCATACTTTGACGGGACCGGCGGGCTCGATATGGAGATTTTTGTGGCGACCGCAGCGGCAGTTTATAAGGCAGTTTTCGTGGCAGTTTATGAGGCAGACGAGCAGGAGATGCGGATTGAGCAAACCGACGTTGAAATGATACTGGACGCTTACCATTCAGGGCGCTAATTGGCTTTTTCCGTGGCGTGACTCGAGTCAGCATCAGACTACCTGAACGTGGGATTTTTCTTGGTGTTCCTGGTTCTTGATTTTGTAAGGAAGCGTCCTGTGTGTGGCGGTACCTTAGAAGCAAAGCATAAAAGGTCTTTTCAGGGTTTGGACCTTCAGCAAGAAGTTCTGCCACAATCTCCTCTTCTGGTCGTTGGTTCCACAAAATACAAAGATTCTCCAAAATTTGTGGATCAATATTGGATGCTTTTCCAAGCGACTTATATGCCGTCTGCGGATGAGGTAAAGACTTGACGCTGATCAAATCTTCATTGGGCACGGGATATTTTTGAAGAAGTGGATGTTCAAGTACTTCTGAAGTTGAAACTCGGTCCATTGGGTCCACTGTGAGCATCTGCCAAATTAAATCCTTGGCTTCACGGCTCAATTCCGATGGCATCTCGAAATTTCCGGCCTGTACCTTTAAAAGAAGGTTTCGGATATTTTCATCATCAAAAGGCAATCTTCCTGTCAAAAGAGCAAAAAGAATGACTCCACAAGACCAAATATCAGAGGCGGCACCGTGGTATTTAAGTCCGGAAACAATTTCCGGTGCTGCATAGTGCGGTGAGCCGCACAGAGTTTCCAAAAGTTTTCCATTGGCTTCAAGAGCGGCCATTCCAAAATCGGCCAATTTAACGTTGAGAGCTGCATCAAGAAGAAGATTTTCAGGCTTTAAATCCCGATGACAAATACCCAAGGCATGACAGTATGCAGTGCCAAGCACTATTTGACGGAAATACTTCACCGCCTCCTGTTCCTGCAACGGGCCACGTTCCACTAAAAGATCAAAGAGCTCACCACCTTCGACATATTCTAAAACCAAATAAAGGGCTTTAGAAGTTTCCCATACGTCATAGAGGCGCAACACGTTTGGATGGGTCAAAAGTTTCATGATGATAATCTCTCGCTCTATACCGTACGGGAGGCCGCCTTTCTTTTCAGCAGGGCGATCATAATCATCTGCAAGATTCAGTTTTGAAACGACTTTGACTGCGGCTTTCTGACCGGTGTTTTGGTGTACTCCGAGCAACACTCGGCCGGTGGCGCCACGACCAAGCGTTTTCCCTAGTTTCCAGGGCCCGATTTTCTGCGGGTGGCTATGTGATTGGCTCATGGAAGATAATATTGAACCTTGTCTGGAAATCATCTTTATGTGCGGTGCGTCAAGAGACGTGCTTCTTAAGTTGACACTTCTTAGTTTCGGCGAGGATGCTTCTCAATCAAGACGAGGATGCTCGTCAATTCGGCCTAAAAACACGGGGGTTTCAAAAATGCTATGTTTTAATCTGCAGCGGGATGTGTCGCTGGTTTATCGTCCCGTTCAGCTGTCGGCACTTGATGGGAAAAAGTGTGGGCGGAAGAAGGAGAAGAGTGAGAAAAAAGGTCCTGTGTTGACAGGCCGGTGTACAAGCTTCGGAAGCGATTTTACACTTTGTATGCACACTTTTCCGTGTCCAGAGCCTTTTTTTCCCAATTTGTGCGCGACGCGTGTGAGGACGCGTTGGTGCACGGGTGCGTCGACCGATTCTGCAGTATCTCGGCTTAATCGAGCGTTCTGCTCCAAAAAAGCTTGGCACTGGCCACTGACTGCAAACTTTTCCGCTTTGAGCATTATGACGGTAAATTTTGACCGTCATAGAAAAAAAAACAATTGTTCCCAATGCGGAAAGTGCGTCTAGAGTGGTGGCGTTTGCGCATATAGATGCCGGCAATGTGCTGCGAAGTTGGGCGTCTTTGCAAGCACGTTGCTGTACCCCTGCTTGGTGCAGGATGGGTTTGCTCAAAAATTGTTTTGGACGAGAATTTGGCATGAAAGAATTAAATTTGCGGCCCACTGATTCTAGGCTGCGACCAAAATGATTGAGGTTATGTGCACGGAAATTCAAGATAACTTCTTTTAATTAGCGAGTGCCTGTACATAACGCAGGAGATGTAGCCGCAGTATTCAATGAGCAGCTTCGGTGCGGCAGATTAAGATACCCCCGTACACCACGCCAAAGAGTATTGATAAGGAAGATTTCGTAGACAGCTTTGTGCAGTACTGAATACCAACAAACTTTATTCAAATTCCAAATCCTTCAATAATTCCTGAGATTACAATTCATAATTATTGATATATTAAACTGTGCTAAAAGTAGATCTAGAATCGACCAAATCTCCTAAATCTAGAGGAATTTAATATTGTTAGGTTCAGGAAAAAAGAACGATATCAAGTAAAAAAAAATTATAAATTGACGAATATTTACCCGGAAAAAAGGGTGACTATTTATACTTAATTTCAAGTGGTAAAAAAGGAAATGATGGCAGGAACTTTTCCTCAAAAGACTGATATTCGAAAAATTCAATTCTAAAAGATTCAATTGTTAAAATTTAATAGAGGAATAAATTATCAAGGTTCTGGTGTTTTAAAAAAACAGTTTTTTAAATTGTTAAACTTTTTATCAGAAGGATTATTAACTCCATTTTAAGCCATTTGCTAATATTCTTAACTGATTTTTCATCTATAAATTTATCAATATTAATTTAAATTTAAACATAAGAATAGCCCTCTGAATTCAATGTATTAAAGAGCAGGAAAAACCCGAACATCCCTTAAAAGATGGTTTTTGATGATAATCATACCCTAATCTTATATCCCAACGGCAATCTTTATGCTGTAGGGGACAATAAGTATGGTCAATACGGCAGCGATGAACCAGAAATTCTAGGAGAATTTTTCTTGGTCGCCGAAAAGTAGACTAATATTTCTGCCGGCTGGAAATTTTTGGTCTTTTGTGATGCTGAAGGTCAGATATACTTAAGTGGACGAGGGCTCAAAGGTGATTTAGGTTTAGGTGAAGGCGTTACGCATGTAAAATCACCTCAAAGAATTAAAGGATTTTATAAATATTTATAGAAGAAATATTATAATTATTATGAACATCATAAATTTCATTTTTCAATTATTCGAAAATTTTTCAAAATCAAATTTGTCGTTAATAACGTTTGAACTTAATTTTCAAAAATTGTGGATATCTTAGGGATTGAAGAAAGACTGAAACTTTTTAATGAAGTATTCGAGTTGGAATGAGAGTGGTGATTTAGATGAGCACTTTTAGAAAGTAAATCAAATATTTCAAAGGAGTAGAATTTCAACTAGTATTACTAGTATTACTAGTAATAGTGATAGTAATAGTGATAGTAATAGTGATAGTAATAGTAATAGTAATAGTAGTAGTGATAGTAGCAGTAATAGTAGCAGTAATAGTAGCAGTAATAGTAGTAGTAATAGTAGTAGTAATAGTAGTAGTAATAGTAGTAGTAATAGTAGTAATAGTAGTAGTAGTAATAGTAATTTGTTAAGTTTGGGAAAGTAAGAACATAGAGCAAAGCGAGTTTGTTAATTGATGATCCTTTACGAATGTAAAGAGGAACTATTTATGTCTGAGTGTGACTCATTTTGAATGCAGTGTAAGTGGGGTGAGGGTCTTCACAATGGCCCAACTTGGAATTTGGGAGTGACGGTTGATAAAGGCATAACAAGACTTTTGGGTCAGAACCTGACAGGTTAAGGGCCCTTTAGAAGATATTACCGGCCAAGGGTCACGTGTAATTGGGACTGGCTTAGGCCGGTATCGGGTCCCTAACAATATTCATAGTAGCATTACTTATGGTAGTATTACTTATAATAGTATTACTTATAATAGTATTATCAATATATTCCGCCTCCAATTGGTCTAATTCAGCATCGGCATCTTAAAAGGTATCATCCACATCTTCATCATCGTCGTCTTCCTCATCACTGTCCAACTCTTCTAATTCATCCAACTCGTCCAACTCTTCGAAATCTCTTTCCTCAAAAATTCCGTTAATGAGTATAAGTAGTGGTATAAGTAGTATTAATGATGGTAGTATCAGTAACAGTAATAGTAATAGTAGTGAGCTATTGCTACTAGTAATAATAATAGTAATAATAATAAGAGTGAGCTATTGCTACTAGTAATAATAATAGTAATAATAATAAGAGTAATAGTAATAGTATTAAGCTATACTATTTATGGTAAAATAATTATAACTTTTTGGCTAGGAAATTAAGATGACATAGAGTAAAATTAATTGTTTGATCTTAACAAATGAGACTCTTAAAAGAGTTTTAAGCTGGTCTAAATTTGGATTTCGTACGATCCTGAACAATCTAGCCCAATAAAAGTCTCTAAAGTTATAGTAGTAGTAGTGTTTATAAGCTTGAGTAATAAATCTTTATAGATCAGGCCAAATATTAATGGTAAAGCCGGGAGAATTTGAATAGAATTGGAAGATGGCATCTAGTAATAGTAGTAAAAGTATTAGTAATCATTGAAATCGGGACTAGTAGTAGTAGTATGAGTAGTGATAGTAATAGTAATAGTAGTGGTAATGGAAATAGTAGTATTAGTACTAGTACTATTATCAAGAGTAGTTTAGTAGTAGTATTCGTTTGGCTTGAAGGATTATAAATAGGATAAATTTATTAATTGATAAATCTCCATTATCGGTAAAGTTAACTATTAAACTATTTCAACTTGAGTCTTTTAAATTTAATTATTTAATTAAAATTTTGAAGAGTCTATCTAGCGGTATAGTATCACCAACATAGTAATACTAGTAGTACTAATAATAATAGTAATAGTATTGTAGTAGTGTAATAATAATAAATTATAAATCTCTACTTATTTTTATGGTCACGTTACCACTAATTTAAGGTGATTTAAATATTCCACAAAGATTCTCTATTACTTAGCAAAATCTTCAATTGTATAATTATAACAAAAAGCTTAATTCAAAATCAACACTTCTCCACTGTTCCTTTAAAATAAACCCGCTAAGAATTTAGATGAAATTACTCGAGCAAGAGAAGATAAAAAAAGAAAGTTTTTGAGCTTAGTGTAACAAGATTATTAGTCCAAGTAAATTAAAGCAAAAATATTCTATGTTACAGCCACAACCATGAGACATTAATATTTATTATAATGCTAATAAGAAACCATTTATTGGAAATACTTAATTATTTAGTGAATTATTCATGTAACAATTTAGCTAATCATGGGTATTAATTACTATCAATGAGTATTACCAAAGTTAATACCAGTGGTAATACCAAATAGACAATTTATTCCTTACTGATTAATTATCTATTTATAGATTATTATTTTTATTATACAAATTTTTAGTTGATACTTAAAAGGTTTGAGTTTTGTCAGTTTCTTTATGTGTTGCATTTTTTTCATTTCTGACTCTTCTATAGTCTGGCTTTGTTTTAACATTGAGCTGCTTTTAGGTGACGTAATTGAAGAAATAGCGACTATAATGAAAGACACGTTTCTGTCAGAATTATTAGCTACAATCAGCTGGAATTGATATGGAGCATGATGGCAGATGGGGATGTGAATGTGGAGAATTTACGGTCAACATAACTGAGAGAATGTCAAAGTATTTATATTTTAAACTCTTGGTAAATCATTTCATAAGTTTAATGACGTAGCTAATTTCACCATTTCCTCATATATTGGCATAGGTTTTTATGGTGATTCTGGACATGGCTCAGAGAATGATTTCTCAAAGCTCTTAGAAAAGAAAAGTAATCTCTTAGAGCTTACCAAAGGTTTAGGTACTGAAATAGAAAGACTTTACCATTTAATCCTGTTGTTCTCTTATTCCTGACAAATTCAAAGAAGAATTTAGAGAATGTAAGAGACCCAAGGGGTAATAGTAGTAGTAGAAGTAGTGTTATTAGTAGTAGTGGTAGTAGTAGTAATAGTGGTATTAGTAGTGGTATTAGTAGTAGTAGTAATAGTAGTAGTAGTAGTGGTATTAGTAGTAGTAGTGATATTAGTAATAGTAGTGGTAGTAGTAGTAATAGTGGTATTAGTAGTAGTAGTAATAGTAGTAGTAGTAGTGGTATTAGTAATAGTAATAGTAGTGGTAGTAATAGTGGTATTAGTAGTAGTAGTAATAGTAGTAGTAGTAGTGGTATTAGTAGTAGTAGTGATATTAGTAATAGTAGTAGTAGCAGTAGCAGTAGCAGTAGTAGTAGTAGCAGTAGCAGTAGTAGTAGTATTAGTAGTAGTAGTGATATTAGTAATAGTAGTAGTAGCAGTAGCAGTAGCAGTAGTAGTAGTAGCAGTAGCAGTAGTAGTAGTGAAATATTTGTAAAGTCTGTATTGATCTCTGAAATCTTCATGGTGATTGGTAAATTTGAATAGTTTAATGAATTTTAATTTCTTTTACAGCTTGATTTTCTTAATAGCTTTAATTCCCAGTTTCATTGTTAAGTTTGGGAGAGTAAGACGACATAGAAAAGAATGAGTTTATTAATTGATGATTTTTTTACTATGGGTGAAAAAAGACTATTTATAATCAAATTAAGCTGACTGAAGGTTGCTGGACGAAACTACTAATTAAGAGCCAAGACGGTGAAGAATCCTTTTAGGAACCGACCTGATCAATGGTCTCGTGGGTGCAGCGCTGACTAAAGCGAGTAAATTGTCCCTAACATTTATACCAATTTACTAATTTTACAATGTATATATTTTATAATTATGAATCATTTTTATGAAACGACTTAATCTTTGTCAACTAAATCTTTGTCAACTAAATCTCTGTCAACTAAATCTCTGTCAACTAAATCTCTGTCAATTTAATCTTTGTCAATTTAATCTTTGTCAATTTAATCTTTGTCAGCTAAATAGTTATAGTAGTAGTATTAATCTTAGTATTACTCATAGTACTACTCATAGTAATTGTAATAGTAGTTGTAGGAGTAGTATTAAAATCGATGGAGTCTTTAACAAAGCAACATTAATGATTGGTTCTTAACAGAGAGCTATGAATGTTTTCTTTATTTAACATTCCAGATATTTCTAAACTCAGATTAAATGAGACTTTAATTTGTTTAGACCTCAATTTAGTCCTAAACATGTATTAGTCCTAGTATTAGTAGTAGTAGTAGTAGTAGTAATAGTAGTAGTAGTAGTAGTAATAGTAGTAATAGTAGTAGTAGTAGTAGTAATAGTAATAGTAGTAGTAGTAATAGTAGTTGTAGTAGGTGTAATATTAATAATGACAGATTAGGAAGTAAAGCAGAGTGGATTGTTGATTGCAAGACTTTACTAAAATAAAAATCACTTTTTTACCTGTATATTGATGGGCACTTTCGATTTGGGGTCTGGCTAACTAAGGTTGATTCTTGAAACTGGGCTACTTAAGGCATTTATAAGATCCAAAACAAGAAATAAGAAATCATATTTTTGAATGATCATTTATAAATTACAATGAATTGAAATTGATCTTCTTGAAATTTTAACCATTGCCATTTTTTTTATTGAAATTTAAATCATTGAAATGTGTTATGTGCAGGATCTTCGATGGTTTATGTTTAAAAAACTCACTTAAAATAACTCATAAAATCTTTATTATAATTTTATTAGATTTAAAATAGGTTTGAAACTTATTTATGTATCACGTGATTCAATTTTAAATAGCTATCAACCTTTAAAGCATAACCTAAAAAGATCATCTGAAAAGTTCCTTAAGTATCAACTTTTACCCAAATTAAATTTCCAAATAGTATCAATTTAAATTTATTTTTATAGTTACAAATCAACTATTCAAAAAAATAAAAAAAAAAATTTAATTTTCGGAAATTTACTCATCTCCAAATTGTCCATTTTCCAATCCCAGAGTTTATCCCAGATTTTCATGATATTCAAATTATTCCAAAATTGAATGAAAATCAAATTATACCGAAATTTAAGAATACAAAACTTTTATAGAGTTTTTCTTGAGGATTTCTTTTATTTGAAGAGTATTGATCTGGTGGGGATGTACGGGTTTTGAAGAGTATCGATCTGCTGGGGATGTACGGGTTTCCGGTCATGAAGGAGAATATATTTCAATTTGAAGCTAAACTTCGAATAGAAAAAAGAAAAATTATTGATTATTGGTTCATGAGTCTAGAGATTGATTGAAAAATTCTTTGGTACGCCAATACCTTACCTTCCAAAGTAGGAAACTTTATCTTAAAAATACTCCATTAAACAATTTTAATTAGGAAGGTTTATCATTATATGTACACCGCCTTTCTATTTCCGAATTAGGAAATTTTATCTTTAAAATATTCCAACTTTCATTTCTAAATCGGGAATTTTCACCTCAAACGTTCTCCCCAACACTTCTAAATCAGGAAACTTTTCCATAAACATCCCTAGTTGAAACTAAGATCAATATCCTTTAATTAATAGATCATATTTCTTTATTTGGGTGTACTTTATATATAGTATAGTTTCTTTATAGTGTGATTCGGACATAGAGCAGATTGAGTTGTTTCATATCTGAATCTGACTGAACAGAGTGCATGTAATATACATGTGATTCATTTAGAGTGTATGATGAGACTTCATATTAGAAGGATATTTCTGTTCCCCACAAATAGGGAAATTCACGAAACACAAAATTCAAAAATTTAAACTTTTTTAGAAATCCCCTTTTCAAACCTTACTATTTTCACGAATCAACAGGTAATTCTTAAATTTTATAAAAAAATTTTATGGTCTGTTTTCCATTATTTTGCAACTAATTAAGTATAAAAGCCGCGCCATCTCTCACTTTATATGAGTCAATCTAGGAATCAATATTAATACTCAAACAATTACCAATCAGGAAATAATTATAAGAAGATATTAATAAAAAAATATTAATCATCTAGTTTTATATACTAAAATGGTTTTTTTAAATTTACAAAATTGAAATTAAAAGATTTTGTTAAGACCTGCTAAAATATAATATCAGACCTGCATATAACTCATTATATCAATAATCATTTAACAATAGTCAAATCATTGATCCTTTAAAACCAAGTAAAATTTTCAAAAATCACAAAGAGAGTACTTTTTAAAATTTACAAAATGAGTACTTAATTTAAAGGTTGTGGCTATGGTTTTGGCGAATATACCGGTATTTAAAGAAGGAGTTTCAAAAGATGATTCGCTTATATATGATCAACGACAATTTCTCCTTTTAGATGATTTTCAATATGATAAATACTCATTTTTTAAAACTTAAGTTTCTGAAGTGAATTCCAGGATCAGTTCCTTTAGATTTCATTACTTTGGCTATCCAAATTGTTTACTAATATAATCATAATGAGAAATATATACCAATCGAGAACCTTAATGAAAGGAAATTACGTCAATTAATTAATAAGAATTAACCAGAAATTTTTGGGGTCTACTAGGTTGTTTCAGTGGCCCAAAATAGATGAAAAAATGGAAAAAAGGAGAAAAATCTACATTATATGGCAAAATCTATAGTCTCATAGACCATTTTCAGGAATAAATCATCCTAAATCCCTAATTAGGAAATCCATAATTAGGAAATCCCTGATTAGGAAATCCCTTATTAGGGTTAAAATTAATTTCTTTACCTTTACTTTCCTATAATTAATCAATACCTACTATACTCTATATCATCTCACTTTACATAGAATAAGATGATAAATACTAAAGAATCTAAACTTCTTAATATTTCACCAAACATTTTTTCCTATAATTTTCCATCAAATTTTTTGACTCATTGAAACATCATTCAAGAAATTACGTCAGCGTGTCACTTGATCTATCAATGTGGCTTGTATGCCGGAAAAGAAGCATCTCTCATACAAATCTAAATAAATATCTATACAATCAATAAAACAAAAATTCATATTTAAATTTTTAGTATACACTCAATCATTATAATTCATGAATATCAAAAATCCCCCTAATATACCCCTCCAAATTGTAAATTATTCGATCCTCCACCTTTCAAACTTTATTACTTACCTCTTCGCAGGTGTACGGGTGCGCACACCGGCAACTACAACCCCATGTCATACATCTCCACATTTCCCGGGTATACGCAACTTATGCGACAAATAAAGAAAACAGTTGGGTCTATTTGCAGGACAGGCCCTACTCCTCGACACGTGGGTCTAATCATGGACGGTAATCGGCGATACGCCAAAAATAGACAAATCGAACTTCGAGAAGGTCATAATTTGGGATTCGATAGTATGGCGGCTATTCTCGAACTTCTATACGAATCAGGTGTGGAATGTGCTACAGTATTTGCATTTTCTATCGAAAATTTTAAACGTCTGGCTCATGAAGTTCTGTGGCTTATGAATTTGGCCAAACAGAAACTTATTCAGATGAGTCAACATGGCGAACTCTGTGAAAAGTATGGTATACGCATTAAAGTCTTGGGAAACGTGACACTTTTACCGCCTGATGTACAGGATATTCTTCGGCAAACGGAGCTGATGACAGAGAAGAATACTAGGGCAGTACTTAATGTATGCTTTCCTTATACGTCACGTGACGAAATCACTCATGCTATAAATGGTCTTGTTTTAGCCAGCGAGGCTAACCCCGATATGAATATCGATGAAGATGCTTTATCTGCACACCTTTATACCAAAGATGCTCCACCTTTGGATTTATTAGTACGGACTAGCGGTACAAACCGCCTTCTGGATTTCCTTTTATGGCAGTGCGTTCCACTGCTGTGTGCCATTGTTTTTTCTCATAAACTCTGGCCGGAATTTACTCCTTGGGATATGACCAAAATTTTGCTTACATGGAGCTTTAATTGCTATTGGTATGGAATTGGTAATGGTCATCGTCGGGACTTTTTGGTTCCCGCACGCCCCGACTGGGATGCTTCCACTTTTCGTCTGGACCTGTCTGTTTCTACCAAGCTGTACACTTGCTCGGACTCTTCTTGATGGACTGCAATAGAAAGGTGTATAGCTTACTTTTAGAGAATGTATGTAGTCATGCATATTGACTAGCGGAAATAGTAGCATAATGAGACGTGTATAGCACAAATGCATAGTCTTGAATACGAATTAGAGACTTTGATTATTGATTCGCTAGCATGATGGCACCATTAATGGCACAGTAGTTGATGTTGTTTTGTATGCAGGTCGGCCATATTAACGATCATGTCCATACCCGAACTTTTTAACCAAATGATTGTTTTTATAAGAATTATAATGAGCTTAAATGAAAATCTTGGCTAAATTCCTTTTGATTTTACGTAAGAAATGGGACGGGATATAATCGGAGGTACGGGTGCAAAAGGGTCGGTATGTGCAGGCGAGCATTGATGATGATATAATTTCTGTGATTATTTTTTTATAAGAAAAGGATTGGCAGGGTAGTTTCACTATAAACAGGAACATTCAAGAAACTAAAATCAAGGTAATAGATTAGTATAAATATTGAACGTTATCAATTGGAGTGGACTTATATGCAGTACTGATTGTTACGAGCACGACACCATATTGACTCATTCGCTCACTATGTTTCTCAGCACACCATGGATTTAGTCAACCACCTTCCAGACAGGCTCTTATTTGCCGTTCCAAAAAGTATGTATAAATCCAAAAGTGGCAAATTCTTCCAAAATTTCCAAAATTTTCTTACAGGACGTGAATCTTGAGAATTGGCATATCAGCGCATCCTATCAAATCCTTACAGTTTCCACAAGTTAGTAACGCTTTCAATCGAGATTTCAATCAAATAATTTATTAAAAAATTAAGAGAAAATCCAATCGTTCAACTTGATAAATTTTGATTTATGCATTATCAAGAAAAAAAGGAGCTACTATTTGAAGATCAATTTCATTATCCTTTATTTCTCCTCCATTCATTTCAAATCCTCCTTTTTCAGTGACTAACCGCAGAGGGTAGATTATATGAAAAGTGCTGTACATTGCTTGCAGGCACCGACGTGCAATTCCGAAGATCTAATCGTTTGGATATAGCTCTTTCTACCAACCTTCCAGTGGCGTTAATCTTTTTACCCGCCGCTGATATCCCCACTTTTGTTGGCGAAGGAAATTGTGATTTGGGTATTACTGGATGGGATCAAGTCATGGAGGCTTCTATGTCGGAATCAGTGACTGATTTATTGGATTTACAATTTGGAAAGTGTAAGCTTCAGGTGCAGGTTCCTGCAGAGGGTGATATTGATCGTCCTGATCAATTGGTTGGAAGAAAAATTGTATCTTCATTTACTCGTCTTTCTGAAGATTACTTTCAAACTTTAGAGGAAAAAGCTGGAAAACCTGCAGGCAGCACCCAAATTAAATATGTTGGAGGATCTGTTGAAGCTTCATGTGCTTTAGGTGTTGGTGATGCAATTGTGGATTTGGTGGAATCAGGTGAGACCATGAAAGCTGCTGGACTTAAAGCCATTTCAACGGTTTTAACCACTTCTGCTCATTTAATCTCTTCTAAAAAGCCTCGTTTTCCTGAAATCGTTGATACTATTCACCAAAGATTTGAGGGACTTATGGCTGCTCAGAAATTTGTTTTGTGCAACTATAATGCACCAAGATCAATTTTGCTGCAAGTCTTGACCATCACACCTGGTCGCCGCTCGGCTACAGTTTCCGCTTTGGAGAAACTGGCTATCGATGATGAGGAATGGGTGGCCGTTTCTTCTATGGTGGAGAAGGTGCGCATTGGTGACGTCATGGATTCCTTGAAGAAAGCTGGTGCTTCAGACATTTTGGTGTTTGACATTGGCAATTGTAGAGTTTAGAATTATTATAGACCGAAGATTTTAAGCCTTGTGCAGGTTAAGTTGTGGTAAACCCATACATCAAAACCCATACATCAAAAAACCCGTACATCCAAGGATATGGGTGTACGGGTTTCTGGAGTGGCTCACACCTAAATCACTTTCGCGCCACTAATTCTTTACCAACACCACATGTCCAGAGAAGACCCCTTAAAAGCAGAGAAAGATTTCTCGGCTACTCTTGATGAGCAAATTCCTCTAATCGAAAAACTCCCTAATTATACTGATGCTCTCGATCGTTATTTGGTACTCGAAAAACAGATTCGGCAATCTTCGGATTTGCCCCTGAGCAAACGTATCTTGGCCAAGATTGTCGAAACTTTGGTAGCCAATAATGACTGGCAACAGCTTAATGAATTGATTGCCACACTTTCGAAAAAACATGGCCAATTAAAAACTTCCATCCAGGTGATGGTGCAACATGTGATCAGCAGCTTGCAGCAGTTGGATAATGGCAATGAAGCACAGTTGAAAACGAAAATTCAATTAATTGAAACCATTCGTTCCATTACTGATAAAAAGATTTTTGTGGAAGTGGAAAGGGCCACGGTGTCCCGAATGCTTTCAGATATCTATTTGCAGGAGAAACACGATTTGGACACGGCCACCGAAATTTTGTGTGATTTACAGGTTGAGACATACTCGTTAATGCCTTTTGAAACGAAAGTCGAGTATATTTTACAACAAATGGCTTTGACTTTAAAGAAGCGGGACTACCTGCAGGCCAAGATCTTAAGCCGTAAGATCTTGCTTAAAACGTTGAAAAATTTCGAAAAAGCTGACGAATACAAGGCAATTTACTTACGTGATTTATTACAGATTAATGTTCACGAGAATGATTATATTTCTGTTGTCAAGAATTCATTGCTTTTAATGGAAATTCCGCAAGAGCAAAAGGCTGACACTTATAAGGATTTGTTAGTGACGATCATTTACAACATTATCTTATCACCATTTGACAATTTCCAATCAGACTTGATGCAAAATATCAAGCGCAATCCTGTGTTTGCCAAGAACGTCGATTCCAAGGTTGTTGCACTTTTGGATACTTTCACCAATGACGAGCTCATTCAGTGGGAAGTTATCGATAAGGAATATAGCTCGACTTATTTCTCGAATTCGGCCGTTTTTTCTAGCGAAGAAAACACGAAAAATCTTCAGAAGCGGATCATTGAGCACAATTTGCGTGTCATCAACAAATACTACTCATTTATCCAGTTGCTGAGGTTATCATTTTTGTTGAACTTAAGTCTGCTGGAAGCAGAACATTATGTTAGCGAGATGGTTAATACCGGCATGATCAGCGCCAAAATTAACCGTCCGCAAGGCATTATCAAGTTCGACAAGTTGCAACACGGCACCGCCGCTGGAGCTGCTCAAGTTACCAGCAATAGCGAAAATATCAACGAGCTTTTGAACAATTGGATCTACGACGTTGACAAGTTGTTGGAAGAGGTTGATAGCATTGGCCATTTGATCAACAAGGAGGAGATGATGTATGGGATTAAACAAAAGGCGTAGATAGAAATGAAATGGATGAAGTTCAGGTGAAGTTCAAAAAATCAGCAGAAACGTTGTAAAGTAAAGATTCTTATCATTAATTCTATTATTGTAGAGATATGATTATTGTAAAAGTTCTATCATTAATGTAAATATTGTAGCAAAGTCTGCAATGGTAAACAAGTATTGATATTGTATTAAAAATGGCAAAGACAATTTTAATTTTAGATAATTGCATGTGTTTTTCATCACATAAGTAAGGCAAAGAAAAGCGACAGCAAAAGCATAGAGAAAGACGAAACATGACTAACTTTTCCTTCACTTCTTCTAGAAGAAGAAGAAGAAGCAGAGCTTCCTGTTGAAGACGAGCTACCAGAGCCCGATCTGGAAGATCCCCCTCTAGAAGATCCTGCTGAGCTAGAATCATCATCATCTTCATCATTTCCACTAGCAACACATGCCCATTGGGTATTTGCTTTGAAACCATTACCCTCTGGATTCACAGAGCCCCTGATATATTTCAATGCTCCTTTTGGAGTGTCAGGAAGATTATTGGAAGCTTCCCAATTGGAACTTTTTGGTGGGCAGCTGTTGTGAGGCAAATTTTCTTGATAATCGCCATTACCCAGGGGATCTGATGCCAGAGAGAACTGCTTTTTCAAATTTTCGTAGTCCTGGTTTGTCTTGACACTCTTACCGTCCAGAGAGATCTCCACTAACCCGTAGTTATTGTCCTCCATGGAGTATTCATAAACAAGGCCACCAGAGAAAACGTGGGTCATTTTTTCGGAGAAAATGGAGCCGATTTCGGTGAATGGGCGTGGCGTAACCTTGTTACAGCCAAATTCCGAGAAAAAAATTGGAATCGAGTAGTTGGAATAGCTCTGTACCTTTTTGTCGTATCCAGAAGTAGTAAATGAAGATCTTCCACACCATGAGTAATCGTTAAATCCATACATATCCACACGAGCCATTTCATCATCACCACAGTTGAAGAATAACGCACTTTCAAGACGGTTTTCCTCCACATCTGCTGCTGAGTAACCCACAGGAATCCGCCTTAAACCAGTATTTTTTTGGAAGTTTTTGATGTCACGTACAACAGCTTTGACATAAGTGGCAGCTGGAGTGGTGTCAGCATTATTAATCACCTCATTTGCTGCAAAAAATCCCAAAGTATTGTCGTATTTGGACATCAACTTGACCGTGGCAAATACCTCGCTGAGGTACATGGAATTGTAAGAACATTCTGCACCGTCATCACGTGCAATCAGCGCCTGGGGAACGTTTGTATCCAAAATCAAGTAAATTCCTGCGTCATCCAATGCCTTCATGCAGTCGTCATGGTTGGCAGTATTATCAATGGAGTATACACGAATAGTATTGATACCCAAATCTTTGAAATATTTGATATCACGTTCACAAATTTCTTTATCAGCAAGCGGATCAAAAAGTTTAGATGAACCTCCAGGTTGGTAATCAAGGCCACGCATATAAAACCGCTTTCCAGTACCCTTAACAAAAAAAGCGTTTCCTTTAGTCTCGATTGGGGAAAGCGCTGCCAAAGCGAACGGGATTAGAAACAATAATAAAAGCATATCGTTTCTGAATAATGACTGAGTTTAGATGAGGAGTGACTGACAATATTTTTAACACTGGAAAGGAATTTGAAGATATCACTAGCACTGGAAAGGAATTTGAGGATAATCCTAGTAACACCAGGGGAAATATGATTGATATGGAAAGGTTTAAAACTGGAAAGTTCACAAAGGAATGTCTTGAAAAATGCTACCTAAATCAGAGAAAAAAGAAGTAGCGATTAGCCGCTTTATATAGGAGGGGATTTACTTTTCTTGGATGCTGCAAGTGCAGCAGGTAGGCTTGTGCGGCTTGTCTGCAGTACCATTGTTTACGATCGGGGCTTTTTTTTTTTTTTTTTTTTTTTTTTTTTGATTTGTTTCGCGGGGTCCGTAGTGGGCGAGGCCACTATGCTCACTCGGTTCTTGTAATCCGCTGGAGACGGTAGCAAGCAGACTATCTGCAGGACAAAGGTTTTAAATGAAGGAAATTTTTTATTTACTTGCAGGAAGTCTATATTGTTTGCAGATAATCCCAGGGTTGTCTGCAGGAGAACCTTCAATAGTCGCAGCCGCAGGGTAAAAAAAACCGTCTAGTGAAGGGCAAAGTAACAGTGACCGGCATGAAACATTTTTGACGCAGACATGAAACAATTTCCATATATCCATAAACCTTAGCATAAGTAGACAGTTCTGGGGCGCAGCAGATTTCTTGATTTTTCTTGTGCGGCTGTGTGCAGGGCGGTTTTTTGAAAACAGGGCCTACAATTTTTCAAATTTTAGAAAAAAAAAGAAAGAGACGATATTTGAAACGCCCATTTCGTGCAGCTTATTTTGTATTAGCTCACGTGGTTTATTTTGATGTCATATTGCAGGAGCAGAGAATTATGCATAATGATCACGCGGCTATGAAAGTCGCGCTGTATTAGGAAAGTTGAATCGATTGTTTATTGGTGGTGTGTTTTAGTCACTAAAATTAGGTTTGTTTGTGTTGTCATAGTTTCAAGATTGTTTCACATGCGAAACGGGTCTGTTTCAGATATGTTTAGTGTCTGTTTCATATTCAAAAAGCTCTCTGTTTTTGGAGTTGAGATGTTTGGATTTTTCCTACATGCACTTTTTCATTTTCTCATTCTCAGGTAACTTCTATGCTGAATGAGAATATACAGAATGGAACTAAAAATCAGCGAAAAGAGAAATCATACTGAAACTTGTCATAAATTAGACTCCTGCATGGTAACAAAGGCCATGCACACTCAGGAAATGAATTAGTATGTAATCACGTGACTATATACACGTGACCTTATCACGTGACTGGACCTTGTCGCAATACTCGCCAACACACCGAGCACATTCAGCACCAATGGCTAGTCAAGTACATTTCCTAGACATCAAAGGAAAACCTCTCCTTTCACGTGATTACAAGGGAGATCTCCCAGCATCAGCAATAGAAGCATTCCCGCTCCTTCTCCTCGAACTCGAACAAGATGACGCCCTCTATAAGCCATACATCAATCACAAGGGAATCAACTACGTGTTCATCTCACACAACAATCTCTACGTGTGTGCTTTAACGCGTAAAAATGAGAATATCATGACAATCATTGTCTTTTTGTCAAAAGTGATCGAAGTATTGACCCAATATTTCAAGTCATTGGAGGAGGAGTCTATAAGGGACAATTTTGTCATCACTTACGAGTTACTAGATGAGATGATGGATTTTGGGGTTCCTCAAACCACAGACACAAAAATTTTAAAGGAGTATATCACTCAGGATTACTATAAGTTGATTCGGAAGACGGCGCTGCGCATTGTTCAACCTCCTAATGCCGTTACCAATGCAGTGAGTTGGCGTAAAGATGGAATTAGCTATAAGAAAAATGAAGCATTTTTGGATGTGGTGGAATCTATAAATATGCTTATTAATGCCAAGGGACAGGTGTTGAATCTGGAGATCTTAGGTGAGGTTAAAATGAAGCTGAAGCTTAGTGGAATGCCAGATCTTCGGCTTGGTCTAAATGATAAAGGGATTTTTACGGGTGGTGGTGATGAAGATACTACTGAATCCAGTGGAAATTCCAAAAAAATTGAAATGGAGGATATTAAGTTTCATCAATGTGTGCGATTATCCAAGTTTGAGAATGAGCGAATCATCACTTTTATCCCACCTGATGGTGAATTTACTGTGATGTCTTACCGTTTGCTGTCGGCCCAATTTTTAATGAAACCTTTGATTCTTGTTAAATGCAAAACTGTGGTACATAAACATTCCAGGGTGGAAATTGTGTGTCTGGTTAAGGCGCAAATTAAAAAGAAATCCACTGCTAATAATGTGGAAGTGGTGATTCCAATACCAGAGGATGCAGATACGCCGAAATTTACGCCGGAGTATGGCTCCGTTAAGTGGATTCCTGAGAAATCGTGTTTGGTATGGAAAATGAAGACTTTCCCAGGCGGAAAACAATACCACATGAAGGCGGAGTTGGGTTTGCCTGCAGTCGTGGATGATGAGGCTCTAATGCCCAAGATTCCCATTAAAGTCAATTTTTCCATTCCTTACTTTACTACTTCGGGTATTCAGGTCCGCTATTTGCGTATTAATGAGCCCAAGTTGCAGTATCAGAGTTACCCATGGGTACGCTACATTACGCAGTCTGGTGACGATTATACTGTGAGAACGAGGTAGATCTCGAAAAGATTTTATTTGGACAATTTGATTCGATATGATTGAGGATTTATTGCCTCATTAGGAAATCTCTAAACAATTACAGACCGACTCCAGTGGTTTATAAGATCATTCAGGGGCCAATTTCGATCAACAACCAATTAAATTTGTTTAAAATCATCAAGAATGATGATAAGCTGATCCATTAACTAATCATAAACTGATCATAACCTGATCAATTTAAAATGATCGATGATTATGGTCACAGTTATGGCAAAGCATGACAGAAATGACCAATGTGACAATTTTTCAAATCACCTTGGCTAAATATACAGTCCTCAGATCTCATTCCTTTCTTATTATGATATCCTTCTTTCCAACCATTGATTTCATTTGAGCTTTGCTTTTATGATTTTCTCTTTAATCATAATCTTGCCCAATTCTGCAATTTATTATTCTTAGATACACTCTTCTATTTTATTCATTCATCTTCTCCACATTCTTGTACAAGAATTCCAATATGTGCTGTTTCTGCTCCTGCAGACTGGGTCCCACAAAGAACGGCACTTGAAGCTCTTTAAGAACCTCTTCACATTCGTGCGCTAAAGAAGCCTGCTTCTCTGCATACTTCAAGAGAAGTTCTTCATATACCGCCTGTCGCTTGCTGGAGGCTTGAACATTAACTTGATGAAGCTTCGCTAATCCTAAAGAGGTCGTGCCGGGCTCAATTTTCTCCCTCCGAAACTCTTGACAAAAGCTTCTTTGTTTCCACACTTGAAATGCAATAATCTTCATTCTCTCCGTATCTCGTATCAAGTGCTTGCGCAAATACCATTCTGCCTCCTCCACATTGTCGATGAGCCGAGGATCATTCTCTTCTGCGGCCCGATCGAGAAGCTCATGTAATTTTTCAGTATAATATTGCTGTTTTTGAGCCAAAGCGGCTAGCTGATGATGCTGATTCTTTTTCCGAATTGAGCGGGCGATTTTGGCTTCGTTGCCCGGTTTGAGCCGCCAAAACTGTCTGCTTCGAGATGTGAGTTGGTAGTTGCGGACTGCATGATGTACGATCTGCTGTGTACGGTCATTATGTGCCGTCTTTTCTGTGTGACTTTCGTTTTGGGGTTGTGGGTGGGAATTCAACATGATGTATATTAATAGTGGGCGCTCGATGTCTTGCGCACATATGCAGGAAATACTATAGATAGGTTTCAATGACAAAATTGATGAATCTAAATTGGGCCTTATATGATTGAATTTGTATTGATAATATTAATCAATTCATAGACCCTCTGTATATAGTGAAGGTTTCATAGAAATACTGTATGTAGTGAAGGTTTCATAAATATACTGTATATAGTGGAGATTGTAATGATTAATTTGTCCCGATTCGTACAGTTTTTCAGAATCCTGAATTCTTTATAAGTTATCCATTCCTTAAAATTCCCGATCAACCTAATTAGGAAAGCTCAAATTCTGGGGCGACCCTCTCTCGCTACAATGTACTGAGCCTCTCTTCTCCCACTATACCATGCTCCATGTGCACAACCGTTGGACGAACCAGCCATTGTTTCTGCTCCAGCAAACCGAATACGATCAGCACCCCTTGCCAATTGAGCACAAAAGTCATTTGTCTCTGAATACCCCAATCTTCCTGCAGAGTACAGACCACGCACCAAAACATCGTGATTCCACTCTGAGTTCATGATATTGAGTGGCTTTTGCACAGGAGCACATGAAATCTGGCGCAAAATGGGCTCAAAAAGATTCCAGATCTGCTCCTTATTCATGGTTTCCACCGCTTTAGATATCGGCTCCTGTGTAAGTATCACGAGCGACGGCACATTGCTGAAAGCCTGATAGTTGATTATAAGACTTGGATGTGCCCAGCTTTGCATGCCCAGTACCAGTGGCAGGGCCAACACGTAGAAACGCTGGATGTCACGAGGCCAGAAACATTCGGAAAATTCAAACACAACTTTTCCAAGTGATCCGTACTCACATTCTCCGTACAATGATGTGATGTGTGCAGGCAAAGCAGGAGTCCACTGGATGTAGCATGGATCTTTAGGATCAGAAATGCAAAGAAGGCTGGCAGGAATGGTACTCACGATGTACTGACCCTGAAAGCTGCCGTGATTGGTATGTACAGTGACAAAAGAATCGTGTTGGTCCACAGCAGTCACGTGAGTATTGACTAGGATGTTGTTATCTTGGTAGGTTTGTGGCAAATCCCGAAGCTCGTTATTGAAAACGGTCTTGAATCCATTTTTGACAAACACGTTTCGACCTAAATGATCATCTCCATTCACAAACTGCTGTTTGGTGGAAGCATCTTTCCACAGTATACCGTCCCAGAGCTCTACCCAGAGGCGAACCGCCTGCGGCGCATACCGGGCCTCATCATCCAGAAGATTCAGTCTCTGGGCGTTTAAATACATGTGGCAAATTTCCTCCACGGACACGTCGGCAGCAGTCGGATGGTCTGCATAGTACATAGCTGCAAAAGTGGCCACTTCTTTTACCACGCTTTGAAATTGATAATCCTCAACCTTGGCATTATCTTGCAGAAGGTACCTGTATTTTCCATCATCAAAAACATAGTCAATATTTTTAAGTTTCTTGGCCTTTTCAAAAAGGGGATTTCTTAGAGCATCGTGAAACCACGACGCACCAAAATCATACGATATTGATGTATCGAGTGTGGTTTTTTTCGAAACAAGTCTTCCTCCAAGCCGAGGTCTCAGTTCCAATATAACCGTATCTGTAATTCCTGCCGCGTGAAGATGAGCGGCAGTAGAAATGCCGGCCATTCCGGCACCAATGATAATGACCTTGTGTTGAGTCATGTTATGATAATTTGTCAGATAATTTTCAGCAGTATCAGTCAATAAGTAGTTTCAATCAAAAAAGCAGTATTAGTCAAATAAATAGTATCAATCAAAGTAGCAGTTTCAGTCAATTCAGCAGTTCCAATGGAAGTAGCTGTATCAGTAAATTCAGTAGTATCAGTAAATTCAGTAGTATCAGTAAATTCAGTAATCAGTCGATATAAATAAAACAGTATATTAGTAATTGATGAATTTTAAGATAAACAGCTTATTCTAACTTGTTGTAAACTTGACTGGTGAGGAGACGAAGGGGGCCATATTTATACGTACGCGAGATAGTGGCGCTTTAGGAAGGTTGGTGCGGGTGCAGGAACCTTCGCAGCCATGAACAATTTTTTTTTCGGGTTGCAAAATCCGCGCTCCTTTTTAGTAATGAATATATCAGGTAAAAACCACAAAGGGATGGAGAGGAGATTACGTATACAGGAGATCAAGTGTATAGGAAATTACGTATACAGGAAATTACGTATACAGGAGATCCACTTGCGATAAAGAATTCAGTGGTTCATCTTACAATACAAAAATCCAATTGTTCGGATTTTCAACCCAACATTTATCTATTTACATTTTCCCAATTTTTTGACCCATGGAGATTATCTCCGAAATCACCGTCATATACTCCTGAGCAGAAAAAGTCAAAAAGCTCCATATGCGAAATACTTCCGGTTCCTTATTCATTTCATAAACTGCTTTTTGACCCGTGCTTGTTATAAACATAAACATTTCCACCACTGCTTGAATGGGAATTTCCGAAATCCATGATGACGTCAATATTTCTTGATGCATGACTCTCGCTAAAACTCGAGCTAGATTTACCATATTAAAAGATGGTTTATCAATCTCTGAGATCAATTCGGCCCATAAAATGTTCGGAATAATGCATAAAGATTCACTTATACGGGTCACTAATTCCATTCGTTTTTGCCCCACAATGTCAAATGCCTGGAGTGTATGGAATACGCAATGTGACACTTTAGCATGGAAAGATGCTGGTTTAATGCACGAGAGGACGCTAGTAAGCGCCATTTTAACCACCTCAATATCTGGAACTCTTTTGAGCTCTAAGCCATCGGCTAAAATAACCAATCTTTTCATGATTCGGGAAAACATTTGCTCATCACCGCTCATCTCCAGCGTCACGTGCTCCGTCATCTTTAAAAGTTCTTGCTTATGCAAAGTACCATTCCAAAGAAGTTGAAACATTCGGGATGATAGAAGAAAAAGAAGCAGTGTATACTGTTCATCATTTCTGGAAGAAATAAGATTTTGAATGATATTCTCCCGAATCCACTTGCGATCCGAGAAATACCGGCGCAAATATTGTGATTCCATAAAGAGCGTTGGCATACCAGAATCAGTCAAAATTTTTATACTTTTTGTTTCCATAGTTTGAAACCAAATTGAGTCTGGACCACCTTTATTCCAGAAAGTGGGATCACAATTTATTAGTGGAAAATGAGCTGCTTTTTCTGCAAGAGGCGCTAGAAACAGTTGATCAATTTCTGAAAGCTCATGATGACACAAATTTTGCATATGATCACTAACAATCAGCTCATTCCAGCTCATTCCAAGATAATTATACTTGGAGTCGCCTCTGCTACCAAGTCTTTTCAGCTTGACATCTGGATACACCAACTTTATTAATTTTCCAATTATGGCATTTCCTAAAATAACTTTTTGTTGTTTGTCAGTTTTAGCAGCAGTACTGGTGTACTTTTGGATAAGCATGCGGCACAAGATATAATACATCTTGTATATGGCGACTCGAGGTAAAGCACTTTTATCGGAAGTTTTTTTGGGCAGACCTGAAGGCTCTTCAGAGGCCAGTTTAATTTCGGGCTTTTTTTTCGGCTCATATATCACGAAAGTGGTGATGATTTTAAGAGCCAAAAACGATCGGAGGAGTTCTTGTGTTTTAATAGAGGCAATTTTCTCTCTTTGTGAAGGAGATGTTTGCAAACAGTCATCAGGATGTTGAAAAAGTTGAAGAATTTTTTGATTGACTAATATTCCGGCAGTATGTGAGCCTGTGGGTGGAGACTTATCAATTTTGGAGTCTGGAGAAGTTTGGCGGAAATATTGATCAAAACTTGACCCATTGAATAATAGGTTATACAAATCATCTGTTGGTACTGAGATACGTTTATCTCTGAGAATTGCCAAGAGGAATTTGTGGAAATTGGAAACATTTACCTGCAGAAAAAGAGGTATAAGACCATGAACAACTTGTTGGCTAAGCTCGTGTTCATGCAAGGGGAATATGGAAGGTTTGAATCTTGCAGATAAAATGGTTTTTTTTGGAGAACTTTCTGGTCTTGAAGTACCTGGAGAAATATTACCTTGAGGTTGGACCTCGAATTTCCCATAATTATCACCCAAAGAAAACATATCCAAATGAGAAGAAATGGAAATGTTTTTAGAATGTGAATGTTTAGGAGGTCCATTCAGAAAAGGCATTTGAAAAGGCAAATTGTTTACATCATCTGCAAATGAGAGTTTTTCTTCAGGAGATTCTGGCGGTTTCGGAAACATATCAAAACCCAATAAACCAAAATTGGGTGAAAGATTTCTGTTTTCGGAACTACCAAAATATTCAGGCATTTCAGCTAGTGATCCACCAATCCCTGGATTTTGAGGACTTATTTCAAGCAGCTCTTGTATTAGCAGTGATTGATTGTTGGGTTCAAGGTTTTGACTTGTAAGGCCTGCATCGCGGTCCACCAGCCAACGTGAATTCATGGGGAGAATTTGATTGTTATTCTGATCAGAGGGTTGTGATTCCAGAACAGGAAATGTTTGAGTTTCTTGCAAAAATTGATTTTCGTTATATTGGGTATGAAAGGCAATATTCTGTGCCAGCGACCGCTGTCGCTTATGCCTATTTGGAGGTTGTGACATGATTTTTGCTTGGTACACGAAGATTAATATCACGTGTATGGAGTTGAAAATTTGTGATGATATGATTTGAAATTGGTATGGATTTTTTGATCTGGATTAAGTGAAGATGAAAATGGAAATGCTGATGCAAAATAGACGGGACTCTTTGAAAAGAACACAAANGGATTTTTTAAAAAAAAAAAAAAAAAAAAAAAAAAAAAATTTTGATTTGGAAAATCGACTTGGATTCAAACCAAATTTTCAACTTGGAAAAACTCCAGTTGCAATGTTTTAAAATCCAAAATAAAGCGCCTGGTTTTGGGAAACTCGGGTGAAGAAATGGCTCGACTAGGAAACTTTAGAGATGAAGATGTGAGCGCAAAATTTCCCCCGCCACGGTTTTCCCGAAGTTTTGATACTAGCGTGGAAATGCGATGGACTGCTTGTTTTAAGTCTTGGGGTGTTTCGGTTTTTTTTGCTTCTTTGTTGGCGCCGTCCAAACATGTAATGTGTTACTGAACGCCTGCAGAGATATGCGTTTAGAGACGGATGATTAAGCGTTGGCCGGCTGCAGGTCAGCACCTGAGATGTTCTTTTTAAGATGTCTCTCAATCAAGCACACATGACGAGCTGTCAAGAGAAGCTCGAAAAGGCTTTTTTTGTTGTGCTGACGGGCTTTGGTGAAGCACGAAAGCGAAGCGATCTCACTCTGTGCCTGCAGGATGCAGAGTGGGTGCGGAGGGCCTAGACCGGCTATTTTTAGGTCGTGCTATTCACTTACGACGGCATCATTAATGGTGAACTATTCCTTGGCTGATGATCAGAATATCTTTTTATCTCGGCTACTAGCCTCAAGATGCCACGGCCAAGATTTTAGAATGCACAGGCTTTCGGTTCCTGCATTAATTTGTCCTGCATACCATCCTTCTTTAGACGCGAACCGCGCATCCTCCTCTCCTGTTCCTGCAGAAAGCTCACCACACATACGCGAGTGGTCCCTGCGCATGTGCAAGCAAAACTTGGATCAGGTCAAATTTCACAGGTATTGATTTTGGTGTTTTTGCCAAGACTCTTGAAACTGTTTTTGAGGTTCTTATTTCTTGATTTGTTTTTAGAGTAAGAATTTCCCGATTGGGTTTCTCTTCCAAACGCTACTTCGCCTTGTGGCCACGTATTCCATCTTATATGCAGGTCCCCTTAGAAATCCGGAATGTTTACTATAGCAGAAGATAGATGATTTATGGGGTGCTTTATGTAAGCATTTAGGCACAGCCAAGTCACATGATTATTAAGCGAAGCTCATGCAAGCACGTAGACTTACTATCACGTGACTAGTCATGTGATCTACAGAATACTAAAGTAGCTCCAAAAAAGTTCAATTCAAATAAAGACAGCCTATACGCCTACATCAAAATTGGCAACTTTCTTTATTAATGCACGAAGACATTCTATACTATGAGCCCCGCTCATTCCTCGTCGTCAAACTTGGGAGCCAAGTAAAATCTCAAGTAGCCTCCAGCATCCAACTTATACTCGAACAAAGCCGGCGTTTTGGCAGCCAACTTAATGGAAACAGAGCCCGACAATGCCGTACCCTTAATAATATCGTTCAAGTACTTCAAGCCGAAAGTCAAATCCACAGAGTTCTCCAAGTGTACGGAAACAGACTCCTCAGGATGGTCCAAATCAGTATATGGCTTCAAAACCACGGAACCATTTCCAGATTCTCCTTCAGCACTGAACTTAACGGAATCCTTGGTGACGGTGATATTAAGAGACTCACTCAAACTCTTCAAATCACGCACAATCTTGGAAAATTCGCTGGATGGCATGTTAATCACAGAGTCATAGTCCATAGGGTCAATTCTCAAGAATTCCGAGTCGATGTCCATCAACTTTAACGAATATTCCGACACACGCTCTCTCTTTTTATCCTCAAAGATGGTCATGACACTGTCAGGAGAATCCTCGGCCAAAATGGTCAAGTAGTCCTCATTGTTACCACACTTGATGATCTTGGAGAAGGAATCCAAATCAATTCCTAAGGTGATATCACGGTCACATCTGTATTCAGAAAAGGCAGACAGGCCCACCAAAAGCGACACCAACAAGACTCTAGAGTCGTCCACGGCCTGCACGGTAATACCGTGCTCTGTGCAGTTAAAGTTGCAAAGCTTCACGCAGTCCTTAATGGAATCCACGATTTTTTTGAGGAGACTGGCTTCGTCGAATTTACCTTCAAGCATGATGGAAGAAAGAAGAGTGGTGGGCGGAAAAAGGATACGCGTCGCGCCATACACCGCGCGCTGAGCGCGCGGTACTGCATCCAAGCCCGCTCATCCATTCCGAAGATACTGATCTTGTTTCCTGCAGATATCAACATAATCATTGAAGTTCCACTTCCGTTGAGTTCATTGAAGATTCTTAAAACGAAGGTCGTTGAAAGAGATTGATCTTGCGGAAAGAATTGGATGGTCTAGTTCGAAAATGTGTGTTTTTTCTTGATTGTCAATTCACCATTTCTTGTCCATTCTTCAACCATTTTTCAACAATTATCAACCATTTCTTGTCCATTATTCGACCATTTTTCAACCATTTCTTGTCCATTATTCAACCATACTTCAACCAATTCTCGTTCTTTTCTTGCCCATCTGTCCTCACTTCTTCTCGCCCATTTCTCTGCTCCACCGGTACAACTCTTTCTTATACTTGTCTGCCTTGACAAGCCCTGCCCGAATATTCAGAAGATTTTTGATGTACTCATGCTGCCGCTGAACGCTCACTTGTAAGTAATTGATCAACTCCTGCTGAATGGCCGATAGCTCATCATCATCTTCAGTCTCCTCTCTTTGCTTTTGTTGCTGACTCTCGAAAATCTCGAGAGATTTAGGAAGTGCAAAAAATGGATCGAGAGCAATTGGTTCTGTATCGGCACGAGTATTCCGAGTTACTCTGCGGTCGCATTCTTCCTTGACATCATTCTGAATAATGCCATTTCCATTTTTTTCTATATCACTTTTCTCTTGGGTATTGTTTCCTTCGGTTTGGGTGATTTTCTCTTCGGCTGTATTTCCTTCGCCATTCTTTGTTTCACTAGATTCCCCCTTTTCGGTCTCGTCTAGCCCATGATCATACCTTGGAAGTTCCATATTCTCTTCCAACTGATAAAACCAATCTTCGCCATCCAAAACCTGTAATAAGCGGTTAAATTGATTCAAAGTTTTTTGTTCCAATTCTATGACCTCGATGAGCTCGGCAGCTAGCGTTGCAAAGCACCCCAGTTTGAATGTTTTAGAAATCGCCGGATGCGTAGAGATCTCTGATGGATGGTAAAGTGGAGCTAATAGCTCACTGAGCCGGAGTTTCTTAAATGGATTGTCGTCATCAGAGATCTCGGAATCGCTAGAGTCCGACGACTCTTCAAACCTGCTGGAGTTGACTTTTTCTCCGTTGCGATAGAAATCCAGCCACCGCCGTTTGTTATGATAATTTGTCCGCTCAATCACATCGTTTGTGAGTACCATGTGGTTGGTACCATTATACTCGACGATTTTTGGAGTGAGTGAATTGATTTTGGCATCGGATTGGGCGATTTTTTTGCCGCGATTTCCTGACGGCAATTCTGAAGTCCGATGGCTTTGCTCTCGAATAAGAAGTGCCGACTTTAACCGAGAAATGGTGTCGAGGGATTTGGAATCTAGCATGTGTAGGTTTTGTTGGCGAGCAGAAGTGAGGAATTAGTGGAGTGCGGGTCACGTGATCGTGCCATACTCAAAGCAGCATAAACGTAAGATGAAGAGATTTTCGAGGGGTAAAAGTACCATCTTCTCCTTATTATTAAATTTTCCTCGATCATAGCCTTTTGTCTTTTGTCTTTTGTCTTTTGTCTTTTTTTTTTTTCTCTCTCTTTTGTTTCTGTTTATCACCTCTTCCCATCTTCATCTCTCTTCGTTTCCTGTATATCACCTCTTCCCATCATCCTCTCCTTTAGTGAATCAGAAATCTTCAGCAATAGCCAAATGTCCCAAAGAAACATCCTCCACAACATCATCTTCCAATTTTGGCAAATAGGCCACTCGAGTTGTCAGTTTCTCGGTAAGAGGCAATATAAGACGAAACGCATCGCTACCGGTTAAGTAGTAGCGATGCATTCGTTTCGTCCGAAGAAAGCCAAACAGTTCATATAAATGCAAAGCAGCCTCGTTATTAACTTCCGTTTCCAAAGTCACTTCATGTACATTGTCCCATTCAATCATCTTGGCAATGGACATTTTAACCAATTTCTTGGCCATTCCCAAACCTCGATATTCTGGATCAATCACGAGCATACCGATATATCCCCGCATCCGTACATCTTTATGTGGCTCAACCTTGGATATTATAGCGCCAATAATCTTGTCGGAACCCTCGGGGCTTATGAGAATGCAATATTGGGGCCATTGGTGGAAAAAGTACCAGTACACGTAAACAGAGTACGGTTCCGAGAGATGTACGGCAATTAAATTTGCCACCTTATCAAAATGAGCTGTACATGATGAGTCCATGGAATAGTATCGAAATCCGTCTTCTAATGAATCGATTTTGCAATTGTTCTGATATGTCATTTCCTTTAAGCAGAGCGTTGATGTTGTCGCGCGCGAAAAGGCTGTTGATGTCAATGCCTTTAAAGGGATCAATATTGGCTAAATTCAGGTATATGGCTAGTGAGAGACATTTGAATAATTGGTGAAGTTTCCAAAAGAGGAATCGGAGAATTTTCATGTTTCAGCTTTTGATTTTCAGCTTTTGATCTCCAGCTTCTGAGTTCCAGCTTCTGAGTTCCAGCTTCTGAGTTCCAACTTCGAGTCCAATCCATAAATTCAAGAATCCTCTTAAACCAACCATCAAACTAATATATGAGTTTAATGACTTTTTCAGGAAATTTGAAGCTGTTAGTTTCTGTATAGATCAGATTTGGACGTTTTTTGATTTGGTATTTTGGGGATATTAGTGGTTTCAAGTTTTAATTGAATCTTTGTCTTCCCCTTCTGGCCAAATTTTCATTAGTATTCAACCGTTGCCATCTCTTAAAGCATCACCAGTTAAAAATATCAAAATCCAATTGATTCCTCAAATTTAGCGGGTAAATTATCACTTCGACCGAAACGGTTGAATTTATAGGTTTGCAGCGCCTGCATACACCATGGCTGTAAAACATGAAACATGTCACAAAAGCGCCTGGCAAACATAAAAAGCTGCATATCCCCAGTTCTTGAATCGTAATTTTGGCCTTGAAAAAATGGTGAAGTTTCGGCAATTGACCACCAATACCAACTATTTGCTTATCTCAACATTCACATGATCATGAAAGATTCATAAACAGTAAGAAATACTGATATCATTGAAGAATTGAGGTGACGGTATAACATTGACAACTAGAAAGCTGGAATATCTTTAAAACATTTATGGATATTCTACGTGCTTAGTGAAATGGTGGCGACTACAATCTTAGTCCCTATGAAAAAAGCATAGATGAATTACATTTAAAAAAATATCCAAGTTTGCATCGGACCTCAAGACAATTTCTAAAAGAAGAAACCCTGATTTGATCATCTTTCAGAAAAAGAAAATCCCGATTTTGTCATCTTACATTTGAAGTCAAACCATTGAAAAAACTTCCTTCTTGGTATTCCCTGTGAAAAGTGACGCTTGTGGAATTGTGGGGTAACCCGGGCGAGGCCCGGCCTAGCGGAACCAAAACGAAAATCCCGGAGTTCTCAAACATGCGCTTAATTGAGAAATGTGGGATTCTCAAAATGCCAAAATGGTGTCTGGGTTTACATGGCCTTGCCTATACTTGCTCTGAATGTTGCAGGGCTAAAGCAACGGAAAAATTTCCTCGACGCACTATGATGTACACTCAGCCAATAGAGGCATATTGATTTGAGGTAGGCGCTTACAGATTATGCGCATAGAGGACCGGACCGGTGCGGTCCCTGAAATTATGTTTCGAAAAGGCGAAACTAGAAACCTCGGCTAATGGTGTGACTGTATACAGATGTATGAAGCCATTGCCAAAGGTGGTTTATCTCAAGCGCAAGCGCTTGACCCTTTTGCTTCCACGTTGTTCTTTAAGTTCGATAAAGGTGAGCGTCGGAGGTTGTATGCAGTTATGACGAAATGCGTGCGATGCCGAAAAACGCTTTTTCGGTTCAATTACATGCCAAAACAATTTGCAAAAATTACTGCTTTTGGCTAAAGCTCGCCTGTTTTCCTCAACTCCAAAAAAATGAAATGGATTCCGAGCAACGGTGGGCCCATTGGGTGGCATGTTGACAGTCAAATCACACCACCACTCAATTGCGTCGTGCATATTGTGCGCTCGCATTAAAAAGTCCAGGACCCGGAGCGGAGTGCTCCTCCTATATAAAGACACGGGATCCGCCGCGTGGTTTTTGAAATTTCATCTACAAACATAAAAAATTACAATGGCTGAAGTTTTGAAAAAATCCGGTGTTATTTACGGCGATGACGTTAGAAAGCTCTTTGACTACTGTCAAGCTAAGGGATTCGCTATTCCTGCCATCAACGTGACCTCCTCGTCCACTGTTGTTGCTTCTTTGGAGGCCGCTCGTGACAACAAGTCGCCAATTATCTTGCAAACCTCTCAAGGTGGTGCTGCTTACTTTGCCGGTAAGGGTGTTTCCAACGGAGACCAGAGCGCTTCGATTGCTGGTTCTATTGCTGCTGCTCATTACATCAGAGCCATTGCTCCAGCTTACGGAATCCCAGTTATCTTGCACACTGACCACTGTGCCGAGAAATTGTTGCCATGGTTCGATGGTATGTTGAAGGCTGATGAGGAGTTCTTTGCTGCCAATGGTGTGCCTTTGTTCTCTTCTCACATGTTGGACTTGTCTGAGGAAACCGACGACCACAACATTGCTACTTGTGTCAAGTACTTCACCAGAATGGCCAAGATGAACCAATGGCTCGAGATGGAGATTGGTATCACCGGTGGTGAAGAAGACGGTGTCAACAACGAACACGTTGACAAGGAGTCTTTGTACACTCAACCAGAGACTGTGTTTGCTGTGCACAAAGCATTGGCACCAATCTCGCCAAACTTCTCCATTGCTGCTGCTTTCGGTAACGTCCACGGTGTCTACAAGCCAGGTAACGTTGTGTTGAGACCATCCATCTTGGGTGAGCACCAAAAGTACGCCAAGGAGCAAATCGGTACTGACAACAAGCACCCATTGTACTTGGTGTTCCACGGTGGTTCCGGTTCTTCCCAGGAGGAGTTCGACACCGCCATCAAGAACGGTGTTGTTAAGGTCAACTTGGATACTGACTGTCAATACGCTTACCTTAAGGGTATCCGTGACTACGTGTTGAACAAGAAGGACTACTTGATGTCGCAAGTTGGAAACCCAGAGGGTCCAGACAAGCCAAACAAGAAGTACTTTGACCCAAGAGTCTGGGTTAGAGAGGGAGAGAAGACCATGAGTGCCAGAATCACCGAGGCCTTGGACATCTTCCACACCAAGGGCCAATTGTAAGTTTATGATTAGAATAAGTATACGATTTCTAAACAAATTGTAGAATGATAGAGATTATTAAAATTGAGGGTTTGATTTTTGGTATAATATGAGATGGTGGATCTGCTTAGGGTACTTGTGACTCATGCCAGATTGTTTATTCTGCGTACTGCATAGAAGCACTTGCTGGCTTTCTTTTTAAGGCTTTACTGACTAAGTGTCGTAGTGAATAAGCTATACGCCTTTCGATACCTAAATGCTGTGCACTGATTCTGTATACCATTATTGGAAATTGCCTTAAAAGTTTGTGTTTCCTGCATATAAGCGTCATGCTGGTCGTCCCAGCTCAACTGATTTTTGGAGTTTTTATTGCATCACCAAGCCCATATAAATAGCTTTCCAGATGCTTTAAAACTCTTTAATCGGCCAAAGCCGTATGTTATTGGATCCTGCATACAGTGCTTCTTTCCTTTTCTTACCAAGGTGCTTGATTCAACGCCACTCTCGCAAATGCTATACCATTATATACAGGGATTGAACGGGAACTGCCGAGATTATGTTTGATCCTGCATATAGAAGAAAGACCCGTACCTCCGCTCTCTTCCCAGCCAGAAGGCGTCTTTTCTCTGGCCGAACCCGACTTCATTCTCGCTTTATTATCGCGAGCTCACAATTCATCGTCTCTGAGCCTTGCCTGCTGCATCAGGAATTGGACTCTGTGCAGGCCATCATCATCTTCTGCACCTTCTGATACTCCGGCATAAGCGCAGGATTCATCTTATACTGTACCTGCTGAGCAATTTCAGCATTTGCCTTAACGTATTTGGCGACACAGCGGTCTGTGCAGGACGCTTCACCGGTAACAATGTCGCCCTCTCCATACTCACGGCCTATACACTTATCGCGACATTGCCGAAGCATTCTGTTAAACGTAGCGGCAGTGACTGAATATTGCACGGTGGCAAGCCGCACCTTTTCCGGATTGACCTCCACGTGGGAGTATTGGGCGGAGTTGCCGAGAAAGAACGACATAAGTTGGAGTGAAAAAGATGCGCTCGAAAGACCCGCGTATCACGTGATGTAACACTTGGAAATCGCGTGAAAGTCACGTGATATGTCACGTGCATTATTAAGAAATTAATCATGTGACCTCGCACGTGTTAAACTAAACGGAGCTCACTCATTAACGTGTCTGCGTCTCATCTCAGCAGCCATGCACGTCCTCCTTGTCAACGACGATGGTCCCTTAGACGATAGAGCATGTCCTTATATGAAGTATTTTGTGGATGAGCTTCTGCAAGCTACCGACTGGCTCATTCTGATTGTGGTACCAGATCAGCAGCGGTCGTGGATTGGCAAGGCCCATTTTGCAGGAAAGCCGCTAAACAGTTCCTACATCTATACTCATCACAGTACCAGCAAGCCCAATGCGGAAATAAATACTTATAAAGGTCCATTTCTGCAGCAAAAGACTCTGTGTCTTGAAGCCGGTGCTCAAGAGTGGATTTTGATTGATTCTACTCCCGCCGCATGCGCCGATATCGGTTTACATCATCTTCAGAATAAACCGCCGGTGGATTTAGTGATAAGTGGTCCAAATTTCGGGAAGAATGCAGGAAACCTTTACATCTTGGCCTCGGGCACCGTTGGTGCTGCCATGGAAGCTGCCACTCATGGATATAAGGCTATAGCGCTTTCTTACGAGTTCCGCAGCCTCACACATGATTTCAACACATTAAAGGAAGCTAGCCGAATTTCTGTGAAACTTGTGAAACATCTTTATGAACAATTTGTCCTGCACTCAGAGATCGATCTCTATTCTGTCAATATTCCGTTGATTCTGTCGCTTAAAGCGGGGTTCACCAAGATCCTGTATGCTCCAGTATTGAGAAATCAGTGGGGCTCTATTTACGAGCTGCAGGGTGATGGAAAATACTCTTGGAATCCTCAGTTCAAACATGTCTATAAAGAGGGAAAAAAGGATCCTGCACACTCCGATTCTCGGGTATTGCATGATGACGGAATCAGCGTGACTCCATTACAGGCAGCTTTCCGTCACGTGACGCCGTTGGAGGGCGAAATTGTCT
The DNA here is from genome assembly GCA_002374725.1 of Metschnikowia hibisci. Classification (NCBI taxonomy): domain Eukaryota; kingdom Fungi; phylum Ascomycota; class Pichiomycetes; order Serinales; family Metschnikowiaceae; genus Metschnikowia; species Metschnikowia hibisci. The sequence continues at coordinate 1,038,266 of NLAP01000001.1, read as the reverse complement.
TAGAGAATGATACGGGAAATTCTATACCCATTCATGGCTCCGAATTATTGTCGGTTCCTGCACACAAACCGGCACCCCAGTTTCTCATTACAATTCCCGAATCGTCATATATCTTTTCGCCATTGGTGGAAGCATTTTCTGCAGCCGGTTTTGCTATCAAAACCAACAAAGATATTCTTTCCGAAAAAGGAAATGTCCCAATTTTCCACTACGCCGAATACGAAGATTTGGATCTTGACCTCATCTCAACGCAGCCGCACCGCTATTATGTGCCGTCCTACATCTACCGTAAGGCGCTAATTCGGAAACATTATTTGGCCAACACAATCCATCACTACGTTGTAAAAAATCCTGGGCTGGCTCTATGCAGTTCTTTTCCCGAAACGTACCAACTCGAAGTGGATTATGCAGAATTTCTTGATGATTCTTTGGATGAAAGTTATGAGCTCCGCGACGAACTCGAAAAAGGAAATCGTTCATGGATTTTGAAGCCAAGTATGAGTGATAAGGGGCAAGGTATTCGGGTGTTTAATTCTTTGGATCAATTGCAAGCGATTTTTGATTCTTTTGAGGAAGATAGCGATGAGGAAAATGATGATGAAAATGATGGGGAAAATGATGATGAGAATGATGATAAAAATGACAATAATGGAGTCATAATTTCCCAGCTTCGCCACTTCATCGTGCAGGAATATCAACGCTCACCGCTTCTTTTGAGTGAATACCAAAACAAGAAGTTTCATCTCAGAGTATATGTGGTTAGCGCCGGAGACTTGGACGTCTACGTTTATGAGAACATGCTAGCGCTATTTTCTGATGCCCCATTTTCCGATCCTGCAGGAAACGACGATGAAATGATTAATCTTGCAGGCCATCTCACCAATACTTGTCTTCACGAGGAAAAAGAGCCAGTTGTGGAAAAATTTGCTGACTTGAAAGGATTGAGTCCTGCACACAAGGAAAAGGTGTTTGAGCTCATCAAGACAATTACTGGAGAATTATTCAAAGCAGCATCTTCTGTGGATAAAATCAATTTTCAACCTATTCAAAACGCTGTGGAGTTTTTTGGCATTGATTTTTTAGTTAACCTGGACTTTTCCGTCAAGTTGTTGGAGGTCAATTCTTACCCGGATTTTAAGCAAACGGGTGCTGCACTTAGCGGGATAATTGAAGATTTATTTAAAGAGACTGCATGTGGAGTTATAGCGCCCAAGCTTGGTGCCATAGCCAAACCGGCGCCATTATTGCACCGGGTTTTATAGTAAATGGTCTCAGTATCTGTGCAGTTCTTCAAGTACTTGTGCATTGGAGATGCCGATAATGCAGTACTAAAAATTCCAAACATCCCCAACTTTTTCACTTATCTGCAGTATCTTTTTCTATCTCCTAATTACTTCCTCCATTTAAAAAGCATTTCCAACAATATTTCAACATCTACAATCAAATCAATTGTCCTTCATTTGCAAGAGATTTCTGCCCTCCCAGTGTCTTAGGTGCAGGAACATAGAGCAACAGATCGGAGTGCGCGGTCGAAAAGTTTTCGAGACGGTGCGAAGTTCGAGAAAAATCCCAGAGCGGGAAAAATTCCCCTCCACCGTTTTTTCTTCCTAGCAGTGAAGGCTACCCAAATACATACCGTTCGGATCATCACGTGCCCTTGTTGTACTAGCCCAAATCTACACAAAACGCAAAGCCCACTGTTTGCGCCCAATAGCCCCTAATGTCGCAACGAAAAAGCCATAGAGCCAAAAAGGGAGCCGCCGCCCACACAGACGCCGCCGCGCCACAATTGCTGGTATTGACGGAGATGTTTCCCGATTGGGAGACCGAAGAGTTGGTGTCAGTCTTGTCGGAGCATCATGATGACTTAGAGATTGTGATTGATTTGATTGTTAATAATAAAGTTGCCAAATGGGAGCCTATTAAGCGCGAGCCAAAGCCCAAAAAAAGAGATGATCATAGTCTGGATCAGCCGCTGGCCACCGCCATATCACATGATCAAAAGCAGCGTTTTCCCCGGGCAGAAAGAGCTACTAAGGACAAGAGACGGGAGCGTAAGCCCAAGGCTCATGCTACTCAACCCCAGGCTCATGCTGCTCAACCTCAAGCTCAAACTTCGTCGTCCGGCAACGCCGCTCAAGCATCTTCCATTCCTCCGCAGGGACAGGCTCAAGCCCAGGCTGCTGCCTCTGCTGCCTCTGCTGCCTCTGGCACACAATCTTCTGCATCTGGTGCTCCAGCAAACTCTTGGGCTGCCGCCTTGTCTAAGGACACCAAGCCTAAAGCATCAAAAAAGCACAGTGACGTGAAACCCAAGCAAGACGCCGAACTGGTCAAGCAAGACCTTACGAATTCAGAAGAACTCCCTAAAGATCAGCCACAACAAGAACTTCCAGAAAAACCGCAGCAAAAGACTGCAAACGTGCAGACCACTACTTCCTGGGCATCAGCTATTAAGCCCAAGGCCCCTGCTGCCCCTAAGAAAAAGGCATCTGCTCCTGTCGAGCCTGCACAAACGGAAAAATCCGTTGCTGAGCCTGTGGAGGCTCCAGTTAAGGAGGTTGAAGCTGCTCCTGAATCTTCTGCTGAGCCTTCTGCTGAAGTTCCCCAGGTGGAAACTGCGGCTGCTGCTGCTCCAGTTGCCGAATCCGAGGTTGTTTTGCCTCAGCAAGTGGACAATGTGGGAGTTTCTTTTGGCTCTATGTCCTTGCAGAAGGACTCTGCTCCATCTGAGCAAGAACCAAAGTTAGAATCTACTTACCAAAAGCAAGCTTCTTTAGAGGAGACCAATGAACCAGTTCAACCAGCCCAAGCTCAACAACAACCACAACAACAACAACAGCAGCAGCAACTTCAGCAGCCTCAGCAACTTCAGCAGCCTCAGCAACCTCAACAACAACAGCAATCTCAGCAGCCTCAACAACCTCAACAGCCTCAACAGCCTCAACAGCAACAGCCTCAACAACAGCTGGCTCAACAAGCCGCTCAGCAAGCTTACCAGCAACAGTTTGAGCAGGCCAAAACTGGCGCTAACCAGTTCGACTACTACTCCCAATTCCAACAATCGCAACAGCAATTCCCTCAACAGGCCGCAGCAGGAAGCATTCCAGGCCAATTCGGCTACCCATCCTTTGACTACTCCGCCGCTTATGGACAAGTCAACCAAAATGGATTGGGAAGCAGCGCCTCTCCAGGCTATTACCAGAATAACGTTGCTAACGCTGCTAACGGCAAAAATTCTTCCAGCACCAATGGCAACAGCGAGGCCACGCAGTCTCCTCTTGTGAGTGGAGCTCAACATGGATTGCAGACACCTCAACAGAGTCAGCAAATTCCAGGCGCAGCTCCTTTTGGCTACCCCAACTACTACAACTACTATTACAACACGCCATACTACGGTAATGGTGGAGCCATGGGAGGAGTCAGCACCAACGCTTACGGTATGCAGCACCAGCAATACCCACAGGCTCAGCAACAGCAACAACAAGGCAGCACTGATGGCGCTGCAGACAGTGATGCAGGCAATGGACAAAGTGGAGTCCACGCACAGGCCGCCAACCAGTATTACGCTGCTCAATACTACGGAAACCCCAACCAATTTGGAACCAGAGGGGGATACCCATACACCGGCTACCCAAGCAATCAACCAGTTCCACAAGCACATGGATCTGAGGCACAGGGAGAGCAGAACGGCCAGCAACAAACGCCGCAAGCTCCAGGCCCATCTCAGCCACAGTACCCACAGCAGGTTCCTCAATATGGTGGCTACCAACAATACCCTCAGTATGGAAGCTACCAGGATAGCAACCAGTACCGTGGATGGTATTAGAAGGTATTAATGATGATGACAAGTAACCAGGATGGTAAGTAACCAAGATGGTAAGTAACCAAGATGGTAAGTAACCAAGATGGTAAGTAACCAAGATGACAAGTAACCAAGATGGCTTGGTGTTATGAGACTTAATCTGGAATTAGAATACAACTCTGGGGTCTTGCCTGCGAGACGCGTTCTCGATTGTTTATAGCAAAGCCCGAAGTTTCCACGCGTTGTAGAATCTGGGGTATAGTCTGTGTGCAGTACTCCAGAATTATTTAAAAGGTGTATTTTAGAAACAGGGGGGCATATTCAGATTTTCTTAGTTTTCATTTTTTGTTTTTTCTATGTTTTAGCATTTGGGATTCCCGAAATTATGGACGGCCACCAAAATAATTTTAAAGTGATGATATCAGCATGTCACGTGCGCGGCCAGAAAGGGTGTATGCGCGAAAAGCAAATGGGAGTCGGGCTGGTATTTACGCCGCCACCGCGCATTCCTCATCCTATCTGCGCGCCCACCCGCGCCGCCCCCTATATAGAGCACCCGCACCCACACATAATTTCCTCCCACTTTATTTCCTCCAACACTATAATTAAGTATGTACTAACATTAACCCAGGCTGAGCCGCGCGCACAGCAAAACCAGCAAAGAGTAAGCAATTGGCGTCGACTTCCAGCATTTCTTTTTCGGGACAAAGTTGGGAAATCAGTTGACAATCCCGCAGAAACATCTTGCCAAATTTGGTATCTTTGATTGTTGTTGAAGTTGAAACGGCAAATCCCCGGCACCAAGCTTACTTTTTGCAGCCCGCGCACGCCCTACTAACAACAGTAATGTCTACCGAAAAGAAGAAATCTTCCAGAAAAAAGAAGGACCCAGATGCCCCTAAGCGGTCGTTGTCGGCATATATGTTCTTCGCTAACGAAAACAGAGATGTTGTCAGAGCCGAGAATCCTGGCATTACTTTTGGTCAGGTAGGAAGAATGTTGGGAGAGAAGTGGAAGGCCTTAAGTGATGAGGACAAGGTGCCTTATGAGACCAAAGCTGCTGCCGACAAGAAGAGATACGAAAAGGAGAAGGCTGAGTATGCTAAAAGACAATAAGCGATTTGCTTTTGAGTGAATATTATTATATGTACAGTACTGTATTATGGTGTGCGCCGGGGTCTTTCGATAAGACTCACGTGCTGCTTAGCTTCTATACTTGTTTTATCTAAAGTTGTTTATGCCATTGGTAGAAATAATTGTAACCGTTGCTACTTGCGTGACCCTTGCTGTCGCCATTGTGTGCTCACGTGACCGATGTTACCGTCGTAGTTATGATTTTATTTTCACGTGACCAGCATGTTGGTTTCTTATATGCAGTATTCCTTCAAAATTAATTCCATCACACCTCATTCTAATCAATTCTAATTTCAGACTATTGAATTATAGGAATAGTGGAGTCTATGGCGAAAGCATAATATACTCTGTGACGTCATTTATATAATTATAATGTGTTAATCGACTTGCGCTCACGTGACACGCTTGCTAACTCGCGCCGTTCATCCAACTATACACCATGCTTCCTGACCCCTCTTTTAACGACGAAAAAAACTCATTCGCCTATCCAACCGTGCATAAAAGATGGCCTACTATTATTGAAGGTGCAATTGAGGATATCTGTGCTTATGTGCAGGAGCACGAAGATACAAGCAAGTGTGGAGAGATTGTCATTGATAAAATGAAGCAACTTTTGGCAGATTTTAAGGCCGACGCAGAGGTCTTGCCCTTTTCGGACGAAGATGTGGTACTTAAGCCAGAGTTAGCACTTTATAATGCCGGATTGTTTGGTTATTCCAAAAAGAAAAAAGTCACGTGGCTCACTGGTCCCTGGCTTTACTTAGAGTGCTATCTTTACCAGCAAATTAATTTATGGTTTCAAAAAACCATTCGTTTACAAAAATTTGATGTTTTTGAAAAATTAAAAAACCAAACTTTTTGCCAATCTTCATTTGGAGTGTTAGAGCTTTGCAAACGTTACCAAACTCTTTCGGAACAGCTCAAAACCAACGATGCTGACCAACAAGCTCTCAAATTGTTATTTACTGAATTTGTGGATATTTCCTTATGGGGAAATGCTACCGACTTGTCTTTGTTGGCCGGAAACGTCACTCTTGAAGATATCAAGAGTGTGCAAGGAGCAGAGGTGAGAAAGAAGAATGAAGAGAAGATTCTTGTTAATGATATTGAAAAAGCTTGGATTCATCTTATTAATTCTAAAAGTGACCGAATTGATATTGTGCTTGACAATTCGGGATTTGAACTTTTTGCTGACTTATGTTTGGCTCTTTTCGCTCTTGACTCTGGTCTCGTGAAAACCGTGGTTTTGCACTGCAAAGATATTCCCTGGTTTGTCAGTGACACTATGCCTAAAGATTTTGATGCTTTAATGGTGCAATTAGGTGATGCCGACTTTTTCTCTGAGATCCACGGCTCAAAGGAAGATTCAGAGTCTATTCACTATTTTATTGAAAGTCTTAAGAAGTACGTTTCTTCAGGTCAGATTTCTACGCAAACTCACCCTTTCTGGACTTCATGCTCCAACTACTGGGATATTCCCAAAGAGTTGGACTTGTATAGTGAGTTGCAGAAATCGAACTTGATCATTTTCAAGGGTGACTTGAACTATCGCAAGCTTACAGGTGATTTGAAATGGGACAAAACTACCAAATTTACTGAGGCCATTCAGGATTTGAGTTCTTCCAAACTTCCCATTTTGGCTTTACGTACTTGCAAAGCAGATGTGGTGGTGGGCTTGCCTGCAGGACTCAACGAAAAGTTAATTGAGACTTACAAAAATATGGGCAATGAGCAAGGCGAGTTTTGGACTGCTTCAGGAAAATGGGCTGTTATTAGTTTTTCGGATGGAATTCATAAATAGATCCATGAAGGCACTTTTTTTATGGGATTTGTGATTCTCTTCAATATACAGGTGCTCATTCTCATATATGATTTTATCAAAAGAAGGAGTTTGAGTTTTGAGATTTCGTTTGTTTATTTACGAATGAACCATTGAATCAAATGGAAAATGCCGAATTAGTGTGATTCATTTCTGCACTAGAATTGACAATTTTTCAAACCTCAATCAACAATCCATCATATAAGAATTTTGATATTTTCACTAGAATCTAAATGAAGTAAACTCTCAGTTTTAATGAGGGTAAGAATAAATATCAATGAAAATCTTCTTGTTAGGCTGCAAAATGCCGGACACGGAGGTTGACCGAATCCAGCAAAGAAGGGGAATTGAAGTTATATGCATGAATTACGATGCCCATTTGGATACGGAGGCGGAACGGATTTTTACTCTTTTCATCCGATTCCGGAGCCCAGCGAACTAAATTTGAATTTAGTGTGGGGCACGGCGGATGCGTTTCCTAATTTGCTTTTTTTTTTGGCGCTGCGCGCGTTTCAGCTTCATCTCTACCCCACGCTCTCCGAATCACGTTGTCGAATGTGGACATGCAACGCTTTGACGGAGAAGTAAAGTGCCACTTTCAATGTGAAATTCCGTACCCCACTTTATTACAATCCTTCTCAAAGATCTCAAATTTTCACTACTATCATGTCTAAAATATAACACTTCCTGCATCGTAAGATCTATGAAACTTTCTACATTGTAAAATTGACTTTAAATCATTTGATAAATCCAGCCACATATTGACATTGAAATTGTTCATTTTTCAATAATCGTATAGAAAAAATGAGTTTTCACGAATTGTTCTTGGGACAGCTCATTGAGCTGGCCGTACCCCTCTCAAGCAGCCACGCGGATGCATGTACTAATCGAGCGCGCCCATTCAGGAAGTGCTTCCACTCTCTCTTGATTCACTCCCAAGTATATAAATTCCCAAAATCCCCAAATTCTAGGTCATTAATTTAAACCACAAAAATGACTGGATTCAACGTGGACCAAGCACTTTCAGAATTGACCCTAGAGGAAAAAATTGGCCTCCTCGCTGGTGTGGACTTCTGGCACACTTACCGAGTCGAAAGATTGAACATTCCAAAGACTCGTGTTTCTGATGGCCCCAACGGAGTCAGAGGCACCAAATTTGCATTTGGTGAACCCGCTGCATGTTTCCCATGTGGTACGGGTTTGGCTGCGACTTTTAACAAGCAGCTCTTGAAGGATGCAGGCCATCTTATGGCCGACGAGGCCAAGGCCAAGTCTGCACATGCCATTTTGGGCCCAACCACCAATATTCAGAGAGGACCTTTGGGAGGCCGTGGCTTTGAGTCCTTTTCGGAAGATCCTTACCTTGCCGGAATGGCTTCGGTATCGATTGTCGGGGGAATGCAAGAAAACGATATTGCTTCTACTATCAAGCACTTTGTTTGTAACGATTTAGAAGATGAGAGAATGGCTTCGGATTCCATCATCACCGAGAGAGCCTTGAGAGAAATTTACTTGGAGCCATTTCGGTTGGCTGTCAAGTACGCCAACCCTGCCTCATTCATGACCGCTTATAATAAGGTTAACGGAGAGCACGTTTCGCAGAGCAAGAGACTTCTCCAAGATATCTTACAAAAGGAGTGGGCTTGGGATGGCTTGATCATGTCTGACTGGTTTGGTGCTTACACGTCCAAGGAGTCGATCCAAAATGGCTTGGACTTGGAAATGCCCGGCCCCTCATCTTTGAGACAATTCAAGCTTCTTCTGCACATGATTAACCTGCGTGAATTAAATATCAAGGATCTTGACGATCGTGTTCGTGGCGTGTTGAAGTTTGTTAAGTGGTGTGAGAGGTCCAATATTCCCGAAGACGGCCCTGAAAGCGCCAATGACACCCCAGAAACGCGTGATTTGTTGCAGAAGATTGCCACCGAGGCCGTGGTGTTGTTGAAAAATGAGGATGAGGTCCTTCCATTGAGAAAGTCGGAAAAAATTGCCGTAATTGGACCTAACGCCAAGTTTGCTGCTGTTTCTGGTGGAGGCTCTGCTTCCATGTACACCTACGAAGCAGTGACTCCATTTGATGCCATCACCAAGGTCTTGGGCAAGGAACCCGAATATGCAGTCGGATGTCATGCCCACAAGTCTTTGCCTGGCTTGGCTGAGAGTTCTCTCGCCACTAATCCATACACTGGTAAGAAGGGAATCAGTGTGCGTTTCTCTTTGCAGCCACCTAAAGAGGGAGACCGTCAGGGTAAGGCCTCTGAGAGAAGAGAGGCCTTTGACCAGAAGGATATCAACTACTCTCCTTTGATTTTGTTTGACTATGCTCATAAGGAAATCGAGTCCACCAAGGTCTACTATGGTGACTTGGAGAGTATCGTGACTCCTGATTCCACTGGTGAGTACGAATTCTCCTTGATGGTTTGTGGAACGGCTAAATTGTATGTTGATGGCAAGATGCTCATTGATAACCAAACCAAGCAAATTTCAGGCTCAGCTTTCTTCGGTAGCGGAACCAGAGAAGAAAAGGCAAGCATTAATTTGGAAAAAGGCAAACTGTACCATGTGTTGGTGGAGTTTGGCTCGGGAAGCACTTCAAATCTTGAAAACGCATCGGTGGTTCCTTTTGGTGGTGCCATTGCTATTGGCTTCTGCAAGAAGATCGATGCCCAGGGAGAAATCAAAAAAGCCGCTGACTTGGCCAAATCCGTGGACAAGGTTGTGTTGGCCATTGGCCTTAATCTTGAGTGGGAGACTGAGGGTTATGATAGACCTAACATGGATCTTCCATTGTTGACTAATGACTTGGTTTCTGCAATTTTTGAGGCAAACCCAAATACAGTGGTTGTTAATCAATCAGGAACTCCCGTTGAAATGCCATGGTTGTCCAAAGCCAAGGGTTTGATTCATGCTTGGTACGGTGGTTCTGAGTGTGGAACTGCCATTGCTAATGTATTGTTTGGTGAGGCTAACCCTAGTGGAAAGTTGTCTTTGTCTTGGCCACTCAAGAATTCCGATAACCCTGCTTACTTGAATTTTAAGACCGTCAGAGGAAGAGTTTTGTATGGAGAAGACATTTACGTTGGCTACAGATATTACGAGAAGTTACAGAAACAGGTTGCTTTCCCATTCGGCTACGGAAAGTCTTACACACAATTCAAGCTTTCTGGTTTGAGTGTTAAAGTCGATGAGTCTGCAAACAAGCTTTCCGGTAGCTTGACCATTGAGAATGTCGGTAAAGTTGATGGTGCTGAGACTGTGCAAATTTACATTGCTCCAAAAACCTCCAAGGTGGACCGCCCAATCAAGGAATTAAAGGGTTTCGAGAAATACGTCTTGAAAGCTGGTGAGAAGAAAACCGCTGATTTTGAATTATCTTTGAAAGATTCGACTTCATTTTTCGACGAGTATCACGACAAGTGGAGCATGGAGAAGGGCACTTACGAGGTACAAATCGGAACCAGCTCTGATGATATTGAGTTGTATCAAAGCTTTGATATTAAGGAGCCCAAATTGTGGTTGGGTTTGTAAGTATCGAAATACTCGTATGCTTAGTACTGTATAGGATTGAGTTAATTGATATGGATATTTGTACTAATAACTAAATCATGAATCATATTTCTAATTCAGTATTTTGTCAAAAAAATCTTTTTATTAATTTCGAAATTTTCGAAGTATTAATTGTAAATTGTTATTGACCATCTTGAAGCCTATCATTTAGTCTTATTCATGTAGACACGTGACTTGAGAATAATTGTCTGCAGGACATTATTAAAGCATCGACATTTCTTCCCGGGACATTTCTAAAAATTCGATTCATGATGAATTCTGAAAAATTTCATAAGTCTTGAAAAGCAACATGTGAATAGTTTTTATTCTTCGAAGGAATTGGATTTTTCATTCCCTTTTTTCCAATTGACTTTTGTCAAAGAGCGTGATATTTCCTAGTAAAACCTAAACAGAAAGGGAAAAGTGTGCACACACCAAAATGAAACCCACTACAACTATATAAAATCAGATTTGATAAATTATCGAATCACCTACCCTTTTCGGAAAGAAAGCCATTCTTATTAAAACTTTGACAACAAAAAATTGTGTAGACTTAACGAACCGAGAGAAATTTTATGAAGGTGTACGTAGCGAAACGAAAGCCCCATTAACAGGCAGTATTTAAGCAATATCCATAAACAATCAAACTTTTTCTATTCAAGTTTCCAGATATTGAGTCATATATTTCCTTTCAAATTTACAAGTACTCACAGCATGTTCCTTCTTTCCAGATACAGAAGAGGGATCTTGATACAGGTTCACTGCTTCAAAGCTCATGTGAGGAAATGCTCATCCTGAGCCCTAGAAGTTTCCGCTCACCCGGAAACGAGGACTTCATTCAGTCCCTGTAACTTAGAGAAGCAAAAGTTCAGTCAGTCCTCGTCACATAAAACCACAGGTGATTGAGTCGATCAGATTCAGGTCAGTCACGATGAAAAGGCCCAATGAATCTTGAGCATGTCCAAATTTCGGCAAAGAAATTAACAGAAGTCGATTCTGGAAATTAATTCCATAGCCCTCAACAGTGCTAAAATTGCTGTCCACAGCACATTAGATCGTCGAGGTGGCATTTTCCTAAAACGGCCAAAGTTTCAGAACTTCAAAGCACCCAAAAAAAGCATCACAAAATCTAGAGTCTAAGCTTCCCCAGCCTTACGAGAGTTGCAAGCCACGATTTTGAATTTGTCCACAGTGAATTCACTATCATTGAGATCATTGTTCGACGTATCCGTCATTTTGATCATGACATTCTTGATAATAAATGTCCATACATCATCACAAAACCGGTACGTGTGTAGATCACCTTTAAAGGTTATTTTGGCTTTGCACATGCCACGTTCGGCCTTCAAGATTTCTGATACGATTCTGTCGAAATTATTCAAGATTCTCATGGCAAGTTGCGGCTGTATCTTCTCATCACTGATCAATGTATCAAGGGCATCAGCTAAAGCGCTTCCAATAGTGCTTCGTCTATAGAGCTCGTAGTAGGCGGGGGCGTTCATTCGTGTAGTGGTGAATTTAAAGAACTTAAAGGTGAAATGTAGGGACTTGAGGTGTTAGAATCCGCGTGGTGCACGGATGCACTGCCTTTACACCATCTTGTTCAGCTGCAAGATTTCTACAATTTTAATGAGCAACTCCGATCTCAATATAAGGCAGAGGTTGCGAGCCGCTATGGTGGCTTATAATGATATTGAAAATTCGTCTAAGCGGCAGAATTCCCCCAGTTATCAGAATGATGTCAGTGAGGTTCTTCGTGAGTTCTTCATCGTCCAAATGATTTCTGACCGAGTGTCCCTTTTCAGTGCCAACGAGCCACTTACGGAAATCAATACCCAATACCTTCCGTTCGCTTCAATTCCTTTCTATAGGGCTTCACTTCTACAGAGGTCTCTTGCAGATACCAATGGACAATTTATTGAAAATGAAGAATCAAACCATATAAGCAAGACTCAAAATTTGGAACGGGCAAAGTCGCTGTACATAGCGTACCTCCAGCAAATTGACTCGTTTGGCGAGATTTTGAGCAATGAACAGCATTCCAGGATCGAAGCGTACAAAAGCTTTAATCCTTCAAACGAGGAGTTATTACAGGAACAACAAGATCCAGCAACTAAAAGAGCACAAAAAATCACCGCTTTTAGGGCCGAAAAAGAACTTCAATCGAGTCTTTCTTTACTTGAAAAATACTATCAGAATTCTGAGGATGAGGAGGATGTGGATGATGACGAGGCATTACGAAAGTTATTTATTGATCAATTGAAACTATTTGCGCTTCGGTCTTTTGCCGGCTTAGAGCTGGTTGCCATGGAATCTGAGGTATTGAAGCAAAGATCTTCGTTTCTAGAGAAATTGCAACTCAGAGAAATCGACGACAAGAGAATCAAGAATGATGCTGATGATACTGGCTACACACCAAACTTAGAAAAGGACCCTCGCAAGAAGACACAGATTTCAGATATCCTTAACAAACAGGGAAAAATTCTACAGCCATTTGTTATTACTAATGATAAACAAGACCTCAAACGGAAAGTTTTTGGTACTGGCCAGGTCTTACCTTCTATGTCAGTGGAGGAGTACCTCGACTATGAGTTAGCAAATGGAAAAATGGCTAGCGCTGGAGATCAGGATTTGGGCAGCGAGGAAGAGGACGATAGTGACGAGGAATTGAGAAAACGTGAGTGGGACGATTGGAAGGATGAAAATCCGAAGGGAAGTGGGAATATGAAAGCCAACATGGGCTAATCAATGCATACTGGATGAAAATACACTTGTAGTCGTGTACTGTCACGATTTTCCAATAGCCCCACTGAATAAGCATTTTAACCCGTAAATAACTATTATTTTTCATCGTGTTGCAGACTAGTCAATTTTTTATATCATAAAGATTGTTGCACTAAGCATATAGCTTTGAAAATCTTAATCAATGAAATCATGCTCGAGTTCTTTAAGCCACTGATAATACTCAACATTTAACTCATTGATTTTGACCACACTTAAGCGCTCGCCGCTATGGCTTCTTCTTCTGATCCAGCAATCTTTTTCATCTTCAAATGTCTTAAGAGTATTGAGAATGACTTTGTACAACTCCAAAATCTTCAACTTAAATTGCTTGAGATCTTCCACATCACTAGAGTTCAAAGCCAAGCTCTCAAATTCTTCCTTAAATCTGGTCACAAAGATATACAAACCTTCGACCGCACCTCTCTTGTCACCGAGGGTCTTTTTCAGCCAAGAGGCCCCAAAGAGTCTCCATGAATACAACAATTCATAACACTTTAACGCATTGGAGAGAATGAGATCTTCATTTGCAAGCTGAAGAATGATTGAGTCAACGAGAAGATAATTGCGAGCAAAGAACTCACAGCCAAAAAGTCTCTTGGTGTTGTAGTGAGCGAAAAAAGCCTTAACGAGTCTGGTCATATAAGTCCGGAACTCTGTTTTGCTAGCCATAGTTTGCAATTGAGACAAAGAATCGATAGCTTCATCGAATTTGTCAATATCAACGGCATCGCAAAAGTAATTCCGGAGATAAAGAGTCATGAGCTGCATCTTGCTGTGCTTCTCAGATAAACTTTCTTTTTGGCCGGTCAGGTTTTGTAAGATATCAATAGCTTTCTTTTCAAACTCAAGAGACCTGAGAAGGTACTGGCCGTCATTCTTTTTGGATTCACGGAACTTTTTCATGAGTTGCGATAACAGATGATAATAGTTTGACTTGAGCAACATGTCAGGCTCAGTTTGTTTGAATATCGACTTCAAGAAATCATGAATGGCTGGACTTTTGTCAAGAGAAGTGAGAAGCCGAGTCACAAGATTCTTGTCATTTGATACATTTTCAAAAGTTGAGTAGTCGCAGAAGATGTCCCGAAATTCATTGATCCGAGCATTAATCAAGTAGACAAGTCCTAGAAGGAAATTATTAATCGGATAAGATTTGTCCAATTTTGACGCAAATTTCTCAAGAATAATCTTACCTTCGCCCCGGTTTATGAGCTCAAGAACGAGATCAAGCACGTACTCATCTTGCCTTGAAAGAAGAATGTCATTAGTGTAAAAATCAAACGCTTTATTCCAACTTTTTCCCAGAATAATGCTTAAAAGGCGAGGGTTTTTCTCGACACAAACATTCCAAAATATGGAGTTTTCCAACAAACAAACCGAGTCTTTTTCGAGCCCGCTGGTAGCACCCAGAGAGGAAAAACACATTCCAAAAGTTTGCGTCATGAGACTGTAAATTTTGAAGCGGTTCAAAATAACATTTAAAAAGTCCAACACTTGGTCATTGACTTCACACAAGAGTAATAACACAAAAATAGATATTAAGATCGACTCGTGGGACTTTCTAATATTCTCAAATGTGTCGACGGTAGCCAATTTTGCTAGTAGTCCACTACCTTGACCTGCAAAATGCAGATCACTGATGCTATTCATATGGTGATCAACGTTGCCAGTCAATTTCCGAAGCTCATCCAAGACATCATCAATGGAAGCCAACTTCTCAGTAAATTCGTTGACCTGGCTTTCCGAAATTTTGTCACTGAAATGCAGAGTGGCCAAATTCAAGGCTTGTGAAGCATCAATTTTCCCATCTATTTTTAAGATATCGTGGAGAAGACCTCGAAATGTTTGGGTGGAAAAAGTAGTCGATACTTTTTTGAGCAACTTTGCAAGTTCAGAGTCGCAATGAAAAAATGTTTCGTAGCGGTGAGGCTCTTTAAGAATCTCTACACCGTTGGCCTGGGAACTTATCACATGACCTTGGTATTGCAAGACTGACAAAGTTTCAGACCCCGTTTTGCGGAACTGTACGCAAATAAGGGCGAATTTGAACCAAATGGATCCATCCGTCACGCCTTGTTCTCTGCTAGCATCATGAATAGCTTTAATCACCCTTTGACGCAAGGTTTGTTCCGTCGATGAATCGTTTGGTAGCTCACAGCTTTTCAAAAACACATTCAAAGCAGTGCGAATGATTGCTTCATCATAAAGCCCAGAGTTGAAAAGACTATTCAAATAGACCTCTGGCTCAATATGAGTGTTGTATTCAGTCAAGATAGTTGGCGTAGATTTGGGCATCGATTTTTTCAACGTGATCAAGTTGAACGTGCTCTGCAGCTGTTGATAGCATGCAGTCATGCTGTAGGTGTGTGACTTCCAAAGAACTGCGTAGTTCAAGTCTCCGTCCTTCTCGGCAATATGAAAATCTTGGATTTTAAAAACATGCAGATCAGCTGAAGATGACAGAAGTTCGTCTTTAAGAACATCATCGTTCAATTCTAGACTTGATTTTGCTTGAAGAATTGCATCTGAGCCTTCATATCCAATCTCAAAAGACACAAACTCATACCCGAACCGTGCCAAATCTTCATTGGAGACTGCCTGGTTGGGTAACAAAAGAGAGAGTCTTTTTCCGTTTTTGGCATGGTACACTTGAATATACTTATTGGGAAGTGTGGTTAGCCAATCAGAAGAGCTCTCTATGTCGGAAAGCTTGATTTGTTCGTGTTCTTGCTTGTGAGTTCGCAAGTCCCATACCTTCAAAACTTTATTGACACTCAAAGTCACGAATTGCGAGTCGCTGATCTGAGCTAAGTCAACCACGCAATTCGAAGAAATGCCATCGACTAAGAAATCTGCATTTCTTTGTTTCAGAAAAAGTCCGCCCAAAAAATTGAACGACATCAAAGGAACTATATCGCTGAAATTGTAGATGTCAAACGTAGACAAAGGACTCGAGCGCTTGAAATGCAAGAGACCTCCATCCTTCATAGAAACCACGAGGTTTTGTAAATCCAATTGCTTTATTAAGAAAGGTGGAGACCGGAGCTCAAACGAGTAGGGCACCGAAATGTTTACCCAGTCACTGAAATTATCGAGCACCAACCTGTTCTTTGCGTTGCCAATTAAGAAGTCGCTGAGCTCGATCTTTAAGGATATCATCAAGTAATTTTGGTCGAGAACATCAAACAAAATGAAAGGCTCTTTTTCCGTCAGCGGAACGAATTGATACGTGAATGTATCTTTGCTAATAAGTGGGTGAGGAAGTGTGATCTCAATGAGCTGCAACTGAACACCCAAAGAGGTAGCTTCATCAACAACAAGAGGAATCAAGCAAATGGTTCTCAAATCGTTACTGACGCCGATTTGAACCACCGAGAAAAACAGCCCGGTTTGGGCAGAAATATCCATCAACTCACTGAAACCAAAGTACTTGCTTTCCAATCTTTCACCTGCATTGGAATACTCCAAATCTGCAGGATATTTGAGCGGTAGCCGGACTTTCTGTGTATGAAGATGCGATTCATAGCCGATTATGCTTGAATGGCTGAAGACATCCATGGCTGTCAATGTATGGACGAGAGTGTTTTTTTCCATCATGTAAACGCGGTGCACCGATGTTACTTAATGAGCTGACACACACAAATTGGAGACGCCCATCAAAATTTGAAACTTGAATCGGGTGGATAAACGAAAAAAAAAGAATTATAATTTCTTCCGTACTGTAATCTTACGACGTTGGTTTTTTTTTATAAAATTCTGGTTCGCGCACACCCACTTACTTCTAAGCTCACCACACAGCGACATACTAAGTAGCATGTCGTCCACCATCTTTTACCGGTTCATGCACCAGACGGAGCAGAGTACCATACATTTTGACGGAACAGGTATCAATGTGTTCGACCTCAAACACGAAATCATCACTCAAAACCAACTAGGCCAGGGCCAGGACTTCATGCTCCGGCTTTACCACCTGGAACAACAGGATCAAGAATACGAGAACGACCAGGATGTGATTCCGAGATCGACTTTCGTCCTTGCAAAAAGATCTCCAATCTCTGTATATAATGGCAGATCCCAATCTGCAGCCAGGTATGTTTCTGGACGTCCCCGTATTAATCGCTTCAAACCTCAGGCGGCATCAAGCTTGGCGGCGCCCCAGCCCAGGCCCGACGCTCCAATTGATGAAACAATCAGTGAAGAAGAGAGAATCAAGCAGATGTTTGAGAATCAATCGAACGCTTGGGCGCAAGCCCAGGATGAACTTTCAAATCACAAAGTGGTACACTACAAGCCAGGCACGGAGGACCTACCTCCACCTGGGTACGTGTGCTACAGATGTGGAGGTAAAGATCATTGGATTAAAAATTGTCCAACTAATTCTGATCCAAATTTTGAGGGTAAGAAGATCAAGAAAACAACGGGTATCCCCAAGAGTTATATGAAGAAGATATCAAAAGAGACAGTTGAGTTTCGTCTTCGAAATCCAGATGCAGATGGAAGTGGAATACGTACAAACGAAAATGGTGATTTGGTTGATGCTCAAGGTAACACATATATGGTTACTGAGGATGGAGATTACGTGATGACTTTCGCAGATTCCAAAACATGGGCCCTGTACCAGGAGAAGCAGCAGAGTGCCGAATTCAAGGCCCAACTACAACGTGATAATGACATTGCTAAAAAAGCTACTGAGGACAATAAGACACAGTTTTTCAGCCCAATAGCATCGAAATTCAAGGTTCTCAAACCTCCTATCAGTATGACCCCATGCTGCCAAAACTTTGAAAGCTTAAAGAAAATGAAGAATTATAACTATAATCAGGCTGATTTGGAACAGGTCCTAATCGATAATGATTTCCGTTGCCCCAACTGTGATAAAGAGGATATATACTTGGATTCTCTAGTCGAGAACAAGGACTTAGAAGAAGAGTTGAATGAATATATCAAGCTGATTGGTATGGAAGAAGCGCCCAAGCGGCCAAGCGATGACGCAGAAAATTCCGAAAACAAGAGAAGCCGTACGGATCCAAACCAAATGATGCCTCCATCTAATATGCAATATCAGTCAGGACTTCAAGGAATGGCTATGCCGATAATGCCAATTCCAGGAATGCCACAGAACATGAATATGTGAAATCAATAATGTTCGTCATGAACGAAAATCATAGTAGCGAAAAAAGCTTATAAAAGATAATCTAGTGCCTACTAGTGTCTTGCAGCCGACCGCGAACCCTTGAAGTGGTTACCCGCAAATATTCATGAATGCATATAACGCACTATAAGAGCTGACCAAGAAAAAATCTCACAAACAATTTCGTATACTTCTCTTTAGGATATTTATTCACTATGAACCAGTATGTTGACAATCAAAACATTGAGAATCGTTTGACTTCTCGGGACAAGATCTCGGTTCAAGGATGATCCAAATAATCAAATCAAACTAGAGTTTGTGACTTTTAAGAATGATCAGAGTATTATTAAAGCACTGAAGAGTCGAATTCTCCCGAACCATCACGCGAATATTTACTAACTGAAAGATAATTATTAATGAGTATGTTCAACATAAAGACTCGCAAGTCTTTTCCCTGGGATTTTATTGAATGATGATCGAACAAAAACAATACTGGAATTACCGACTGAATCTCTCTGATTGATAAGTTTTTGCTTAAACACTGACTCTCTAATTCTCAGGGTATACAATTGATGAAATACATTACTAACAATTAGGTATGTTTTGAACATCGAACATAGTTCTAGGAGGAATTATTGCACTGGGCACTGAATATTTTATGAGTGACAACGCATTTTTGTGGGCCTCAGAAACCCTTTTTAACTGACCTGAACTAAATTAATCTTCGTGTGCAAGATTTGCTAACATCAAGAAGCGTATGTAATGGACAAACTTTAAGACTAAGTGATGAGCTCTTAGATGACGAGTCTGAATCGGGTTTCCCGTTGAAGACAACCTTTTTTAATAACCATTCATGCTTCACTGATAAAATCTTTTACGCTCAAGGACGAGCATTTGAATGAGTGTTGATACTAACATTTTCAGCAATTGCCAACTCAAAAATAAAGGAACCCATAAGTTTCATTTTTTATTTCTTGGCTACTGTTCTTTGTGCTGATGTATCTAAAAGATGAACACGAAACAAGAAGACAAAGCATATGTCCGAGATTCTAGGAAGAAAACATTTCGCGACTGATAGATACTTAACATAATGAATAGGAGCCAGGGTCTGGAGAACGAAGCAAGCGGATCTTTCATATAGAGGTATGTGATTTCAAACCAGATTGAGTCTGCTATCCGGATATGCAACAGTATATGATGATTTACCACAATTCACGACGGTCTACTGCGTACGGTGACTTGTAATTACCGTACCTTGATGATACTCTCGGCCTTGACCGGCCGTGGTTCCTGAACCTTACTGTTTGCTTTCTGTCAAGTATGTCGTACTCTACTAACGTTTAGAATGTACTTTGGTATATTGATATACAAAGGAAATGTTTCAAAGATGTTATTCAGCTAATCGAATCACAATGAAACTCCTTAAGCTATACTATTGCATGTCAGTCTGATTGAGCCTTTATCCTTTGTTTAACACAATGGTCTGACTGATTTTAACTGACTGACAGAAAGTATATATTACGCATTAATGAATGATTTCAATTAGCAAATTTTAAGGTAGAGATCAATAGTAAGAATTAAAGAAGCTTATAGTGTATGCACGTTGCTCTGAGCCTTGATGTGCGAGGCCTGCGCGTCTCCTCTAAGCGTACTTATCGAGTGCTATCTGCGTCTACTACCAATAAGTCTTGAGAGATCTCCGAACAAGAGCACAAAATGTCGAGAATGAGGGAACAAAAATCGCAGTCCAATATTCCACCCAATAGCCCTCCGAGCTATGCGGACATAGAACCTCCTTCTTCAGGCTCTCAAACACCAATAACATCTCCAGGTATAGACAGATCAGCCAGATCCAATCTTTACAAATCTCCATCGAGCTCGCTGAACATAAGCGGAAAGAACCAGCCTTACCGACCCTCCCAGTCATTACAGAGTCAAATTGACAAATTGGGTGAGGGTGCACCAGCGTTAGCTGCTTGTAACACAGAGACGCGGACAGAGTACTTTGATGTTTTGCCTTCGTTTCAGATGTTCCAGTCCATCCTAACAAGAAATGACTTCGAATTCGATGAGGGAAATCTTGGATACCCGCCTACATACGATCCTATGTCTCCGCCGTCAGCGGCGGAAGGGCAACCCGAGCAGGATGTTGACAACTTACTAGATTCGGTTTCTCGAAGTTTGGCGACAAACTTTCTCGGTGAAGGTGAGGATTACGATGAGTCAGAATTGGAAGGACAATATCTCATTTCTGATAACGAGAACGAAAATGGCCTCCAGAGGATCAACAATCTCGGATCCCGCATGATGTCCCCCGTGACGAGCCGAGAATCTAGTCGTCACCCTCCAAATCGTTCAGGTGCCAGACTTACCCACGAAAGCTTTGGGCACTCAGTCCTTGACAACATTGATATGCTTCCACATGCCAAAGATTCGCCAATCTCCATAGAAATTTTTGTGACTAAGGGCGTTGCCGCGCCAAATGAGCCTTACGAGTTGGAGACAAAGCTCAAAGAATATACAACGGGTGATGTTGTCAAGGGCTTTGTCACAATCACAAATACTCTGGATTGCGATGTTGATTTCGGGCTTTTCATTGTGACATTAGAGGCTACTATCAAAGCTGTGCTTCCAAAAGACGAAAAAGTGCCATCAGGTGCTCGGACTATCTTGCAAAAGAAGCCATTGAAAATGTATGACTTGAATGCCAGCTATAATGAAGCACCTGTTCCAAACTCTGCGGGAATCCAGTATAAATATCTCTCAAGAGACGAGTCCGATGGTTGTCTTGTGGGGCTTCCAAACGATAGAATTTTGAAAGCTAAACAGAAGTACAAGAAATTCATTCTTTTCAAGTTTCCTAACATGTTGCTCGATACCTCTTGCCCTCATGGCGTGTTGAGACATATCATGCCTCCACCATCATTTGGTTTGGATGAGACGGCGTTTCACAAAAGAGCGGGTTCGATTGAAGTTAACAAAGCTCTTGGATATGGCTTCATAAATGTTCGTGGATCTCCCATAAAAGTCAAGGATTACGCGTTTAGTGACTTAAGCGTATCATATACAATTGAGGCTAAATTCATTGACAAATTGAATGCTAAAAACCAGAGCTTGGCATTATCCCCAAGTGATATCAATGACCCAGAAAACGACTTGAAGTATGTCGTTTCTAGGAGTGCCCAATTTTTCTTACGATATGTTCCAGACGTGAAAAGTCAGGTCGACTATCACAGTAAAGCATATAGTATCTCCGGGCAAGACACATTTGACACTATCGGGATAAACGGAATGTTCTACGCTACATTGGCCAAGCGCCAAACTTGGCAGTTCATTGAGCACATGAACATGACGATTGAACAGGAAATTGTGACTGCTTTGGACAGAAAGGAGTTAGCTGGGGATGACATCAAAAGAAAGAATCTCAGGAGACATACTGGTGCCCAGAAAAAATTCGATAGTAAAATTAACTTGGCTCAAGTCAATGACATAAGCGACATCTTGACACCGGAAAGGCTCAAGAGATATGACAAAGATATGTATCTCTTCACTCAAAACGCGGTCAGCATATTCGGCAAGAAGAAGAAAAGACTTCTCCTGCAGTCTCATAAGATTGGTGAAATGGTCCTTTGCGTCGGGGTGCCTGACAAATTGATTCCATATGGATCACCAAAATTGGTCCAAAAATATAACGATGGTAAGCGGAATACAACCTTTCTCTCACCAGTGTCATCCCAGAGAGAAGAAAACGGAATGATGGAATTGTATAACAGGTCCGAGGACACCGTGATTCAGACTTTAGATCTTGAGCTTTTATTCAGAACAACAGATGATGTCGTCAGACCGCCAAGCATTTCACTGATAGATTTCAGTGTTGTTGCGTGGACTTATAGAACAGACTTCCCGATCAACGTTTCGTTTGGACATGATTTTTTTTACAGCAAGAGCACCATTGCAGGAGCTGTAATCCAGCAAGATGACGTGGAGAACACCAAGCAGAATTTGTGTGAACTCAAGAAGATTGTGAACCATTATATCTCGTTTTTGAAGGAAACCAAGACATACATCTCTCAGAATACTTATTCCTATTTGACAGGCGTCAGTAAAATGGGCATAAAGAAGGACACCATCAAAGACTACTTTCAAAATTTGAATCACAACACAACAGATTTAAACAAAGGTGAATGGAAAGGAGAGAAATCCAATCCACTGACGGCCGTTTGGTCCAAAAAGTTGTCCGTTCCTTTGAAAATTGTCAACAAGAACAACATCACGCTCCCACCGAGTTTCCAAAATTGTTTGGTGGGTAGGGTTTATTCTCTTCAAGTGTCTGTGAGATTTAAGGGGAGCGAAGAATCCCAAAATTCATTGAAAATAGATGTACCAGTTCTCATTGGCTAAATTGGTATATAATCGGCAGGCCAAAGATTGATTAAAAAAATAAATAAAGAAGCAACAACATCATCTGGAAGTTCTTTGTGGATCAGAAAAGACTTTCTGTAGCCTACAAATTTGTCAAGGATTCGGACTGTGAGATATCTCTGCATAAATAAACTTTAACTAAACTTACGTGTGGGCCATATAACGATATCAATAAAAGCTCAGGCAAAGTCCAAGTGCTTGGCATGAGAATTGTAACGTAAGCCTTGAACCTTGTTCTCATCTGTGATGGATTTGATCTCAAGCAAGTCCTCTTTGCTGAGGGTGATGATCAGTCCCAAATTAGCATCTGTTTTTTCAGGCGAGCTTGCACTTGGAATTGGAAGAATTTTTGTAATCTTTTTGATTCCGTTAAAATCTTCCTGTTCGCTCACTGACACAATCCAAGACAAAGCCAAGCTCTCGAGGCTTACGCCCTTTTTCTTCGCAAATTCGTAAAGCTTGAGAACGACTTTCAGATTTGTGGGGTAGTTTTCTTTCGAAAACTTGTCACACATTCCTCTGATATCTCCTGGTCTGTGACACAATTCATAGAAAGCATCCAAATCGTTGGCGGTTCGATCGGTCAAGAAACCCCTGCACAATGGCGAGTAGGCAATGACTTGAATGCCCTTGCTGGAGAGCTCTTTCAATACACCATTTTCGAAAATATCTTGGCACAATAAGGAGAATTCAATCTCCACACAACTGATGGGAGCAACACTAGATGCTTTTTGAATAGATCCGACTCCGACCTCTGAGAGAGAAATTCCATCAATGACACCCTTTTCGACATACTGCTCAATGTAAGAGATGCTCTTCTCATAAGGCGTATTAGGGTCAACCCGAGCAATTTCAAATATCAATTTAGGTCTCTTGGATTTCTCGGATGGAAAAAAAGAAGCGAAATTTTCAATGGATTTGCTAATCGATTCCTTGCTTCCATCTGGTGTAAAAGTTTGCGTGTTGATGGCCCCTTTAACAGAAATTACCAATTCCGGGTACTGGTGACCATATTTGGCCCAAAATTCACCGAGGTATTTCAAATTGATGTTGTCTGGTCCGTAAAATTCACCACCATTGATGAATTTCACATCGTATTTGTCTGCTGTGTACTTGATCACATCTAATGACTCTTCAACTGATTTCGGTTGTGGCGTCCAAGTCAAAGACATTGAACCAAAGCCGAATTGTCCAGGTATTTCAATAATTTTGGGAGTCATGTTGTTTGAAACTGTCTATTCCCCCAGGAGACAAGGGCGTGACAACGTTTTTAAGGGCAGTGTGCAGTGGCAAATTGCTCCTTGCATATAGTAAGGTGACGTAATATTCATGAAGTGGGGCGTTATTGTTTGATTCTTCGGATCACTGTGTTGGAATCATTGCAATGAATACGTCCAGGCAAAGACTAAGTACGGAGTCGCCACATATCTATCTGCATTTCTAAAGGAGATGATGTCTTTAAACCTGCACGTATGACTAACACCTTCTTGTGCACTTCAAAAGTTATATGCAGTACACACTTTACCATTCACTTACATTTTTGGAGTTAAAATTGGAATATAGCAAGGGATAAAGAATGTAATCGGGAAGCATTCTGAAAAATTTCAAGATAAAGAGTTTTGTGCTGAACCTTTGTCTGTGCTTAGTTTTGAATTATTGTGCAGATTGTTGATTGGCTAACAAAGCTTTCCAAATCCGGTAAGCCTTTTGTCGATGCCGCGGTGAGTTATCTGACTCAGATCAAATTTTTATCATTTCCTATATAACACACTATTCCTCTCATTTGATTTTTTTCAGAAGCCCACACCTCAAAGATGATTAAAAATTTATCAAAGCAGTTGGGACAGCGGGTCTTCGGCCGCTATCTCGCCAGTGTTGCTCCTATTTCCAGCTCTTCATTGTTGGATAGAGCCACGCTCACAATCAAGGACGGTCCGGTTTTCAGTGGGTACTCTTTCGGTGCCGATAAAAATATCAGCGGAGAAGCAGTTTTCACCACCTCGCTTGTCGGCTACCCCGAGTCCATGACCGACCCATCATACAAGGGACAGATTCTTTGTTTCACACAGCCCTTGATTGGAAACTACGGTGTGCCATCATCCACGCAAAAAGATGAATTCAATCTTTTGAAATACATGGAGTCTTCTCTGGTTCAATGTATTGGTATAGTCGTTGCTGATGCTGCTATGCAACACTCTCATTGGACAGCTGTTGAGTCTCTTCAACAATGGTGCCAAAGATCTGGCGTTGCCGCCATAACCGGTGTTGACACCAGACAATTGGTTACGTACTTGCGTGACAAAGGATCATCCTTGGCTAAGATAACGATTGGAGAGGAATATGATGCTGACGAAGACGCAGCTTTTGAAGATCCTGGTGCCGTGAACTTAGTTCATAAAGTCACCACTAAGGCTCCATTTCACGTTTCGTGCCCTGAGAAGTATGACAAAGGTTATCATGTTGCGGTCATTGACTGTGGAGCCAAGGAAAACATCTTGAGATGTCTCGTTGAGAGGGGAGCATCTTTGACTGTCTTTCCTTACAATTACCCTATTCACAAAATTGCTAACAAATTCGACGGCGTCTTTCTCTCTAATGGACCCGGAGATCCAACGCATTGTTCTGAAACCATTGAAAATTTGAAGGAGACCATGAAATCTTATGAGGAGTTACCTATATTCGGAATTTGTTTGGGTCACCAATTGCTTGCCCTAGCCTCTGGCGCTAAAACCGTTAAATTAAAATACGGAAATAGAGCACACAACATCCCTGCGTTAGATGTCTTATCTGGAAAGTGTCACATCACCTCTCAAAATCATGGGTACGCCGTGGACGCCACTACTTTGTCGTCCGACTGGACTCCTTACTTCACAAACTTGAATGATTTATCTAATGAGGGTATGCAACATGTTTCCCGTCCCATCTTTTCGACGCAGTTCCACCCCGAGGCTAAAGGTGGACCTTTGGACACTAGTTTTCTATTTGACAAGTTCTTCACAAACATGAAAACCTATAAAAAAAGCAATCAAGTTCCGGATATAAAGAACTCTTTGCTCATAGACATCTTGCCTAAGGAAAGAGTTGTGTGATAGAAGAGTGAATTTCCTAAGTATTAATAGTGAATCAGACTAAATGGAAATAATGCACACAATCACGTCGCATTTCGTTTCGTATAAACCTGTATACTGGGAGTTGATCGACAGAGCATCTCGCGAACATGCGCTAACGCGCTGGTTGCAAAAAATCAGGCGATGTCGCTCGTATCTCGTATGCGTAACAAGCATAGATAAGAGGGAACAAACGTGCTCTCATTCCGGTTTTGAAAGTAGGAGTTAAAATGGAGTTAGAAAGAGTTTTTCTCAATAAGAATTTAGATTTGGAGAGCGTCATATCTTCACTGAACATCTCAGGTATTTTTCGGGATTTGAGCCATGTGACGAACGCCTCTATGACCATTCAACTTTCGAAAATCGAACGCTTATGGGCAGCGTGGTATTTATACATTGGAAATGATATTCTCGCAACAGGCTTGTTATTCTTTCTCGTGCATGAAATTGCTTACTTTGGCAGGTGTGTCCCTTGGTTCGTGATCGACCAGATTCCATATTTTCGCCGGTGGAAGATCCAGCAAGATAAATTGCCATCCAATAGGGAGCAGTGGGAATGTTTCAAAGCAGTTTTAAAGTCACACTTTCTCGTGGAAGCCTTGCCGATCTGGCTTTTTCATCCATTGTGTTCGACATTGAAAATTTCGATCCAAGTTCCTTTTCCACCAGTCTCGATAATGGCCGGCCAAATCGCCTTCTTCTTTGTGTTGGAGGATCTTTGGCATTACTGGTTCCATAGATTATTCCACCACGGCTGGTTTTACAAAAATATCCACAAGCAACATCACAAATACGCTGCTCCTTTTGGATTTGCTGCTGAATATGCGCACCCTGTGGAGGTGATGGCATTGGGAGTCGGAACTGTTGGCTTTCCAATCGCCTATGCTTACGGGGCCAAACACTTCAACAACTTGCCCGAGTTGCATCTTTTCACGATCACTTGCTGGATTGTTTTAAGGTTACTTCAAGCTGTCGACTCACATTCAGGCTACGACTTCCCTTGGTCGTTGAACAAATTTGTTCCTTTCTGGGCGGGCGCGGCGCATCATGATTTACATCACCACTACTTTATTGGCAACTACGCAAGCTCGTTCACTTGGCTCGATTATCTACTCGGAAGTGAAGCGGGTACTAGCGCCAAGACGAAGAGGGAAAAAAGAAGCATCAGAAACGCTGAGAACGGAATTCATAAAACCAAGTAATAAAGAATAGCTCAGATAGATACGCAGAAGCTTTGCAGCGCTTGCCTTAACCACGCGAACGGTTTTAGGCCTTTAGCCCTAAATTCGCACGTGCAGACACTTTCCGATTGCGACAGTTTTGGAGCTGAACGACATCGATGAAACGCGACATTGGTGCGACATTCCATAATATCGCCCGTTCATTATATACCGGCACACGTAAAATTTTTCATACGGTGCGTGAGACATCGATTATTTTAAAAGTCTCGCTTCTCGATTTTTCTTCTTCATACTCAGCCAACAAATCAAAGTATGTATTTACCTCAATAAATAATGGCAATATAGCTATTGAATTGGAATCAAATACTTGAGGACGAGAAAAGCCGCTGCTCATTGTGAGAAAGCTATTGAGGTTCATCAACTACTCCTGAATTTGATTATAAAATTCAACTATTGAATTTTGATCAATTTGGTTTCAGTTTAAGACGCTCGTTCCACTTCCCAACTCTATACTAACTTTCCCAGATGTCCAGATTTCACGAGTACCAAATTATTGGACGTCGTCTCCCTACTGAGACTGTCCCAGAGCCAAAGTTGTTCAGAATGAGAATTTTTGCCCCCAACGTTGTTGTGGCCAAGTCTCGTTTCTGGTACTTCTTGCAAAAGTTGTACAAGGCCAAGAAGGCTTCCGGTGAGATTGTTTCCGTTGAGGTCATCCCTGAGGAGACTCCTACCAAGGTCAAGACTTTTGGTATCTGGATCAGATACGAGTCTAGATCTGGTATCCACAACATGTACAAGGAATACAGAGATGTTTCCAGAACCAATGCTGTTGCTACCATGTACCAAGATTTGGCTGCCAGACACAGAGCTAGATTTAGAAACATCCACATTTTGAATGTTGCCGAATTGAAAAAGGATGAAGACATCAAGAGACAGTACGTCAGACAATTTTTGACTGACGACTTGAAGTTCCCATTGCCACACAGGGTCCAGAAGACCAAGAAATTGTACGCTTACAGTTCTCCAAACACTTTCAACTAAAAGTTCCACGGATTTAACTTGGCCACCCCCATTCTTGCACATTTATAGTAATACATGTGAATGTAATCGAGCAGTATTTTGTTGAAGCCGCAGGCACGTGCGCAATAGAATCTCCGCCGCACTTTCAAAGTCAGGGGTTTATCCTCACTAAAATAACTAAACACCAAATTACTCGAGATAAATGTCGCTTTTCAACAATTCTGGGAAGAGATTGGAAGGAAAGACAATTCTTGTTACCGGAGCCTCTTCAGGAATAGGGGAAGCTACTGTTAGACAATTAGTTGAAGCAACGGATGGCAACATCAAGATCGTGGCTACCGCAAGGAGACTTGATAAGATTCAATCTTTGCAGAAAGACTTGCAGTCTAAATTCACCCAGGTGAAAATACACTCTGCCCAGTTGGATGTCTCCAAGTTAGAAACGATTCGCCCCTTCGTGTCGCAACTCCCATCAGAATTCAGAGATATTGATGTGCTTGTTAACAACGCAGGCAAGGCACTCGGTAGAGAGGAAGTCGGCTCAATTGCAGACGCTGATGTGGAGGAAATGTTTGATACTAATGTGCTAGCTCTTATCTCAATGACGCAAGCAGTCTTGCCTATATTCAAGGCAAAAAACTCCGGGGACATTGTGAACTTAGGCTCGATTGCGGGTCGTGATCCATACCCAGGTGGAGGAATCTATTGCCCTACCAAGGCCGCGGTGAAGTCATTCTCACATTCATTGAGAAAAGAATTGATCAGCACTAATATTAGGGTTATTGAGGTAGACCCTGGAAATGTCGAGACGGAGTTTTCAAATATACGCTTCCGCGGTGATGTGGAAAAAGCCAAGGCAGTTTATGCTGGAACGGAGCCTTTGGTCGCAGATGACATCGCAGAGGTAATTTTGTTCGCTTTATCAAGAAAGCAAAATACAGTGATTGCAGAAACCTTGGTCTTCTCTACCAATCAAGCGTCCGCCTCCCATTTATATCGTTCCTGATTAGATTTAACTAGCCATTCTATAAAGTATTCTATCGCGTTATGCGACACAAGATCTGTGAGCCTACATGTACGTTGGCGCGCTTCGAAGATCAACCATCGTTCAGTTAACTACCACGATGCCTTCCGAAGAATGGGGTGTCACTTCGGTAGAACTCTTACAGGATCCTGATAATTTCACCCTATGGCAAAGCTTGATACATGCTGCCGAGAACCAGGACAGAATTGTCGACAAGTCCCTGAGTCTTTCAGAAATAGAGTTGCTCCGGAGAACCTTTAAAGCTTTTCTTAAGAACTATCCATTGGCGGCGAACTATTGGATATCGTTCGCACGCTGGGAAACGAAACTCGGGAATTGTGAAAATTCAGACGCTATCTTCTTAGAAGCTCTTTCCTATCTTGCACACGACTTAAACCTTTGGATAGCTTACCTACGATTCAGAATCGAAACCATCACAAATGACACTCATCGTTTATTGGAATTATTCGAAGTTGCCAGAATGAAGATTGGATTTCATTTTCATAGCTTCGATTTCTATTCGCTATACATTTCCTTCTTGAAGACTTATGCCACTGAAAGCAATAAATTTAACGAAAAGTCGGCATTACTTCTTCGCATAATGATGGATATACCACTCTACAGTTATGCAGCATCTTTTGAATGTATATTTGATAGCATTGCTGACAGGAGGTTGTCTCTCGAATACTTGAACAACTTTGCAGGGCAATCGGTATTGATGGATTTGAAGACTCAAAGGCAGAACAAAAAGCAATTCATTTTGAAGCATCTTCATTCAATTGTTCGTGATTCCTATGTCGTGATTCAGTATAAAAGTTTGCAACTATTCACGTTCGAGAAAAATCTAGGCAATAAATGCTCTTTGTTCGACAACGAGAACTCGTCGTTAGCGCAATTCGAAAGTTGGAATTCCTATTTAGACTTTGCGGAGCAAAAATTTCCTTTTAATTATGTGATACAGTTATACGAGAGATGCCTTGTTGCCAATTCAAAAAATTTGCATCTTGCGAACAAATACTTGGACTACATTGTCCAGCAGAAGCGATTTGGTCTTGCTCGAGGTGTTTTACGGAAGTTTATTTCCGTTACGAAAGGTGATATTCAGATTACTCTACTCCTTCGGTTAGCAGATTTTGAAATGTTCTTAGGGCATACTTTACTCGCCCGCGACATGATCATGAGATACGTTGCTTATAATCCTTTGACTCCCGACAGCATTTTCAACAAGCTTCTCGATGTTGAGTATCTAATTGACAGAGACAATGAAGACAGATTTTGTACACTCGTCAACAAAATAATTTTAGCGACGAAGTCGACTTCGTTTTTCACGAAAATCCTCTCTTTCCCTCTTTCAAAGTCTGCTTTCGGGAAATTTTTCTCTAACTTTTTGCGGGAGGATAGCTTGGAATCCCCTCTATTGACCCACTTGCGAAATTGCGTTGACTTTTCTATAGGCGTGGAAATGTTTTGCGAAAACTCTCAGCTAGAATAAATATCTGGCTGAGATTCATTGGAATCAAATACTTGTGACGCATGTCACAATCGTCAAGATCCAAAACGATATGAGAAAACATCCGAGCTTGAAATCTAGCACCCAATTGTTACACAGAATATAACAGAGTGTGAAGATGGTGAGAAAATTTAAAGCTGCTAGGCTCACATAGATTTCCCAATCCATGGTTATGGGCAAAAATTGCCCTGAAAAACTTCCAGATTGAGATGCACGACCCAACATGATCCAAAGCCCATTGAAGCCAAGACCAATCAGAATCAATAGGCAGCATGATCCCAAACAAGATTTGATGCCATGATTTGGATTGAGATTCATCGCAAGCGATAAATTCATGATGATGTCGTTCATCGAGTTGATCAACGAAAAAACTATCAACCCCATGGTATATTGGGAAATCCCCCACATAAGACCCAAGTTTTTCAATAATCGAATGATTAGCTTAGTCAATTCTGAGACTATAATCATGGAATTTGTTATACTCGCTATGTCGACAAGGTAATTGCAAACTGCATGGTCGACGAGGACAGGTGCGAATTTCAAGATAGATACACCGGCAACAACAGGTATTAAAATCCAGAGATCGGCATTGAGAGTTACCGAATTCAACAAGAATATAGATACAAATGTTATCCATACATGAAATGGATGGGAAGTTATTATTCGAAATCGCACAGAGTCTTGAGGCGCTTCTATTTTCAGCAAAGTACTTTTTGAAACGGGTATGATGAAAGTAAGCATAAAATCCACAAAGTCACAAACTGAACTCATTAGTTCTTTGATGCTTTTTAGCCTTGAATCTGTCGCACTCGTAGCCCCTTCGGGTATGATCAAACTTGATGATTCCAGTGCTTGATTAAGCATCTTGCCAGTAACTGAATCCGTGCTTGTCGGAAATGTATCACCTGTTTCGTAAAGAAGCAGACTCGAGGCGTAAAAGAAATACATTAGGATCAAGCTCATGCATTCAAATATAGTCACTTTGCTATCCGAAACTATGTATGTCATGATAAGAACTAAAGCCGATATGTAGCTGTACTCTCGAAAAAGTTCCATCTTGTTTGTTACTGCGAAGGGCGTTAAGCAACAGATCGTTCCAACAATGACACTAAATGTTAACAAATTGGCTCCTATCACTTGACCCATTATAAGGTCAATCGATCCATTCTGCATGCTGTAGTGATAGTTTATTATGTCCGGAATGCAGTTTAATGCAGGAATTATCACATAACTTAAGCAATTGTGACTAACGCCAAGAAGGTCCGTAAAACTCGTGACAGAGAATAAGAGATAATTAGACAGGATAACACTCAACACAGAGATAAGGAATATGATAATCGCCAAGATGGCACCTGAGTAAACGGCTAAAACAGACAGTCTTGAGCTTGAACAGAAAAACGAGGCTGCTAAATGATAGTATTCATCGCTACAGTTCGTTCGCATGTAATCACAAATGGAAGAAGATTCTAAGTCACTGATATCACATGATGTATAGTTCATGTTTTCAAATGTGGGCAGTAGTTGGAATAGTTATCTTTTTCGTACTGCATGGAAAAAAGTAATGACTGCCTAGCAAGTTGCGATACTAGACGCCCTCGGAGTAAATCTTGAATTGCTTTAGCCCGAGTGCGCGCTTAGCGATCTCGATATCCTCCTTGATATCTTCAATCAAAGCATCAGACTAGTTAGTAACCTAATTTTGTGTAGAACTTCATGCAACATACCTTTTGTCGTATAGTTTAGCTCGGGCCTTATATAACCAAGTACTGTGACTTTAATTTCTGCTCCGTAGAAGTTTTCCTTGAAGTTGTGAATAATGTGCACCTCCGCGGCTTTTTCTGAATTATTGTAATATGGGTTCCAGCCAACGGACATAACCATTGGCTGTATGTCAATGTCCTGCCGTTCCAAAAATTTACCATAATTGAACCGATTACTTCTATTGCCTACCAGCTGGTCTTGTAGAAATTCACAAGGTGTTTTAGGGCTCAACTTGCAGACGCCAAAGTAGATACCTGTTTTAAGTGAATTAATTGCTGCGTTGATGGGAATATTTGCAGTCGGAATTCCAAGCTCAGCAGAGCCTCTTCCATAGCCTGAGATTACATGAGAATCGAAACGAATGGGATATGGCGCTTTGACCTCATCTGGAATTTTGGTGACTGGTCTCATTGGTATAGTGTTCTTTTTGGACGAGATTCCCATTGAGCGCGCAATAAAGCATTACATCTCTTGTACGCAGGCGAAATATGTAAAAAAGCACATTTTAAAGCTATATATCTACTCAGAATTTGGATTCCAACTCCTCCAACAAGGTGATTGTGTCCTTAGCGAAAGCTCTGATACCTTGTGACAACTTCTCGGTGGCCATGGCGTCTTCATTCAACTCAAATCTGAACTTTGCCTCGTCATTAATGTAAGACACCTTGTCACCAGCAGCGGCATTAGCCTTCGAGGCATCCAACAACTTAGGAACATCTTCAGAGGAGTTCATTAACTCTTCTAACAATTTTGGAGCGATAGTCAAGAAGTCGCAACCCGCCAAAGCCTTGATTTCACCAACGTTTCTGAAAGAGGCACCCATGACGATGGTCTCATAAGAGTACTTCTTGTAGTAGTTAAAGATTTCTCTCACAGATTTAACACCAGGATCGGTCTCGGCAGTGTACTCCTCGCCAGTGGACGCTTTGTACCAGTCCAAAATTCTGCCGACGAATGGCGAAATCAAGGTGACCTTGGCCTCAGCACAAGCAACAGCTTGTGCAAAAGAGAACAACAAAGTCAAGTTGCAGTGGATGCCATGCTTAGACTCCAATTCTTGAGCTGCCTGAATTCCTTCCCAAGTGGAAGCAATCTTAATCAAGACTCTGTCCTTAGAAATTCCAATGGATTTGTACAACTCAATAAATTCGATAGCCTTTTTAACAGTGGCATCTTTGTCGAAGGACAATCTGGCGTCAAGTTCAGTGGAGACTCTGCCTGGAACTATGGCCAAGATCTCCTTACCAAATTCAATCAATAATCTTTCCATGGCAATTTCGGCCTTTTCTTTGGGGCTGCTGCCTTTGTCATTGGCGTACTTAATAGCCACATCCATCAACTTGGAATACTCTGCCTTCTTTGTAGCGGCCAAAATCAAGGATGGGTTGGTGGTAGCATCTTGAGGAGTGTACTTGGCAATTGATTCGAATTCACCGGTGTCAGTGACAATTGTGGTACCTGTGGCTTTCAAAGCTTCCAAAGAGTTAGACATTTTTGTGTGAAGAAAAGATTGATGGAAGAAATAGCGAGCGAATCCCCCGCTATATAAAGTCACGAGAAGTCGCGGAGGGCGCGGGTTGTAGACACTCGCTGCAGTATGCGATCGCCACCCGTCCCCGGATTGGACTACGCATGCAGTACGAGAATTGACACCTCCACCTTCTAGGCAGCAACAAAACCATAAAATGCCAGGTTTGCGAGTTTTGGAGAGACCAAATCCATTTACAGGATTCGGATTTCAGCTTCAACAGGGTGAATTTTACGTAAGATTCATTCGGTCGAAGCCGCACAATGTGCAAAAACTGACTGCAGATTGCTCAGGAGCAATTATCGGATCGAATGCTTGTGGGTGCACATGGTACGCAGCAATTGAACCAAATCAACTAGATGTCCCAAGTGAAGCGATTGTTGATTACAATTCCATGTACTGATGGAAATGACCAAATTTTGCCGGTCAATACTGGGAAGCCTGTCAATGTCGGATCTGATATCGGAGATTTCGCTATCACTGTTTTCATAAAGGACTTCGATGGATGCGAGAAGCATCAGGCCAACAGTTCGAAAAACTTCGGTGACAAATTGTTGCTTAATGGTAAGCAGGCACAAAAATCCAGTCTCTCTACACATCTGATGCTTCCAAACTTAAGAATTTTAATCATCTTTACGCCCAAAGATGATATTCCGGGTACAGAGCTCATCTTTGGAAATGACTGCCCTACACCTGTGCGTGATTATATACCAACGACATTACTCTCGACTGGTATTCGCTTCTTCTCCTGGTTCATTAACCCAACAATTACGCAAGATATTTATTGTGACGAACCATATCTATACGGGCTTGCTTTGAACAGTTTTACTAAACTTGGACAGGACATAGATGATTTAAACAAGTTCCTCGATGACTCACAGGAAGCACTCGACGAGAGCCTCGACATACCACGCAAGCCGCAAGAACGTCGCAACTACTTCTGCAAAACAGCCAACGCTGGCAAATTCACTTTTCGCGCAAAAAAGCAGTACCTACTTATGTTCGATACTAATTTTATAAGCCTTGGAAATTCACGTTATAATGTGGCCATACCAACCTACAAGGACAAAACTTTTGATATTGATGTCCTTCGTTACGCCAATGAGAGCTTAAACAACTTCAACTGGACTGTCAAGCAAGCACTGCCGGAACAGGCCGGGGCCAAAGCGGGGAAGTTTGGATTCTGTTTGAATTTTAAATTAATAGAGGAAACGTAACTCACACTAAATTTATATCTCGATTCTATTTCAAATCAAATGTAATTGATAAACCACGGTAACCTGCAGATTCTAAACTGCGCAATTATCAATATAAACCCGCCTATCACTCTACTATGACACTCACCGTTTTCTAATTGTTATTAGCATGGAAAAAGATAAAACAGTTTCACTGAGCGTTCTTAGTCATCTTGTTTTGCATTATACCAAACAGAGTTGATCATACTGCAGTAGAAATTGAATTACCATAGACAATTAGATGATTTAATATGGAAACGGCATCGGAATATTAAAATCCTCAATCTTGGAGTCAGACTCTTTGCTGGCAAGAGATTCCAACGCATCCCTGGTTAGCCTGAATTTGAGTGAACTTTCCAAGATGTCTTGATACTTGTTGACCTCCATAATTTTGTAAGCGAAAATAACTTCGAGAGATTCTTTTTGAACCTCCCCAAGCTTAGAAAACAATGTTTTCGAGAACGAGTGAATTGAATCACCGTCAATTCATATAAACGATGAGAAATGTTCTTATCGGATATGGCATACGTGAACCCAACAGTATACAATTGAACCTAAGGCTACATCTCGAGATGTCTTTCTTAAACTTCCTAAATGTCCAGGAGATTAAAAAAATGTAGAAAAAACCAGCCTATATCCCCCATCACCAGAAATCATGGGTGCTATATTACACCATGTTATGAGGAGAATTTTAGTATCTGTATTAACACGAAAAGCCGTACTCGGCTAACCATCTATCATTTCGACTGAGAATAACGATGCGTAAACTTTAGCCTAACTTCAAATAATGTTTGTAAATTTCCTTGTCTTTCTATCATGACAAAAATCCAAATGAGTTAGCTGAGGCCTTGAGGCTTTTACATGTTGGCGCCGTTGGGCAGTTACAGCATATTCACCGACACTCAATCGCATACTTAACCAACGGATGACAAATAACTAAACTATCGAGATCAATAAATCAATGGATTCAGGATAACTGGCGTATTATTTCTCAGATCGAAGAAATATGGGGATATAGAAAGATAGAAATCTTACATTCATCTCCACGTTTTCGAGTTCGTAACTCTGATGGGCATGATAATTACGATAAAGTTTTGTTTCACTCAACGAGTGTATTTTCAGTATAGAAGTAAATGATGCTGGAAAGGAGAGCGGACGGCTACGATTTAAGCTGATTGATGAAGATGGCAATTTCTAGAAATCGAAAAGTTTGTGACACTAATGTGAGAAGTGTGCGTAATTGAAGAAACGCAACAGTATTATGATATGCTTTGGTTCGTCAATGTATGATGGCTTGATACATTCAATGACCAAAGACTCCAATTTGAAATCGTAAAATTATTTGAGGACTTAATGATTTTGATGAATTGGAGTGATATATGACACCACATTGGTAGACTGCTATTCCTAAATTTTAAACATTGAATGTTATCTGCTTCATACTTAATGCCGAATCCCATTTCGGAAATTAAATTTGGCCCTGCTTTTCTGCAAGAGGGATTATCTGACTTTGGTTTGATTTTAAAATTTGTTGTTCGTGAAGAACAAAAAAAAAAAGAAAAAAGACCATATCACCGTCTATCTGGGATCCCAACTTATATTTCATATGCTCGTAAAATTATTTTTTTTTGGAAGGACAATTGTGGTGCACAGCTCGCAAATTGTTTATATGGTTTCGAAGTTATTTAGAAGAATTAGTTACTATCGTGAAGTTTTTCATTCTGGTAATCCTATTCGTGGGAGGCATTTCATTGGGATATTCTGAGGCTTAGTTGTTGCAGGAAATGAATTTTCCAAGTGCCGAATTAAGTTCGGTCTTGTGTAAGCGCAATCACGATTTGCTAATCGTCCAGAATAGTGTTTTTCTACGCTGTGCACATCTAGGAGCAACATACATTGATGAAATTGGCTGAAATTTATATTTAAGTAAAGCAACCAGGTGGTATCCTCGCGTAATTCCGTCTGCTATCCGAATAACCGATTCCTCATGCGGTTATCATCAAGCATTTAATACAGAAATATAGATATAGTGGTGTAGTACTCAAGCCTCTTCTCATATAGGTACTCCAAATACGCATCAAATTACTTCACTTTGTTTGGTTCACCTCTTGAATGTTGTGTATTTGGTAATGCGGATTAGGTTGAGTCCGCCGAATTGATTTTATGAAAGTCTTAGTCTGTTTTTCTAATGATGTTTCGTTTCAATCTACGTATGAGCCTGTATAATTTCCACGAGGTTCAGTCTGCTTGAGAATCTATTCTTAATTATGCGGAGCTCGCACACAAAGCAGCCCCAACTTCACTTCCGTCTTTTTCTAGCTTGAGGTGGATTCTTTTGTTTGACCCTTTCAATGGGTCGATTTGATGAATAGCTTGAAGTATATGTTCCTTGAAGCCCGGGTAGTATTCAATTATAGATCCGACGCAGCCAATTTCAAAGTCTTTGTCGTCTTTGGCATGGTCGTCTTTAACTCTCGTTACTATTGCCGATAGGGGGATAGCACTGAGATATGCCGCTCTTTTGCTGATGGCCTTTGTGAGACGCTGTATCGCTATCCTGTCTTCAAACGTCGTTGTTAAGTTCCATTCATTCTCGCAGACATTCTTTACGACGCCAAGATCTTCGGAATCATCAATCTCAAAACGGGCCATTTGTTGAGTTGAAATTCTCAACCCCTTGTTGAGAAGGTGCGAGGAAGGGAAGTTCTTGGCTTGGTCCTTATCCTTCGATAATAATTTTCGTTCATGAAAATCGACTATAACAGCTCTCAAAATTTCTCCCAAAAACATCCCACTAATCCTTTTTTCGAACAAGTGATAGCCCCGATTTGGAGTCGCTTTGTCCACAATGCTATCATATTTCGTGACCGGTAGAATGTCAAGGCAGTTGTCAAACAGGCCCCATTCCATGTTGATTACCATACCCTGTACTCCACTTGGCAAAGTTGCAGCGGCCAATTTGGGTATATTCGACAACTTTTCATAATAGGCCCCATTCGTTCCTGTCCCGAATATAGCGCCGACCACTGTTCTTGAATTCGTGATCTCTGTGTTGTTGGTGTACGATCGGGCCACCAAGGTACCAACAGTATCATTTGTCAATGCAACGAGTTTGATAGGTAATTTTAAGCCATCAAGATGCTTCTGAAAGTATTCAACCACATCTCTACCGACACAGTCAGGAAGGCTGTAGCCTTTCGTCCATCGAATTAGTTTTCCACGGTCGATTGCGATTTGTTCAACTGGAAATGAGAATGTAAATCCCATTTTCAAGATAGTTTGACCCTCAATTGACGCATGATACTTATCCAAAAAGTCTCTTATTTTTCTTGCGAGAAACGAAAAGAGAGCATCAGATGTTGAATTTTTCATCAATCTCTCAGGGACTGCATACTTCGATTGTTTAGAATCGAAGGTATGATCGCCATGTAGATGGATCGAGCATACTCTGAAGTTGGATCCCCCTAAGTCAGCCGCTAAATACAATCCAACCTCCTTGCCCGTAGGTAGGCTAGTAACAAAACTTGGCAACATAGGCATGTACACTCTAGCCGCATCCTCGTTGGTTAGTCCAGCATCCATGGAGGTAAGGAAGTGATTCTTTGCTTTGACTAGAAAGCTCCGGCCAACGTGGAATTCACTCTCAATGTTTTTAATAGCATCTGCGAGCTCTTTAAGCATGTTTGCGTTTGAATGAATCCAGCCCTAAACCGTCAAGTCTCGTTTATATTAAATTCGCCGTAGAGCAAGGGAGACTCCCCGCGGTGTGCATGCATGCGTGCATGTAGAGAAACGAACTTAACACGAAGGTTACTGGTGCGTGGTCTCTAGTCTATGAAGTCCACTGCAACTATAGCCGTTTCTGCACAAGTTGACGAGAAATATTCAGTGGCCTATATGTACAACTACAGTCTAAATTTTTGTCAAAGGATGCGTTAAAGAGGTCAATTTGCGATATCGACATAATATATGGGAAGTGGACTGCAAAATGTTCGGACCGAAAATCAGCCATTGAACCCCAACTAAACGGGATTGACGGCATTTTTTTTGTTTATAATCAACTTCTTTGCGTTGTGAATGGTTGGTTTAATGGCGGTGTTTGAAGTCTATTCGATAGTTAGCACTGATAATTGTGCTCGAGCCGATGAGCAGAAGCTTCTCGGTCTTATAAGGGCTAGATGATGAAGTCATACGCGTATAATCACAAAAGAGATCTCCTTAAACCATTAAGCGGGTGAAAATTATCTGATAAAAAGCTTTAGCGTTATAAAAGTAGAAAGCTTAAACAGCCAATGGGAATTCCGCAGCCCATTCTGCGATTTCGGCTTTGATGGAGTCTAGTTTCTCGTCATTTCCATTCAAAACTTTATTCTTGAAGTCCTTCAACTTATTAGATTCCTTGGGCAAGCCAGCCTGAATCTCCTTAGCATAATTCACAGCTAAGTCGATGTATTCGACGATTCTCTTGAAATCTTTTTCGCCCAATCCTCTAGTAGTCATTGCAGGAGCACCAATTCGGACTCCTCCCGGAACCAATGCAGACTTGTCACCTGGAATGGAGTTCTTGTTTAAAGCTATGTTGACACGTTCACAGACAGTCTCGACACGAGCCCCATCAATTTGCTTGTCTTTCAACGAAACCAATACCATATGAGAGTCGGTACCGTGAGAAACAAGCTGGTATCCCTTAGACTTGAATTCCTCTTCCAATGTTTTTGCATTTCTCAACACTTGCTCTTGGTATTGTTTGAACTCTGGAGTTGATGCTTGCTTCAATGCGGTTGCCAAAGCAGCGATAGTGTGGTTGTGTGGACCACCTTGATGGCCGGGGAAAACAGAAAAGTTGATGGGGTTTTCTAAATCGTAGAGAACTTCCTGCCCGGACTTAGGGTTGATGGATCTGACACCTCTTCTAAAGAAGATCATAGCGCCTCTGGGACCTCTCAATGATTTGTGCGTTGTCGTGGTTACAATGTCCGCAAACTCAAATGGAGAGGGAATGACACCTGCTGCAACTAAGCCTGAAATGTGAGCCATGTCAACGACCAAGTAAGCACCAACCTTATCAGCAATCTCACGCATCTTCTTGTAATCAATCAAGCGACAGTAAGCTGAGGTTCCTGCAACAAGCACCTTAGGTCTATACAAAATCGCGGTCTTTTCCAACATGTCGTAATCAATCAAGCCAGTTTCCAAATCAACTCTGTAAGGCATAGTTTCGAAATAAGTGGAGACAGCCGAAATCTTTCTGGTGTCAGTTTGATAACCGTGAGACAAGTGGCCACCGTGAGGCAAGTCCAAGCCCATCAATCTTTCATGTGGCTTCA
Source organism: Metschnikowia hibisci (assembly GCA_002374725.1). NCBI lineage: Eukaryota > Fungi > Ascomycota > Pichiomycetes > Serinales > Metschnikowiaceae > Metschnikowia > Metschnikowia hibisci. Next base: position 997,926 of record NLAP01000001.1, on the reverse strand, counting down.
TAATAGCTTGATAAACTTGCAAGTTTGCAGGAGATCCGGATAATGTTTGGACATTAACACCCCACTTGTCTGGGGAAACATTGAATGTCTTCAAAGCTCTCTCTTGACACAAAATTTCCATCTTGTCAATTTGCTCGTTGCCTCCATAGTATCTTGCACCTGGATATCCTTCCGAGTACTTGTTGCACATCGGGGTCCCTAAAGCATCGAAGACTGCTTTCGTTGTAAAATTCTCGCTTGCAATCAAAACAATGGAGTGTCTCTGTCTGTCAACCTCAGCCTTGATAATTGCATCGACCTCAGGATCAGTATTGGCCAAGGTGCCTTCTACTAATTCTCTGTGTGAATCGGGCAAAGCGTAGGACATAATGATTTTTTCGGTGGTATAAGAAAATGAATGCTACAGTTGAGGGTGAAGAAATCCTTTATATATCTAGGAACTGTGTAGTGACTCTTCGCGTTTCGGAGTCAACCTCCCTGAAATTGACTGATGGTCAAGAATGTGCATGCGAGCATTGAGCTGCGCATTAGCCTACAAAACTCATTCATGTTCTTAAAGTTGATTTACAATATATGAGCGATTTTGAAGCAGTCAAGCCTACTCTGCATCTTCGAACTTGAATTCCACGAAATTGACTAATATAGCGTAACCCTCAATCTATGCGAAATAGCGAGCTTGGGAATAACAACACATAAACAACTAAGCCCACTTATTGTAAAAAGGTAAAAGTTATAGTAGGTATAGTGGGTACTCACCAAAAATAAGGCGATTGGAACAATCATCAAAAACTTTTTTGTAGGTGTGTACTGGTCGCCATTGTCTATTTGTTCCCACATAGTTAAGTTATCATATGCACCAGAATTAAACTCGAACGGAACCCCCTTCACTTGATGAAACATTATGTATGAGCCGATATTGTAGGTAACAATTGTCATTGTCCATCGCCAATCGTTATCGAGGGTTGTTATGAAGTCGAAGAATAACTTTAAAAAGATTATGAGTACTATGTGGATTACCCATGCTCCTTTGTAGTTGACCCAATCGGCATTCAAGTTTGGATTTAATGACTGGTCAATCTTAGTATCCAATGTATCTGGTTCAAGGTGCTGAATTAATGAAGACGATCTTCTCTTTCTGGTATTAACTCCGTGCGTATGTGAGGATGTTGGAGCAAGTAGACCATCTTTGTCACTCAAACTGTTTCGCTTTGGGCTCGTCATTACTATTCCTCTATCCGGTTGATTAGGCTTTTCTCAAAAAAAGAGCAAGTGATGAGCAAAATTAGTGACTTGGTGTATAATGAGTAGTTGATATGTGTGAGGTGTACGAACTTGCCTTCCTAGAGTTGAGATCACTCGTGTTCGATTCGCACTTACCCGGAAAATCACGTGATTTTCAGAATGGTAATTCAATTTAAGGGCTCGTTTGCTTGTCTGCAATTGAATCTTTTCGAAAGCTTCATTCTCGCCATCCACTCGTGATGTTGTCAAAAGTTCAGGTTTGCAGGTTTCTTTCGCCTGTAAAGTAAGTGTGCGAATGAGACAACGAGATCACTGGTTTATGTCACTACAACTATGTAACACAATACTCTCAGCATTGTCCAGCTATTACTGCGAGAGAAACAAGCCACCAGAATGCCAACCTGCAGCTGTAACGGCTAGCCATTTGCCTCTCCCGTTTGGCTTCATTACCTTCATTGGCTTCAACACCCTAGAATTATGGCCTTCGTGTACAATATTAGACTCTTCTCTTGACCTCAAATCCCCTAAACCTAGGCAGCCCGAACGTTGCAGCTCCAAGCCCCAACTGTATAGTGACCCTTTATCGGTAAGAGCAACGTAATGATAATCGCCCAAAACCACATTCGTGAAATTGTTATTTTGAAGTTCTGGGATCACCTCGAGGTCGAAGCCTGTGCCTACTTGGTTGAAATGACCAATGAGTACCAGCCCTTGGTCCGAAAATACGGTAAAAGAATTATAGCAACCCTCAACTTTCGTGAATGAAGACTTTCTCGCAAATTTCGCATCATAATTTTGCAACCATGAGTTAAATTTCCATAAGATGTTGTGGTCGCAGATGGAAGGGTCAACACTGTGGGACTTCAAGAGACCTTGATGGTCAATGAAAACAATATTGTTATTCAAAGCACAAAAGTCCTTCGCGCCGCTAGATCTTGGTATGATCTTATAGTCAATGTTGGCCTCGGCTGTCACATTATGATTCTCATCAAATAAAGTATTACCACGAGTCAGCCAAAAAATGATACCCGCTGAACTTGAGAGGCAAGTTGATATATTCCACCCTGCACTAACATCGATGATGGGTCCTTCAACAGGTATGATGAGGCATACTGCTGTAGTCCAATCACTTGTACCGGTGTCCCAAGTATAAACACTACCTTCGTTGTCGAGCGCCAAAATATGTGATCTCCCACTTGATATCCGTTCAATGGATCGGCCCTTAGCTTTGTAAGGAACTTTCAACTTGACGACAAACAGGCTTTCCTCAGCGGTTGGCTTCGTGTTAAAAGGGAGATGAAAGTTCTCAGGGGGTCGACGAAGGTTCGGATTATCTGGGCCTCTTGGAGGCAAGTTCGGTCTAATTGGAGTCCTTTCACGCATTGACGTTACATCTCGAAACAAAGTGTCGAGATGAGCAATCGAATCCAAACTACGTGAAGCGTCCCTCTCGCTCGGGCCAGGAAAGCTAATTACTCCCGACCCATTGGAATAATTCGACCCTACGCAGTAAACATCGCCGCCTGTCAATACTTGGAAGCTAAAACCTCCACTCAGAATCTGGCTTATCATGCAATTTTTAAAGTTTTCCACAATCAGGGGAAAGTGTACTCCTGGATGTCGAGAGGTCTTGGAATCCGGGGGAACCGAATTCAAGGAATATCCTAGTCTCCCATTTCTCGAAGAGCCCCACGTATAGAAATTGAGCTTCTTGGAAGACCTAAGCGTGAAGATTTGCTTCCAGTCGTACTTTTCAACATTCAAGGGGCTTTGCTGACCAAACATTTTTACAAATAGCTGATGATACACATTATTCGAGCTGAGATAGACGTGCATCAGCTTGCAAGTCAAGGACAAATGGAAAATATCAGCGGCTGATAAACTCTTACAAAGTTCTGATGACAAGATGTCTTCGCCGAGGTCAAGAATTGTGAACATCTAGCTTTCACGTGAGCCTTTCATCAGAGCTGGGGTTTGCATTCGTTGAATTTTTTTTTTCGTATCAGTTGGAATAACTAAACAGACTAATTGTTCCAACGTTTTGTTTCTCAGTAGAGTGTTCAAATTGTAGATAAAAGCAACAGTTAACGCTCTAATTGAGAAGCGTTTCCAGCTTACATAAGACAGTGCGCGCTTTTACCAATTCTAATCGCAGACATGCTGCTATTACCTCCGAAAAAAAATCACCAGAACGAGACCTGTGTCAAGAAACCACTACGCTAGGCAACGAGCCAAGACTTCGAACCGAGCCAGCTTTTGATACATCAGTCACAATGGGAAAGCCGGTTTCTGCCAGGGATGTTTTTTATTTCATACCCAACCTTATTGGATACGTGCGTATCATGACTGCGATCATGTCATTCTTGACAATGAAAAACCATCCCGTGTGGACCCTGATATTATACGGAATTTCGGGATTTCTTGATGCATTTGATGGTTACGCTGCCAGGAAGTTTGATCAAGGTACATCTTTTGGAGCAGCCCTAGATATGGTTACAGACAGATGTGCGACGTCGTCATTGATTTGCTATCTCTGTGTGGTTTACCCGCAATATTGTATGTTCTACCAACTTTTAGTCTCCTTGGACTTATCGTCTCATTACATGCATATGTGTGCCATGCTCTCATCAGGCTCTTCTTCTCATAAGAATGTGGGAGGTAGGTCCAAACTTTTAAAATTGTACTACACCAATCGAAAAGTTTTGTTTGTCGTTTGCCTAGTCAATGAATTGTTTTACATGGCATCTTACTTGCACTATCATGAATATTTTTGGATGGGAACATTTTTGGGGTGGATCAGTGCTCCTATCTGGCTCTTCAAACAGGTCGCCAATCTTGTGCAATTGAAGAACGCAGCTTTGATACTAGCTGAGAGAGATGCGCTGGGAAGGTCTTCTAAGGAGACAACATCTGATTAACTCGGTTGTGTCGAGTTCACAAATATTGTATATTTACTCATTTACATCCCTGAGCGATGCCCTATTTAGGTAGCCATAGCTACACTCTGCGTCAAGCCTTTTTGCCATAACATCTAAACCTTTTGCCGAATGAATTTTAAACTCATCGAAAGCTTGAGTATTGCGTATCCCAGAATTGAGCTGCTGAATTGATGAAACCCTATCTTCCAATTTGAAGCATTCATTCAACATGTAAAGATTGCGCATATTTTTGAACCCCGAAATGCACGAACTCAAAAAGTGCAATAGCTGCTCGAAAATATCTCGATCATTAGGTTTCAGAAGGCCTTGCTCTAGCATAGCACAGCAGGATGTAGCAATTTCAAAAATGAATAAGGAAGCGAGGTTAGAATTTTTCTCGCAAATGACGCCAGGTACCGCCACCAATGCTATTGAATATGCGTCACAAGTATTTCCAGTTTCATTCAATATACGCAATAGAAGCAAGAAACCTTCATTAACCAACGACCCGTATCCTTGTTTCTTAGCCAATAATGTATGCTGCACTACTAAGGAAAATGCACGCTGCGCAGAACCTGCTGTAATCAAAATATGCGCTCTCAAGAAGTTCAACTTGATGACGTGATTGATATTGGGAAACATCAGGTATCCTCGAAATGGCGCGTCATGCGCATATGAGTTCAATAAGTTCAAAGCACTCGAAAAATTCTTTTGAGCGATAAGTATCATTGCAGCTAGCCTTAGCTTGCGCACAGCAAAATCCGGTTCAATCTCACACACATCAGGTACAGATGATAATAGCTCTGTTGCCATGCTCATACGCCCTTTATAAAGCTCAATTTCGGCTTGTATCAAGATAGTCTGGTATCTCAAGTATCTGGATTCGGCGATATTGGTGTCTGTCGTCGAGAGTCTTGAACTCAATCCCTCTATAGATATAACTTGTAAGCCCATTGCGTGGTAAGCGCGATATTTTCGTAGCTCAAACTCAAGGTTATCCCTTGTGGTCCCGTAATCTTTCGAGTAGGTTATACCGAGGTCATTGTAGAGGACGCTTAAGTACCGCATTCCAACGTTCTGCCACAAAGTTGAACTGGCGTGACATAGGCCTATGAAGCTGGGAATGCTGTCATGAATTGATATATATGACGCTTTGAACAAACTTTCATAGTATTGCACGAAGGAACCATTGCTGTTCATGAGTAACTCGCTCTCGAATCGAAAGCTTATGGCAGCTAGCAGAAGAGAAACTGATTGTGATTTCTTTATGAGGAAGTCAAGTAATCTCAGTTGATTGCGGATCTGATGGAATGACTGGTCATCCCAAAGTGACGGTTTTTTCTTCATAAAGTCAAATAGCCATGATAGAACATAAGTAAGAGTGGCATTATCTTTGTTCTCCCGTGCAACAGAAATAGCCTCTTCGATAGAGTCTAAGGCCTTTTTGTCCTCGCTAAAAAATTGATGGAGCGAGGCTTTAGAGATGAGCGCGAAATGATAGAAATGTTTGGAGCCTTTTGATACCATGTAATCAAAGTATTGATGCAATGAATTGAAGGCTCCGTGATAATCGCCGCAATTGAGATTCTCCAAATAATCCAAGTAATGTACAGAAGATGTGTAAGAATATTCCATACTATCTGTTATTCTAGTTTTAGCATTCAGAGATGCCATACGTTTGAAGGCAGATCTAAGGAATTTGGGTGTGGGAGTTCCATATCTTTCAAGGAGCGAAATCTGGGCGTCAACCAACAGCTCAAAGTCGGAATAGGTGAATTGCAAGTCAGCATCGGGTACTTGTTCAGCATACTGAGATTGAATGCTCTGTGACGTCGATTTGAGTCTCCCAATCAAAGCATCATCATCATCAGTAGTCAGCGAGGCTTGTCTTGCCTTGTAATCAGAACGAGAGAGTTTAGACCATGTCGGAAATAATGGGCTTGACCCCCGTTCTTCTCCAGTTATGAGGGGTTGATGGGAGCTTAGCCCAAGCTGCCGCAACTTCTCATACCAAAGTAAACTGGATGCTCGAAATTTGCGTATGCAATCGAAGAGGTTTATCGTCTCGTTAAAGTGGAGAAGTTTCACTGAGACGGCTATTTTCTGCACATAGCGTCCGAGGGGCGACCGCAAGGATATTTTCGATTTCTCATCTGTTGTAATTTTGTTTGTTTCCTCGACAGCCCTGAAGGTTTCTCTGACAAGGTGACTCAAACCGTCCGCTGTTTCAATGTTCCACAAAGTATCCATTATCTTAAACAATATTTCATTTACAAAATCTGAATCTGGATCATTCCGATTTTCGCTTGAAATAAGAGCATTTTTCTTTTCGTACGATCTGGCAATGACTTGACAAAGCAGTTCTAGACTTGATATGACCACTAGAGACTTAGCATCCACTATAGGCTTTCCGTCAATAAGCTGGACTAAAAGGACTAGTAGATTTCGGGACTGGGGTAATTCTCTGGAAATATATAGCTTGATTACAACGAAGATTGCTATTCTTATAGCCGATAGCTCCTCATTAGCGAAGCTTTCGCCCCCTATCATCTTTGCGTCAGAGACATCAATAGGAAGCGAGATATAAGACGCGACTCGTTCCTGTCTATAGTCACATTCTAAAATAGACTTCTTTAAGCCGTCATACTAAATAATGATGACTCAGGAAGTGGTTTTAGTCACGTCATTGGCTTTGTCAATATTTTGTAATTGATGCCTCTCTTTATAAGCTCAACCAGATCACCTTCGTCTGACAGCCAATGTTACTGGTGAGATTCCCGCCCAGTCTTCCTTGGTGATGTGAAAGAGAATTTTCTGAAATGTATTGAATGGAGTCTTCAAATCAATTTAGCATTGAAATTATGTAATTTACATTTTGCTCATTAGGCTACCTGTCAAGGAAAGGCTCTGTGGAGATGTAACACACAGCTGGAACAATTTGGCCTGCAGATAAATTTAACTAGACTACAAATTTGCAGGTTCATACATTGTGAGAAATTTTTACAAGAGTTTTTTTCAGGACTGCTTATCTAAAGAAAATATGAAGCCCTGTTCGGAACTAAATGCTTAATGAAAAGTCAAACACACAAGAAGATTTTGTCTTATATATTTAACTTTTTTTAAGTCGCTAAATATTGGGCGTGTGGTCTAGTGGTATGATTCTCGCTTTGGGCTAACCATATTTGCGAGAGGCCCTGGGTTCAATTCCCAGTATGCCCCTTAACTTTTTTTTAGTGCAACTAGAGCAGCCAAAAATTGCAAGTTTCAATTTCAAGTATGTAAATTTCGAAATTGCTATAGTTCAAGTAATGAAACTTGATGAAGCAAAATGCAATCGCCACCCCTCTCGGGGTCTAAGCCATACACGTAGTAAAACCCCTCCGAAGTTACCACATTGATACGAATGAGGTTGGACGATTCCGAGCATTGCGAGACGGAGGAGACCACTGGGGTGAGGTGATCCTTATCTTCATTTTTGCTCAGACATCTTGGAGAAGTCATTTCCTCATCATGGGTCTCGATAACGGCGATGGATTTCACTTCTTTGGAAACAGTTTGGATCTTGAGAGAAGCAAAATGCCTCGTGGGCTCTAATATAGATGAAAATCTCGATGGAAGGTAGTCACCCATCTTTTGAGCTGCCTTCCTTCCAAGTGTTTGCGAAGATCTCCTGATAATTCTGGCGACAGAGAGTCTATTTTGATCGATAATAGGCTCTGTTCTTTCTCTTTGATCTTCACTGCCACTCACATTAGAGCTGACACTATTGAAAGAATTGTATGACCCTTGTGATAACTTTCTCTGTTTCCCAAGGCAATAGTCATTTGGTCCGAGACTATTATGCTCCTCTTCGTCACTATCTCCGTCTCTATCTGCATCACTGTCATCGCCGTCGTCCTCGATAACACCATCTTCATCCTCTTCGCAATCTTCCTCTACTTCATCGAGATCCAAATTGTTCAAATTCTCATTAAGATGCTCCTCATTTTCCTCTCTTATTGTCTGATGGCCAAATTCCTGCTTGGTTTTCCTTGACGAGTCTCTTTTCTGTTTCTGTTTGTTTGCTAGTAACTCATCCTCTCCTAATCTGAAAATATGAATAGTTTCGCTGGAGCTTGTTGCGAGTACATAAAGATTATCTTCACTGAATGAGAGAGAAAATATTTTAGTGGGATATGTGCCTCTTCTAAACTGATACAATTTTGAGCCAGTTTTGACGTTGAAAACTCGAACGATAGTTCCTTTGTCTGAAGCTGTAGCCAATAATGATCCATCAGCAGAAATGCAGATGGCAGACAATGCGGATTTATGAGCTTCAACTACCGCTAAGGGTTGCAAAGCTGTTAAATCAAAGATTATTGCATCGCCAACTCTATTGGGAGCATTGCTAACAGACTGAATGTTGTTCAACGCGGAATTGTTGCCACCATTTGTATTAATCCCATTCACAAGAAGCGATTCATGCGTAATTGTTCGAGGTGGGGACGGGTATGCTAGAAGACTAGTTCCATTACCGATGGTAGCATTTGATAGTGCGCATAACCGGTTCAGGTTTGGGGAAGTCTCGATCGTATGAAGAAGTTTAAGCGTTTTGATATCATAAATGTAGATCTGTTCCTCAAGCAAAACGATCATTCGTTTAGGGCTGAGTTTGACCAGGAGTATAGTAGATGGAAAAAGTAACTCACAAATTGTTGTAGACCGCTTTGTGTTCATGAGTTTAAGTTTGCGAGGCAGTGAGCCTGGCTGATCACCCAATCCCACGACCGCCACTAACGAAGTACAGTAAAGCATTTCAACTAGCCCGATTGATTCTTTTTGTTTCGACCAATAGCATTCACGGACATTTGGCTTGCATGAATAAATCTTGTAGCCCTTATCAAGCCCTAGTGCAACACATGAAGCATCTTGGTTGAATGTCAAGCAATTTACATTTATTGCGCCGCTGACCGAGATGGCGGACTCATCAGCCATTGCGCTCGAGTCATAAAAGGATTCGTTTGTGGGACTCGCCATCGAGGATTTCTTTTGGAACTATTGAATCAGGTTCAAACTCCTGATGCAACGCAAGAACACGCATATTGTGTTGTGCATATACTGAGTCTATGTACAGGTATACAACCGAAGTTACCCGGTACATAGCAACGCCAACCCACATGCTTCTGGCAAGCTCTTTGGCTAGGTTCGTCCTAGTAGCAATCTGTGTGACCTTGCCCATCATGTCATTTTTGCAGGCTGCCACTTGAATTGAATTTTTAGTTTATGAATTACTCTTTCAAGAAAACTCGAAAACCACATGAGTTCGCAGTTTTTTACAGGTTCACACATGTGTTGCGTAAGATATCAATTCGATTTTCAATAGTTAAGTAAAGCGAAGATATTACGTAGTAAAATTTCGCAACCACAAAAGATTTCCTTCAATTTGAAGATTTACGCTATTCACTTTGGAACAGGTTCAAATGTTTCTCGCCTATATGTTTAATTTTAACCAATGAGTAAAGTTATCGATCATTGCCTCAGTGACCTCATGCACTTTGCCTAACTCATAAAAGCTTTCAGATTTTGAGCTCGAGCTCAAATACATGTCTAACCATAATTTGGAAATTTGGGAGGGAACCTCAGGATCTTCGTCGTAAAATGATGCGAAGATCTTTACTGCCCGGAAGGGAAACAGCTCAAATATCTGAACATCCTCAGCACTGACTTTCTCGTGAAGTGCTTCAGGATAAAACTTCTTTTCGCTTTCACTCAAGTTCAATTCTTCATAAGTGCAATAGAAGAGTTTCTTCGCAAAATTGGTGGTACCCTTCAACCTATTGACCAATAAGGTTGTCATATCGGAGCAACCTATATTTGGATTGATCAAAGAAGTCAAGCTGGGGTATTTGTTAGCAAATCTGATCACGATGTGCCCCCCTAAAGAATAGCCAGACATAATGTTGCTGTATCTAATTTTGATATCATTGTCTCTCATTTTCGATGTCAAATGACTTTCGAGGTCGAGACATCCCGGAAGGTAATCGATAAGAAGCTTCAAATCTTCCACAGTCCCATCTATTGAGCTGACCATGTCCAAAGCGTGTGTATCGTTGTTGGATTTCCAAGTCGAATTTCTCAATTTATCAATCTGGCGTTCCCCGTGATTCCTGGCATCAAATGAAATGGCAAGGATTGGTGCATCGGATGTCTTAGAAAATTCATTCAAAATTCTCTGGCCGAATGACTTTGTGTAAGTGTAGTCTCCGCCACGATGGTGCACCAAGTATAAGACATTGATCTTGATGTCATCTGTCAGGATTCCATCAGAAACTCTATTGTCAACATGATCTTCCACTGACTTCAAGTTGTCGATATGCACAGGAATTCCTGCTATGAATTTTTTATCTTCGGAAATATCATTTCGGGTGTCAGCAAGCTTCAACATAGTCTTATAGTGTTCGCTAGCCTCGCTCAATTTCAAAAGTGGGGCAACGACGCGAGTGACTGCATGTCACTTGGTGTAGAGATGCTTTCGAAAGAGCACAGCAGCTCAGTAAATGAATTGACAGCCCTTGAATGCAGAACTCGAAAAAAAAAAGCTGCAGATGAAAAATCCAACACCAATAAGACTATTTGGGTGTTAATTGTGCAGGGAGCCTCGGATACCTTCGTCGCACGAATTAGGCAGCCAGTGCGAGCGCTCGCCTTCACTTAAAGTGCATGTGAGAGAGATCGGTCTTTTAAAAAGACGCACAAACCCCACGGTTCAGCTGAACCAAGTTTTTTGCCATGCCGGAAAAGTCCAAGAAGAAAACCTTGCCAAGCAACACAAATACTCCATCGGAGAAATCTTCGCAATCCACGAAAAACGCACCCGCTCAAATTATAACGAAATCTAATGCCTATCATCCTTTGGAATTTACCCCAATTGATGAGATTCCTATCATAGTTTCTAGCCTCAGGTCTTCGTTCCACAAGAAGCGCAAAACACATTGTTTACAATTCAGGTTGAACCAATTGCGTAACATATACTTCGCTTTGGATGACAGCATCGATGAAATATGTGATGCCTTGCAAAAAGACTTCTATAGAGCGCCCTCAGAGACTAAGAATTTGGAGTTTGCACCGCTTATGAATGAACTAGTCCACACCATTGCAAGTCTACACAAGTGGGCAAAACCCGAAGCGGTCAAAGACTTGCCATTAAATTTGATGACGAGTCCAGTGTACATCGAAAAAATCCCTTTGGGAACGGTACTAGTGATTGCGCCATTCAATTATCCTTTGCTCCTTTCAGTTTCATCACTCATTGCAGCCATATCTGCAGGTAATTGTGCAGTTTTGAAGGTGTCGGAACTCACGCCAAACTTTGCGGTAGTTCTTACTAGAATCCTCACAGAAGCCCTTGATCCTGACATCTTTGCAATGGTGAACGGTGCCGTTCCTGAAACTACTGCCTTGTTGGACCAAAAGTTCGATAAGATTATGTACACAGGCTCTACTGCCGTTGGAACTATTATCGCTAAGAAAGCCGCCGAGACTCTCACTCCTGTGCTCTTGGAATTGGGCGGTAAGTCTCCTGCATTCGTTTTGGAAGATGTGGTAGACAGTGATATTCCAGCTATTGCCAGGAGAATAGTGTGGGGACGTTACACCAATGCAGGACAAACTTGTGTCGCCATTGACTATGTGCTCGTGCACGAGAGTATTCATCATAAATTAGTTAAGGCTATTGTTGATGTTGTGAAGAAGGAATTCTTCGAGAATTTAGACAAAAATGATACAGGTTACACTCATATCATTCATCTGCGGGCGTTCTCTATTTTGAAAAAAACCATAGATACTTCAAAAGGGAAGATCGTTGCTGGCGGCGACACAGACGAAAAAACTCGCTACATCTCGCCAACAGTTATTGATGGCGTTGATTGGGAAGATTCGACAATGCAACTGGAACTTTTTGGTCCAGTTTTGCCTATCTTGACTTTTGTCTCATTGGAAAGTGCCGTGCAAGAAGTGATTGACCGTCACGATACTCCATTGGCTCTGTACATTTTTACTTCCAAGTCCATGAAGCGCTCTCAGAATCCCCAAGTTGACCTAATTAGAACGGCAATTAGATCTGGAGGACACATGGTGAACGACTCTATCTTGCACGTCAGTCTTTCCAATGCACCATTCGGAGGCATAGGCCAATCGGGACAAGGTGCTTACCACGGATACTATTCATACAGGGCGTTCAGTCACGAAAGAACTGTGATTGAGCAACCACTTTCTTCTGAGCTTACTATGAAGGTCAGATACCCTCCATTGAAGAGCAAGAAAGATGAAGTTATGCAAGCTGCAATGCGCCCTTACAACCAAAATGTTTGGTTCGGACGTACCGGCGACGTAAAAAGCGTCGGCACGCTCTGGTCAGCGTGGAGCACTGTTGGTGGTGTGGGAACCTTGATTTACCGTTTCGTAAAATCAATTTCTGGATAGGGGGCAGAGAATTGCCATTAGGATGAAAGTTTTTTTCGGTTTAGATTTTACATAATATTTTATATCAATATGACTAGCGTATTCAATAGTTCGGATGACTAAATTGAGGCATGTGCATACTGCATATACACGCTCAATTAAATCTCAAGTGCAAAGTTCATTGAGGTTTATCTCGACCAGCATGTCCTTAAAATTTTCCATAAAAAACGCCGGAAAAGTTCATGATTTGGAACTCAATGATAAGTCTACTGGATTAGACTTGAAAAATTTGATTCAAGATAAAACACAAATTCCCATCTCTCGCCAGAAAATTTTGGTAAAGGGGGGCAAATTGACAGATGATGCTATAATTCTGGAACTTAACTTGAACTTGAAGGTCCCTATTATGGTTTTGGGTACTCCAGACAAAGACTTGCCTTCAGTTGTTGAAAACAAGCAGGTGTTTTTGGAAGATTTGAACGAGAATCAGTTGGTCAAATTCTCCCAAGATCCTTCCGGCTTGGTCAACTTAGGAAATACCTGTTACTTGAATTCATCATTGCAGGCTATCTATAGCATTAAGGACATTGCAAACAAAGTGGAACTGTATTCCTCAGGGCTGCAACCCCTTATTTCGTCATTGAAGTCCGTGTTCCAAGGAATGACTAAGAAGCAACAAGAGATAGTTCCAGGTCAATTTTTGATGCAGTTCAGAAAGCAATACGCTCAGTTTGCAGAGCAGGAAATGGGAGTCTACAAGCAACAAGATGCAGAAGAAGCCTACTCCCAGATAATCAACAGCTTAGATTCCGTGCTCAAAATCGATGATTACATGACTATAAGTTTCAAAGTGAAAACCAAGAATCCAATTTCAAATGAAGAAGACACCACCACTGAAGTGGCCCACAAACTCAATTGCTATATTGATATCAAAACAAACTTCCTTAGAGACGGTATCCTCAACAGCATGAAAGATACAATTGAGAAGTATAGCGATACCTTGCAATCGAACACCGAGTATCAGGTGACGAAAACAATTACAAGGCTACCAAAGTACTTGACCGTTCATTTTGTTAGATTTTTCTGGAGAAAAGATACCAAGAAAAAGTCAAAAATTTTAAGAAAAGTGCTGTTCCCGTTTGAGCTCGACGTCGCGGAAATGCTTGATGAGTCGATTAAACAAGAAAAGACATCCATCAGGGACAAATTGGCTCAAGTAGAGAAAGACAACCTTGATTTGGTGCGAGATTTCAAGAAGACCAAAAAGGATCACAGTATGACTCCACAGGAACAACAAGAAGAAGACGACATGAAGATTATGTCGATCAAAACCAAGTTCAAGGATGATTTCTATGATGCTGTTGACAAAGGTATTGATTTGGATGAGACCACTGAGAATCCTTCCTCAGTCTATACGTTGACATCAGTCATTACCCATCAAGGCATTTCTGCTGACTCCGGACATTATCAGGCATTTGTCAAGGATGAAAATGATTTGGAAGGTGACTTGTGGTGGAGATACAACGATGATAAAGTATCCAAAGTCAACAGGGAAAAGATTGAGAGTTTAGCCGGTGGAGGTGAAAGTGACTCGGCGTTGATCTTAATTTACAAGGCCAAGGGTTTGTGAAGCTTTTAGATTTTTCAGCACGAGGCTTTATCAGCGGAGTTCAATGCATGGTAAGCAGTGATGATTTCTTATGTACTCATTTCAATGTATTACTATTGTATTCGTTCTAGATGTCTCAATTTCACGTCCGATAAGGATGCTGATTAGATGGCATGAACTAATTTCTTGAATTCCTCAACTTCGCTCCAGCAGTTTAAGACCTTCCCTTTATTATCTTTCAAGCAGGAGACTACCGATTGCCTTGCCTCCGAGATGTTGTCTGCGATATCCACCTTCATCAATGCTGCATTGTCACGTAATGTTTTTGTCAACGTTGTTAACTTCTCGTTAGACAAATCAACTGAGGTCTCGTTATTGGCTTCTTTTTGGGAAACCTCCTCTACTTTGTTTTGGAATTTTTTGACGGTTTCTGCCTCTAATTTCTTCAATTCCTCTGCCACTCTTTCTTGAATATATTCCTCGGTGTATTGAGCTCTGGCATAGTCAGATTCCTGAGACTTTTTCAAGTGAGACAAGAAAGAAGCACTATAATCCACAGGCGCTGTGGGGGTAAAAACTTTAGTTTCAGGCTTCGAGGTTGTAGATCCCATTCTTGGTTCTGTGCCCGTTCTGTTTTGTGCTGCAACGTCTCACTCACTAGGTCTTTTGAGACTGTTGTCGGACATACGAGTAGTGCGGAGCACAAATTTTATTTTCGATTTGAAGAGATCCAGATTTAGATTCACAAATGGGTAGAAGACTCAATATGCTGTCTTTTATGTCAAAGATCTGTAAATGGCGTCGAAATTTGTATGAATGGACCCTTTTATTGCCTGCACGCTGCCACCACACTTGAACGCACACGACTGGGGAAAATTTCTGTAGTGAGAAGACACTCTCAAGCCACATTCAAAACAACATACGAAATGGCAGTCCAATATCATCAACCATCCAACTTCGACAAGTTCAAAATGGGCGCTTTAATGGGTGGCTCTGTTGGCGTATGCGTCGGAGTTTTATTTGGAGGATTTACAATTTTACAACATGGCGCTGGACCAAACGGTATCATGAGAACTTTGGGTAACTACATCATGGGATCTGTGGCTACATTCAGTTTGTTTATGTCCATTGGTTCCGTGATCAGATCGGACTCCACTTACTTGGCTAATGAGAGAGCTATGATTTCAGCACAAAGACAAAGAATCAGGCAAATCTATGGCTTGCAAAACTAGAGGGTTTTGTGATTTATGTACCTTAAGACTGGCAGTTGATCTTGTGATCTGTAAATAGTGATTGTGCTCTAATAAATTTCATCGGTTATCACACTCTGTCGGGCCCCAAACTATTCCGGGCTAGTCTACCTTCAGGATATCATACATGTAAGTTTGGCCAAACTCGGGGACAAGATATTGATCAGCTCTATCATGAGCTTTTGCAAGCCCGATCAACTTGTTTTTTGGCTCTAAAATGGGCTCAGAACTGAGCTTAAATGTGCCGAAGTGGACACCAAGCATTTGTGGTGACTTTAATTGATCCACAATTTTCAAGCATTCTTTAGGTGATATATGGCGAGGCTTTTGATGCCAGGATGGGCAATACTGGCCAATCGGTAATAAAGACAAGTATACAGGAGCATAGTGCTTCCCGATTGAGTCAAACAATTCCTTAGAATATCCGGTATCTCCGGCATGATATAATATTGACTTGTCATTTCTTCGAAGAATGAACGAGGCCCATAATGATGTGTTTGCATCATAAACTTTTTGACCAGACCAATGCATACCTGGAACACAAACAATTTTATAATCGTCTGGGAGCTGGCGATCTGAGGCCCTCGTCATACAAGTATTAAGCGAGATCTCCTCCCACCAGTCCATTTCAACAACGTTGGTGATCCCTCTTTTCTTCAACAATCTTTTAAGACCGAGAGGTACAATCCAGGTGGGACCATTTCCCAACTGATCGACAATATTCCATTCCACGTGATCTGGATGATCATGCGATATTAATACTAAGTTTAAATTGTCTCTTGTAGCATGCTTGACATTCTCGATTGACATCGGCGATTTGACCAATCGCTTGGGTCCAAAGTTCTCGCTGATTAAATGATCGCTGAAAATGGGATCAGTCAAGATATTTAGTCCGCTTATTTGGATAAGTGAACACGACTGGCCCAACCAAGTGAACAACATCTGGTTTCGTACTGGTATGTCATAACCATTACTTATATGAAGAGCATTAAAGTCGTTGATAGCCAAACAATCTTGTAGCACTTTGGAATTGTGCCTCATGAGTTCGTAATTAGGTCTGAATGTCTTCAACATGTCTCCCACGCGACCGTAACTTCCGTTGGGATTTGGGTACAAATCGTAAACCTCGACTTTGTTACCGTATATGCTCTCAAGGACTTCGCTGATTCTCACATATAAGAATTCAAACGCTGTTTGTGGACGATACTCATTGAATGGATTGACATAGAATCCATTCACTTGGGCTGAGCTGAATTTGCTTGGGCCTTCAAGGTTTTGCCTTTCTCGTATAATATCTTGCGTCTTTATGTACAAGTAAAGTTCATAGCATGTATAGGAAACCAAACCTCCAAGACCAACTTTTGCAGATCGGGGGATTCTCGTGAACATGCCTAAAATGGCAAGTGGATGTTGCGCGACCATACACCGAGGACTCATCGCATGGCGTGAATCGGCTGCTCATCTTTGAACTCACAGAAAGTGAGTAAAATTTCTACGGATCTCGCATAAATTACTTATTTCAGATTGAGTGTATGAATATTAGTGTTGCTTAACAACACCAGTGACGCCTGCTTTCTTCAAAATGTGCTTTTTGTAGTCGTGAATGTTGCCTGGGAACTTCGTAACCGCCTGGTCTTCGCTGATCCAAATTTCATTGCACACCCTCTCAATTGTTGAAACATCGTGGGAAACCATCAAAATACCTCCCTTGAAATTAATTAATGCATCCGCAAGAGCATCCAAACCTTGCGTGTCCAAGTGATTGGAGGGCTCATCGAGAATAAGAATATGGGGTTGATTTAAACAAAGTGCAGCGAATGCAACTCTGGATTTCTGACCACCGGACAATAATTGCATTTTTTGTAAACCCAAAGTACCTGTAATACCAAAGGATCCCAAATGACGCCTGTATTCTTCATCTGACTTTCCAGGGTAAGCTTGAGCCATCCAAGTGACAGCCGAAAGAGTCAAATCCATTGCATCCACGTGATGCTGGGCGAAATAACCGATTCTCAATCGACCATTTTTAGTGATTGTTCCCTCTAAAGGCGTCAACTTATCCAAAAGAAGTTTGAGCAAAGTCGTTTTACCGGTACCGTTACCACCACAGAATGCAATACGAGAGTCCATTTGAACATCGATGTCAACATCTTTCAACAAAATCTTGTCTTCGGAATATCCGAATTTGACATTGTTCATTTGTAAAATAGGCGGAGAAATTCCATCAGGGTCTGGGAATTTGAAGGTGACAACCTTATCGTCTTCGGGAGGTTCCAAGATGGGAAGTTTCTCCAACTTCTTGATTCTAGATTGAGCTTCTGATGACTTAGCAGCGTTGTATCTGAATTTGTCAATAAATGCCTGCAAATGTTGTCTAACAGCCATCTGGTTGTCGTATTCACGACGTTGATTTTTGATTCTTTCTTCTCTAGTGGAGTAAAAGGAGTTGAAGTTGGACCCACGATAATAGTCTAGACGCTCAGAGTGTTGGTGAATAATATCAGTGGCAACCTCATTAAGGAAGTCACGATCGTGAGAAACAACGAGCACCGTTCCCTCATAACCTTGCAAGTATTTTGCCAAATAAGTAATGGATGGAACATCCAACATATTGGAAGGCTCATCAAGAAGAAGAAGATCAGGCTCACAGAACAAAGCACGAGCCAAAGAAAGTCTCATTCTCCAACCACCGGAGAAGGAGTTGGTGGGCATGCCTTGGGATTCTTTAGAGAAACCCAAACCATATAAGATAGCAGCTGCACGTGATTCTGCTTTGTCCGATTCCATCTCATACAATTTCTCATTGACTTCCGATAAGTGCTTATCCAAGTCTCCCCTTTCATTATCCAACTTGAGCACCTCATTAGAGCCTTCTTCGAACTCAGAACGTAACTTTTCGATCTCTTCTATTCTCTCAGTAATCTTCAGTTCTTCCTCTAGAAGGGACTTACGCCAAACATCCGCATCTAGCACCGCCTGTAAAGCTACAGTATCGTCACCTCTGAGCTCTTGCTCAACATGCAAAATGGTAATGTGCTTCGGAATATTCAACTCTCTTCTCGATAATGCTCTCAATAAGGTAGATTTACCGATACCATTCTGACCGACTAAACCATATCTTCTGCCATAGGCCAAAGTTAAGCTTGTATCACTCAAAATACGCTGGCCATCGCCAACATACAAATCGAAATTTTCGACCTTGATATCTTTTGATTTTCCTGCACTGGAGCCGAAATCCAAAGGATTAATCTCCAAGTAGAATGAATCATAGTCATCCTTTTTCTTTGCATTAAGAAGTTGAGAGGCCTCATACTTGACAAACTGATTATTTCTCTTGGCAACTTTCTTGGCAATCTTTCTCTCCTGTTTTTCCAATTTCTTTTTGTCGACTCTACTCTCAACTTGCCTTCCTGCGTGAGTGATGTCTCTAGAGGACCCGAGTAAGGCAAGAGAGGAGTTGATGTCTCTCTTCGAATTGTTCTTTAACACGTTAACGTCCAAGAGTCTTTTGGATTTATCACCGGTAATAGCCAATTTAGCCATATTATCTTTGAGTTTTTCACCTAACTGTTTGTCAATAATTTTAATCAATTCCTCCACTTTCTCTGTTTGACCGCCGGCATCGATAAGTATTTTCTGGATGAAGGCTAATTCTTGGGAGATGTCGAGTTGTTGAGCTGACACAGAGTCCTCAGTGTTACTAGAAACATGTTGAATATATCCAACGGCATAGTTAGAAACGACAGGGTCGATTGATGGTACAGCTTTGCGGACTTGTAGACCAATATTCGACATCTTCAAGGTGAATATTTGAAGGGCCTTAATTAGCGCTTTTTCGATCTTCTCAAAACCGTGGTGCACGGGTTTTTCTGGTTCCCTTCCCGATTTTGGGGTCTACTGTAAAAATACATACAACTGCCCGACTTTATTGAAAATGTTAATCACAATATTAAGTTCTCATTTGCATCTTCATCATAATTGTAGTTCTCTAGAGGTTCATCCCTATATGGCGCATGATTCCTGCCGAGTCTAGTGTTGATTGCACCTTTCAATCCTTCCCAAGTAGAACCTAATCGACTCCAGAGTGCAGAGTCTTCCGAATTTTCCGTATCCAAGATGTTGTCTCTATAGTTCATGCTGTCCACCCTATTATCGATGTTGCTTTGCAAATATTGATCAAAAGTATCATGTACAGGCATTGCATCGTTATGAAGATTAAAGCTTCTTAAGTTGGATTGCTGAAGGTTGTAGCGGCGACTCAATTCCATAGAAACCATTCTTTTTGCCTCTGCAATAACAAGTTCGTTTCTGTTAGTTGCAGTATGCTCCAAATCTCCCAGGTTATTTTCGGTTCCAAGAGAATCATCATCAAAGTCCGCCCAATCATAAAAGCCCCCCATGATGCCCAACTTCTGCTTTAAACGATCATAAAAATTGAAAGTCGTCAACAATACTGGTATTAGCAATAAGGGAGGCACCCAGTTGTTGACTAGGCTGAAAAAGCCCGTGAGTTTTATGGACCGACCGTACCACTCTTCAAATATCGAGGAGCGGTTCACAAATAATGTAAGAAAATTGTAACACAATGGAATTGTCATTCTCGCAATGTATGATGCATAAAAACATGCAGAGACCGGGTCAGAGTTTCGAGGCACGAGATGATACATATTGAATAACTTGAGTTTTGTCAACGAGTTTAGCGAACAAAACAACATGTACATGAAAAACAAGGATAAGAATGCAGCCTGCAAGAAGGGTTGCTTCTCCAAAGATTCTTTGTGCATCATGCGGCTGATGAGAGACAATTCGTTGGAATGGAAAAACTCGGATTCAATCACAATAAACGTCATCGCAAACAAAACTATCGATAAAATGCGAGATAATATTGGCTTTGCATGACATTGGAAGTAAAAATCGATTCGGGGAGGCAAAAATCCACCCAAACTTTCTATAGTCTGAAGTCTTTCCTCCCGAATATTCGTTTCCTGGGCATCAATAAGCTTTTGCAAACGTGAGATTTGATCTAAGAGCTTGTCATACTCAGAATTATAAGCCAGAATGGTCCACAAGTTTTCTTGAAATCTTGCAGTCAATTTGTTCATGAAAGCATCGGTGACCTGTTCTCTTGTGATAGAAGCATTGGAGTCATTATACGTATATTGGCGTCTGACCGTATCTTTGATATCCTCCGGCACCTTAGCATGGAGATTTAGAATCCAATCTCTGTAGGCGAAGCTAAGAGAATCATTTGGATTGGTGAAATTTTCTTTGAGAATAAGCACTTGAAGAACATCTTCCCTAAAAGATATCTTGATGTCTTCAATTGCGTCCACTAATTTTGGAACTTTCATGTAGTGGTGTCTGATATTCTTTCTCAAATTTCCCTCGAGCCA
This sequence comes from Metschnikowia hibisci, assembly GCA_002374725.1. Classification (NCBI taxonomy): domain Eukaryota; kingdom Fungi; phylum Ascomycota; class Pichiomycetes; order Serinales; family Metschnikowiaceae; genus Metschnikowia; species Metschnikowia hibisci. Next base: position 977,075 of record NLAP01000001.1, on the reverse strand, counting down.
TCTATTTCTTGGAATAGAGATCAACCCATGTGCCATGAGCCAGAGAGCAAGCACCAAGGAGTATATATGAGATAAACCTATGATCATGTATTTCAAATTTTGAAATGTAAGGCCGGCTTCTAAGATGAGATAAATGGCACCAAGTAAAGACACGGCGAGAATGCAACCCTGAAATTTTAAATTCCGAATTAATGAAACTCGAAGGCGCTGCCTTTTCAGATAACTTGCCGCCCGGTAAAACTCTTGTAGCAAAGGTAAGAAGAACCATGTCAAGAGAAAAGTAGTCCAGTAGTCAGACTTCCACAAGAACAAAGTAATACCATCTGAGATATTAAACACAGTCCCCTTTTCATGAGTATGGATGATGTAATCGATGGGTAATAGAAAAGTCACCGAGAGCGGTATGAAAATTGCCATAATGATGGGAACCGAGAAATAAATGGGATATTTGAAAAGCCTAATATGGTATTGTAGGAAAAGAAGTGAAGCCACAAGGGCAGCTATGTAGCAAGATAGGATGAAAATCATGGTTCTCGAATTGAGGCTATCCAATTGCCGATATGGTTCCTTATGCTATTTTGTGATGGAGGTTATTGTGCTGGAAATCTATCCAAAGTGGTAAAGGCTGCAATTGATTAACTTGGTGAGGGCTGTGTATCGATTTCGATAAGCAAGAGGTGGGGGTTTCGCGACTATATCATACCAGAGAGCACGTTAAAATAAGCATGTAAGATAAAGGATCTCATTAACATTTCTAAAGGTATACCAAGCCAAAAAAAAAAAAAAAAACTAAGAATCTTTATCAATGTCTGTCTTTTTAATGTCTGTCAACAGTCTTGACCTCACTCACGGAACGCTTTATGGATATCGCTCGGTGACAGTCTTAATGCAGCGCGGGTACACTTGATATATTTATTATCCCTCACTTCCGATCGGCTTCTCGGCCTAACTTATTTCATTGCTTATACCCCACAGTGCCCACAAATTCAGCTACCATGAGTGGAATACCTACTGAAAACGACTCGATTGATATCACAGCTACCGCCGACACTAGCGAGATCACAAAAAATGCAGAAAGTGCGTTGAGCGCCTTGAACATAGACTCGAGTGATCCCAAAGATGCGGAGACTAATTCAGTTGATGATAGTGGTAAAAGTTCACCTTCTACCAAAGTTACAGAAAGCATCGAGTCCGAGCTCAAACCTTTGAAGAAGAAATCGGTGGGCTTTGCTCCAGCTCCTGTAGAAGAGCTATGGGAACATCATAAAGAGGTTGAGAATCATCGCCAGGAAAATTCGGAAAGCAATCCATTCGGAAAAGTGCCGCCAGAACTTTCTTACCTTCAGAAAAAGGGAGAAGGACCAAAGCCATTACCAGGCTTTCAATCTGCTACCAAGCCAAAGAGAACTGTGCATTTAGACGACCTACCAGATCTCCCTAGTAGGGCGGTCAAAGAAATTTCGGTAATTAACAAAAACACGGCTTTGAATTTCAATTACCATGAGGTTGTCTTTCCACTTCGTCAAGACAGAATTCTTGTGGATGTTAAGTATGCATCTCTCTCTTCTTTCGATCTTTCGAAGCTCAAAAAATACACTTACAACATTTCCAATGAAAGAGTTGGTCTTGGATATGCGTTTTTTGGAGAAATTGTGGAGTTGGGGAAAAACTATACTAACAGTGATGTATTCAAAAAGGGCTCGAGAGTTTTTGGTGTGACAAACCCATTGGAGAAAAAAGGAAGTCTTCAGACATGCGTCATAATCAACCCAGCTGATGTTTTGATTCCAATTCTGGATGAATGCTTCGAGAAACTTTCTTCCGTTGATCTTCTGCTCTCCTTGTCGGTGGTTCTGACAGAGTCCAAGTTTCAAGTGGGGGATGACGGAAGTCGGAGCGAGGCTCCAAAGGTAGGAAATGACGAGGCGGAAGAGAAAATCGAGAAAAAGAAGGGGCCATCAAGAACGACTTATGATTACGAAACTGAATTATCCACAGAAGCAAAATTTTCTCTTTTCGGTTCGGAATACTGCAGAGCAAAACAGTCATTGCAAGTAGTAGATTCCGTCTTTCGAAGCCAAAGTTCCGCCAATGTCCTTATAAATGGTGGAGATACAAACCTCGGAATGAATTTGGCACAGATTATTGCTTCGAGTGTGTACAAGGATTTGGAGAGATTCAATGTCACCATGGTTGTTTTGGAGAAGAATTATCAAGTTATGAAAACTTTCGTTGAGTCGCTCAATTGCGGAGGATTTAGAAATTTTAATATTGTGGCTTACGACATGGTGAATGATGATCTTTACGTCGCTGGTGAAAAAGTCCCGATAAATTACAAGAAAGTTCCGTTCTTCGCAACAGAAATTTTCGAAAGCATCCTCAGAATCATTCCTGAGTCGGATAAAATCACGAAGCGCAATTTTTCAGAGGCGAAATTGGATCTTTTTATCGATATTATTGGTAGCAAAAAGATGTTTCAGAAGTCGGTGAATGTGACCAAGATCGATGAGATAAATTTTCCTTTCAAAGCTAGGCTAGAAGAGGGACTCAAACCAAGCTCTATATTCGGCAAGACCAAAGAGCCATTGTTTATGAAACTTTTGAAACCTAAAAATGCCAGGTCTGCCTATGTTTCCTACTGCAACTTCTACTTGTCCGAGCCATCTTACCAAGTCGATAAGATATTTAGTGGAAGCAAGGGCTATTTAGATCCGTGGGGCCTGAGCTGGACACAAGGACTCGCCAACCAAATTGTCGGCAAGTATAATTTCTATGAGAAGAATGATCTTGAGATCAAAAAGGTTTGGGTGGAGGAAGCGTTACAATTAGCTTTGAACGGCGAATTGAAATTTCGCATCAATCATATAGTTGATTGGAGACGCAATTTCAGAAAGGACATTGAAGAATTGCGGAAGAAAGATGGGCAAGTTGTTTTAAAAGTTGAATCATATTGAGATTTTTTAGGATTTATGAGGGCAGCAATTTTAATTTTAAATAGAATTCAGTTTTTTTAGTTGATGCTTTATGGGTGCGGTGCGCATTGTAGAGATCACAGCATGTAGCGGTATTGCTTCAAGTGCCTGCATATATGTACTAAAATCCAATAATAACTCACACTACGAAACAATGCACCAAAAACATAGCGTGTAGACATTGTTTAGCGAGACAATGTGGTAAAAAAAGGTACGAGTAGTTATTTCAATACAGTTTACAACAGAATGTTAGTCGCAAATAATTAAGGGCCAGTTACCGTAATTACCAAATTTTCAGTATCGATGCAATCCAAGTTTGTTGCATCCAAGTTTGTTCAATTCAAGTATGTAGTTGTACTGCGGTGTGAGTAAATGCAAGGTTGATGAGCATTATGACTAATGTGAGCGGAGGCTATTTTGTTCGCAAGCGAAAATCCCCTAAGTATATTTCTTTGAGTCACGTGCCCTTCCAAAGCTTGATATAAGTTTAGCCGATTCATATACTCTTTACCGGCAGGGGCAGAGTCGGATAATCACGGGCCGCGGGCATCGGTAACGGCGCGAGTGTTTCAGGTTCTAATTTTGGATTTTTCCCGGCGTGCCACAGAGTTTAGCGCTGAAGGAGCGAAAAGGCACACCTAGTCCTATCGCGGGAGAAATAACAACATTGTTCCCAAAAAGGAAGACTTATTTTGTTTCCGCTTCACGATAGAGAGCATTGACAATTTATTCAATCTTTCTTGGCTCTGGGAACAAAAGAAAGATACTATCGGATTTTCCCACTTGTTCGGCTAAAATAAAAAATTTCAAATCCAAAGAAGTCGATCACGATCCTGAATTCGCCCTTACCGAACCTTTAGATGCACCGGTTAAAATGAGTTCCATGAGCGTTCACCACCTTATCAATAAATTCCTGAGTCAAGAGAAACCCATTGCCTTCCGCCATAAAAGCGATTTACCAGAGCCAAATTATACCGCCGCCACCAACGCTGCGTCTTCGCGGAGTTCGTTGCGGAGCTCGTTCGCTTCTCTGAATCTGCTCGATTACAACCCCTCAGTGCTACGCCATAAATTTCAAACAATACCTCAAAAGAATCCAGGGGAACATCCCATGACGCCTGAAAATGCTAGTCACAAGGCGGCGGCCGAACCTGCTGCTCATGCCCCGGATGCCCCGGACATCGTTCCGGAAGCGACACTTGTCTCCCTTTTCGGACCTGAGATGAAACACCTCCAAATCTCCACCCCCACGCTACAGGTAGCACTTCAACTAAGGGTGGAACAAGAACGTTCCAAGCAAGAGCAGATGCGGCTTGAATTAGCCTCTCGAAATCTTCAAATTATCGAGCTGGCTGCCAAGAATGACGTGCCGCCACATTTGATTCCAAACATGTGTGTGGGCAATGCTCCACCTCCCAAACCTCCTATTCCGGGGCCCAACATTGCAAATAATCTCACTCCCGCTAACCGTCATCGCTCACACCTGGGTGACTTCACTCAAACACCGATCCACAGCTCCAATAGCTCGCTACATGGCTCGCCCTTCATTGCTCATCAGAATTTGACGAGGAACTACGATCATTCAGACAATGCCAGCTTGGTTCCGCCGGCCAGTTTCCGAATTGGTACAGGCTCTTCTCGCTTCAATCAACAGCCACCAAATCAACATCTTCGACGCCCCCGGTCTCCGGCCAAGATCGGTGCTGCGGCTGTGGCTAGCCTAGCTAGCCCCGTGACCACATACGTTCCTACACAGCGTACACTTCCATTGCATCAGCGACACTTTTCTATGCCTCTGGAGGCATTACCCTCTTCTGTCCTGGAGCGTTCGCAAATGAAGGTAAAGTGTCAACCTCCACAATCTAACATTTATCCGAGCACTCCTGTGACTTCAAATGAAGAGACGTCAGGCAAGGTTTCTCTGATGCAGGTGAAACCATCTCCTGCCCAGCCGCTATATAAGCAGACCAAGAACAGCCAAGTGCCGTCGCAAGAGTCTATGACTTCATTTCAGCATGTTATTCAATTTCACCATTGGAAACCGGAGGATCCTGGGACTGAGAAACCCGAAGTCAGAAATAATAATGTGCAGTCTTTGACTCCCAGACAAGTGTATCAACACAAGCGTCATAAGTCCAACGACATGTCTGTCGATCTACTGAGCGATCCGGCTATCGCTGAATACAGACAAACACAGCCTAAAGTTGAGGACAACGAAGAGGATGTTTCCATGACGGCGAGTGATGCAGCAGTAGAGAGCCTGCTGGACTACACAGAAGCGAGACGTTTCTCAAGAAGCTCTAATAAGGGCACGGTGGACATTTTGTCTACGCATAGCGAGTCGTGATCATTTATTGATTGGAGAGGTATTCCTGATACGAAGCCCGAGCCATGACCTCGATTTCTTGAAGATCTAAAACGATCATGTCTTCACCGGTTTGAGTGTCGTCAATTTTCTCGAAAGTGATATCCGTTTTGCCGATTGAATCGAACTCTTTTTTGAAATCATAAGCAAATTGCCTGATAGAATTTTCTGTCACCTGATCACTCAAGATGTACAGGCAGAGATCCTCGAGGTAGATCTTGTCGTATACATAATAGATATCATGAAAGCGAAACAACTCTTTCAAATCGAGCAACAACTTCAACACCATGCGCTTACCTGCCCGAAGCGCATAGTATACGTCAGTCCAAGCCTTGGCAGAGAGCTCGTAGTGGCGGTGGAAAGGGTAGCAAAGAGACCGTCTATAACCGGTAATAATAGCCGATCTAAGGATAGTATCGTTGTTACTATCAGGGATAACGATTTGCGTGTCTAAACAGGCAAATTGCGGTAGGATTTTGCCAATGGTCCAAGCACTCTCGATATTGTGTTCTCCCTCATTCTCCCGAAGGTCAAACTGGTGGGCGAAAATGAGTGACAAAATCAACACATATATTTGCGGCTTATAGGAATCGTCCACCAAATAAGATTTCCGGGGTAACTGCATCATTTTTTCCTGCTCGTCCTTAGAAAAGACCACGGGAAAAAGAGAAGCTCTTTCAATTTCCGGCAAATCTCTTTGCTCTTTATACCACTTGAGAAATTGCTGTGTAGAGGGGGATTTCCAAGACATGATCCCTGAGTAAATCTTGTCATCGTCAGCTGAAGGATTTTGCTCCATGATGTAGTCGGCCGCGTAGTACTCTGGGTCGAACTTGATGTTTTCTTTGATTAAGCGCTCGATGATTTTATCATTAATTGAAGCACTCTCAGGATTTCCTACTTCATTGATATCGTTGTGATTGGTCATTGAAACCAGGATAATTTGGTTGTATGCGTTGTTAAAGCCGTACATTGGAGTAAGTGGCTCTTCCTGGATATCTTGCTTAATTTCCCAGTCGTGTTCCATGCCATCGGCTGCAATTTCATCTCTTGACTGATTAACCTCGTCTTCATTTGGCAGATTAACTTTAGTTTTCATCGACTCCTTGACGTCTAATTCCTCAATCAATGGTTTCGCTTTGACCGTCTCCTCCTTACGGGCCAAGAGTTTGGCAGTGAGGTCCAAATCCGAAAACTCCTGCCCTTTGACTTCTTTAGGTAGTTTAATTTTGACGCAGTCATTCTTCAGATCCAAATCGGCTTGAGCTCGCTCATCATCAACCAACAGATGTGAGAAGCGGAGCCGGAGATAGTAAGGTGGAAAGGAGAAAATGAAAACATTAGAATCGACCACCATTTCTAGAGCCGGCGCAGAAAAGCGTCCGTGTGTGATTTTAATGTTGATATGGATAAACTCCTCATCTTGATCCACGGTGAAATATGGCGTAAGCATTGATGTTATGTGATGTGGTGATGAGATGTGATGAGCGCGCAGCCAAAATGATTTGTGGAGTACCTGGTCACGGGACGATACTTGACGCTAAACAACGTTTTCGAACGAATCTTTTATCAGAGAGCTTATTTTCTCATATTTACAAACTAAGAGTTCTCGAAAAATTTATTAATTTGTGAATCAAAAATAATCTTTTCAACCTGAGTCTGCAAACACTTCGACTTGAAACATTTTGTGTGAGATCGATGATATCTATGTAATTTTCCAAACAAGCTGCCTAAAATCTATTCGTTGAATTTTTAGTGTGATAGTGCCACCAGTGACTTTTTTCTTGACCGAAAACATCACAGCATCATCAGCCTAGGAATTGACTTAATTACCTTGTCAGAAGAGCTAGTCACGTGACATGTTGGTAATGCGAGCGCTAGTATTCGAGCGAGTGCGATGACTTGACCCCAGCACCCTAATGCAAGAGTCACGAAACGAGCCCTTTGAAGAGCAAAAGATGTCCCAGGAAAATACACAACAACAAGCGGTTATAGGGAGTGAAGCAAAGTCAAGGCGAAGGTTCGTTGGCCGGAAAAAGGTTAGCGCTGATGGAAATGCTTTGGTGCAGAGACAAAAACGGCACATTGGTAGAGCCATAAACCAAATTCCCGAAGACATTCTTAATGATAAAGACCTTAACGAGGCCATAAAAATGCTACCTTCAAACTACAACTTCGAGATTCACAAGTGTGTGTGGAACATCCGCAAGAATAAAGCGTCACGTGTAGCGCTTCAGATGCCCGAAGGGTTACTCATCTACTCACTTATAATCTCAGATATCCTAGAAAGTTTTTGCAGTGTCGAAACCGTGGTGATGGGTGATGTATCATATGGAGCTTGCTGTATCGATGACTTTACGGCTAGAGCTTTGGACTGTGATTTTATTATTCATTATGCTCATCTGTGTCTCGTACCAATCGACATAACCAAGATCAAGGTTCTTTATGTTTTTGTCACTATTAACATTGACGAACTTCATCTTATCAACACTATCAAGAAGAATTTTCACCAGGGTGACCGCATTGCCTGCTTTGGTACAATTCAATTCAACCCCACCATTCACAGCATTGCCGGAAAATTGAGTGAAGAAGAGAAACCGATTTATATCATTCCTCCCCAAACTATGCCGCTTTCAAAAGGCGAGCTTTTGGGGTGTACATCCGCAAGACTAGACAGCAACATCTCGTCCATGATCTATGTGGGTGACGGTAGGTTCCACCTTGAGAGTGCCATGATTCACAACCCGGAACTTCCGGCATTCCGATACGATCCATACTCCAAAAAATTCACGCGAGAACTTTATGACCAAAAGCAGATGGTGGAGGTGAGGAAAGACGCCATTCAGAGCGCAAGAAACGCAAAGAAGATTGGCCTCATCTTGGGCGCGTTGGGCAGACAAGGAAATCCTCAAACACTTGATCGCTTGGAGGCCGCTTTTAAGGCCAATGGTGTGACGGTGGTCAAGATTATTTTGAGTGAAATATTCCCTCAAAAACTTGCCATGTTCGATGACATTGATGCATTCATTCAAGTCGCATGTCCGAGACTTTCCATCGACTGGGGATATGCATTTGAAAAACCACTTCTCACCCCATATGAGGCTATGGTGATGTTGGAAAATGACCAATGGATAGAGGATTACTACCCTATGGACTATTATGAGAAAAATGGGTACGGAAGGGGAAAAATGCCAGCTAGATAACCTCTTCAACACCCAACAAGGTCGAGACTTCTTTTTCTGTCCAAGTCAATAATTCTTCGTGAAGAAGATCCTGTACAATAGCCGAGAAGTGCTTATAGAATCGTAAAAATCTCGTGGTCGAGGCCAAAATGATCTCGTTGACTATGATAGGATTGTTGAGTTTCATCAAAGCCAGCTGTGTGTCCATAAGTGCGGTAGGAAGCACACTTTGAATTAAGACATTGACCTCAGAAATCTTTTCTTTGTTGAAAAGTTTGTTCTCTGTGATTGCCTGAAACAATGAGGTGTCAAAAATTTCGTCATCTGCGCCATCGTCATCTAAAGGACAAATCATGTTTGCAATATTATAATAATCTGTGAGTTTGCAATCTGCCAAAAGAGACTGGAATTGGTTTTTCTTGAGTTCTGTTGTAATATCGTTGATGATGTGACTCACTTCGATCATTTTGTCACTGAGAAGTGGGATAGGCATAATTTTCAGTATCACCAAATCCAAAAAGTTGAGTCTGCACAAGCTCACATCTCTTTTGTCTAGTGTTCCAGAAATCAGTTTCAAATGGTCGTTGAAGATTTCAATGGGATCATCGACAACCAACCTCAAAAATCGGGTATTTTCGTCGGGCGGGAAGTCCAAGATCGTATTGGTAGACATGGAGTCAATCATGGGAATCAAGTCTGAGTAATACGTGATGATCCATTCTGGAGGTTGTAGGTCCATAGACAAGTCAAATTTAGCCAGATTTGAATTCTTTATTGTGGTGAGTCTGTTGATCAACACTATGACAATTTTCTGCCTGGCCAATTCAAGTGATTCTTCAATTGCATCATACATTTTCAGGGCGTTTTTGATTTTGGCAAACATCAACAGGTACAACTGAAGATGGTCGAAAATCTGGTAAAGAGTGGGTAACTTTGTCTCGGATGAGATAATCAGGTCAATTTGGGATTTTGTAGGCTTAGCCAAAGACCGAAGTACTTTCTCGACAACTTCGCCAGTAGTGTTGGATAAATCTCTATTGCCTTTCAATAACCCACCAATAAACTCGGACTCGTTTACTGTCACGGAGTGCACATATGCCAACAAATCTGTGACAAAGCGTACTGGATCATGAAATGAGAAGTACACCGGACGAGATCCTGCAATCAGTTTTGCAGACGCCAATGTTTTCGAACTGTCTCCAATGACTTGGTTGTTGAACTCCTCGAGTAATGCGGAAGACCGAGATTCTGCAAAAGCTTCGATGACGTTTTCAAAAATGAGAGGTTTGTCTTGCACATAGAAGAGACATAGGTGCAATTTGGTCAATCTGTCGGGGTCGTTCAAAGAATAAGTGTTTGAAAGCGACTTATTGCAGTATTGCGTGATTTTGCGCTCCGCTCTGTTGATAAGTTCGTTATTCTGGGCTAGAATTTTTCGACCCAACTCGGGGTTATCCAATCCTAAAAGAATCAGACACGACTCACTAATTTCTTGAGCACGTTTTAGAGCCGCAAAGAAGTCCTCGTTGATTTCATTGGAGTCGAGGAGAAAGCGCTCGTACTCGTTCAAGACAAATTTTGCTTTAAAGTTGACAAGAAGTGATTTTTTTAAATTGAGAAGCGTCTTTTCGTTCATTAATTGCGTTGCCTCTTGACGAATTTTCGTGGTTGTAGTCAAGCTCTCTTGTAGATTGTCTTTGGTTGAGGTGATTAGGTTGTCCAACTCACGCACCTTATTGCCCAAGGTTTTCATCTCCGAAATGGGCTTTGCAAATTCGGAAAGCGTAAAGGAATAGGTTTTGATCAAATCCTTCTCCACACTTCCTCTCAAACTTTTTCGGGCAATGGATCCCTCCACTCCAGAGTCCACTAATGCATCCACATCCGGTAATTTTGCCTCAAGCGTCGAAAAGAGATCCCGTATAGCACTATCGCTGAGGTCTGGGTTGAGAGCCCGCCCTAACCGCTTGGACAAAGCTTCGGACCGAAAGTCACTGGCCAAGCCTGACTCATCGGCTAATCTTGATTTGGAGCCATCGGTAGATTTGTCGCTTTTATCAATCAGCAGAAGTGAAAGAGATGCGTATTCTTTTGCCACGTCGGAGTCTACATCTTTTGTTTCGGCAACCTTTGCAGGTTCCTCTGCTTTTAGGAGATTTTTGATATCAGTAAAATTCGTGAATCTGGCCCCAAAACTCTCGATATTGGATTTTAAAGGAATTGAGAGCGATGGCTGCGGAGAGGGTAGAGAGTCATTTTCGGAGAAGGTATCAAACGTCACGAAATCCATGTTGCCGTCTGGTGTAGGTTCGTGGAACTGAGCGCGACATACGCTGGTAAGAGAGGCACGGGTGTATGATCGCTACATGGTCTATGCAAAAGAACAGGACGATTTCTGACAATGTACAGCAATGAATATTTTCGAGCTACTTGGAAAAAACTAAAGTACTTGAATTGACAATAACTTTATAATGCCAAATAATTTTTTTTTTTTGGGTATATCATGCGTGTTTTTATAAAACAATATTAAATGTCCTGCAGATAAGAAAGCACACTTACTTCCTCCCATACTTTTAATAGGAAGTGTCACGTGGCAGAACTGATGGACACGAGAGTAATTTTCTAAGACTGTAGCGATTTTCAAAAAATGGGGAAACGAGCGTGTTCTCTAAATCATCTCCAGAATTTTGTAGCTGAGGCAGAACTGGCGGCAAGAAAGGTGCCATCAAAGGCGTTTTTGCGTAGGTTGCCTGGAGAAAATCACAGTCAAGTTCAAGCTCGCAAAACTTGGGATTCAGCGGCAATAAACATAATTCGGGAAAATCGGCCCCAAAAATTGGCACCAAGTGGAAACGAATGTAGTATGCAAACCGCGTGGCTAGTCTTCTGCATAGTGAGTACTCAATCCAGGTGCCTTGAATTTTCAAATATCCTCCTCGAACACGTTTAATACAGACATGTAAATTTTGTGGAGTGGACTCCAACAATCTCGTGATATCAGCTTTTGCATTTGGCCTAATTAGGCGTTGCATGAGCCGTCGTTGGTGGTTTATGGTATCTTGATCAATGCCATATTCAGGCCCATGGATTCCTTCCTGTATAGCAGCTCGCCAAAGACTAGTCAAATGCACCATTCCTGTACAGTAATTCCAAATGATGAACTGTTGTCCAATAGGATACTCGAAAACATGAAGACTTGGATTAATTGGGTCTAAACTCGGTGCACTGTATTTTTTCTTCTCAATTGTGGGGTAGATGTAATTGATAAGGCAAAGCGCTGGAGGCGGTAATCTGCCTGGGTGAGCATGCTGAATTGCATAGTTGATAATATCAGGCGAGAGATTGAAATTGCGTTGTCCCAAATTGGGATGATTGGTCAATTTCTTTCTTTTGGGCTCTCTTTGTGATCTCAAACAATGAATTCTACTAGAAGTCCTGCTTTCATGGAAAATGATTTTTTGTGGGGGTAACAAGGCCATTCGCGGGTGCAAATATGGGGCTCTAACGGTTGATTGATAAGCTATGGATTTGTTTTTCGAGTGGCTAGGCGTGGGCGAAGGTTGCGGCCATGATTGATAGTTACGGGAAAAAATAAAATTGCATTTGCAGTTTTCATCCTTGTGTTGACAAATTGGCCATGGTTGAAGGTAATGTTCAGTACAATGGCAATTCATGGATGTGTATTCCTTTGTATACACGCTTTTTGAGGTCATGTAAATGTCTTTTTGATTTTTGACAAAAGCCGAGATATTTTCAGGTGGCGAAAATGGAGGGAGTGTGATGCAAGAGTTTCTGGACGAATCATATGGTGTAATTTTGGGTAATTGAGTGCACATTTTAGGCTGCGACAGAAGAAGTGGCTTCGCAAGATATTTAAGTTATTTTTTTAAGGTAATAAGTAAAACCGCTTGAAAATTCATTTCATTGGCTAGCCTTTTTATGCACGTGCATCGAGACTTTCAAGGTCGAAATCGAACCATTGTCTTTTTTTTTTTGTTGAGCTAACTCCCCGAACCTTGGGCTTTTACGCTTATAGGTACCTTAATATGTGGCTCAGTCACCAGGTCCTGCATAAATGCCCCTCTTCTGCAGATGCGTGCTGAGGAACGTGACAAGTTGGTGATAATACGAAAGGGTTGGACAAAATATAGTTTTTCTTTTTTTGTGCGTTTCGTGTGGTTGCATTCACCTAATGCTTATTCAAATTTAGTATATGGATTTGCCGCTATGAAGCGTAAATGCCACTGGAACAACCCTGCATAAAAGACCACATGCGAGCTTAAAGTGAAAGATAGCTCAATAACAGGGAAAAGTTGCCCTACTCGGTTTTTCTGTGCAGGGGTACCCTATTGTGTTGGAGAATGGAAAGATGGAATGTTTGATTTTTGCACGTGCCCACATGCATACGGAGACACTCTCCACTTGATTAAAGCTAGTACTGTCACGATTTCGCGTGTCGAGATTCATGGCTCGATTGAAATGCGTTGAAGAGAAGCGCCGTGCATACAAAGCAGTTTTTAATACACTACTTGCATGAACTCACAAGATGTTCATAGTTGCACTCAGATATCAACAAATTTGGCTGCATTAATAACTGCATCTATTGTCTGTCTCGAACCGTGCATAAACGCGTGCTATGTCATTTCTCAGATGCATCTGGAACAATGGAGATGGCGAGATCTTCAATCACAAAATTGATCTATTGAATCCTAAATTAGAAATGAGCGTCAAGGTGAAATACTTAAATAATCAATTGAGATCAAGCAAATCGATTTGATCAATATGATAAATTTAGAATCTTGAAACAAAAAATTGCTAATGTATGAAGCAAATACAAGTCACTTGTGCCTTGCAGTAAGATTGTAACATAAACAGGGTCCAAACTAAAGTCGATTCATTTACGAATGACATCAATTTTTCGGTCATTTACTTTTATACACTACGTGCGGCTGTTGCAACCAGGTGATTTTGACGCTATGCATTTACTGATGGCTATTTTGGGAACTGTATTTATCAGTAATTTCATCGTTCAATTTAGGGAGTAAGAATTTTGAAAATTTCGGGATTTGAATAATTGAGGCCTGAAATTATCCCACGTTAAACTCCATAGGAGTTTTGAAGGAATTTTAGTTGTTCAATTGTCGAGACTAGCCCGGTCTGGTTTGACTTTTTTCGAGTGTCCTGCATAAAACCCAAAATCAGACGCACGGGATGCAGCTTTACCTGCAATTTCAGATTAAATACAGTACAATTTCAGAATGAATAAATATAGAATTATTAACTATGCACTGAGCCAAACTAATTTTAATGCACGAAACCGGGGAAGTGAAGTCGAAGTCATACACAGGAGAATTTGGTTTCGGTCTCGACGTCATGAGCTTAAAGTCAAGCTAACGTGTGCAGGTCCGGTGAGAATGGATGTCGATATCATGAGATAAATCTCAAATCCGAATCCAATCTTATCCTCAAACAAACCTTAAAAAAATTTGAATAGATGTATGCACTTTCTTTTTTCGAAACTCTTCCGTACGATACTTTTTTACAGAATCATCGAAGAAAACTTGGAATGGCTTTAGAAACTCTATACATTATGGCCATCAATTATTTAAAACTACTCCATACTTAGATCTAAAATCAAAATTTGCATGTGTCTATATGGAGTAATTGTCTACGAGTTGCTCTATTAATGGGAGCCAATCAAAGTTGTTCATGCAGACTTCAACTTATCGGCGACTGCATCCAAGAATTCAGTGGTGGTTACATAGGCCTCCCTATTCGACTTACCACAAGCCAAAGCCAAATCCTTGGTCATAATACCGTCATCCTGCACAGTTGCCACGGTGGCCTCCTCCAACTTTTGTGCAAACTTAAACACATCCTCGGAACCATCTAATCTTCCTCTTTGAGCAATTCCCCTGGTCCAGGCAAAAATGGAAGCAATAGAATTGGTTGATGTCTCCTTACCCTTTTGGTGCTGTCTGTAGTGTCTGGTAACAGTGCCGTGAGCAGCCTCAGATTCGTAGGCTTTACCATCGGGAGTCATCAAGGCTGAGGTCATAAGACCCAAAGATCCGAAACCTTGTGCAACAATATCGGATTGCACGTCACCATCGTAGTTTTTTAAAGCCATCACAAATCCTCCCTTGGATTTAATCATCTGTGCAACCATATCATCGATTAATCTGTGCTCGTACCACAAGCCCTTTTTCTCGAATTCTTGAGCGTATTGCTTATCGTAGATGTCTTGAAAAATATCTTTGAAACGGCCATCGTACTTTTTCAAAATGGTATTTTTTGTGGACAAGTACAATGGTAAGTTTTGTGCAAGAGCCATTTTAAACGACGAGTGGGCAAATCCGATGATGGACTCATCAGTGTTGTACATAGCCAATCCGACACCTGGACCTTTGTAGTCGTAAATTGTCTTTGTGATAGGTTCACCGCCAGATGCAGGCGTAAAAGTCATTTCTAACTTGCCGGCTTCTGAAACAACCAAGTCTGTGGCCTTGTACTGATCGCCGTGGGCATGTCTACCAATGACGATTGGTTTCTCCCAACCAGGCACCAATCTAGGGATTCTTGGAATGATGATGGATTCACGGAAAACAGTGCCTCCCAAAATGTTTCTAATGGTACCGTTTGGCGATAACCACATCTTCTTCAAGTTAAACTCGGCCACTCTGCCCTCATCAGGGGTAATGGTAGCACACTTGATACCCACTCCATACTCCTTAATGGCGTTGGCAGCGTCCACAGTAATTTGATCATCGGTTTTGTCTCTGGCCTCAATTCCTAAATCGTAGTATTTGAGGTCCACATCCAAGTAGGGGTTGATTAACTTATCTTTGATTCTGGCCCAAATGATCCGCGTCATCTCGTCTCCGTCCATCTCGACGATAGGGGTCTTAACCTGGATTTTATCGAGCGCCATGCGGCTGCAAGAAAACAGCCTGATGGCGGTTTTGCTAATGGTGGATCTTAACATTGTGGTTGATAATGACTCAGTAATTGGACGTTTAGTACGGCGCGCGAATGGCCGGTCGGCGCGAAACCGGGGGGTTGTGGTGCACGGGTGCAAAGGGTGGGTTTTTGGTGTACGGGGGTGCGCGGCCAGACTGGATTCGCACCTCTTCTGCTCGGGAATTCAGCGCCTAACAGCCGCATCTTCCTCCCCGTAGACCGAGACCACTAGAAGGATTGTCATATCCAGAATAGAAAACCTTGACGTTTTTCACCAATCCAGAAAAAGTCAAAGATTGGTAATAGTAAAATTACCATTCTAGAAGCCCAGGAAACGAGACCACAACTTATCAATTGTCAGGCTTAGATTCATTGGAACACCAACAAGTGAGAGAATCGAGTATAGGAAGGACTAATATTTGGAAAAGACCAGAAACTCAAAAAAAAAAAAAAAGAAACGGAGAATTGAAACCATCAGAGAAATCCAAAAAATTCTCACTCTGATTTTCTCCATCATCACAGCGGACAGCTCATATATTACTCATTACCATACATTTACACTATGGATGAAGAGCCATTCAATGGGCAATATTTCCAACATCTCCTTGCATCACTAACGCTCAATTCTCGAGCGTTGATTGTGGAATTGACTGCAATAGCAGAGAAGTATCCAGAGGATGCAGGATTCATGGTGGATCAGATTGAAGAACGCATCAACAAAATCCTCCCCAAATACAAGTTATATTCTTTTTACTTGATGGATCTGATAGTGAAGAATATTGGTAATCCATATAATGTTCTTTTCGCCAAAAACCTTTTCAAACTCTTCACCGAAACTTACCTTATTGTCGACGATACCAATACGCGGCAAAACTTGATCAATCTTTTCAAGACGTGGATGACTGGTCAAACTAGTGCTGGATTACATCTTTTTCCCCAAGAAACTTTGCTTCGGATCGAGAAATTTATCATTAAAGCCACCTCTTTGGCGCTGGATGGAGCTCAACAGGATGCAGCCCGTATAACACGTGATGTCATCCTACGGGAGGCCAATTACCTTCTTCAGTATATTATTGCCATTGATGGTGATCTTGAAAAGACCGTGATGCAGGTAGAGAGCCAGGAATCTCCAAATACGACTAATTTGGAGGAAGTCCGTAAGCTCCGCCTGCACAGAAACAACATCATTTTCGAAATTAACAGCATCAGTGAAAGAGTTATGGGCGAAAGAAAAGAGGATTTCGAAACTCGAAAAGCCGAATACTTACATCGGCTTCAAGAAATACGGAAAGACTTGGACCTGCAGGTAGAGCTACAGACATCGATTCAGAAGAAACTTCTTTCTTCGCCGCTTAAACTGGTAGAGCCACAGGTGGTTCCACAAATTCTGCTGCCTCGAAACATTAGCATCGACTTGTTTTTTGCTCAAGATGACGCTTTTCTTGCCTACGTTAAAGCATGGGGCCAATCTAGTGTGCAGTCCTCGGTGATTTTCGCCGAGGAGACGCCGCTGTCGCCGGCAGAAGTTATGATGGAAGCACTGGTACCAAATCCATCCGAGTTGGCTAGCAGTTTGGGCATTGACATTGAGTCTTGTGATTTTGATGAGTATAACTCTAGCATGAGTACTGCAGACAAGGACCTCGATTTTGACGACGACGACGGCTACGATCCGGAATCTACCATCATTGAGGAAAAGCATAGTCCGCCAACAAGCCCGCTACATGCAGGATACCACTATAAATCTAGTCTCAAGCGGCCCAGCTCGGGAGATGTGCGACCCGTCAAAAGAGTCCGTTTCGAGATTTAATGTGTATATAAGTAAGAATATTTTCTTAGAGTGGTAAATTAAAAGATTAGCGTATTAAGACTTAATTTTTTTTGAAAAAAAAAATAATCAAATTGAAATCATAAAATGTGTTTATAGTTAATAAGCGCAAACATAATCTCAACAAGGTTAGTTACTCATTTGAATCAGTATCATGAACCAAAATGATTTAAATTAGTATAAATGTCTACATAATGAACATCCCAAAATAGTTGAAAATCAAATGGAAGGTTATTGAAAGGAATGAAACTTATACACGGAATTTAAACCCACATTAGCAAATCAACTAGTCATGGAATCCTTAGTATTAATACCCCAATGTTTAAATGAAATGTGTAACATTCAGTATGCAGATAAATCAGTCAGAATATTCATTAAAACTTTTGTGACTGACCATCTAAAGTGCAGTACCAATGCTACCGAAACATCTACACCAAAGTTCAAGTTTCTTTATTGCTATGAAGCCGTACTTAGATGTTACCGGACTTTCTCATGTGCCAGTAAGCAGTCAAGAATGGGAAGGCAAAGAAAAAGCCGAAAGTTCCCCACCATACAAAACCGAAAGGAATCTTTCTGTCCTTGACCTTGAAAGGCAAGTTAGAGTAGATACCTTCCTTTGGGGTGCCGTGGATGCTATTCATGGAGATGGCAGAGGTCTTAAAAGTTCTGGTTCTAGCAGCAAATCTGCTTGGGGCTTGGATGCCAATTCTGGAAAGCATGTTGGTATGGTAAGAAGTAGTTGTGGGCGAAATTTTGGCGCGGATGGGGCCCGACACCCGTACACCACCAGATACCATAAATGGTCAAAAAATCGGTGAAACGAGTTAATTTGGGGCTATGGAGCAAATATTTGTTATTGCTTACGTGATACTGATTTATATTTATATCATATGAATTCATATTATGCTTAGAATCCAGAGAAAGCAGAAGTCACGTGGTCGCAGTTCATTATTCGCGCGCGCTCATTGGCCCTTAACCGCGCCTGTAGACAGGGAAAAAATCGTACCACCAACTGCTCTTTACAAATATGGCCATCGCCCCAATCACCGGAACCTTGAAAAGAAAAATCATAACCGATATCTCCATCGGATTCGTCATCGGATTTGCCATGGCCGGCGCTTACTGGCAATTCGAGCACAAGCCCATTGTGCAGAGAAGAGACGCTTTCTACGCCAAGTTGAAGGCTGAAAAGGAGGCCGAGGACTCTGTCTAGAAGTGCATACTGCTGTAAAGGTTAAGGAGTTATGACAGCGTTAGAGGAGATCTGAATACATAAGCTTATTGGAATATGTAGAGGGACTGCAGATACTCAGTTCTTGATATGTTGATGAGAGTTGATAAATTGATTAATTCTAATGATTTAGTGAACGTTGATATATTAATTGATCATTGATTAATGATTAATGGATCAAGTGTTGTTGATTATGAAAATGGACTGTAGTTGACTATGTAAGTAAACTGTTACCTAGCAGTCTAGCATACCTTTAAAGCCTCATAAAATTGGGCGTTATTGGTGATTTCAGATGTAACAATATACAACTTCTGATCCAACTTTTGTTGTAGATACTTAAACCCACTTATCTCTGCTCGGGTAAGCCCTCCAAGAATAACCACTAAGATGTACTGTTGTCTCCGAGATGCTGCAGTTTTGGACTTGCGATTATCCAGCTCATCGTCAATATTTAAATCAACCGTTTGACCCTTGAACATGGTGTCCATATTGAGACTTGCCCAATTGGGTCGTTTGTAGATATTGTTTGTGGGCCGGTATTTCAAGAAATCACGAAGATAAAGCGATTCCACAAGTCGACAAAGCAACGGAACGGTACCACCAGGTAAAGTGAATGAAGCTTTGGGATAATCCTTTATGGTATTCACAAGAAGCTCTTTTTCTTCGGGCTCGTCTTCTTCTGGGTGGAGATTCCAGAACTTGCTGATGAGCGTGTATGTGCTTTTATACACGTCTTGGCCTCCAGAAACTCCTAATAACATGAGATCATCGTAGCGGGAGGTAGAGAGGTCATTTGGAGCGGTTCCGGTCGACGGTTCCGCCGTGGTGGCCGTAGTAGTTGTTTCTGACTCTGAAAACCCAAAGGAGAAATTGCCAAAAAAATCGTTTCCTTTTTTATTGATGCGAATGATTTTGTTTTTGAGAAGCCCAACCAATGTAACGCTGGCGGCTAAGCCGTAATTGAGAGAAATCTGAGTTTCGATTTGCTCGAGATCTTTACCACGGATGCCGTCGTTAGTCAAAGAAATGAGCGTGATCATGTTGAGAATAACTTCACAAGGAAAGTTACCATTGAGGAAATTGGTGAGCGTTTTAAGCTGAGTCTTGTAATCTTGGTCGAAAATTTGATTCTGAGCCTCGAGCCATTTCTCTCTAAAATCATGTGAGTATTCCAGCTCCGTATCGTGCTTGATTTTACTCAAAATGCTTTCACTGAGTGAGGTGTGTTTCCGAATTAAATCCTGGGTGTGTTTGAGATTGCCCAAATTAGAAACTAGCTGACGAATCTCACTGAGATCCGAGCTGTCCTGCGTTTCAACCTCAGATTTGAGCAACCGTGCAAGTTTGTTGAGATTTGCCCCGATGGACGAAAAGTTGAGATCTTTGGCATTATCGAAAACTTCGTCACCGGCGAAAACAGTGCTGTTGTAGAATTCTGACAGTTTTTCACCATCTTTGTAAAGGTTCAAATCACTAAGCAAGCCCGCGTAGGTCATTGGGCTCAAGATCAAGGGAAAATAGTCGAGATTTCGCTCTAAAACAACCAAGTCGGTATTTGGCGAAAGGCTCTCTAAGAAAAAGTCCCGCTCAGCAGCAGAAAACGATTTCAGAAGATATTCTGGCACTTTCTCGTTTAAAAGAAGATTCACAAAAAGTGACGCATGATCGCCTTTAGCAAAGGCATTTTTAAACTTGATGAGATTCTTTCGCTCTTCAACCGACTGCACAATCTTCATCACACTTTCCAAGGTTAATGAGATACACTCAAGCGGATTGTTCAAATACAGCCAGAACCCGGAATTTTGGATCTGCAGCAGACTATTGGAAGGCAGGTCATTTGTACCAAAAAGACTAGTGTTTAAAATAATGAAATCTTCCACGAGAACTGGATTGGCTCGCCAATTAAGTAGCCGCACATTCGGCGACACTCGAAGCGTGACATTGAGATCCACCTCGGAACTTTTTTCAAGTAACCCATCCTGCACGCCAAATAGTTCCCTGTTCAATGTGTAATAAAATGAACGGCTCAAGTCCTTAACTATTAGCGCCACTTTTCGAGATGAGCCAAGCAACTTCCAGAGTTGCTGAAGCAGCCGCAAATCTTGTGAATCAGGTACTAAAACGATAATGGATTCAAAGGGGGCAGCAATGGCATCAAAATCATGTTGATTGGGCAATTCGTCCAACCATAGTAGCTGCAGAAACTTGCCTCGTTCTTTGACCACCGAAAACGGAGTAAGGTAGTTTAACAAGCTGGAAATGCTTTTCGTTACAATAAGAAGGTTCTGGGTCGTGTAGACTGCATCTAGCGTCGAGAAGAGGTTTTGTAGCGTTGCTTGGTTGAGCTGGTCCATAAAGTTGTGGTTAAGCGGGCGCGTTACATGTGCGACGTGGGCACTGGGTGCAGGACATCAATAAAGAACCTTTATGATATTGGTTAATTTTAGAGAAATTTCGAAGACTTGATTATATAAAAGAAAAAGGGAAGAAAATGATGAGGTGTTAATTGAAAATCCTAATTGAGATGGGTAAAAACAATAAACTCAGAAAGATGGATAAATAGAAGTTGTTTCTGATTATTAAGTGTAGCAAACTGAATATGAAGATTTTGACCGAAATTGTCCAATCTGGAAAGGAGGCACTTGCTGGTATCTGAATGAAATTTAAGAAAAAGAACAATCAACTGGAACGTGAAATCATCTGAAATTGCCACGTGCTAATTAATATCCCAAAAGGGATTCAATTTAGCAATACCTTAAAGAATAGGTGAATTCCTCAATGACTCACAAATTTTCTCCCTAGAAAACTGGCCCGGTTTTTTTGGGTATGGTAACTTGCAATTGAAAGTTTCTTCAATCTAATAAATGCAGGCTATAGAATCATAACCATGGATATATTACCAGCAACATTGATTTGCAGGTAGTAGGCACTGATGATACCATGAAGAACATATCCTCCAGCACCTCAAATTCCTTATTGGAACCGGGATTTTGCATTTGAAAACATCTTTTTAATAAACCTTTCTTTGGTAAATTAACAACACAAATGACTGATCATATAATGAAGACCTTTGACCATCTTTAAGTGAGTCTAGAACCAAAATTCCATTGTTTAAACCCTGGGAAATCATATAGAGCATGGAAAACAGCTCGCTTGAAAATAATTTGCCCTCGTTGAATATCTTGCCGTTGGTAAAGTTCAAACTGACATTTAGTATTGTAAGATGAAAGGTTTCTTGGTGAAGAGCCCGTTCTTTTCCACAAGACTCTTATCGGTGACGAAGTTTGAATCAAAGTAGAAGTTGACGAGATCAAATTCAGGGGGGGAATCACATTCAAGGGGGAAATCAAATTCAGGGGGGGAATCACATTTAAGGGGGAAAGGGAACGACCAAATTAGTATGGATTTTCTGAAGAAGTAGTCAAGAGGCGTGCGTGGCACAAATTCAAGCAATCAAGGTTATAGCCCGTATGTTGTACTTTGATGCTGTGGAAAATCACTAGCTCATATAAAGGTAGATATAAAGTAAGAGATTTCGAAAGGCAGGAATACACGCGCGTGATACAGCAGTCCTGCACAAAGAAGATCTTCCCTCCCCTCTCTATGCATGACGATTTCTGGAAGGCATAAAATTTAAACAGTTGCTTGATTGAACAATTGTTATTGGTTTAACATATATATTGTGAGTCCTGCATACAAGCCAAACAAAAATAATTCTAATTCCGATTCTGGTGAATTTTAAATCTGGTTGATGAGTAAATGGTAGCATTCTGAGACTCAGCTTTATGCAGGACACTGTATTAGATCCTGAAGTCCACGAGTACGGTGATATAGCAATTTTATCATAAAGTATACTAGAAAAGTATACTGTATGCAGTACTTTATGGCCCCAATAAGTTCAAGATAATATTGTACATTCAGTGAAGGTGTGCCTAAGAGCATTGCTTATGTGCAGGTCCAGACAACAGGCGTTTTTTCAGAAACACTTGTATTTGTCTTAAATTTAAGGCACAGATTTGTTAAGAAATAGTGAATATTCAGGTTGAAGTTGTAAAAAGAGTGTCAGCCAGATACGTAAAATAATTGTGCGGGACACGACCTATACATATCCACAATGGAAGCTCGTTAGTTGTACAATCCTTAAGCATCACTGAGTATGTTTTTTTTGGCATCTGATTCAGTATTAACAAGTATGTATTATGTAATGTGTAAAGGGTTAAATCTAAAATAATTATCATTCTAAAAAATCTCGAAATCCAAAATTTGTGTTGTTCGTACGATGAGTGAATCCTAACAGTTTCGCAAAATGAAAGTATTTCAGGTTGCTTCATTTCGGATACACCAAAGAAATTGAAGTATTTCAAGAAACTTCCGGTGGCCAAGCTGGATAAGGCACAAGACTGTAATTGATATTGACATCTTGAGATCGGACGTTCGAGTCGTCCCTGGAAGAGCTTTTTTTTTTGCTTTTTGTTCTGCCATTAAAGCATTTGATCTGCCACTGCATAAGATACTCTGGGTCCTGCACACAAGACAATCACAACTTGGCGTCCCGTTCAATACCGTTAAAATGAACCAAGCCTTCCTGCACGACAGTAGCAAAATGCTGACCTTTCTTGTTGTACATTTGGCCCTCGAGCAAAAAACGGTTGTTAACGACGCGGACTGCACGGAAGCCAAACGCCAACCAATCAGTGACGCTAAAATCATCATCATGGAAGTAAATCGAATGATCCAACGATACAGAGATGTAATGGGCCGCAGCACTTAAGTCAAGGTTGGGAATACGAAGCACACGAGCCAAACGAGTGGAAAAAATTGAATCAGAGACAACGCCGAGTCCTGCATACTGGAACTCTGACCGAGTAATTACCACATCATCATTTCCTAACCGGACAAAAAACGCCAATTTGCGATCTGCAGCAGGAATATTTTCCTCATGTTCCGTACCTTCTAATGAAACCAATTGCTTTGGAATTTTGTGATAAAGCATCCGAGATTTGGTCTTATAATCAATGGGCAATGCGTCAATGTCAATGCCACGCAACCATTCGGGGTAGGGAGTGGCAAAATGAAATGGCTTTTCTGGAACAGGCTCGTCATCGTCATCGTCATCGTCATCATCGTCATTGCCAGCGCCGTTCCGCGCAGCTTCCTCTTTTTCCTTCTCCTTCTGCATGTAAGCCTCGTAAACATCCACGCTTTTCTGGTACAGATTTCTCTTGGTTAACGACACCGTGGCCACAAACTTAAGGTCATCATCTTGAAATGCCTTAATGTTTCGGTTGCAAAAATTTTTTCCGGTGGATGTCGCTTCAACCTTCCAATCTAATGGCTTCTCGTCACTAACTGCCTTTAAAAATGAAGAGTGACAAGCATTTGGCGTAAAACCTTTAGGACTGCTTCTAATGGCCACTAAGATGCTTTGACCCACAATATTACCACCGTAAACTCCTTTTGCCGAGGGATGTGGCTTGGTTAAGGGGTGAAGGCCTGTGTACAGGTCGGGGCCAGTTTTCTTAACTTCAAAGAGATTTTCAAAGTCGGGCATGGGATTTTTTTTTTTTTTTGGATCTTTTGTATGGGGTTTTATAAAGTTGAAGTTTCAAAGAACTTAGTAGTTGATTTCGGTTTTGTTATGAAGAAAGTCTTTTTTTGTTTCTTTTGAAAGATGGAGAATTGGAAGATCTGAATGAATGAGAAGATCGGTAGAAAGATCGGTAGAAATCTGAATTGATAGTTTTGGTGGAATTGAAGGAGGAATCCAATAGGTTGTTTCAGGGTTGTTTCAGGGTTGTTTCAAGATTATCAAAAAAGAATTATCAAGAAATTGCTTCAAATCTAAGATCCCCATTTTTGCGGGAGAATGCAGCTTTTATATCGACTCCTTGTTCTCGCGAAACGGCAGGTTTAAGAGGGTTAGCCGCCGGTGCTTGATCGGCTTGTGATTTGGGCCGTGAGGGGTGTTTATACAGGATCAACGGATTATATACCATCCGCGGTAAGTGCTCGGGTGCCTTCTTCTGCGGTTTACATGCAGGGAACGATCTAGCGTGGCAGCGTAACGATAATAAGTTAATTCCATTACCCCACTATTTTCAATTTCATATGAGGTGCGTCTCGCTTCCTTGGAATGTCCTGCAAATAAGCATATCCATGCGCTATATGCAAACCAATTCAAACAAAAGTCAGTGTTAGACTAAAATTACATTGAATGAGTTTACGGGTCCTGATTGAATTATCAATAATTTCGTGTCTTTTATTGCATAATAATTTAAGATCAGTAACGTGGGATTTTTGAGTAGAAATTACCCAAAACGGAAAGAAGGTTCAGAATGGTAAAAGTTCAGAATGATAAACTCAGTCTCCAATCTACTGCACAATACTCAGATAAATTTCATTTTCAAATAAATATAAGTTCACCAAAATAAACCCACTTGTCATTATCATGCTAAAGTTTGTAGGAACCGAGCGAGTTGTCATGGATGAGTTTCAACGGAAACAAACAGAGGGCTTCCTGCAGAACAGAAGCCACCAAGCGACCGTCCAAGGTAAAATACAGACTGGACACTAAGACGCGATCATTGCTCAAACGTTGAAACTTGTAGTCCAAAAACATCCATTGCGTTGGATCAAAGTCCGTATCGTGGTAGTAGATGGTATGGTCCAAAGAGACCCGGAAAAAGTCTGTTTTCTTATACTCAAGCGTAGGAAAAACTGCTCTCAGAACTGTGCCCAAATAAAACGAGTCAGAAACATATGCAAAGTCGACCATTTTGGTCATGAGCTTGTTTTGGGCTTTGTTCACGTTATCGTTGACTTTAAAGAAAAGTCCAAACATCCGGTCTCCTGGCTCACCCTCTTTCCGTTTTTTGGTACCTCTGAATGTCTCGGGTAAGAGCACATGAGTCAAGTTTCCATTAGTGTGTTCTAGCGAATTCATATCATCGAGCCGGTCTTTATACTTGTAGAAAGTGTAGTGGGGTTTGCGCAGAAACTCGAAGGGCACCTTGGCCCGAGGATTGGCCTGTTCTTCTTTATTAAGCTTGGCAAATTTTTGTTTTCTCAGAAGGATGTTATTGTTGCGGCAGAATGACGCAATCATCGTGAAACACAATTGACTATTTTGGTAGCATTTGATGAGACGCAGGCAGAAATTGCGCCCTTCGGACGTTTCAATTACCTCATACCGCATCACAGAGTCCATCAGTCCAGCTTTCAAAAAATACAGATGCAACAGGTGGATTTCAAACTCGGGATCGGAAATCAGTTCCCAGGCTGCACGTAATGCCTGCGCCACAAATTCACCTCCGTAAGTTCCACGTGCATCGGACCTAAATGGTTCCAACGGATATTTGCCTAGGAATTCGGTTTCAGACTTCCTGATGAGACTAAACTTTTCTTCCATTTTGCACACCTGATCATTCTCGTACACATCCTTTAAACTCATGATGGTGTCTGAAATAGTCAATGAATCGATTTTCTGGTCTGGATCGTAAAGGATGTTTGGGATTCTGAAAAGCCTGGAAGATTTCACTTGGTTCAATTATCAGGCAGTTAAGACTGACGACAATTGGAATGATGGTTTGAAGGGCGGACTATGGCTTTTATAGCGCGCGTAAAGGGCCGAGGGTTCTGCCCCACGCGCGTGCGCCTCGGCTAAATCCTGCACATACATAATCAATTACCAAGTGAGTAAAACCACACACTGCATTTAGACCAGTTCTCCAACGTAGAGTCCTTTCCAACCCATTTCTGACTATAACCTAAATCGCTTTCCAGTAGTGGCAGGAACACCTGGCCTCATGAATGTCAATCCTTCCTGCACAAACGTCGCCACACAATCACCGTTTTTGTTGAAGAAATGTCCCCTCACCAAAGTCCGTTGATTGCTGGATATTCTGTATTGGTAGGCCAAAGTTAAGTAGTCGTTGAGCACGTCAAAACTGTCGAAATCATCCATATGAAAATAAACGTTGTGGTCAAGTGACATGGCTTCATAGTGAAAAATGTGCATAGCGTTGAGTGTAACCTTCATCACGTGTCGCGCATCCTTAGTCTCGTCGTAATCCTGAAATGGATTGTCTTCTGATGGATTCCATTCCATATGGAGTGCACGCGCCATGGTGGTGAGGATTGCGGCGTCCGAAATGTCCGCCAATCCAACATAATTGAATTTTGCATCATCAAACTGTTGTTTTTGTGGCTGGTGGAGTTTGCTCCAGATTGTGATCCACCGTTCTCCTGGCTCTGTTTCTTTTTCTTCGGGAACTAGGGTGTAGTCGAGGAATTCGTCTGAGTATGCGTTGTTGATGAAATCAGTGTGGATGCATTGGTGAAGCTGAGACGGGTTTGGGTACTTTTTCATGAGTGGCGGAACTATACTTTTATTGAATTCGCCATTCTTTTGATCACCATTAGCTCTTTTGTCATTAGAATTGAGACCCTTTTCTTTGTCACTCTTTTTGACAAGAGAAACTGTTGCCACATAAGTCACCTTTTCAAGCTGTACCACCTTGATTTGCCGCTTACACATGGCTGGCTCGTCGAGAAGATAGTCCACCTCGTACGTGCACGGAATCTTAGCATTTCCCGCTCTGAGGAAATGGGAGTGAGCAGAGTGAGGTACGAATCCGGGAGCTGATTCCATAGCCACTAAGAGCATCTGTGCAAACGTGTGACCACCATAGGTTCCTCTTGCACCTTGAATCGGCAATCTGAGCGGGTGTTGACCTTTCCAGATATTTTTGTTGATCTGGCGGACTGCCATTGCGCTTTCAAAATCAATGAGCTGTTGCAGATTCTCGGAACCATTCATGAGCTGTTGCAGATGCCCAGAGCCATTCATTATCTATTTCTTAGATTTGGGGTCAATCAGGTAGATATCTTGATTGAGTAGTGAAGGCCGCATTTTCAGGTGTTGGGTGGCTTTACCCCACAGACGATGGCACGCGCAGGAAACCCGTACCTCACAATCACATGCTGTTGAATTCAAATGGTAGAGAATGTGAAATTGGAAAAAGTTAAAATCAAGCTGAGATCAAAACTTTAGCTGAAATCAAAGCTCTAGCTGAAATCAAAGCTCTAGCTGGAAGAAGGTGCCATAATAGACTAAAGGGAGTTTTTAGGCAACTTGTCTCGTTGGATATCATTTTCCATAGGACGACTAATTAGAAAAACCTCTCTGCATGAATGAGTTTCCGATGTGGTATGATGTTCTGTAATGCAATTTCATCCTCCACAGTCGTGTCACGCACACGATGGATAATCCCCGAGGAATTGTTGGTTTGAGGATATTTGGGAACCACTAATGGTGTAGAAGTTTGATTGGAAAACACCCGTTGTTTCATAACAAATGCACTATCGTCCTCATCTTTCAGAAAGCTCTGATCCATGGTAGAGAGACCAATGAGCCTTCTCTGAGATTCCGTGAGGGGTAAATCCCAGCACTGGTCTTGAGGCTTTAGTAGCTTTAAAAGGTTCAAGACAATCACTGCTACCAAAATCCACTGCAAATGAATCACATGCGTATAGGCTTTGGAGATGGCAAACCTTCCGTATTCAGCCACAGAAGTGGCCATGAGACGTGTCCACCATGTGTTTCTGTAGACGGTGTTGGCGTCATAATATTTGACACTATAGAGCTTAATGGCATAGTTTAGCAATAAGAGCGATAAGTGCAAAAGAAATAACCGTGCCACATTTAGCCATAGTGTCTTGAACTGTTTTTCTTTGCTAACTTGTCTCCGAAGCGCTTCTTTCACCACCGGACTGGTCCATTGTCCGGAAGCCGTTTTTGCATTATAGTCGATGTCATCGTCATCGCTAATTTCATCGAGATGGATGTTACTTACGCGTTCCTCGGAAATGATGATCGGATTGCGGCTTTTCTGAGGCACGGGTGGAGGAAGAAAGTCCTTCAGAATCGTGGCGCCATTGGAAGATACAGATTTGAAAAATAAAATATCTTCGCTGGCACGTTTCTGGTTTTCTCGGGCAAAAAGTGCATCTTGTGCTGCATTTTCACGATTGATTTTCAAAGAGCCGTTGTCTTGATAGTTGGATGAATGTTGGAAAGCATTTTGGCATTTAGGCATTTGTAGGGAATTAAACCCGCCCACTGGATTGTTTTGCATTTTGGAACTTGAACTTTTTATGAAACCAAAGGGGGATTTGACTCTGTGCACAATGTCCTCTTTTCTTGCACTAGATATTAAGGAAATGAATACTAAATGAT
This sequence comes from Metschnikowia hibisci, assembly GCA_002374725.1. Lineage (NCBI taxonomy): Eukaryota > Fungi > Ascomycota > Pichiomycetes > Serinales > Metschnikowiaceae > Metschnikowia > Metschnikowia hibisci. The sequence continues at coordinate 948,300 of NLAP01000001.1, read as the reverse complement.
ATCGGATCGAATACCATCAGTAATAATTTTTGTTGTTAACAGTGCGCACTGCGTACAGGAATACATCCTTAACAAATGTAGTCCATATTGAAAGTCGCCGAGCAATCTCTTGGAAGGGGAATAATTGTGGGTCGTCCATGTGCACACTGGAATGGCAAATGACAGCTCTTCAAAGAGTTGACAATGTGGTGGATTTCTTCTGCAGTGAGAGCTTGGCCAAATTTTACGCTCAGCCGACAAGCACGCGTAGCTATTGCCTCGAAAATGTAATCTGGAATGTTTTTAGTCGCCATGAACCAGTTGGGGTGAACATCAAGTTTGGCAGAGCACTTATAGCGAAAATGCTGTAACATCTGATTTTTCAAGTGGGACATTGGCGATCTGCAAAGGTAATGGTTAAGGTGCGTGATCATGAGGCGGTCACGTGCCATGCGATAGTCAATGCCAAAGGAGATGAATTGTTGATGGTTTCGTTCAAAATAATTAGCTTGGAAGGCATTCAATGGAAATCCGAGATGGCTTTCCACAGGCACACGTAAGTCAATGTCAGGATTGGCAGCCATTTCAATAAATTCCTTCAAAAACGTCTCTAAACGCACCCTCTCATCACAAGCATGAGGATCAATTGCTAGTAGCTTTGTTCCACTCAGAGCCAAAATAAACAGATTATTCACTTGAGATATGATGCGTAATCTCGATTCATCGAGATCGGATTTGTCAATGGTAATGTCGCTTTGGAAGTATTTTGATTTGGCTTTAGCAAATGGAACGACACACCTTTTTTTTCGTGGCAGTGGAGTAGGCTTATAGTGAAGCAATTCTCGTATAGTTTCAAGGACCGTTGTCCAAATCTCCGAAAGATTATCAGAATGCTGATGTCGAATACTGATAAAGTAAGATAATTGTTTGGTCGAGGGACTGAGGATTGTCAGCAAAGAAGCTTTTAGCTTCTGTGAGAGAGACACTTGTTGACCATTTAAGTAAAAAAGTTGCGTTGACTTTTCCGAATCACAAAAGGCGCCTTCAAGATGAAAACCTATGGTCAGACTTTCAAAGTGCCTGGATTCGGCACCCCCAAAGAGATCCACAAAGAGGGTTTTGGGCTGTGACTCTGTGTCAAAGGACCATTCCAACCCTTGCTTGAAAATAAAACCAAGCTTAACGTTAAGTGACGGTTTCTCCACAATTCTGGAAAACACCATTCTCTTCAAGTAATGCTCTAGCTTATCCCTCTTAAGATTTTGCTTGACGTACTTCGATCGAACAGGCGTGTGACAAAATAGACGACTGACAATAATCACTGTTCCCGAAATTGGAAATTTGATGCTAAAGTAATCCATCAAAACATTAACTAGGGAGGAATTGGCCGAGCTAAATGCCACATTATTTTCTTGATGGGTAGCAGAAGCAATAACAAAATTCGAACATAAACCAAGAAGGGTGCGAATGGAGGCCCCTTTATACCCCGTGAAAGGAGATGCGTCTTTGTGACCATTGGGACAAGAGTTCCTATTTGGTAATTTTTGCCCATGCGTGATTTCCGGGGGTGGGTGCGTGCAGCATGTCTCGAGCGTCATTTCTGCAATTCTTGCATCCAGAGGCCTCGGATCTCCCTTTACAGAAGAATTGAGGCATGAATGTTTCAGCTTTGGCGAATATAAATAGGGCTGCAAATCCTCCTCTATACCCCTATCAATAGCTATATTTTCAACGCCACTCCCTTTTGAAGCATTGCTGTTTTGCACGCCATTGCCGTGTACAAAGCCGTTTTGTATACAGACTCTGCTGTGGCCTGGTAACTCATGACCAGCTATAACTGAAAGAGTTCTTTCATCAATTCCTGTCCCATCATCTTCAACACATACACTGATGGATTCGATGTCTATCTTGATGATCACATTATTTGCACCTGCATTGATGCTGTTTACCAATAGAGCTTCGACAACCGCTTGGACCCCATCAAAATTGGCATGTGATGTTAGTTTGTGGGTTGCATCAGCATCTAAGAGGTGTATTGAATTCATTGCATGATGACTTTCTTGTCTTATCTGATAATGAAAGTTGTGTGAGGTTCGCGGGCTATCCGAGATGTGTTGGTACTGCAGGCTCAACGGCGCTTCAAATTGTACCTGGAATCCAAATTAGAACAGGTTGGGTCGAATTTGTTTGTAAAAATACAAAACAAAACCGGTTCCGGCTTTTCCAGTCTCTTTATAAGTTTCGACTCACAAGCGTTGTATGCACCACCGGCATCACTCGCTCAGATCGGACTTCACAGCATCAACACGAAACCAATCAAATGAGCAAGTCACACGAGAGAGAAGATCATCTTCGAAAAGGCTCTGAAATTTCTCCTGTTCAAAGCCTCATTGCTGGGTCTATCTCTGGTGCAATAGCAAGGCATGTACTACAGCAACTATTCTGATCCCATACTAACATCACAGAGCAGTGGCTGCACCGTTAGACACCCTCAAAATCCGATTTCAGTTGCTGCTGTTACATCATGAGCATCAAACAGGGTCTCAGATAGTGTTCAACCTTTGGAAGAATGAAGGCTTAAAGGCGTTCTGGAAAGGCAATGTCCCCGCTGAACTACTTTACATTATTTATGGAGCCACCCAATTCACCGCATATTCAGTCTTCAACAAGCAATTTGCTCAAATACAAGATTCGGTGGGTATTTCCCTAAGTCGGCCCAGTCACTCCTTTTTTGTCGGATGTGCAACGGGCGTGGTCAGCACCGTCATCACATACCCATTTGATTTACTTAGAACACAATTGGCGGCCAACGATACAAAATCTTTTCTATCCATGTCCGGTACGTGCAAAAAAGTTTTTAAGGAGAAAGGAGTGGCTGGATTCTTTATCGGTATTAAGCCTACTCTCGTGTCCATGTTGGCCACCTCGGGTGTTTTCTTTTGGTCTTACTCCTTATCCAGGACGGCATTTGAGGATCTTGAAAAACGCACCGGACTTCAACTTTGGGGCGTCGAGGCAATGAGTGGACTTGTGGCTGGCGTTTCGGCTAAAGCTCTTACTTTCCCAATGGATACTTTAAGAAAACGGATGCAGGTAGCACAAAACAACCGAGCTATTGAACTTTTCATGAGTCATTTGAAACTTTATGGACCTCGAAGTTTCTACAGAGGTTTCATGCTTGGGTTAATCAAAACGGCGCCAACCAGTGCCGTTTCGATGGCCATGTACGAATACGCAATCACTACTACTAGTCTTGTTGCCGAAGCTCTATAGAGATTTGGGCTAGCCCGCTAGCAATCTGAGTTTTAGAGACTTGAAACACTGGTTTTTCAAATTATGGCTAGCTGCCAGAGATTTTGGAGAAAAAAATCTCGTCATCTTGTATGGAACCAGAGCCATCATCCTCTTGGTTATAATCATTATCAGATCCATCTGCTGAATTCAAAAAACTGGGCTCCAAGTACTCGATGGATTTGGTGAGCAGTTTGGGCAGAATGTACTCCAATTCTGCTTCCAATATTGGTGAGCCCGAATCTTCAATCGGCTCTGCTGGGCCATTGTTGCCTGCATGAAAATGGAGCGAAGCAGAACTCAGAATCAAGTTGTAGATTCTGAGATCTTGCCGTGGTTTTTCCTCTGGCTCTAAAAATCCCGGCGACTGAGATGCCCCAGGGGTTCCTGTATCTTTGTCGATTATGATCTCCAGTTTAAATTTAGACTGAGGATCTGAATGAAGATTTGGCCCAGGCAGTAACCTGGAATTATTGATTTTCAGCTTTGAATCTTTCGTATCCGGAAGTTGTTTCAACTGCTTCTGGATGTATACAGGAAGCGTCTGTCCAACCAAAGACTTTCTTTTCTGCAATGAGGAAGGTCTGTTATCGGAAGATTGTGCTGGAAGTGCAAAAGCTTTAACTTTATCATTCTTTGGGAGGTTGGCATCTTTATCACTCTTTGGGAGGTTGGCATTCTGCAGTAGCGACCTGAAACTGAACTGCTTTCGAGATTTCTTGGAGTCGCGGATGGGCTGGTAAGTCGTGTCCATGTTGGTGACTTTAGTCAGTACCGAGACGTTTGAAATTGATGTTTGTGGAGGTCGACTGAGAGAAAGTCTCTCATTCATTGGAACCGTGAGCTTTTCAGCAAGACGCGGAGATTCATCAGGTATTGAACTCAGCATTTGCACTTGAGTTTTTCGCAATTTCGTGCTTTGTGGTTCTATCTGATTGACATGTGTTTGAGTATGAGTTGATTGGGGCTTCAACTGAGATTCCCGAAATTTCAATGTTGGAGTTTCCTGTGATCCTGGTACCAGTTTTCCCTCCTGCTCATTTTGTTCTTGGGTGTCTTTGAATTCTGTTAGATTCAAGCTACCAATGAGTTCGTCAACGGTACGAAAAATGTCAGACTCAGGATTGGCATTTTGCAATATGTGGTTCTTGAATTCCGGAAATTCGTCGATCCACGTTGCACCTCTGATGAACGACTGGAGATGTGTGGGGTCCATAACGTGTTGTTATCGCAGGTGCTGCACTTGAATGTGCGGGTCACGTGGCTTACAATTTGTGTGATGCTACGTTCATTTTCGATAATTCGAAATAAAAATGTCTGAAGGGTTTTATCTCCAGTCACGCATTTGGAAACTCGACCTTTTTAACTTGCCTGTTGGAAAATCGGATCAATTAATGTTTCTGTCAGCTGCTCGAGAATCCCCTGTCCTGCATACAACGGAAGCATCCTATCCCGTCCAGCTATATTAGGATGTACCTTCACCGTGTTATCATCAACAGTTGTCAAAAATGGTTCATAGTGTCCATAAAACTGGACGCTTTGGTACAGGACCTGTTTCGAGTGGATTTTGCCCCAGCATCTTTGGAAAAACCCTTTTTTCTGGGTACATATGGTATATCCGGCCCGCTTTTGCAGATGTTTGCTTTTATGGATTACCCCGTTGCAACGGCGAATGAAACCTTTCAAAAATGCCTTAATTTGAGTAAAAGCGTCCTTTTTTTTTCCTTTCAAAGAGGTGTGTGGGTCATGAGTCGAGCTATATGTTTCCATAAATCCAGCAAAGTTATTACCGCTAACATAAATGGTTGAAGCTGGGTAACTGGAGCCCAGTGGTGATGGATAATTGGCGTCATTCATCATGATAGAGAAGGTGATGGACTTGGGTTCGTGAAGGTTCAGAAGAATTACAAAAAGGAATCCGGAATTCAAATATCAGAATTGAATTATGGTAATTCAAATGTTTCTGGACAAGAAAAATTTCAGGGCCAAAGTCAAGTTAAAGTACGAGTTGAAGTTTTTGGTGCAGAGATTAAAAGTTGAGCTCCAGAGCAGAAATGAGAGAGACTTTGCCGAGCTAAAAATCACTCGAGCTCAAATTGCAATTTCGACTCGGCCTTGGAGTGAATGGTCAAACTCTAAATTTAGCAATTATAAAGGAAAAGTTTGGAATTTGGTGTGAACAAATTTTCAGGTGTCTACTCAATTTGTGCTTCGAAACAGGGTTTTGCACTTTCATTCGTTATGCACTGGGCCAGATATGTGGACGATCTGCGCCAAGAAGCACGAGGAGTCTTTTCTGCAGGAATCGAAACACTCAAAGCAATAATTTTGGATTTATTAAATCAAAATTCGAGAAAGCAAAAGCAAGAATGGGTTCTAAAATAATCCAAGCTGAATAAAGTCTCTTGATGTTATCGCCCGTGACATTCACGTGACCGGCGCCGCGCACCCGTGCCCCAACGCGGCGCGCGCAAATTTCGCCTTCAACTTCTTCCACTACATCACCAAATGTCGGAGATCGTGCACAACTCGGCAATTACGAGAGCACAGCTCTTGGCACCGAAGCCTCTTTCGGCTCGATTGTATGTGTGGCCTTTTGGTATCATTTACCCGGCATTTCTTCAGGTCTATTTCAACCATTATGAAAAGTACATTGGCGGTTCCGAATGGACGTCGGTTTATATTATGGCACTTGTGTCGCTCCACTTATTGGTTATGTTAATTCCTCAATGGAATATTGACATCAAAGCTCAAATGGACTTTGTTCCTGTTGGGTCTATTGAGGAGGCATCGCATGTGAAGATCACTCCAGCGCCTAATTCGGGAGTTGGCGAGATCTGTGAGATTCAGCGGGAAATTTTTCCTGGGAATGAGAAGCAAGTTTCTTTTAGTTATCAAAAGAGACGTCATTTGCTTGCGGACGGCAAGTTTTCACCTCCAGAGTTTAAGATTGACGAATTGCCCGAGTTATCGTTTTTCCAGAATCATCGCGGATTGTCAGGAGACTTGAGCAAAATGGTGAGGAATTATGGATTAAACAAATTTGACATTCCAATTCCGTCGTTTCTTGATTTGTTTAAAGAACACGCGGTGGCGCCATTTTTTGTTTTCCAGCTTTTTTGTGTGGCCTTGTGGTTTTTAGATGAGCAATGGTACTATTCGCTTTTCTCCGTTTTCATGTTGGTTTCTTTTGAGATGACCACCGTTTTCCAGCGGAAAACTACCATGACGGAATTTCAGAGTATGGGAATCAAGCCTTTTGATATTTACGTGTTCAGAGATGGAAAATGGGTGCAAATGCAGACCGATCAGTTGTTACCTGGAGATATTGTTTCTGTTACGAGAACTCACGATGAAAGTGCCATTCCCTGTGATCTTTTGCTTTTGGACGGAACTGCTATCATGAATGAAGCCATGTTGTCAGGAGAATCTACGCCTTTGTTGAAGGAATCCATTAAGTTGAGACCAGCAAACGAGTTCTTACTGCCTGAAGGCTTGGATAAAAACTCTCTATTGTTTGGTGGAACTATGGCTTTACAAGTGACTGGTCCTACCAATTCTAACCTTCCTGCTGCTCCTGATAATGGAGCTTTGGCGTATGTTTGCAAGACTGGGTTCGAGACTGCACAGGGCTCTTTGGTTAGAATGATGATTTTCTCCAGCGAACGTGTTTCAGTTGGTAACAAAGAGGCTTTCTACTTTATTTTGTTTTTGTTGATTTTTGCTATTGCCGCCTCCTGGTATGTTTGGGTGGAAGGCACGAGAATGGGCCGGATCCAGTCGAAATTAATTTTGGACTGTATTCTTGTTATTACCTCTGTTGTGCCTCCGGAATTACCTATGGAATTGACTTTGGCAGTTAACTCTTCGTTGTCGGCATTACAGAAGTACTTTATCTACTGCACAGAGCCATTCCGGATTCCGTTGGCTGGCCGTATTGATGTGTGTTGTTTTGACAAGACGGGAACTTTGACTGCCGAAGATTTGGTATTTGAAGGTTTGGCCGGCTTGCAAGAAGGTCTAATTTCCTGTAAGAAAGCACCTGAAACCACCTCTTTTGTTTTGGGTTCTGCGCATGCCTTGGTTAAATTGGACGATGGTGATGTGGTTGGTGATCCAATGGAGCAGGCAACTTTGAAAGCCGCCAATTGGACTGTTGGATTTAAGGATGTGGTCGAAAGAGATGGTGGGAAGGAAAAGATTAAAGTTTTGCGCCGGTTTCAATTTTCCTCCAGCTTGAAAAGATCCTCCGCCATCACCTCCATTTCTTCGGTGAATAAGAATTTCGTGGCAGTCAAAGGTGCACCAGAAACTATTAGATCCATGTTGGTGGATGCACCACAGAATTACGAGGAGTGTTTTAAATCCTACACCAGAGCAGGATCGCGAGTGTTGGCTTTGGCCTACAAATATTTGGAGGGCAATCAAAATGTGACCAAACTTGAGCGCAAAAATGTTGAAAGCGAATTGAAGTTTGCTGGATTTATTGTGTTTCACTGTCCACTTAAAAGTGACGCTGTGGAGACCATTCAGATGTTAAATGAGTCTTCTCATCGTTGTGTGATGATTACTGGAGATAATCCATTAACAGCGTGTCACGTTGCCGGCGAAGTGGGAATCACCACCAAAGAAGTGCTCATATTGGATGCTCCCGAGGATCATCATGATGTTGATGAGGAGCACAATTTAGTTTGGCGCAATGTGAATGAAACCACCGTGATTCCATTTAAAACAAAGGATACTTTTGACTTTGAATTATTCAGGAAATTTGATATCTGTGTTACTGGGTATGCTTTGGCTAATTTGTCTGAACATCCTCAAGTTTTGGACCTTTTAAAACACGCATGGATCTATGCCAGAGTTTCTCCTGCTCAAAAAGAATTTATCTTGACTTCTCTCAAGGATATGGGCTATAATACACTCATGTGTGGAGATGGAACCAATGATGTTGGAGCTTTAAAACAAGCACATATTGGAGTGGCATTATTGAATGGTACTGAAGAAGGTATGAAGAAAATTGCTGAAAATCGCAAGATTGAAACAATGAAAACTGTTTACCATAAGCAGGCTCAACTTTTGGCCAACTGGCAAAGACCTCCTCCTCCAGTGCCTGCTCTTATTGCTCATTGTTACCCACCTGGTCCATATAATCCTCATTACTTGACCACTATGGAAAAGAGAGGAGTTGAAATTACTCCGGAAATGAAACAGACGGTTGAAGTCGCTATGAAAAAAGGAACTCTCCCCATTGAGTTTGTCAAGGATGACGCTGGAAAGGTAAATGCTTCCACAATTGCAGATGGGTTTTTGAACTCGTTGAACGATGCAGATGAAGATGAGGTTCCAACTTTGAAATTGGGAGATGCCTCTGTGGCCGCTCCATTTACCTCCAAATTGTCCAATGTTTCTGCCGTCACCAACATCATTCGTCAGGGTCGTTGTGCTTTGGTTTCAACCATCCAAATGTACAAGATTTTGGCGTTGAACTGTTTGATTTCCGCTTACTCTTTATCGGTGTTGTATCTTGCCGGAATCAAATTTGGCGATGGTCAAAGTACTGTTTCTGGAATCTTGCTTTCCGTATGTTTCTTCTCCATTTCACGGGGAAAACCACTCAACAAATTGAGTAAGGAACGTCCTCAAGATGGAATCTTCAACAAATATATCATGGGTTCAATTATGGGACAGTTTGCCGTTCATATTGTCACTTTGATCTATATCACTCGTGAAATTTATCTCTTGGAGCCCAGAGAGGCTCAGGTGGATTTGGAAAAGAAATTCTCCCCATCTTTGTTGAATACCGGTATGTTTTTGCTTCAGTTGGCACAACAGGTGTCTACATTTGCAGTGAACTATATTGGTTTGCCATTTAAGGAAGGAATTAGAGACAACAAAGGAATGTTTTATGGGCTTGTTGGAGTTGCAGGTTTGGCGCTTATTGGTTCCACTGAGTTTATGCCTGAGGTTAATGAAGCCATGCAATTTGTGCCCATGGATACGCTATTCAAGACCAAGTTAACATCTTGTATTGTCATTGATTTGTCTGCTACTTGGTTGATTGAAGTGGTTTTGAAACACTTGTTCATGAACTCTGGTGCTGCTGACATTGCCCAGAGATAGAATCAAATTTGAAGCTGATTTTCGGATTTCAATTCCGCCAAGTCTTTGTCTCGGTCGAGATCACGAATCTTAAGTGCTTTAATATCTCCAGCAAGTAATATCGATACTTTGGTCGGTAGTGAAGATGATATGGATGTGAGCACGTCACCCACCTCTTTATCACTTATAGAATGCAAAGTGGAGTCTTTAATGATCGACACGACTTTCGGGAACAAGTACGACTTCTCATCTGATCGTGTCATCTCGTAGAGAATCTCGTAGACTGCACATACTTTGCTTTGGATGTAAGTAGCATAGCCAGATTCGGGACTCTGGGCGTTTTTTTTGGCTTTTTCTTTAAGCTTGATCCTATCGAGAAGTGAAAGTCCTCCTTTAGGCGTGTCTTTGAGCGTGAACCGCCGCGTAGTGTTCGCTAGCTCTGTCCGGACTTTCTGGACCTTGTCACGTGATACGGGAAGATGTGATTTTACATCACGAGTCGTGCTTCGAGGCACTACTGCCATTTCCTTTAGTGGATTTTCCTTTGCTCGTAGTTGAGCCAGTGATTGAGCCAGTAACTGAGCTTGTGTATTTCGCTCAAACTCTTCCTTTCGCTGTTCCAACGCCCCACTTAATGTTTTCGCCGTCATACCTTCGGGGGGTCCGATACAGTATACGTCACGTGCAGCCACGTAAGTGACGGTCCAGATTTTGGAATTTATTGCCAAAATGCTTTCCACGGCGTGCTTATCGATGCGTTTCTTGGCAAGGCTGGTGGCGCTTGCACAGAGTTCGTGGACGGCTGGATCCGTAGTGCTTGTGAGATAGTGAAGCGATAGCGCAGTGTCTAGCGCCGCAAATTGCGTCGATATGTCCATATTTGATGGCAGGCTTGAAGGTATGGGAGAATAGGGAAGATGTAACGCGTTGATGTCACGTGCGGATTCATGTGAGGTCACGTGCGACGCCACGTGAGGTAGGAAATAGCAGTATTTCGAATGTATGGTCAGACTGGGGCAGGATATCCTAGTGATTTCCAAGGTGTGAAAATTGGTAACTGACTTGATTTGAGAGTATTCCGAAGGTCTGAATTGAACACCAAGATTAGGTGAATCTGTAGTATTCTTGAGTAGTATATATAACTGAAAGAAAAAGTTTCAGGTATTTTCAGCGGGACTTCAATTAAAAGAAAAGGAGGTTGGTAGAAATCTAGATTGTTTGGATGGGATTGAAATGTTGATTTAGTTTTCATGGAGTCCAAATCGATAAAAGTTTGATAATTGGAGAGTTCATATTATAGGGATTTCTTTTTGAAGATTCAGGGAATTCGGAGATTCAGGTAATATTGGAGATTCAGGAGATTCTGAGATTTATTATGAAGGCTTGGAATTCTGACATTTCCAATTTATGTATTTTTATAAGGCTGCAAAAAAAAGACAAAAGGAGGCGAGAAAAGTGCAGAATTCATGGCTTTTATATTGGCTGCTTATGGGGTAAGGATTTAGTTTCGCAACGGTTGCCAAGGAATATTTACGCACAAAGAGTGATTTCATTATTATGAAACAAGATGGATACAGGATACATGAATATTAATTACAATTTGTTCCTAATTTGGTGGTTTTTTGCCTAATCCGTACCTCATTGCCAAATGCATCCGAAAAGTATCCAATTTAGGCTAAGAAAAAGTTACTTTGTGCAGGATACTTCTTTCAGTAATGGACACATTTTTTTTCAACTTGGATTTAGGAAAATGTTGGTGTAATTTGGCCTAATATTATGTACAAGTTGCGTCTTATATGCAGTATAAAGTTAAGTAAAACGAGTACCTGCACAATGGCCCTCAGTGTTTAATGTTCGCCGAAAAAAAACCTCGACAATTAAACGACGCTCCTGCACTCAACGAGCAGCGTGCGTCCTTCTCTACCGCTCGTGAAAGTACGTATACTTAACCAAATCTACGACCCAAACAATTAAAATATTCAATATTCTCTTCTTTATTTACTTCTTCTCCTCCCCACTTTCCTTGCTTTCCTTGTTGTCATTTTCATGATGCTTTTGGTATCCTTGGTAAGCAGCAGTGGCCTTATCTTGGAACGAACCTTCGGTGGAGTTGTAGGTCTTGTAAGCATCCTGAGCGTCATTGCCAAGATCTTTATAGTCGACCTTACCGTCCTTACCGGCGAGAGCTTCTTGACCTTTTTTTAATAATCCGTTAAAGTCCATTTTGTGGTTGTTGAAATTGAGGGGGGGAAAGCACTGGTATTTATACCTGAGTGGACGTCGCCGATCCATGCGGGTGCGCGTCTGTATACACTCCCGGGATTAGCCTGGCTTCGACACGTCAGCGTTGACGTTGCGCTCTGACGTCATACTCACGTGACGCTTATCTTGGCCACAACCTGAACCTGAACCCAAACCCAAACCCAAACCCGAATTTGATTTAACATATACTTAAATTTCTTGATTTATTTCTTCTTCTTCGCTTCTTCTTCTAACTATTATCTTCTCCCTTAAAGCTTCAATTTTTCCAAAACAGCAATGGTGGTCTCGTAGCCCTCAATTTCAGCTTTGAAGTTCTCGGCACGCTTATGTGCAGCCTCAACGGCTTCAGCCTTGGTCTTATCGGTGAATTTACTCATTGAATCCTTTAACTTCTTCTCCAAGTCCTGCACATTGCCCAACTTCTTAGCCACCTTAGCAATTTCTGAATCAATGTCAATTTTACCCTTAACCATCACGTGAACATTGGTAGTAGCACTGACTCCATTAAGAGCACACCCATTTGGAATGGCTGCTCCTGCATCCAATACGTCAATGTGATCCACACCTTTAATAAGCGCCACAATCGATTCTTTTTGGGCACGACAAATTTCTCTGACCTCGTCATCAGATGTTTCAACGAAAACCTGTCCGTTTTTAATGATGTTGTATTGTGACAATAATGAGCGTGCACCTTTGGTAATATTCAACACCATCTCGTAACCATTCAATGCTTTTTCATCTTGGAATTCAAATGATGGGAATGGTGCAATTGTTATCGATGGAACTTCTTCACCGGCTCTTCTTGGTAATCTCTGCCACATTTCCTCCGTTACAAAAGGCATGAATGGGTGGATCATTCTCAATGCTGCATCAATACACGTGTAAAGTGTGTCTTGAGCAGATTTTTTTTGCTCCGGAGTTCCTTCATTAATCAATGCCTTGGAATTCTCAATGTAAACATCACATAAGTCATACCAAAAGTTGTAAACTGCAGAAGTGGCCTCAGAAAACTCTCTTTTGTCCAAGTGATCGCCCACACTCTGTGAAGCCACTGACAACTTGTGTAAAATCCACAGCTCAACTAAACTTTCATGGCCTGACTTGGCGGAAGTGGCCGGTGGAACATAATTCGATCCTAATCTACCCAAAACAAATTTGGTGGCCTGGTAGATCTTGTTACAGAATTTTCTGTAACCCTCCACTCTCAAAATGTCAAGATTAATGTCTCTTCCTCCGGTAGTGTAGGCACACAAGGCAAATCTGAGAGCATCAGTTCCACATTCGGGGATTCCATCTGGATAAGATTGTTTTTGACCGGCAGCAGCTTTTTCAATCTCTTTGGCATCCAAATTTCCAACTTTTAACTTCTCATACAATGCTTCCAAGGAAACACCTGAAATCACATCCAATGGGTCGATCACGTTACCCAAAGACTTGGACATTTTGCGTCCTTGCGCGTCTCTTACCAAAGAGTGGCAGAAAACCTCCTTAAACGGCACTTTTCCAGTCAATTTGGTGGTCAAAAGAATCATTCTCGACACCCAGAAAAACAAAATATCCCATCCGGTCTCCAACATTGATACTGGCGCAAAAAGCTTCAAATCCTCGGAATTGTTGGGCCATCCCAACGTGGAAATGGCCCATAATCCAGATGAAAACCATGTATCCAAAACATCTTCATCCTGCTCTAACGAGAATTTCATGCCGGGGAACTTGGCCTTAGCTTTTTCCAAAGCCTCTTCATGACTTCTTCCGGCAATCCAGTAGCTATTATCCAAACGATCATTTTCCTGGCCCTCCACTGCAACAAAGTAGACTGGCACACGGTGTCCCCACCATAATTGTCTGGAAATACACCAATCTTGGATATTTTCCATCCAATGGAAATACTCCTTCTCGGAAGTTTTAGGAGAGATCGAAATCTCTCCATTTCTGACCACCTTGATGGCTTCTTTGGCCATTTCTTCCTGGCTAACCCACCATTGTGGCTTCAATAATGGCTCAATGACATCACCTGATCTTGAACACAATGGAATGGTCATCTCATTGTCTTTTTGGTCAACGTACAAGCCTAACTCCTTCAATTTGGCAATGACTTTTGCTCTGGCATCAAAGCGTTTAGTTCCTTCCCACTCGGGCCCACAGGCCTCGTTTAAAAGACCGTCATCGGTCAAAATGTTGATGAATTCCAAATTGTGTCTTTTTCCGGTGTTGTAATCGTTCTGATCATGTGCAGGCGTGATTTTAACTGCTCCAGTTCCAAATGTCATGTCCACGGCTTCAGAATCAGTAACAATGGGGATTCTGCGCTCCAAAAATGGGTGCTTAACAAACTTGCCATGTAAATGCTTGTATCTTGGATCCTCAGGGTGAACTGCCACTCCAGTATCACCAAAAAGCGTTTCTGGTCTTGTTGTAGCCACAGTGATTTTCTCATCAGAATCTTCAACTTGGTATGAGTAAGAAGTTAATACTCCAAACTCAATTTTCTCATCATATCCTGGCACAGAAAGTAGTGTCTTGCCTGGAATATCCTTGTTGTCAACCTCCAAGTTGGAAATAGCAGTATTTAATGTGGTGGACCAATTGATCAACCGAGAAGCACGATAAATAGTTCCATCTTCGTGTAATCTGACAAAAGCTTCAACAACAGCAGCAGATAAGTCAGGGTTTAAGGTGAAAGCTTCTCTAGACCAGTCAAACGATGCACCTAATCTTTTCACTTGATTCTTAATGCGCTGGTGGTATTCCTCTTTCCAATCCCATACTTTTTCCACAAACTTCTCTCTTCCGTAGTCGTGTCTGGTCTTCTGTTCGGTCTTCCAGACCTGTTTTTCCACCACAGACTGCGTAGAAATCCCGGCATGATCGAATCCAGGTAAATACAACGTGGTCTTTCCTTTCATCCGATTGTAACGAATCAAAGAATCCTGAATGGCAAAAGTCAATGCATGTCCAATATGCAAAGCTCCTGTGACGTTAGGAGGAGGGGCCGTAATTGTAAAAACTCCAGCAGATTTGAGCTTACCGTTATCTAACTTGGGCTCAAAAAACTTTTGCTGTTCCCACCAAGCATACCACGAGCTCTCGACATTTTTGGGGTTGTAAGCCTTGAAAGCAGGATCATCCAACGATGCCAATACTTTTTTCTGTCCAGGCTTCGTGACATCAGTCCATTCAGGTACAGGTTCAGCTACTTTCTTCTCCTTTTTTGGCTTAGGAGCTGCTGGGGCTGCTGCTTTAGCCTCATCCTGTTTTTTCTTCTTGGCTAAGAACTTGGCCATTTTCTCAGCTTTTTTCTTCTCTTTTTCGAGTTCCTTGGGCGTTTTGACCTTCTCACCCTCAGCGGAGACCAGGGGAGGCAAAACTGCTTCTTTTTCGGACATGCTGTGGAATCGGCGTGGTGTTCGGGGGACTGCTAGGAAGAGTCTTTTAAAGACCATGTATGACACGGAGCGAAAGAAGATTTTTTGAGAAAAAAACACCCGTACCTCCCACCTGCAGGAAAGCCGTCCCAATTTTAGAATTAATCCAAATTACAGTAGCGCTGGTTAACCGAAGGTTATTTTGATGGAGATGGGAAGTTTCGGGGTTGTAGTAGAAAGGAATTTGCACATAGTTTGTGTTTTATTCCTGTACGCTGTGAAGGGGCTTTATTTGAGGTTTCTTGTAGATGAAGAGCTGAGCACGGCACGACTGAATTAATTCAATCTTGATGAGACTCAAATCAAGGGTTAGTGGTGGTTGGTGGATAGGAAGAAATCGGGTGTACGGGTGTGGCCAATATGCAGTCTTCATACTTTTCCAAATTAAGGCTAAAGAATTGNTTTTCCAAATTAAAGGTAAAAAATTTTTTTTTTTTTTTTTTTTTTTTTTCAGATCGCCACGAGTAATTTACGTATTTCCCTAGAAATGGCTTTGTATATTTTATGGTCTTTGACGGTGGGAATTGGGTGTCCTATTAAGAGATTGATGACATCCTGCATACACTGCATCCCCCTCCACTCCATTAAGTCCAGACACTAGAGTGAAAGGTCCAGGTACAAATTTTACGAACTTGAGAAGAAATTGGCTCGGTAGTTACATGTAAACTATTGGGAAATTCCGGTAAGTTTTTAGGAACACCATACCACGTGACATGAGTCACGTGACGTTATAATCAGAGGTTAATGTCCATTCAAACTTTTGACCACAAAAAAACGAAAGATTAGATGAAAGAGGTTAAATCCTTTCTTATCTTTTGCCTGTATATAAGATTGATCCTTCCACCGATTCTTGGCGTACATGCGAAAGAATCAATTCTTGAGTCAGGCGAAACGAAACTCCGCCATATTTTCCAAACCCCCTTTTATTAAATTTGGGGGTTTGTTGGTCATTCAATCTAATAGATTACCTATTCAGGTAAAATCATCTTAGTAGTTTTTTAGGCGAAGAATTACGAGGTGCTGCGCCTTGCGTTTGTTTTGCTGCAGGGTCTACAGAGGCCATGCAAGCGCGGAACCCAAATGGAATAAGTCCGTGGAAAGCTATACATAATTCGGATAAACAGCCGAAACGGAATTTCGGAGAAATCATTAAATGAACCAATCCGTAAGAGTGAGCAAGGAATAAACCGAAAATTATTGGAAATTTGTTAAAGTTTCAAGATTGTTAAAGTATCTTTGTATGTAGATCCTGTATGAAATAAAGGCTGAGCGCGCGAGTCAACAGCATTTAAACCCTTCTTTTCCTTTGTTCAGTACCCTTAATCGTGCAGCTAGTCAAAAGGAACAGCAAAAAGCTAAAGGAATTTTTCATCTTCTACCCTAGCTAAAGGAATTTCTTACCCTAGCCTAAAGAATTTTTCACCCTAGCTAAAGGAATTTCTTCAACCATGAGTATATCTCTCCCCACTTGGTCACCTACTTCAGGATACCCCAGCACTACACCAACATCACTTAAATCTGTGGCTACAAGTGCAGGACCTGGATTAGTTTCTAAAATCTCATCAGCTTATCAAGTCCTTCAAACAGTTACTTATATTGGTGATGCAGTGGATCCATCAAGAGTAATTCGAGGAGCTGAAGCATCTCTTGCCATTATTAGTGCTCAAGAAAAAATGGCTACAGCTACAGTTTCATCAGAAAAATCACAAGCTACTCAAATAATTATTGAAGCCATGTATAATTTGAAACAATTAGCAAATGAAGAAAATATTTATGGATTTCGACTTAATCGGGCCGGAAATTTAATTTATCTTATTATATTTGTGTTGGTTATGCTTTTTAATATTGCTATGTTGGTTCATTCTCGTTATCATTGGTATAATGTTACATTTATTTGTGGATATGCTCTTGAATTTATTGGATTTTTGGGAAGAGTTTTATCATTTAAAGATGATCTGTCACAAAGTTATTTCATCATGCAATATTGTACATTAACTATTTCTCCAGCATTTATAATGGGTGGAATTTATTTTATTTTTGCTCAAAATGTTACTGTTTATGGACGTGAATATTCCGTACTTAAACCAATGTGGTATTCTTATTTTTTCCTTGCTTCAGATATTGGTTCTTTAATTGTACAAGGTATTGGTGGAGGAATGGCTTCGGTAGCCAATCAAAATCATCAAGATCCTGCTCCTGGTACTTGGACAATGTTTGGAGGAATTTTATTTCAAGTGGTGGCTATGACGATTTTTTTAATATTTTGGTTTGAATTTACTCTGCGTCTTTATTTTAAGCATGCTCTGGATATTAATGGAGATTCACTGTTTAAACGGAAAACTCCTATTAATTATCTTAAGATGATGTTTAATACTAGAGCTGCTAGTCAATATAAGGAAAGTCTGTTGGAAGAATATTATGATAGTCGATATGGTTCTATTCGAGAAAGACCGCTTGTTAAATGGTATCCACTTGTGATTACTATATCTGTGATTGTTATTTATATTCGGTGTATATACAGAGTGGTGGAATTAAAGCAGGGTTTTAGTGGTTATTTGGTCGAACATGAGGTATATCTTTTGGTGTTGGATGCTGCCATGATTGCTATAGTTGGCCTTATATTTATACCTTTTCACCCGATGTTTGTATTTGGTCGGGAAAATGTTTTGAAATTGGCCAATGTCAGGAGAGGGGTTTCAAATGATACCGAAGAGAAAACTTTTTCTGATGATTCTTGATCATAAAGAAAACTTTTTTGATTGATAAAAAGTGCTTTTTGGGGATGAGCCTTTTGATTGATCCACTTAAGTTATTAATAATCTCATTTGATAAATGCACTGGTTAAGCGATTATCAAAGTCGAAGCATAAGAATCATCTCCACTAAGTAAATTCATTCTGGAATCATCATGTTGAAATCACTGTAAAATGGTCTGATTTTCTGAGTATTTGAATCACCTAAGTATCTGAACATGGTAATCAACTTTCTGCTTCAAAATTGAACATTCCTTCTCCAATTTGCTTATCAAACATTTCAATTGGAATATCCTTCGTATTATCCGCTTGGTCATCCCATTCATTCCACTCGGGCCTTTTTCATTTGACCCCATTCGGAATCTTCCTTCTCTGATTTGTGTTTAGGCGCCATCAAAATTGTTTCCATAGAATCTAACGTCTCCCGTTGTTTTTGCTGCTGCAACCGACCAACCATAGCCTTTGACATCCGTGCATCTGTGTTTCGGTTCACCTGCACACTGTCAGATTGTCGGCTCATTCCAAGCCCAACTTCTTCTCCATAGTTATCCACCTCGTGATCTTCTTCCTTACCAAACTGCACCTTGTTTTGCGCCTTTCGAAGCTCGGACATCTGAAACCGCTCTCTCATTTTCCGGAACCGACGCCCACCCCGTTTCTTTGACTTTTGCTCTTGCGGAATAGGAAGCGCTTTCGTTTTAACCCTTTCCGGCGGCGTGAGGAGCCGGTCAATCTGGTCCTGCACTTGTTGCTGATACTTCAGACCCATCAGCCCATCCGTGCAGGACCGGGCCAAATCCACTCGTGCTGCCAATACAACTTTGGCCGAAAGAACACGCTGTGCCAGGCGGACAATTTCTGGAGGAAGACCCTGGAGAATAGGTGTATGAAAAAGGTACCCAGTGTTTTTACCCGTTCCGGAAATCAGAAGCTCCCGAGTCCCCAATGATGCTAAGTTGCATGCAGGTGTCAGGGCCAAACTGCCCAATGACCCCGAGGACATGAGTAATTGCGAGCACGTAATCGGCCCTACTAATGTAGACACGTTTGGTGCAAAAACAGCTAATTTATCCGCAATATAACTGCCAATCTCCCTGAGAAACCGATGAAGTTCAATGCATGCAACACATGCTTCCATAACCCGCTTCATATCCTGCGTAGAAAGCGTGAACAGCCGTGCTTGCTGTTGCAAAGCTGCCATGACAATGGTGAGGACCTTTTCCGCAGAAACATGGTTTTTCATATTGGTTTCATGGGCACGGATTGCCGCCAAATCCTGCCCAATTTCGAGCACAACTGCACAGTATGCCTCAGAACTTGGAACAAGCATTTCCAATTCCGGAAACACCACCTTGTAGTGCACAGTCACGTACCTGTATAAAAGCCCAATCTCTTCCTGAATGAGCGACGGTAGCAAGCTGACTTGCATGAGAAATCGATACTCTTCGCTTTCGCTCAGCAGATTCATGTGTGCTAGAAGTGTATGATAATCAGTGTCGTCGGCAGCTTGGGCGAGTTCCTGGCGGATTTGAGGGATCACACCTAAAACACTCAGAAGTCCTTCCACTGACATTGGCTGCATGGCATCAATTTTCTGAAGCCTACTTCCCACATTCAGGGCAGAGTTTCGTTTGTTTAGAAGCGCCACAATCACTGAGCCGGATTTATCACTCGATTCTTTGGCAGTGTGGATTTCCTGCTTCTCAAAGACCCCCTGATTCTCGAAAACTCCTGGGTCCTCGAACCCTTCCAGTCCGCCCATTGGCCCATGATCCATACCATTCACCTCATCACCTTCAATCTCTATTTCATTGTCGCTTTCAAAATCCTGTAGCAAGGCGTTTTCGTATTGTGACATGTCAAGAAGAAGAGGAGTTGCGTGTCATGTGACTGGCTCGCGCGCACGTGATGCTCCATCGCATCTCAACAAGTTTAGTGTGGAACATCCAGCTTAAATTGTCCCACTTCATAAGTGTGCAGAATTGTCATTTTTGATTGACCCAGTCACGAGTTTCTTGGTCACCTGATTTGAGTCATTCTCCTTCACTAACTTGCCATATTCCCCAGTCACATATCCATTCAGAACCTCAGTAAATTCTGTCATTCAAAGTCATGTCTCCGCCATTCACAGTTTCGTCCACAAGTCTAGACCAAGTCGATGGGTCTGCCCGCTTGATTGCAGGTAATACCTCGGTGATAAGCTCCGTCACAGGCCCAATCGAGGCAAAAATCAGACACGAGTTGCCCACGCAGGCTAGTTTAGAAATCATCGTGCGTCCCTCAAAGGGTGTATCGTCCACCAGAGAAAAAGTCATGGAGGATTTTTTGCGACTGGTTTTGCAGCTGGTGATTGTACGCTTCAAATATCCTCGTCAACTGATTCAAATTGTGGTACAATTTTTGACCACCGACAGCGATAGCGATGTTGATGGCAGTTCCAATTTCGGAAGCCATTACAACTGCAATGAGATGAGTGCCGCCATCAACTGCATCTATTTTGCGCTTATAAATGCAAAAGTAGCGCTCTATGAGTCTTTTGCGGCCGTTTCAATGGCTCTTTCGGATTCTGGTGAGATGGATACATTTCCATCGCTGAAGGCGCTCAAAACCTCAAGAAGTCATCACGTGGTTGCATTTGGGATTCGCGATAGCAAGGCGTCCAAAATTCTTTTGGTAAATGGCCATGGCTCTTTTTCTGATGAGCAGTTGGTGGAAGTAATTGAAAAAGCCAGCAAAGTGTGTGAGCGTATTCACAACCGAGTGCAAAGACCTGCCATTGAAAATGAAGTGGCTCGGGATTTTTCATGGCAAAATTGATATAGGTGATGAGAGCAGACTCTTTCAGAGTTGTTTTTTGGAAACTCATGATCAGATACACGACACTTTATAGTATTAATGTTCAAGGTATTTGTGTCTCATTAGCCAATTATGATACTGAAGGTATCACGCGAAGCTGAGCAAAGCGGAGCGAGCATTAGGAGTAAATGGATGAAGAGTTGTACGTTGACGCCTCTGTAATCACTTCGCAATTTGCATATACTTGAAAGTATTTGATCATTTTGAATAGCGGGAAAAAGGACTCAACTCAGGGCTTTTCATTTCCGGGCTTTCTAATTCAGGCCTTCTTGTGCTTTTGTGACCCTGAATTCAATTTGAATGAAGCTATTTTAGCTATCGAGTTATCAATGGATTCATGGTATCAATGGAGATCGAAACATTGTTGAAGTCAAAGGATCGACTTTAGACTAAGTTCTGGAATGTAACATATAAAAGTATGAGTTTGACCAATTGTTCCATTGTATCAAACATCCCATCGTTTCAGATTTTCGATCGTTTCAGATTTTGATTGTATCAATAAATAAATTGTGTTGGAATTGAAATTGGTTTAAAAAAAATGTAGTATAATTGAGAAAGGGGATTCGCTGCTTTTATATGTTTTGTGCGTTTGTGGCTGCAAATCTGAAACAATCCTGTGTATTCTTCAGGGCTATAAAAAGCGCCCCTTCCCCCTAAAATTAATAATAATCTAGAGATTATAAATAACGCCCCTTGATTCAAAAGATTATTCCATTGAGCCAAAAATGATCCAGCGGTTAAAGTCAAACCCATCACCAAAACCATATTAACCCAAATTGATTTTTGGCTCCACTTTTGGGTTTCCACAATGACATTCCCAAAAGTGATTCATCTAACAGGATATTTTAAAGAAGGAGGGAAAGAAGGACTTGCTAATGATCAAAGAGATGGCACTCCCACCGATAAAAATAGAGTCATCAAGACCTAACTGAGAATCCAGACTTTTAACAAGATATCAATTATGACCAATCATGAATATTCAACCCATTTAAATTGCCACCAATTGACTTATCAAGAGATGGGCAGATTCAAAGAGATGAACTAATTTATTAAAGAGAAATACGAAGATTTAAAGAGATGAGCAAATCCAAAGAGATGAGCAATATATTAAAGAGAGATACGCAAATTTATTGTTAAGATATGAGCAGCCAAAAACCTTAAAAGGCCACGTCTTCAGGAATTTCTTTAGGATTAAGAAGTTGAGACTTAATATAGCGTTGCAAGAGGATCCAAGATGTTTTTTCCAAAAGGATTCCGCATAGAAGATTGATTGCCAGATAAAAGGTTAATTTCACCTGCTTGGAATTTGTTGTTTGGGTTTGATTTGTGCTTGAAAGTGAACCCAATGAAGTTATTGTTGCCCCGCTTCTTGGCACCGTGCAGATTTTCCAAAAGCGTTTCATTCTGTTCCTGTCTGGCAAAAACATCCTTATACTTCATCATACTCTCTTCATCCTCAAAGTCATCGAAATATCCTGCATCCTCTTCGTTATCTAATTGAGGCGTGAATGGTGGCGGTTTATCTCTCAACGAATCCCAATCAGATATATCCGCAAAGTATGGTTGAGCTTGCACCTGCTTAAAGTTCCGAATACGGCTTGTTGGCGAAGCAATGAGGCGAATAATCAATTGCCATGTCCGGTCACTGAAGACGTACCTTCCATCACGTGTTTGAGGTCTTCTCAAGGCGGTTTTCCAGTGTTTCAAGTTATGATATGTTTCATCTTGTTTCAGCCCACTGAATGGAGGATATCCACAAAGAGCTTCAAACAACATACATCCCAAGGACCAATAGTCGATGGTGAAGTCATAATTTTTACCCTCCAAAACCTCTAAAGCCATATAATCTGGTGAACCCACAATGGAGTTTGCCAAATTATGATGACCTTGGGATTGCCGGAAAAGCTTCTGTCTTTCATACATCATCTTAGAAGGAGCCTGATAGTCATCCAAATCCTGCAAATTGGCTAATTTGACTCTCATAGACTCAATACGGTCATTAGACACGCTTCCAGCAGCCAAACCAAAATCCGTCAATTTAATGTGACCCTTGGAATCGATCAAAAAATTTTCTGGTTTCAAATCCCGATGGGTGAACCCAAGATCGTGAAGTGAGTTGACGGCAGCAAACATCTCGGCAATATAAAACCGGGCGTGTGGAGGAACCAAATATCCTGTGTTATTGAGAAGAGTCCGGAAATCTCCACCAGGAACAAATTCCATGGCCAAATACACTTTTTCGGCATCTTGGAAAGCATACAACAACTTAACAAGCCATTCAGATCGCGTGTTGGTCAAGATATCCCGCTCCGTCAAAACATGACGAGTCTCATCAAGCTTTACCAATAACTTCTTGTTCAAAATCTTTAACGCACAAACCTCACGGGTATCTTTTTTACGTGCTAAGAAAACTTGGCCATATCCACCTTGTCCAACTTGAGTGATCATTTCAAAGTCTCTGTGTTTTGGTTTAAGGCGCCGTTTCCGCAAAAGCGCCCGTTCCCGTCCAACATAATTTTTCCATTCCATTTGTTGTTTTTTGGGGTTTCCAACATATTCCTCATCGTTCTGCAATTTGTGTTCCACCATTCGAGACCGATCATGTCTCATGATGACATAATCAAACATTTCACAATAATAGTCGAGGAAATAAAGTTGTGCCACAGAGGTCAAGCGTTTCACTTTAGCTGACTGTGCTTTACTATGGAAATTCGATGGCAAAAACGCATTGGGTGGTTGAAGCTGCAGGATATTGTTGTGAAGCTTAACGTTTTGAAGTTGGGGAGTTGGAGTTTGTTTTTGGAGTGGCGATGTGTGAAGAACACTTCGGGTAGGAGAGTTAATGGGTGTGATGTTTTCCTTATCAAATGGCTGCTTTCGGGGTGTGACTCGATATGACGTATCGATATCCATCATGTTGGATTGGAAGGAAACATTTTCCAAAGACTGGGAAAGGTCGGCGACTTTAACGTCGCTTTTGCGAGGCGACTTGAAAAATGCCATGATCAAAGATAATGTGGTGAAAACGAAAGGGATGAAGAAAGAATGGTCTGTTGATTAGAAGTGAGATGTTAGTTGTGGCTGAGGTGGAAGTGTTTACAATTGGGTCGTTTTGGGCTCGCGCAGACCCGTACACCATCCCTTCTTCATCAACCTTTCCACCAAACACCTGTGCCTCAAAATCATGCCTCAAAATCGTGCACTAGACCCGTGCACCATGGCGAACCGCAAGCGCGGCTTTGGTTCGTGGATAACCGGATGCAGCGTTATGACAACATGCAGAACAAACCCGGTAATTCCGGTGCGCGCGTTCCCCACGCTTCTTTGGGGGCCATTTGCAATCTACTTACGAAGCGCACCCGGTGACATTTTTTGCACATAAGCCGAGGGCTGCATTTCACATGGTACTGACCCCGCGTTGCGGTGCTATAAAGAAGCGCCAAATCGAGACCATTGATCAATTTTTCAAATCCATTGACATTTGGAGAAAATTCAAAAAAACAATCAAAATCAAATGACGAAATACGCTTTGATCACCGGTGCCGGCACCGGAATCGGATACCAATTGGCCATCTCACTCCATAAAAGAGGATACCATATCATCGGCATCTCGCCCGATTTTGATATGAAAAACATGAAACCACTTGAATCCCAAATCGGCCTTACCTCCATCGAATGTGATATCACAAATATCCTGCAAATAAAGGCGGCGTTGAAACAAGTCGAGGACCTCACCGGCGGAAAACTCGATATTCTCTATAACAACGCCGGTTGTTGTCCCGTGGGTGGACCAGCTATCCTCACCGATGATAAGCTCTTGAAATTGATTGTGGATGTGAATATCGTCGGTCACATGTACATGACCAAATATTTCAGTCAGCTAGTGATCAATGCTCAAGGAACCATTGTTTTCACTTCATCAGTTGCTACCCGAGCTCCTCTTTCGTGGACTTCTGCTTATTGCAGTACCAAGGCTGCAATTGATCATTATGCTCTTGTGTTGAAAGCAGAAATGGAACCTTTTGATGTCAAAGTGTATAGTGTGATCACTGGAGGTGTGAACACTGGAATTGGTGATAAGGTACTGGAACCTGATCTCAAACATTATTGGGCGGGAGAAAAAGTATATGCTAGTTTGATGGCGGCGTCAACCATGAGCAGAAACCCAAAATGCACTATTACTGCTGAGGCTTATGCGGAGCAGGTGGCTGATAAGATAACACGGCCGAGATATCAAGGCTTCAACATTTATGCAGGCTATGCTTCTTGGATGTTGCATTTTGCTCGCTTTTACCTTCCTTTGTCTTTGATGGAGTTTTTCGTTCAAAGCTTTTTCCTGCAGAGGGCTGCTTTGAAGGAAGTCCGTGCCGTGCGTCAAGCTGAGCTTAAGCAGAAAAAGATGGAATAAGCTTTGGTGGAATTGTTGGTATAATTTTACCCACTGCTAACGGACATTTGCTTTTTCATGGTCGATCGACTTGCTGGAATTAAACCTGGGAGGTACGGGTGTCCGCAAGTATCCTGGTAGGAGGTACGGGTGTATTCCTCGCGAAATTCTCCCGCGGATAAAAAACCGCTCGGAATAGTGTACGCTATAAGAATACCTTTAGCTGCAAATAGAAAATGGACTTTTGAAATTTTGAAAATACCCGTACCTCATCTTAATTCGATTCTTCTTCTTGACATAAGAAAATCCGTACACCACACTTAGTGAAGATCAAATGCAGGAACCTAATCCCGAGTGGGCTAGTCCCTTAGTTTGAACCAATGATAGAGACTACATGCAGGTTGTCTCCAATATCAAGCAGATAACTGCCACAGTTTCAAATCAATGTCGAAAAGCAATCTTCATGCACGATGTTTCATTGTTTCCCAATTAGGAAATACCAAACACAATGACAATCAAAGCACCGCCAATCCCAGTGATTTTCCGCCATTTTCACTTGTTCTTCACCATTTCAAGCGCCTTTGTTCCAAATTTCACCATTTCACCCAAAAAGTCAGTTTTGACCATATCTGCGCCAAGACCGGGATCCATACGAATCAAAATGAACATAAGGTTCAAAGTAACACGCAAAAAAGCAAAAAAGCAAAAAAGCCAAGAACCAAAAAAGGTCAATTGATTTAAACCCCACAAAAGACCTGGTCATTGGTATTGTCTGCAGGCCTCGCTATACCCCACAAAAAAAAAAAAAGGTTCGGACTTTCGCGTCTGGCTCCGGTCAAGCTAAAGAAATTTGCATCTCTCAACCTTGAAACTTTTTTCTTCGTTTCGACTTGCATAATAAAAGCAAGTGCATGACATCCAAATCAATCACTTCAAAACAAATTAGGTCTGCTTTAGGTCTGCTTCAGGTCGTGCAGATTTTGGAATTCCTGTCTGCACTTTGAAAGGAATCCTGCATATCGGAGATGGGCCGAATGCCGCGCGAGCCCCACCCAAAGACCCCCGGAACTGGGGGGCCAGCACCCTCGGAACTCGTGCGTTGCCGCACCGCGCTGAAACAAAATCTTTTCCAAAATCCGTATCTGCCATACCGGAACTCATCAACGCGCTTCTGCAGGCAGACCCCGGATCTCAACCAGCGTCTCATTTTTTTGGTCTTCATCCCCACCCGCTTTTCTGAGATGCCCTATGTCCGGCGCGGGTTCATATAAATAGGCTTTGTTCCCAAAATTTAGCCACTCGCAACCGGTCTTTGATTGAAATTAACCAATTTCAATCGTCAAAACTGAAACACTTCAAGTCTCAAAAGTTAACGAATTTAACCAAACGGTCTTAGAAATTTCTCCCATTCTGATTCTGATCCAGTTCAATTAATCCTTCCCAATTTCGTCCATTTCTTTATGTCTGACTTAGAAAATCAACAGCCTGAGAGTCACACTCTCGCTATGGGCAACAATGTGCCAAACTCCGAAAAAGTCACTCGTGTGACCCACGACGAAGACTATATCCAATTTGGTAATGAACGGTACTTGAAGCTGGAACTTGCTACCGCTTTTGGTGGTACTCTTAACCCAGGTTTGTCACCTCCACCAAAAAACAATTTGGCTAATCCTGCTCCATTGGGACTTTCTGCTTTTGCTTTAACCACGTTTGTTTTGTCGTTGATCAACGCTGAAGTGCGTGGTGTGACCATCCCTAAAATCGTGGTTGGTTTGGCCTTTTTTTATGGTGGTGCTGCTCAATTTGTGGCCGGTATGTTTGAGTTGGCGGTCGCCAACACTTTTGGTGGTCTTGCCTTATCTTCATATGGAGGATTTTGGTGTTCTTGGGCTGCCATTCAAACTGAACAATTTGGTATCGTTAGTGCATATGAGGGCCATGAGCAGGAATTGGCATATGCGTTAGGCATTTTCTTGGTGGGCTGGTTCATATTCACGTTTTTCATGTGTTTAATGACATTAAAATCCACTGTGGCATTTTTCTTGTTGTTTTTCTTCTTGGATATCACATTTCTTCTTTTAGCAATTGCAGAGTTCAACGGCTCTAATGCTGTTAAGAAGGCTGCGGGTATATTTGGCATTATCACCGCCTTCATTTCTTGGTACAACGCATATGCAGGTCTCGCCAATTCTCAGAACACTTATATCACAGTGAAGGCCATTCCATTGCCCGACTTGCAGGCCAAACGGGACTGATCCAATAAGCTTAAAGTAATTCATATGTAATGACACTGTTTTAATGAACCACTGTAATATTTGACTTTTCGGGGTCAGATTTCCGTCCTGAATATTAAGCCTGCACTCAATATTTCGAAGCCATCTAAAATATTTTTTCAATCTTCCATTGTTAAGCTTTTCCTCTAAACTTCAACTATACTTTCCATGCAGTAGGCCTTGTGCCATTGTAAGAAGTATATGCAGGTGTTTGAGGAATCGCCTCATCGGTTCCACGCAAATATGCAGGATTGCAAAATGCCTTGACTCACAAAAATCAACATTCTCCATTTCAAAGCTCTTCTCATCTCAAACTTAGAACTGACTTTAGGTCTCCACATATCCAAAATTCAGGTCCTCGCAATCTCCATAACCACGATTTTCCAATCCTCTCGATTCCTCATTTGATTCCTCGAATATTCTATTTCCATTTGCGCTCCACATGAAAGAGTCTATGCTGGACAAACCGGAATCGGTATCGCCGATGTTCTCGGACCTTCTGTCATACCGGCCAGCCCAATCTAAAAAGGTCTCTTTTCTTGAGTCCTTCCAGCGTAAATCTGAAAAAGATTACCCCACCAAAGACCTTCGAATGTCCCATTTGGCCGTGATTGCCTTGAGTAGCGGCCTCGGAACGGGACTCTTGGTGGGTTCTGCATCCAAGCTCCGCTTGGGCGGCCCGCTAGCGCTTTTGATAGCATATTTCTTCGTTGGGCTCATGTGTATCTGTACCATGAATGCCGTTGGTGAGTTGACCGTTGCGTATGCAGATTTGGAGGGTGGTTTCAACGAATGGTATAAGATTTTCCTTGACGATTCCATGGCCTTTGCCTTGGGCTGGAACTATTTCATCATGTGGACCACGGCCATTTCGCTTGAACTAGTGACTGCTGCATTGACCATCAAATTTTGGAACACCTCCGTGGACCTGGACATTTTCGTGGCGGTGTTTCTTGTTTTCATTTTTGCCGTCAACTTCTTTGGCGTCAAGGGCTATGCCGATGCTGAGTTTATTATGAATTCCATTAAACTCCTCATGTTGACTGGCTTTGTTGTCATGGGAATCTGCGTGGATTTAGGGGCTTCTAAATCGGGCTTCATTGGCGGCAAATACTGGCACAATCCTGGGTTCATCACTGGTTTCAAGGGCGTGGTGGTTTGTTTCTCCACGGCGTCTTTTTCAATGGGCGGCACGGAGTTTTTGGCGCTTTCTGTTCTGGATGTCAAAAATCCCAGAAGAGCACTTCCTGTGGCCATCCGCTTAGTGTTTGTCCGTATCATCTTCTTCTATTTTGGTTCCTTGACCATTGTCGGTTTGCTTGTGCCATATGATAATCCACGTTTAATGGGCTCAGGCGCCTCTTCCACCAGTGCCTCTCCTTATGTGATTGCTGCCAGCATTCATGGTGTCAAGGCTGTCCCACATATTATCAACGCTGTGATCCTCAATTCGGTGGTTTCTGTGGCCACCGCCGCCATGTACTCATCGTCAAGGCTTCTCCGATCTTTATCTCAGCAGGGATATGCTCCAAAATGGTTTGATTATACCGACAAAGCCGGTAGGCCTTTGAGAGCATGGATTGTCAGTGTAGCTGCCAGCTTTTTTGCCTTCATTGCCACGTACGAAAAGCAGGATGTGGTTTTCAACTGGTTGCTCTCCATCGTGGCTCTTTCACTTGTGTACATTTGGCTGGGACTTTGTATGTGTCATCTTCGGTGGAGAGCAGCACTTCGTCATAATAACGTTTCTTTGTGCACGTTGGGGTTTGTGTCGTACACGGGTGAATGGGGCTCATATTATTCCATTCTCGTCAACGTGCTTATCTTGATTGGTCAATTTTGGGTGGCTCTTTTTCCAGGCGACTCACCCGATGTCAACAACTTCTTCCAAAATTACACGGCTGTACCCTTCACGCTCGTGTTGTTCCTTGGACATAAGATATACACACGGAGATGGAGACCTCTTTATATCAAGGTGGAGGATATAGATATCTTCAAAGGGAGAACCATTTATAACTCGGAAATCTTGGCTCTTGATCGAGAAGAGCGGACTCATAAGGTCCGGGCCGCCCACTGGCTTCTCAGGCCACTTGTGTGGTTTTTCTCGTAATGAGTTCAATTTAACGAAGCTCCACGAATTATGACATAGTAAAATTGCATTGTTCAGTGAAATAGTACTGAAAGTGCATATGACCTCTTCTTTAAAATTGAAGTGGATTGACCAGAAGAAGATTATGTATGGGATGAGCTCAGAATTGCTTCCTTAAGCTGATTCACTCGCTGCATACGTTCTTTGACGAGATGTATTAAGATAATGACAAATTGGATGGGTCGATCCATGGATGGATGAACAGACTTATGACACAATGAACCAGTAGACTTATGGATTAGTAGACTTCTCAGCAGACTTTTGAATTAGTAGACTTCCTAGTAGACTCTTGAATCAGTAGATTAATAAATTGACAGACTAGATGCCAATAGAGATGTGACACATAGTGGAGTCCATGAATAATGCCCTAACTGAATTCCTCATTCGAAGCTCTAATAGTTTTGGTTCAAATCCTGATTCCCATTTGGGTCACACCCCTTTGACCCGGCTTCGGAAATTTTGACAATCAAATTCATCATTCACGATTTTCGTGTCACTAGATTAGATTGGACTGTTTTCTTCCTTTATCTTGAATACACGTGGCTTCTTTTTAGGAACCTAAATTCATGAGGGAACTCCCTTTTATATAGCCTTGGGGGCGCGAATTGCAGCCATAGATGAGTGCAGGAATACATGACTCTTTGCCGCATGTATGTGGTACTTTGTACCCTGTTGTCTGTATTGGGATTGTGTACATAAAGTTTTATCCATTTTAGAACGTCATTGCCCTAATTGGGTATGATTTTTTTTTGGAAGTTCTAAATGGGGAGTTTGTTGAAATGCGCGTCCAGAAGCGGAGCATATAAACCTTCTTTCGGCCAGCGTACTGTACGGTTGCTAGATATACGCAAGGCACGCTGCATTTAGTGTTTCAAATCTTTTGAGCTGAATATAAAAGAAAGAGAATCTCCTGTGCTTAATCCGCTTTTTCTTTTTTTTTTCATCACTCCCTGAAATTTATGACGCCACTTTTAGAGCCAATGATGAGGAAATCAACAGCTTTTGTTTCTTAAACTTGACTCTATCCTGTCCTTGAATCGACCGAATTTAAGCCTCAGCAGTATAATATCGGTGGATTTTTCATTTGTTTTTTTTTTGAAAATCCCTTTTTGGGGCAACCTGCATATACTCCCCATTTCTTCACGTTGCTTATCGCACGTGAGATGCTCTTTACCAACCATGCAAGCCGAAGAGCCAGAATATAAGCTCGTGGATCAAGATGAGCTTGAAAGCTCAATTTCTCGGAAAGCTAACAAAGCAATCTTGGCCAAGGAATTGGAATTGGACGAGAAACGCCTACAAAAAACCCTGGAAAGCTTGGCCAAGGCAAATCACAAAATCAAGACCCTCGAAACACGCTTAAACAGCTCCCACACCAAATTATCACAAAGAAGAGAACTCCGTGATGAAATAAAATGGTTCTACGACAACGAGCAAGCGCCATTGGCTCAAGATTTACGTGATATCCAACAAAGAATGAAGGAGACCAGAGAGCAATTGAAGGGCGGTGACGCGGTGCAGGCCATGGAAGGGGAAACAGAGAAAGATTTTTTGATTCGGACTGGAAAAATCACTGCTTTTGGCTCAGCAAGTGGCTTCACTTCGGAATCAGGAACCCAGTCAAGAATCAACCTCCGTGCACCCGGTTTCAACAATGCAGAGGCGGTGACAGAGACGAAAGAGAAGGAACCACAGGCAATAGAGGGAACAGCGAATGTCGCAGACCCACATTCTTTACAAGAGCAATCCCAAGTGATTAAGGAAGATCCAGTTTCTGAACTGGACATTGATTATGAAGCAGAAAAAGATGAGGCGTATCAGGAAGACTCACCCGACGCTAGCGAGGATGAAGAAGGTGATGCATACCAGGTTGAAGAGGAAGATTTGGAACTCAGTAATGAGCAGCCAATACAAACAGCTTCTGACCGAAATGTGGATGATGGCGATGAGCTTTTCTATCAGCAGAGGTTGACAACATGGGTGAACGAACGACTGAAACTCCGAGGTCCTACAGAAGGAGCAGAAAAGGAAGAGTGGTTTATGTCTCATCCAAATATTCCCGATGCTGTGCTAAATGACAAGTTCAAGCTCCCCGGCGATATTTTCCCATCGCTATTCGATTACCAGAAAACTTGCGTACAGTGGCTATGGGAACTCTATACACAAAAAACGGGAGGCATTATTGGTGATGAAATGGGATTAGGTAAAACTATCCAGGTAATTGCCTTTCTTGCCGGACTTCATTATTCCAATATCCTTGATAAACCCGTATTACTCGTGGTGCCAGCCACAGTTCTCAACCAATGGGTCAACGAATTTCATAGGTGGTGGCCGCCTCTTCGATGTGTGATTCTTCATAGCATTGGGTCAGGAATGATTAAAAAGGGAAAGCGGACGCGAGATGCATATGATTTTCTGGATGAAGAAGAAGAAGGAGAAGAAGGTACGAAGGAGACCCCAAACCAGAGTCTGGCCCGGGAAATAGTGGACCGGGTCTTCTCAAAAGGACACGTTCTCGTGACCACATATATGGGGCTTCGAAATTATTCCAATCTCCTTCTTCCGAAAAAGTGGGGGTACGTTGTGTTGGACGAAGGGCACAAGCTTCGGAATCCGAATCTGGAGATTTCTCTTACGTGCAAGCGATTGCGGTGCCATAATCGGATCATTTTGTCAGGAACGCCGATTCAAAACAATTTGATAGAGCTCTGGTCCCTTTTCGACTTTGTGTTCCCGGGAAGATTGGGTACGCTTCCAATATTTGAACAGCAGTTCTCAATACCAATTAACATGGGCGGATACTCCAACGCCTCCAATGTTCAGGTACAAACGGGATACAAGTGTGCAGTGATTTTGAAAGATTTAATTGCACCTTACCTTCTTCGGCGGCTTAAAGTGGATGTTGCACAGGACCTACCCAAGAAGAACGAAATGGTATTGTTTGTGAAGTTAACGCAATATCAACAGGATATGTACGAACGATTCTTGGGCAGTGAAGATGTGAACTCGATTCTCAACGGTAAGAGAAATCTTCTCATGGGTGTGGATATGCTCCGAAAGATATGCAACCACCCAGATTTGGTGGACCGAGAACTCCTTCAGCGGCGAAAGGATTACGAGTATGGGGACGCATCCAAATCGGGGAAGCTTCAGGTGGTCAAGAACCTTTTGCAACTCTGGCAGCTGGAGAAGCATCGCACGTTACTTTTTTGCCAAACCAAACAAATGCTTGACATTTTGGAGAAATTTGTGGGGAATCTCCGTCGAATTGATGGCCAAATATTCAGCCATTTGCGCATGGACGGATCAACGCCTATTGTTCAAAGACAGCAATTGGTGGATACATTCAACAATAACACCAATTATGATGTGTTTTTGCTTACGACTAAAGTTGGTGGGTTAGGAGTCAATTTAACAGGAGCAGACCGAGTGATTATCTTCGATCCTGACTGGAATCCATCCACTGATATTCAAGCACGAGAAAGGGCATGGAGATTGGGCCAGAAAAAGGACATCACCATATATCGGCTAATGAGCGCAGGAACCATTGAAGAGAAGATATATCATCGGCAAATATTCAAAACTTTTCTCACCAATAAGATTTTGAAAGATCCGAAACAAAAACGGTTTTTCAAAATGAACGATCTTCATGATTTATTTACTTTGGGAGATCCTGAGGAAAAGGGAACAGAAACAGGAGACCTTTTTCTGGGCAACGAACAGGTATTTGGAGGTGATAAAGACAGAAAATCCTCGAGATTGGAAAAGCCCGGTGACGATGATTTGAAGCAGGTGGCCAGTATCATGGGAGTGTCGAAGATGGATAAATTTCAAGAAGGTGAGAGCGAGGAGGAAAAAGGAGATCCAGATTCCGAAGATAAGGATATCATGAGCAAAATATTTGCCAAGACAAATGTCCTTCATAGCACGTTTCAACATGATGAAGCTTTGAATTCAAATCATGAAGTTTCGCTTGTTGAAAAGGAAGCTAATCGAGTGGCCAAAGAAGCAGCAGAAGCTTTAAAGAAATCCAGAGTCAGCGCTCGGAAAAACGTCATTGGAACGCCCACATGGACCGGCAGATTTGGTACCGCCGGACGATTTGGGCCCAAGAAAATCCCGGGCCCAAAAGAACTTCTGTCAGCGTCTATATTGAAGGAATTACGCCAGACGAAAAAGGCCGAGCCGAAATCGGAAAAACGAGAACTCGTGGAGCATCTTGTACTGTTTCTACAGAGCCAGCCTGGCCGATTCAGCAAGTCCAAAGCAATACTTCAATCACTACCAAAAAACATCGATGTTGGCAATGAAACAGAGATGGTAATGGTACGCTCTGTACTTCGCCAGATAGCTGAATGGAATCGGCAAGAAAAGGGCTGGAAATTAAAACGCTCTTTTGAGTGAATCTTTTGAGAATGTGATCCTGCATATACGCTATCACTAATTTTCGAATTGTCATGGACTGCAACTAAAGTGGGACCCCCCACCCTGCTTACATCGACGCGCGAATATGCTCACTAATCGCACACTGCTATTGGTACCAAAGATGTTGATTTCTCCATTACGGCAGTTGTCAAGCAATTCCCTGCGATTTCTTGGTACAAATGTGGAAAATCTTTCTGAATTAGTCATCACAAAGTGTCCACCACCTCGCTACGATACAGGATGCACATTCTGCCAAGTTGATCTTCCTGCTGATAAACCCATCAATTACGAACATAACTTAAACGGCACTGCTGCCGTGCCTTGGAAACACGTGTTGGTGCTCCTGCATGGAGTGGCGAATTTTGACGAGATGGCATCCAAGATCAACCTTATTCCCGAATCTTTGGCGGAAAAATTCGAGCATGTCAAGCGAAAAATGCTCAGTCCGGTTCATCCTGTGACGCTATCCAATGCACTGATTTCTGGGCAATCAGTCACTGGAAAAAAACATTTTCATCGGGTCCGAATTTATCCAGATAATCTTGAAGTGGAATTTAAACTGGAGCAGCTACAAGACTTTGTGCAGGCGTATTTGGTGCCAGAGGAAAAAGTCGAGGCATATAATCCGTTTACAAAGAAAGAAATTGGAAACGGTATTGAGAAGAATCAAACAAAGACACGAGATGAAAGTGAAAATTTGAGAAAGTCTTTTGTGGAGAAAAAGATTGATAAGGATTTGGTGCTCATATGTGCGCATACCAAAAGAGACATTCGATGTGGACTTCTTGCAGCTCCGCTTGAAAAGGAGTTTCAAAAGGTTTTAGAAAAAGAGAGTATTTCTCTGGATGTTGAAGTGGGCCGAATTTCCCATATTGGCGGTCACGTGTACGCAGGCAATGTGATTTATTTCCCGCATAATAAGGAAAAACCGGTGGTTTGGTATGGCCGCGTTTTCCCGCCAAATGTGCAAGGCATTGTGAGTGAAACCATCAAAAAAGGCATTATAATCCAAGAACTTCTTCGCGGCAAAACACAAGTGAAAACCTAGTCTGAAACGTTGGCTGCAAGAACCCGGCATGGAACATCCGTCAAACGTACTATGTATGTGGATCATACACAAGCATGCATGTACAGACACATAGGCGCACGCGCGCGTATGCAAGCGCTGGGTCGACGAAACCCACTAGCCATCGCTAGCGCAGTGGGTCACGTGTGCCGTTCTTCATGCCGTCGAACACGCCGCCGGTGCGCGGATGATGCATCAGCAAATCTGGGACCACGCTTTGCGCAGTGCGTGCCGATTAAGAAGCTCCAATGCAGGTGCACCCAGGTACGCTGTAATTGCCGATGATTAAATTTAGTTTATATGCATTGTGGTGCATTCGTTTAAAGGTGGCTTGATTGCAGATGATTATGTTTCATGTTTATCTTGATGAATGATTTCCCAGTTAGTGATGTACTGATTTTGGATGACGCAGACTGGTCTACTGCGTTGTTAGTTGCGCCGAGGTGGCAACTCAGACCGCGCGGCCTGTACACGGCCTGTACACGGCCACATCCCGTTTGACGGTTTAAATCTGCCGAAACCCATGTATATACAGGCCAACCCAGGTAGACATAGCTATGTATTGTTATTTGAGAAAGCGCAGTAAGCCTGTTGCAGGCGGACGACGTGCATGACAAGCGGCGAAATATGTTCGCGCCGCCAAGATAAGCGAATCACGCATTGGGCAACTTCGTCTCAAAAAAAACACCGCACGCAAGCGTTTCGGCCCGGTATTTCACCCACAAAAACACCAATTGGTGCAGCAAATACCGCCAGAGTAGCATGGAAGATTGACTAAAGAAGTAAATAATTAGAATTCGGTGACTCAGAACGCAGGCCCGAACGCCGCCGTTGACGTGGTTTGAGCTTGGTGCATTGCACCACATACCCGCACAAAAGCGCGTTCAAAAAAAATCGGCACGTCGCTGCACAGCGGAAGGAGCGCCGGGAGGCAGGATTATGCAGCGTACACGAAAGACGGCAGCCGCAGTCTAAACACAGGAAATCTGCAATTTTAGTCATCCATATTTAAACGTTAACTACATTCAAAGGATCCGAAACTCATATTCATAAAACCTATAATTGATCATATATCAAACATGATTCTCAAGAATGAAAGCTATGGCGACAGCCGCTGCAGGAGCGTGCATATAAGTCGCGCGCCAACCAATTACATAGCATTATCCGCTGCACGGAGAGCAGTGTGCACGCACCATGTCCTGTTTCCTGCGAAACGATCATGCGCATACTATGTGCCCCAACAAACATGCGCAATAATACGTGCGGGTTGTCATTTCACTTTGTACACCTTCTTCTTCCACCAACACTTGTTTTTCCGAATTCCGTGCCCCGACTTCTTGATTTGTCCACGTACTTCATTTCAGATCTACAGCGTTAGCCTCATTCCCCAGGTTCTTCCCTTTTTTTTTTTTTTTTTTATTCTTCGGCAGCTCTCCGTTTTTCCAAACCCCTGTTTTTACAACACAGAAGCATACCTGGCTTAAACGTGTTGACGTGTTTGAAAGTTGAACAACCTTTTAACAAATCCACCTGAAACCATTCAAATCTGAAACACATAAGTCTTTTGATTGACTTGTTTTTGTGTCCATCGTTAGCTTTTTTCCAGCTGTTTTTTCTGTGTTCCTTGATTTGTCTTTTTGGCTGTCATTTTTATAAACAACTCGTTAAAACGTCTAGAATTTTGTTGACTTGATTTTCGACTTAATTTCGACTTTTATTAGATTAGTTGATTTGAAACGTCCTATTCGAAATTTTTTTTTAATTTTCGAAATCTCCATTTTTTTCGAAATCTCCATTTTTTTCGAAATCTCCATTTTTTCGAATTTTCCCATTTTTTCGAATTTTCCCATTTTTTGAAACCTCCTATTTTTTTTTTGGGAACTTTTATTTTTTTCGAAATCTTGTTGTTTTCATTCCTTTGCATCTGTTTGTGATTGAACTCCAATGTCTACGCAACAATATTCGCAATATCCCAATTCCTATTACGGTCTGGAACATTATCCTTACCATCAATATATGAATGGAGGGGGTCAGCCTCTGGGTAGTCTGCAGGCACAAGGCCAAGCACAGGGACTGACACAAGGTCAACAGCTGCTGCAGTTACAAGGACTGAATTCTCAATATGGTCAGCAACCTTATGGTCAATACTATATGATGAATAACCAACCTGGTCAACAACCACTTCAAGGTCAACAATCTGCACAATATGCACAATTTGCTCAGCAAGGTATTCAACAATCGGATTATGCTGCTCATTATCCTGGATATGGTACTAGTGGAGCTTCTGCTCCTTATGGTCAATATGCCATGTATCTGCAAGCTACTCAGGGTCCACAAGTTGCTAGTGGTGCATCTGCTTCAAGTGGAACTGTTCCAAGTGCTCAACTTTATACTAGTGCTCCTGCTCAGGCTGCTCTGCAAACTGCTGCTCCTTCTCTGTCATCTGGAACTACTGCTACTTCTCAAAGTGGTATAGTAGGTTCTTCTTCTAGTTCTGCAGCTCAATCTGGAACTAATCCAACTACTAGTGCTTCTTATGGACTGGTTGAAGGAATGGCTAGTGGTTCAACTTCATCTGCTGGTCAATATCAACCTCCTGGAATTAGGCCACGTGTCACCACTACAATGTGGGAAGATGAAAAAACTCTTTGTTATCAGGTTGATGCTAATAATGTCAGTGTGGTGAGACGTGCTGATAATAATATGATCAATGGTACCAAACTTTTGAATGTGGCACAAATGACCCGTGGTCGTAGAGATGGAATTTTGAAGCTGGAAAAAATCCGTCACGTGGTTAAAATCGGCTCTATGCACCTCAAGGGAGTTTGGATTCCTTTTGAACGTGCCCTTGCAATGGCTCAACGTGAAGGAATTGTGGATTTATTATACCCATTATTTGTACGGGATATTAAGAGAGTGATTCAAAGTGGTGTGACTCCTCTTAGTCAAACTTCTGGTCCTGCTACTACCTCAACTGCTCCTGTCACTTCTAAACAACCTTCAGTATCTGCTGCTACTTATCCTAGTGGTCTGGGTGTTGGAGGGGTCAACTACTACCTGCAGTACCTGTCTCAATACCCTCAAAATGCTACTTCAGCAAATGGTGCTGATGCATCTTCTACTGCAGCTCCTCAAGGTCAGCAGCAGGCCGGTACACAAGGTCAGCTTTACGGGTACCTGCAGCCATCCTACTATAATCAGTATTATGCTTATAATCAGGGTGGTTCAAATGCTGCAGCTGGTGCCTCTAGTAACAGCTACTCTGGATATGGTCAAGCTCCTCCTTATTCAGGGTACCTGGGTTATCTGCAGGCTCCTCAAAGTCAAACTCCGCAGCAGAAGCCTTATGACGCTGGTCTGCAGGCTCAGCCTATCCAAGGTCTTCCTCAGCAGGGCTCTCCTGCGCATAAGGAAAAGCTGGAGGAGAAGAAGTAGCCTGCTAAAGCGTGCGTGCATAGTGTAGTATAGATTTTGTGTAAAGTTATGGCTGTGGCTGTTCAATATGTACATGTGCGCACGCTGCACTGGGCGATGCCGATGCCTATGTCGATGCCGATGCCGATGCCGATGCCATCTGCGGTGCGGCGCGCTGCACCCATGGCTATGTGCAGAGGCCCTCCTATATGACCAGCCCCACGAGTCCAAGAGCCTTGAAAATTAGAATGTGTTATGGGATTGTCCTTTTGTATACCGAGTCTCTAGCTGAATGAATTTTAAAAACGTGGTGCTGTGGAATGCATCCGTATGCGCGTCGTGTAAGCGTGTATAAATGCGCAGCAGCGCAAAAGAAAAAGAAACAATTTACGCACAGAGTGCATCGAAAGGCAACTATGTATGGAATACTTCTCAAGCCGCCGTAAGATGGGATTTCTTGCTGCAATTTTGAAGAGCGAGGTAACTGAATAAAAATCGTTGGGGAATAACCTCTTGAGTTTTCGCTGGCAATTTTTTCAAGTTGCTAATATAAAAATCTTTAGTCATTTTGCCTGGAAAATTTGGTCATTTTGACGGCTTTCATAAAGGAATCAAATGTTTTAATGTAAATTCACTGAAAATGCTGTAAGTATTAGAATGAAAAATAGTTACTACCATAATTGGACAAAAATTTCTACTAACTCATAGTTGAATGAAAATATCGTCATATTATAAATGAAAATATCGACGAAAAATAGATAGAGAAGATACCTGGTTGGGCCTGAATGTAGAAACTTTACTAAATTGGATTATTGCTCAATTTTAAGATTAAACTGAATAGGAAAGATAGACCAAGAGAAGTAGGGTGCAAGGTACAAGGTGCAGGAACGAAGACTCGATATTTAACCAAGACTTTATGATTAAAGAGCCGAAAAAAAAGATTAAAGTTTGATCAAAATATCATAATAAGTTTTTCCTTTTTTGCATTTTTCGAAATTTTGAAAATTTTTATCATGTTTCGGATAAATTAGATATCTTGATTTGTAATTATTCAATGAAAAGAGGTTTATATGCAGAATCACCCCAAAGAAGATGAAATAAAAAAACAAAAAAAGGGATAGTAGGTTTATTTCTTTTTAAGTTTTGATTGAATTTATTGATAACATTCAATTAATCTGTTTTTTTTTGTGAATTAGTTGATTTATTGATCATTTAATGTGTTAAGTATATTGGTGACCAGATTTACTCACATGACCAAAATTACACACGAACAATTTCCAAAATGACAAAAAATTCAAAACATGGTCTTTATCGAATAATCCAAAATTAATCAAGCTATTCAATTATTAGATTTTCGATTGTTTTATTATTATATAGTGAATAAAGCATCGCATCAGACTCGAACTGTCATCTCTTATAGTGACAATATAAGGCTTTACCTTTAAGCTAGTGAAACCCGAACATCCCTAAGATTCAAGAAAGGTTTTTTTGATTAATCTTATCCATATATGACATAAATCGGTATTGCCCTTTTCATATATATATGTCTGATAAGAGGGTTAATCTTCTATTTCACTATGGTAATTGCTGTTCCTACTAGTATAAAAATATTTAGTTGAATAGCAACAATATCAGTTAAATAATGATTAATTTCATTTATAAATTAAATAAATATTTGAGAACATTATGTTGGTTCAGATCAAATGCTATGTAGAGACATAACACATGCAAGTTATTTTATAAATAGCGTTAAGGTGAGTGATATAAGATATAGATAAATATCTAATTCAGATGTAGGTATTAGATAATAATCTAACCATTGAACTGGAGCCGACGATAAGCGTCACAATGGTCACATTAATATAATATCAAGTCTTATATAGAGCAGCAGTGGGGAAACTTTGACAATGGTCTAACGACTATCAAATTATCTACGATTCGGATATTAAAAATATATATTTTATAGTCAATCCCAAATTTTTCTTAAACCTAAATATCTAATTACTTAGGTATTTTACGTATCATTATCATATTTTCCTATATATAATCAGCTACTATTATATATCAATATATATAAATATCGCCCACGTTGCGGGGCATAGGAATAAATAAAAATAAAATATTCACCTCAAGTCCAAATTTCAATAACAAGTAATTTACCAATAAATTTCTAAATAATTGCAATCGATTAATTGTTGCATTTATAAAGATCCATAGATTTTGGAGTATTTTTGACCAATGAGCTTAAGGATCAGTAAAGATTGAAGATCTAAGATCAGCACCATTCCATCAAAGCTGAAACAAAGTCAAACCTGAAAAAAGATCAAACAAAAGTGAAATATAGCTGTAACAAAGATGAAACAAAGATGAAACAAAGATGAAACAGAGTCAATGCTGAAACAGAGTCAATCCTGAAACAGAAACAAACCTGAAACAGAAACAAACCTGAAACAGAAACAAACCTGAAACAGAAACAAACCTGAAACAGAAACAAACCTGAAACAGAAACAAAACTGAAACAGAAACAAATCTGAAACAAAGTCAAACCTGAAACAAAGTCAAATCTGAAACAAAGTCAAATCTGAAACAAAATCAAATCTGAAACAAAGTCAAATCTGAAACAGTCAAATCTGAAACAAAGTCAAAATTGAAACACTCAAACAATTCGATCTGAGTCATTAAAAACATTTCAAAACTCTAGTCATTCTCAAATTGCACTTTATATGAACTTCAATCTTAGATCACATCCACTTCATAAAATGTATCCTTTATTCATCTTTTGTCCTTGGAACATCTTCAGATAAAGAATTGTATGCATTCTGTACACCATCCAATTGTTTCTTCATAGCAGCAATGTCCAAATCCCGTTTTTGAATCTGCTCCTTCAATTTCGCCACCTCCTCAGAATCACTTTCCGTAACACATGTACGATAATTTTCTTCTTTAGCAACCAATTTCTCAAGAATTGATAAAACCGTATGTAATGACATTCCAAAGTAAAGTACCGCTCCACTAATGTACAAATTGCGTTGAGCATAAAATTTCGATGCAAGTTGTTCCGACAGCCAATTTCCTGGACGACCATGATGTTCAGGTGGAGATGAATAACGTTGAAGTTTTTGTAAACAATCGAAAAATTGAAGAACCATCATTAAAAGGGTAAAGATGAGACCAACTGTATAATTGTTTTGCCTCCGCATATATTGCCAACCTTTGACAATACGGACACGAATCACGTGTGGT
Source organism: Metschnikowia hibisci (assembly GCA_002374725.1). NCBI lineage: Eukaryota > Fungi > Ascomycota > Pichiomycetes > Serinales > Metschnikowiaceae > Metschnikowia > Metschnikowia hibisci. Next base: position 906,679 of record NLAP01000001.1, on the reverse strand, counting down.
AAAGGTACAAGAAGAATAGCAAGGAGTGTCATTTGGACTGTAAGAAGCCCGAAGATAATTGTCATTTGAAGACTCATGGTGTATATGTATTGGGGGATTAATAAGAGGCGCGGTTGCGCTTACGTAGATTGGCTGGTGTACGGGTTTTTTATGACTTCAAATATAGGAATATTATAAGATACTGAAATTACTTGTAGATTTTAGAATCTTCCAAAATATAATAAGGACTTTTTCATTTTGAAACCAGTATTCTTAGAATTCAAAACCTTGTCTCTCTGGTATTATATCATACCCTATAAACCCGTGACCTTACGGGCGTATATGTAGGAACTTACAGAAAACATGGTGATGGCCACCAAAATCCCATAAAACCATACCAAACCTTCATGATCTTGGCCCGGCACTATGCAGTTCATTCCCCATAATCCTGTCACCACATTAATTGGTAGCACAATTGTTCCAAGAATCGTCACCTTCCCCAAAATATCGTTTGTATCATTGTTAACCTTAGTCATATCAATGTTCAATTGAGCCAAGTAATTCAGATGACTCCGGGCCAATAATTTTTCATAATGATTGAGTGATTGTACCATAGTCACAATATGATCCTGAATGTCGCCTAAGTACATGAGAATTTCCAGGCGAGATGCCAGTCGATTAGGACGGTGTTTTTGATGGTCTTTGGCCAATGGAATTGACTCATTTTCATTAAATCGTTTGCTGAATCCTTTAATCACATCCGCTTTGGATCCAAGTAATCTCATCACCGACATAACTCTTTTTCTGCATTCTCCAATCCGCCTTAACATATCTCCCTTTCGTTTCCATGCCACGATTTTTGACAGAGTCGATTTAGAACTATCAGATTCGGTACTTTTGCTTTGGAGACTTCCCACTGAAACAAATTCACCGTTAGAGCCTCGGCCCCTCCGCGTGCGGTTCCGGAGAAACTGCAGACCTGCAGGAATCTCCACCACGGATTTGGACCGTTGACGCCGGTAAAAAACGTCATTATGTGGCGGGAAAGCTGGCTCCACTTCACTATCAGAATCATCATCGTCCAGTTCTGAATCCGTGGAGTCTCCAGAGTGCATCCGCATAATCTCATCTTCGATAAGATATACTTCCAGCTCAATGCTATCAATCATTGGCGCAAAGGAGTCAGTAATATCATCAATCAATGCATAACAAATCCAGTCTGTAGAAACAGTTAAATGGTCCTTAAGCATTCGTGCCCTTCGACGCACATTGACTGGATGAGGCGTGGCATTGAAATGAAACGTCAAAACGCCATGTTTGAAGATGATCATATACATATTCAAAGGCGACAACTCTCCCGATCGAATTTTCCTATTTCGTGACACTTTTGAGCTGGATCCCAGTACTTTCGACATGCTTTTGTTACCCACGCTAGCTGGTTGCTTCAGAAACATCGATTTCATCATTTTCCAAATCCCATTATGCTTGTGATCGGTAAATCCATACTCGCTATCGCTGCTGTATTCCTGCAACTTACTCATCTTCTTCTCATGCTCCATGGCCCGCTGCTTCCGCCGCTCATACACAATATCAAACGATGTGAAACAGATAAAGTAGTATTGGCGAAACAATTCAACTTTCTCGCGGGTTTCACCCAAAAAGATATCCTCGGTAGTAAGCGGGTGAAGTCCGAATGTTTTAGAAAGTACTTTCATTTCTTCTTCAGTTGGATCAAGTACATCGAGCCAAAAAGGCGCATGGTGATTTCCTTCTGTCATTTGTGAATGATCCACAACTTTAGGCTCGCCTTTAGTTTCTAAGTCCACGAGGTTCAGGTTAACTGCAGGCGCTTCACTAGTGTGGATAGAGATATCTTCGGCTGCATCGCGTGGCGAAAACAAATGGGCAAGTTTCCCATGAATTTGCTCTTCCTTCATGTTCCGCGGCTCGTTATCGGAAATAAGACCAGAAAGAGTGGGTGAGTGGATGGTGCCGTCAATGTTTTCTCGGAAATAAGTGAACCTGTATACCGGATCGACTTTTTTGGTCGAGTTATTCAAAATTGTGGCCATCTGCTGCTCACTTTTCTCCCAAGGTTGAATCGGTTTGGGCCGCACTCGAAGCGACAGCCCACCCAGTCGCATGGATGTGGTTTCATCCACGTGTACCGAGTTGAGAAGAGGTGTTTCTTCTGTTTGTGGCAGAATATCATCAAATGCCGAAACGGGCATCATTCCCAATGTACCTCGTTGCTTATTATCGGTGGTAGATACTCGACGAGCCACAGGATCTTGAAAATTGACACCTCCTGGTACATCATGCATATCATCTTTAAGATCATCAAACTCCTCTAAAATGTAATCTTGAAGTACCGATAACTCGGGCCACTCATGACGATTTTGTTCACGTGATCCCTCGTAATAATCAGGGAAACAAACATCATCCAATGAAGTCAGATCGCTGGAATGATCCAGCGATGGGTTCAGCTGACCAAATTCCATCAGATGCAGGTCATGACTATGTACACTGAAATCATGATGATCATCTAATCCGCTGTGTCTGCGTAAATCCTGGTCTCCAGTGTAATTATCCATGTTAAGCGCTATGGGGGTGTAGCGAGAGCTTGAATCATTCTGTTCAAGTAGTGTCTGAAGATTTCGGTCTGTAAGCGGTAAACGGGGTCCTGCAGATAAGACAGCGTCCTGCAGGTGCCGTCTATTCTCGGCAGGCCGCCCCTGCTTTTTTTGCCCCTTCCGTTTTTGTTTATTCTTTTTAGCCATGGTTGGGGAGCAAGTATGCTCGCGCGTTGATGTGTGCGTACTAAAGGCTTGCACCCGTACATCACAGAACATCCGTACACCAGGTAAAAAAGTCAGGAATAAATTGGGTAATAAATTGAAAAGGGTTCAATTGATTGTGATACAAAAAAAACGCTGGGAGCCTTCAGGTATGATGATTTCTGAAATGTATCAATTTCAATAACATTCACCAATTTCCACCAATTTCCACCAAAATTCACCAATTTCCACCAAATTCCACCAAAATTCACCAAAATTTCAACATTCACACCACCTTCAATCAGAATCTTCGCTCTTAAAATCCCCCTTTTCTTCAAGACTTTTCTTGGGGTCAGGAACACGTGCCTTCTTCTTCTCAGAACCATCCAGAATAGTAGCTAAAGCCGCCAGAATATCATCCTTATTCTCAATTAAAACATTCCAAGCATCCGGAGAAATTGCTATACCTTTTTTTCCAGGTTTTTCGTCTCCATTTTTGTCGATATAAAATTCACGAATATCGACGAAAGTCATTCCATTAAATTTGGTCACCAGGACATTTTTTTTTTTATCCAATTTCAATGAAAATGGCTGAGTATCTGAATTTGTTCGTTTTGACATGTGAAGAAAGTTGTGTGGAGGAAAAGAGTTAATTATAGTGTAAATTAATTTGTTAATTGAAGTATTTGGCGTGGGTTGATGTGGCGCGCTATTCAAGGTGCACGTGACAACAATGCTACTTATACATATTTCAAATTCCCACAATGCACATTTCAACAAAAATCACAGGTCAATTATAGGTAGGGAAATCAATCCTATTTCTTTAATTGAACAAATCTGTCAGTCATCTTCTTTGTCATTTCTGAAAGAAATTCAGGAATTTTCAGGAAGTCCACTGTCCCAAGTCTCATTAAAGTGACTACCCAAATTCTTCTGAAACTCGGCATACTTATCGTCTTCTCCACTAATTTTCACATCAGCATAACCTTTTAACGCTGAATTCAACTCTTCCACTGTAGAAACACCCAAAACTACCGAGTAGCGACGATCCCATTCCAAAAGTCCATTTGCATCTTTTTTGTCCGTGAACAAAGAACGCCATAATGCGTACTTGGTGGCTAACTCTGCAAGTTCCACTCCAGAATTCTTAAGTCTTTGTGCTTCGAAATCCACTGCTTCCCGAAGTTTCTCATCTGCAGGATGGAATTCGTGGGTTTTGCCTGACCGGAGCAATGACATACTTAAAATCAGTCCATTCATTAATTTGCGTACGCCAGCATCTCGGAAAAATTGCTCTTCAACTTCAAATAATCGAGTATTCTGTAAACACCCGTGACAATACGATAAGACTGCATCCAAGGGCCCAATATCGGCGTAATATTGATCATTGCACTTTTTGGCCACTTTCAAAAGAAATTCCACAGGATATCCCGAAATACCAAAGTTTCGAATTATTCCTTCTTCTTTTAACATCTTTAATTCCTTTAATGCCTCGTAAATTTGCCTTTCTTCGACAAATTCAACGTCGTGCATATAAACCAAGTCCAAGTATTGGGCGTGAAGCCGTTGAATCGATCGAATCACCGATTTCCGGACCCATGACCGAGAATAATCAAATTCATCTCCGGAAATCCGTCCTGCTTTGGTACATAAAAAATATCGGTCACGTGGCCATTCCTGACTGATTTCTCCGAGCGCCTTGCCCATCAATTGTTCTGATTCGCCATAATAGGGAGATGTGTCCAAAGCAATTATGCCTTTTTCGAAAGCATTCTTTAGGATTTCTCGAATAGGAAGTGCTTCCGGGTTTTCTGAATATTGGGTATTGAAAACAGCGCCACCAATCATGAGAGGAGGGAGTTGCTCGATGTTGTATGGTGGCGGGTGTGCCTGTACAAAGTCCTGGTCTGCCATTTTGGTCGGATGTACAGGTTTTTCTTCAAAGCTGTGTTTCAGATTTGTTTCACACTTGTTTCACAATTCACCTGTTTCGTGGTCAATCTTTTAAGTAGTTTATTTATGTAATATGTGGTTGCATTGGCTTCGTGTTCCTCGCGCGGTTGCTGCACAGTTAAAACATCCGTACACCATTCCTATACACAGGACATGCGCACCGTACGTTTACATTGTGCGATCTCACCTCGAAATGAGAAAACGTCCAAAGAAAAAAAGATTTAGCCCCCAAGAAAAAGTAAATGGTCTCTAGCAGGATCGAACTGCTGATCTTGGCGTTATTAGCACCACGCCTTAACCAACTGGGCCAAGAGACCGTTTTAATATTTTTTTGCCAGCGCATCAGTCCAAGATTTTATGAAGATGAAACAAAAAAGGGGATGAGAACCTGTATGTAAATCATTTCTGAAACGCGGTATATGCAGGCCCACAAACCTGCACACTATGTACATATATATATATATAGGAGCTTCCCAGCCCCATCAATACAATTGATTCACACTACTTAAAGCAATGCTATTAAAATAAAGCAATTTATATCCTTTATTGATATCCTGCAGACTGCACACAGGGCATATTTCTTGGAAGTTCATTCGCGCCCAACGCCCCTTCTTTTCGTTGTATATAAATTGCAGCTATTTCCTCAAGGGATAATATTTTACTCCATGATCTACCACACAAAAGTAAAGAGCCCAACAAAAAGAGCCCCAAAAAAGAACCCAAAAAAAGAACCCAAAATATAGAACCCAAAAAAAGAACCCAAAAAGAGGAACCCAAAAGAAAAAAGAGCTCTAAAAAAAAGAGCCCGAAGTAAAAGAGCCCAAGATAAAAGAGCCCGAATTGAAGAGATACCCAACTAAAGAATCCCAACAGAAGAATTCCAATTGATGAAGATTATCATGAAAGACTTCAAATTCTGTTTATGAAACCACTTGAACTCTGTTTATGGAACCACTTGAACTTCATGAATATTGGTGAAAAAACGAAAATATGACCCTTCATCCTTGTTGTCAATATTTTATTGCCCCATTTGAAAAGAATATGGAATAATTACAGAGATGGTGGAAGATTCAGGTATTCCCGAAAAAGAAGGCGATTTAAACCCAAAAATTTACACCAAGATTGACATTTCGATCCTTTGAATTATCTCCTTACTCCTTTATTGTTATCATTTAAGGAAAATTCATTACATCGGCTCAAGTCATAGATTTGAGGCGGACAAAGCCTCATTGAGTATGGTACATTAGGGATCTGCTATTTGTTCTTTCAATTTAGGGTATGCATTTCTTATTAGGGCCGGGCTAGGCAAGAAAACGCAGGGGTAAGATTAAACTATAGTTTTGCTTATGGACTTTTCTAAAAAAGTTAAAGCTAGCACAAGTGGCTCGTTGAACAAATCTATTCAATTTATGGCCTTGAGATGAAGTTAATACCATGCAGGAAAACATGCCATCAGTCTAAGTATACAAAATATGATCCGCTCCAAAGCTTGTTTTCTTCCCTCAAGGTCCTGAATTTCTGTTCAAATTTATTCATCAAGAATGATGGTGATTACAGCTATTAGCATTGGGTGCGATCGGGGACCTGCATATAACAACAGGCTCTTAACGTCTTTATATGCGTGGAAAAATCCTCACCGGATAATCTATTCGCGACAACATGTCGGAGTGTATACAAAGGCTACTTACGAGGCTTCGCGTGGTTCTGCGTGTCACCCCGCATGGTTGTTTGACCAAAGGTAAAGGCTGCAGCATCCCGAATCTGCAGCAATGCCTAGAAAACCTCATCGCCTTCAACAATATAGTTATAAGGCACCAAACCAACCGAACCTCTTGCAGAACCACAATTTTCACCGAGTTCACAAACATACCAGTTATCTTCCTGTCGGTGTATAATATACATGTGCCAGCCTTTATGAAAAGAAAGCTCTCCATTTTCTCTGGACTTATAAGTGTGTTTAGCCACAGCTTTTGAGACATATTTTCGGCGAGTCACGGGAGTCACTTTATCCACAATGGCCAGGAGATTCATATAGGATTTTGTAGGGGATTGCAGGAGAGATCGACGCTGCAGGTGACGGTCCGATGTCGGCGTTTTACGGACCACTGTCTGTAACAGATCTGAATCTAACAGGTCCTTTTGATCATGGAGATGGTTTATGTGCAGGCCGAGTTTCCCGGATGGGAGTGACATATGAGCCGAACGACGCGTTTCGGGCAATGAACCTGCATTGTCACGATTGTTTCTGTTCTCAAAAGTAATGGAAGGATACCGTGTAGCCGTTTCATGCATATCGTCGACATAATCTGATGCAGGCAACGGCATTTCGGCATCACGTGAAGCAGGTCTCAGTGAGTCTGCACGCATCAGACGACGAAACCGGTCAATATCACCGTCACCTCCTGCATTTAAGTCCTGAAGTGCTTGAGCAATAAAGTCAATCAGGAAATCTTTTGCAATTGGAACCGCAGGTTTCGTCACCTGTGCAGGACCCTGCGTCAGATAAAGTTCCAGAAAATCTTTCAGTCGCCGATTGATTTCCTTCTGTACATCCTTCGGTGCATTTACCCGCGGCAGCGCCCAACTTCGGGCACTATTGCTCGTATAGTTGGTAGGATTTGAATAATCCGACAGACCGTTGGAGTTCTTCATGCAGGATTGCCGGTCAAAAACGTCATTTTCGGTACCGGTAGTGTAATTGCTAATATGAGACGGCATTTTCTGTAAACCTGCTTTTGGACTTCCTAAAAGGGTAGCATTTTGCGGTCTAGGTGAAGTTTGAGGCGAATGCTGCAAATTTGGTACAATATTATTGTGACCCTGACCCAACAGATTTTGGGCTATTTTCTCCTTATCGGGAGAGAGAAAGTTTGTTTGTAAGCAATTCTGCAGGATCGGAGGAAGTTGCTTTTCCTCTTCTTTTTTTGGAGTCCGTGGCAGTTTCGCTCGTAAGCCCGATGGAGTCGAAAAGGTTCGGGATAATATAGCAGAATAATCCGGATCTGGAAAGCACGCGTCACGTGACACCGGCGCCACATCATCAAGTCCATCCATAAATTCCACAAATGCTGGAGGTTCGAAAATTTGATTTCCTGTACCGTAACATTCGGCAAAATCATGAGTATCTGCAGGTGCCACTACACGTGCCAAGCACGTGCGGGCATTATCTATAGCCAGATCCCAATCCACACAAAGTGTAGCCACGTGATTGCAATATGAAAAGAGATTCAATTTGCATATTTGAATCCGCTCAATTTCCAATTGGTAAATGTTCAGGAGTGCAATTGCCCAATCTGTGGTCCATATATCGGAAATGTCTTTATATGCCTGAACCGCTGAAAAATATGCCCGGCGAAGCGATTCATGTTGTGCTTGCGCTTTGCTTAATTTAGCAGAGCTTTTCTCCATCTCCCGTCCACACGTGGTCTGGCATACAAGCATCAATGCTTTGATTTGACCGCAATTGGCCCGGTATTTCTCCTTGTTTTGCACACAATGTTTTTCAACCTCTTTTCGCCGCTCGTGAAGCTTCAGTATATGCTGCTCAATTTTGCCCACGTTTTTGGCGTACATCTGCTGGAAATTGCGGAGTTTATCGTAGTTTTGTTGGGTAGTTTGCGCCACAAGCTTTTCCTGATGCCCCACCATGCGTCGGCCTTCTTCCAAAAGTGTATCTAAGGCCACTTTCAAAGTGCCGTTTTCGGCCAGCCCAATTTGGGTGTGGTTGTAGAATTTTTCTAGACGTTTGTTGCAATCGGCTTCAATTTGCGCTTTTTCCCGGAGAAACGCCAAGATTTCATCAAGGGTTTGAAGTGAATTTTTAATCCGGAGTCTAATGGCGGCATAGCCGCCATCGCCGGCGCCCCAGAACGAGTTGACGAATGATCTATCTAGCTGCGTCATTGTGGGCGGTTATACGTTCACAATTTGTATGAAATTCGCTGAAATTTGGAATGCTAGCCGCTGTGTCTTGTATGAATAAATGGGATGGTTCCTGGATCTGAGTATGTTGTGTGGGTGCAGCTACAACAATGGGGGGTGGTTGTTGTTTACAACTTACCGCTTTTGGATAGTCTGCGCACCGTCCATACACCCGTACATGCGACAAACCCGTACACCTAATACAATCTTCCCGGAAGGTACGGATGTAAAACTATGGATTCACGCGCGCATTTGCACGTGACATGACTGACTCCCTAACACATGTCTTCTACCTCTGAAACATTCACTGAGCGGCATAGAATCGTGAAATACGCAAAAGTAGTACTACAGTACCTTGTGGATCAATGGTTCTTTGTACTCCTTGCAGTTTTCATAGCTCTAGCCCATCTGTACCCCTCATTTGCCAAACTGGGCGGTACGCTCAAAGCAGAATATGTGATCAGTTATGGAGCCGTGGCGGTGATTTTTCTAATTCTGGGACTTCTGATGTCAACTCATGATTTTCTTCAAAACGTGGCTCATTGGAGAGCCCATTTTACCGTTCTAACATCTTCATTCTTAATCACCCTGGCTATAATTTACGGAATAGCTACAGGAATTAAAGCCGCTCATGATGATGAAATTGACAATTGGCTTCTTGTTGGTCTTATTGTTACACATGCTTGTCCTACCACAGTTTCATCTAATGTGGTGATGACAAAAGCTGCAGATGGAAACCACATTCTTACAATCTGTGAGGTTGTAATTGGAAATTTACTTGGAGCTTTTATAACTCCAGCTATGGTGCAATTATATCTTTCAGGAAGTTGGGAATTTGGAAATCCTGTACATCAAGATACTGATACTACAGTGAAACAGCTTTATGCCAGTGTAATGAAGCAAATTGGACTTTCTGTTTTTGTACCATTATTTGTGGGGCAAGTGATTCAAAATATATTTCCTCAGAAAACAAAATGGGCCATGACCACTTTTAGATTGTCTAAAGTTGGTTCATTTATGTTGATTCTTATTATGTGGCAATCATTCTCTACTGCTTTTGCTCAAAATGCGTTTACATCAGTCTCCCATGCATCAATCATCTTCTTGGTGTTTTTCAATATTGGCATCTACCTTTTTTTTACGGTTTTGGTGTATCTTTACCTGAGGCCATACTTCTTGGTGCTTCTTTTTCCAACACCGCCCAATGCGATTTCCTCAAAGATGTATAGTTGGGGTTACAAGTTTTTTCGGCCTTTTTACTATAATAGGAAAGATACGGTGTCGATGATGTTGTGTGGTCCAGCCAAAACTGCAGCATTGGGAGTATCGTTGGTACTGTCGCAATATGGTGCCCGAAATCCAAAGTTGGGGATTCTTTTGGTACCTTTAGTGTTATATCAGGCTGAGCAAGTGTTTACGGCACAAATTCTTGTGAAGTTTATGAAAAGATGGGTTCATGCTGAGGATTTAAGGGAAGATGAAGAAACCGGCGTGGAAAGTGATTCTGGTTTCACTGCCTCGCCGCTTCAGGGACTGATAGAACTGGAGCGGATATAAAAGGAGAAACGAAGGAAGAACCAAAGAAAGAAAGAACCAAGAATGACGGAGAAAGAACCAAGAATTGACGGAAAAAGAGATCAACACCTTTAACAGCGGAAAAAGAAGAAGAGAATGAAATTTCTGATAAAGACAATTTATTGAATTTAGTGATACTTTTTTCAGAATTGAATCATCATTACTATTAGGAAATTGAAACATCTCATAGAATGTTCAATTTCTGATATACTCGATTTCTGATGATATTTATTTAAAAGGACTTTCAAATGAAACAGTCTCTTTTTTGAAGACATTATTAGACCCTCTTTTAGTCTAGATGACTAATACTGAGTGATGTGGATACGATATGAGACTCATCGCTTAGAAATCTATTAATAGTAACATCTATTGATAGACTTGAATTGACCCTGGAATGGGGCTTTTCATGCAGGACAATTTATTATTTATAACTCTACAGATAGCAAATTATTTGCTGTCTGAAATTTCTTATTTAATTCATTTACGTAAACATTTATGGTGTACTGCATATAACCCGTGAAGGTCGCCCTTCTACACTACCTAAAACAAATTTTTATTTAACCGAATACCACGTAATACAGATTACCTGCAGTACTCAAGGAGATCCTGCAAACAAACAAAAAGCCACAACTACTACCGCAACGACGTTATGTATAAAGCTTATCTGTCCTGCAGACAGTGCGCACTTGGCGCACCACCTAATTTCTTATCATCCATAACACCACCTTCTTTATGGATTTCCAAGCTTCTCCTGCACTTGACCCCTTTGCGGTTGAGCTGCCCATTTCATCACTGTATCCAATGCAGACTATTCCTCCACCTGCAGTCGCCACCATAAACGGCGACGCCATCGATCTAAATGACGAAGTTTTCTTCCCCCAGGCTGGCTCCTCAGTGGCGATAAACCCAAATTATCTGATGGAGATATATCATACAGACCCGCTGGATTTTATCCCTGAAATATCACAAATACCACAAAACCATCAAATTCCAGACTCTTTTGGCGACTCTAAAGGATCATCAGCCCCTGGTTTTATTATTAGCGGTTCTGAGGCAAATAACGGGGCCGAAGCCGGAGTTAATGGGATCAGAAACGTGACCAATTCTGAAATTGTTCCAGAAATCATAAATCAGACAACCAGAGTTTCAGATTCTGTTTCACAAGAGTTTCAAGTTTTGAGGGCAAATGGTGGCAACTCGATTAATGAATCAATGGGAGGTTCAATTGGTAGCGATATTTCCGACTATTATCAAGAAGAATTGAAACTGGCACTTAGTACACCAGATTTGGCATTTGCAGAGCCAATGTATAATGTGCACTACCTGCACCAACATAGGTTTTCTACCGCCGTCGAACAAATGCACCGCATGTCGCTTCATACACGGCTGCCCTCGGAAGAAAAGACAATTAATCCTCGGCAACTCCTCGGATTTTCAGCTGCTTCACTACAAAATTATATGGCGGAAAGAGATGATGAAATGGCCAGACCTAGACCACAATCTCCCCGTTATCTTTCCACTTCAGTACTGTCACCACAACTTCTGACGTTATTTCTGCAAGTGCCTGAACTTTCTGACCGGCCCCGACCTGCATTGAATAACCCGTTAAATCCTTATGTGATGAATGATGAATGTGTGAGTGCCATAACATATTGGCTTAATAATACTGCAGATGTGATCGAAAAAGAAGATACATTTTCGGCACTTATAGCTCCAACCCGGCCGCCAAAGTGGAATCGGCGAAATCTGATTCAAGTCCCGGAAGAAGCCGGGAAATCTGTATCAAAACGGAAACGTCGCAAATCAGACATCAACCATTCGTTTAAGCATATGCTTCGGGATGACCTAGCGGCGGAAACTGGATCACGGGATTTGGATTTTGCGGCTATATCTGAAACGGAGGTAGATCTTAATGATGGGGAAAAACGGCCGGAGAAAGAAGATGATGAGCCCAAAACAGAAATTCCAGATGATGATGATGGGCCTAAGCCATTTCCATGCCCCGACTGTGATAAACAATTTAAACGACTGGAGCATTTGAAACGACACATCCGCTCTGTGCACTCCAACATCCGTCCTTTCCATTGCAAATATTGTGAGAAGAAGTTTTCCCGATCAGATAATTTGGCACAGCATCTGAAAACTCATTTTAAAGTTCTTCCAAATGGTACAACCAGTGTGATTTATGGGAATCCTAATCCACATAATCGAGGTGGACGAAAACAGAGTATTTCCGAATTGGAACTTTTGCAGGTACTGCAGATGCAGGCTCAATCTGAAATTCAACAGAGTTGAAAATGTGAAATTGAAATTTACTTATGAGTTTAAGACTCATTTTTGAAGTTGTTACATTTAAGAAATGGTTTTGGGCGGGTAAAAATGGCTCTACCAAAGTTTCTTGAATTTTGGTGATTTTTTGGTGTTACAAAATTTTGAATTTTTCTTAATGTTGCGTGAAAGATTGAAAAAAATTTCTCCGTTATTCCTCCGTTATTGTCTTTTGAGTTATAAATCTGGTTATGACTTGCTAAGATCTGGCGATACTTCTACATCTTCATGAGATTCGTCGTCACGTGTTCAAACCAATTCAATCTCAAGATTTAGACCAATCCACGTGATCACAAAGAAAATGATTTCTTCTTTTTCTTTTTTTTCCTTTATTTCATTTTTTAAATCAAGGCTTGAAATTCCGAAATCTAGGAATATTGTTTTCTTTGAATCTATCCAGTGCGTCCTGCATACTGCATGATTTTTCGATTCTCCATTAATTCTCGACGAAAGCCTCAAAGTCCACGAGTCGATGAAATCTTTGATTTGTGGCATTTTTTTGAATTTACTTCATCGGTCCGTTTGATACGGCCGAATGCCAGTCGGCACTATTGTTTTTTAACGAAATTATCGTCATGTCCTGTAGATAAGCGCTTGCACAGCTTATGGCCTTTTTTTTACCCCACTTCTAGACTTCATCCTTACTGTTTCTTGTTTTTTAATTCAAGCTTTGAATTTCCAAGGTTCACTTAATGCAGCAATTAACCTGCCGATTTGAAAATCTAGAAGAATCGGTCGTTTTCGAGGTGTTTCAGAATTGTCTTTAATGTTGTATTATCTGGAACCACAAACACCTCCAATAAACTCATTTCAAGTTTATATCATCTCAAATTCAAGAAGATTGCCAAAGTGTAAGTATCAGAATTTTCAGGAGTAGGAATTTTCCTATTTTGGAAATAAATTTCATTTCAACCATTCTTGAAACTTTAACAATCCTGGTTAATCCCAAAAATTCCCCGATTAGTTCAAATCTCCACTAAATCAGACCTCTGATACGACGAGCCAACTGAATATCTTTCTGCATGATTGTTACCCGCTTTGCATGGATAGCACATAAATTTGTATCCTCCAACAAATGGATTAAAAACGCCTCACAGGCTTCCTGAAGTGCCAAGACGGCATTACTTTGCCAGCGGATTCCATAGTCGGCACCAATATAATTTTCGGCGATTTCCTTGACCAAACGGGCAAAAGGGAGTTTTCGAAGGAGTAAATCTGTGCTGCGCTGAAATTGCCTGATCTCCCTTAACGCATTTGTACCGGGACGGTAGCGGCGTTTTTTTGCAGCCGCTGAAGGCGGATCTCCGGGAAGATTGCGGTATACCCCAACGTTGGGCCGGTTAAGACGGCTTGGGTTCGTGGAGAGACGAGCCATGCTGGTTAGTGACGAATGCGGAAAAAGAAGTAGGCTCGTAGTGCACGTGAAAGTCACGTGAAAGTCACGTGGCACAACCGTTATTAGATCACGTGTATATCACGTGAAAGTCACAAATATTGAATCACCTAATTAGAAACTTCATCAAGATCATAATTCCCAGCCAAAAAGTCATTTAAACCATCCTGAATAGATGCAGATTCAGTATCCATAGGCATGTTGGCCAAAGCTTGCTGGCGAGTATTTTCTCCAAACAAAGATTTCATTCTCCATCCAAATTCCTTTAAATTGGACACGTCATAGATCCAGCAAGTACCGAAAATCAACATCGATGAAACACCACCACATAAAGCAGTTCCTGTACCCATGGCCACGGCCGCGTCCAAAGTGTAATTATAACTTGTTGGAGGCTGATGATTTCCTTGAAAAAGCGTAGGAAGAAATTGACGGGCAATAGTTGATTTGTATGCATATCTGGAAGTGAATATAGTGGCGGCAGCAGCTGTTAGGAAAAGAATGGCCTGGTTTTTCCTGCGCTGAATATATTCATCGCTATCTGAGGCCAATTTAAAGCGGAATTTCGCAAGACCTGATCTAATAGTATCGCTCATGATGATAGAAGGGTCAAGAAGATGAAATTTTGTTTTTTTTTTCCAATGAAAAATTGTGGTATGGAGGTTAAACGTGCTTCTGGAATGGCTATAGGAAAAGAGTAGTAGTAGGCGATGTAGCTTTAAAGAGTCAAAAGTCGCGCAAAAGACCAATACTACTCTAATGTATTTTATTATATAATTACAAGATTATTTCCAGATATGAATAAGAAGCTAATAAAGAAGAAAAAGAAATTCATCCTTTGAGTTAAAATCATATAGGTTTTTTTATATTCTTTAAATTGAATAACTATTATATTTACCTTAACTATGGACGATTGGAGGATCAGTGTATTGTCAACAATTATATTAAATCAACTTCAAGAAAATTACATTATATGATTTAGATTAGGTAATTTAGATTCAGTGATTAAGAATTAATTAGTATAAAGGAGTATCTGAATTAGAGGGGTATCTGAATTAGAGGAGTATCTGAATTAGAGGGGTATCTGAATTAGAAGAGTATCTGTCTCATTAGGTTCAGGTATTAGGATAAAATAGAGGTCAGGAAGTTATTTATTCAGAATTATTTACGAGGAAAAAGAAGATATGTTCATGTTTGGATGTAATTATAGAGTGTTTCTAATATGGAATAATTACAGAGTTACTTCTTAGTGATTATAATATTGAATAATTACAGAGTTACTACTTAGTGCTTTTAATCTGACTCTGGTATGGAGTCTTAACACTGAGTTTTATTTCCACTTTCTAAATTTATTTCTTTATTGATATTATTTATTAATATAGAAATATAAATTACTTTGTTTCTTTGTTTACTCAAACTGTTGTTTATTTACCATTTTATCACAATAAATCATGACTTATACAGGCCTATCCAATCAATTAATTAATAAAATTGATGTTTTAAGCTTATGGATCTTAATCAATTTTTATCTCTAAATTAAATAACTTTTTTATAGCTGAAAGGATCAATCTGTTTGGTTATATACCGGACTCTTTCCAATTACTAATTGTTTGGGTCCAGTAGTAACTGAATTGTGTATACAGTTTTTTGATAATGGTACTGGAGATGATAGAAAGTAAAATATTGATAACACCGAAGCTGAGTGGAGCAACCATTATTAAAAGGCACTTTGAATGGCGAAGCTAAGCGGAGCAGTACTAATAATAGTACTCTTATTGAAGATTTGATTAGATGTAACTTTACTTGGGGACTACTGCCAGTCATTTTAGTATGAAGTTCAACCAGTCTCTAGTGGTCAAAATCTATCACAATATCAGGGTGATCACGTGACCTGAGTTCCGAGGGTACTTTTCATAACTTACGCCACAGAGTCATTATAGACTTTAAAATTTGGAGTCTACATTTTCACTTAAATACTATTTTATTGGGATAAAAAACACCAAATTTTTTTGCCGATTTTGACGGTTTGAATGACCCCCCTTAATAGGTCGGAACTGGATATAGAGCCCGGAATTCGGGCCAGGTCACGTGACCCGCCCTCGGATCTGACCATTCAAGTAGAAAACACAATCAAAAAGAGTCCATCAAGATAAAAACAAGGTCAATCTAATAAAAACTTTTAAAGAGTCGTAATCCAATCAAGAATCACAAATTTTCACCTTTGGAAGTAACAGTTTCAATGCTACATTCATCAATAATTAACCACTCCCAATTGGTCACATTAAATGGCCCATTTGTATCTCCTTACTTTGAAATTCACCAATTCCCAGCTTTTATCACCCTCAAATCAACCTAGATTCTTTAAATTTCCCTTCTAAGATCCTTCATCGTGGACTCAGATCTTACTGTCGTTTCTCATAAATGGAATTACCAAATTTATCACAAATCACGATTAAAACACAATTTTCAAATTAGTGAATTTGGATTTTGATATTATTAAAAAGGTCAAAGATTAAAGTATTTTATATTTACTCAGTTTCAAGCTATTCATATGCGTTATTGTCTTGACAATGAGTAAGGTCAAATTAACAAGCTTTATTTTGGAAAATCATACCTAATTCTATAATAGTTTCAATGATTATTTGTAGTCAAAGTCTCGATTGAATTAATAATATTATTTATCGAGAATATTACTTTGCCATTATTTTTGTTCCCGTTTTTATGGCTAATGAGCAATATTTGGACATTACTTTTCAACCTCACCAAGAACAAATTTCATCAATCACCAAATTGATCATATTTTGAAGATAAAATGCAGAGCAAAAAGTTTTAGAAAGTGATACATATTTCGACGAAGAAAAGACCAATAGCGAGCCAGAAGAAAATGATTACCCTATAGATGGAAAATTTGCATTTTGGCAGGCATTTTTGGTGATGCTTATGGTGTTTTTGACATGGGGAGCTAATGCAGCGTTTGGAGTCTTCCTGAATTACTACTTGAACTCGGATTCCTTCCCCGGCGCCACGCCGTATGATTTTGCATTGATGGGTGGAATTGTCGTATTTTTTGGCCCAGGGTCTTGCGCCATTCAGTGCATTATCGGTGCGTGTTTTTGGACAATCGCCGGTATTTATTTTTGGAATCGCTATTCAGATGATTGGATACTTTCTTGCTGCCGAATGTACCAAATTTTGGCAGCTTTTCTTGAGTCAGGGTGTACTTGGATTCTCGCTCATTTTCATTCCCGGAACTTTGGTGCTCCCCACATGGTTTCTGAAATATAAGGCACTTGCTATGGGAATTGCAGTTTCTGGCGCTGGTCTTGGAGGCTAGTTCTTTACATTGGTGCTGAACCGAATCATGCAAGAAACTGGTGACCAGCGGTGGCCTCGCCGTACCGTGGGATTTGTGAAACTAGCCATTTCGATGTTTTGGTTGCTTCTTTAACCGTGCCCGAAATGGGAAGACACCAGACTTGAAGGTTACTTTATCCTGGGAATATGTCAAATCAAGTTTCCAGATAGTGCTTGATTTTAAGGTGTTTCAGCTCTACTTATTGTTCATTCTTGGAATTTGGTTTGAATTTGTCCTTTTGGGATATGTGATTATGCTTTATTCTCTCGCAGCTTACGGCATTTCCGTTGGACTTAGTCACACACAAGCTTCCAATGTGTTGGCATTTCTTAATGTGATGCAGGTTTTGGGCAGACCTTCCATTGGTATATTGGGAGATATTCTTGGAAGAAATAACACTGGCGCATTGTTCTGTGTGTATATATTTGGGCTTTAAACTTTTAGTTGTGATGAATTCTTTGTTGGTCCATATATTGATATAAAAGACGGCAGTCTAGGAGCATGAATTGGAGAATGCTGGGGAATTTAGGACTTGCTAATTGAAGATATTAAATGAAGGGTGATGTTTAGAAAAAATATTTTTATTTTTTAGTATTGACCATTTTTGGTTAGATCTATTGGGTTCAGGAGAGTAAGACTAAATAGGGCAAAGCGAGTTTGTTGATTGATGGGTCTTCACCAAGGGTGAACAGTGACTATTTATACCCGACTCTAGCTGGTTTGAAGCTAGCTCGGGCCAGACTTTTCATTCCGAGCTCGGGCCAGACTTTTCCCATTATACCCGAATCTAATTGGTTTGAAGCTGGCTTGGGCGAGGCTTCTAATTCCGGGCCGGTGTGGCTCAGGCCGGTATCGGGTCCCTAACAGGTATGTTTAATATGCTTAAGTTATTAGTGGTAATCTGCAGGACCAAGTATGTATGAGTGATTGTTATTGTGAAATTGCTTTTGTTAAATTATTGTGATTATTATTATATGAATTCGTTAATGGGGTCTATAATTGCTATTGCATCCGGTTAATTTTATTAATTAGGTAACTAGGTCATAATGTGTTCCTGCACACAACGCTTACACCCAACCAGTACCGAAATTAACCCTAAAACTTTCCTTTAAGAAACAAATTATTTTTCAAATCTTGGAGTTTAATGACCTGGACTGATTATATTTATGTGTCATGGTTGAATAATTAGTTCTAGCACGATTGGAAAATTAGTTTCCCAAAACGGTAATTTTTCGGACCATGGCGCCGACTTTACATTAACCATAAAAATCAATATTCACCAATCTACTATCAACCATAAATATTAGTCACTACTATTACTACTATTACTACTATTACTACTATTACTACTATTACCCTCACTACTACTATTACCACTATTACTAATTATTGATACCTATCTGTTCAATCTAAAAATACATACAAACTTACAAACAAATAAATCCATCAAATAAATAATTTCTTTAAATTTCCTTATAAATTGTTTTTATCAATATTTTCAAATATTAACAAAATGATATTTGTTCTCCATATTAATAATAAGTAACTTTTCATGAATCTCAAGATACACATAAAAGCCAACTAAAAGTCTACAAAAAGTCAAAACCCTAAGAAAGTCCTGCAAATGACCAATTATAATTCCATAATAATGAATCAATTTGAAGTAACATTAATTTAGGTATGGGAAGGAATTAAACTTTGAAATGACCAAAATGAGCCAGTCTGGTCAAAATAAAGCAAAAATAGAATATTTTAAAATTAGAACTATATAATTGATAATTGATACCATTAGGATGAGCTCTTCAATTTTTGATTATGGTTACAGACTAATTCATCGGGTTAGACTGAAATGTTTTTTTTTGTTAGGTTCGGGAGAGTTAGACGACATAGGGTAAAGTGAGTTTCTTGATTGATGAGTCTTTAACAAGGGTGAAGAGTGACTATTTATATCTGAATATAGTTGGTTGAAGCTAGCATGGGCGAGACTCCTAATTTCGAGCCGGCCTGGCTCAGGCCGGTATCGGGTCCCTAACATTTTTAAAAATATAGTAATTCAGTAATAATTTATTAGTATATGAAGGTGAAGATGAACAGATTAAAGCCAATTCTATTTAAATCATTTTTAATTAATTCAATCTTGGCCAAATTGTCTGGAGTTCTTTCCATGATTTAAAGTGTATCATAAATATTGGACTCTAGTCACATGATCTGGGGAAAATCTACAAAAAATTTCTTTAAATTAATTTTGTTTCTATTTTTCACTCTATTGAAATTCTATTTTATTGGATATTATTTCTTTCAAGGGTCTAGACCCTTATTTTAAAGTAACTTATATAGAATCCTGCATACGCTGGTGAAACTTCATCTTGTGATTTTTAATCATAGAGTCTATAAATAAAGATCTTAATTAATTTTTTACCTATATAATCGATTTTGCTTTAAAACAAATTTCAAATTTCTTATAAATTCATTCCGATGGTCTTTCATTTATGATCATTGTGCCCAATAGAAACCTAAGCCAGCAATTTATTGGTCAAAAATCTAAAAAAAATTGAAATATACAAAACCACTGAATTCTTCTTCATTTTACTTTCCTCCTTTTTCTTTTTTTAATTTCATATTTGACCTACACCGCCCCCAAAAAACCATCTTTTAGACCTCACAATTTTAGAGAGTGATGTGCTCAAATTGACTTCAATAATTCTAATAAAGAAGAGACATTGTGATCCAAATTGGGATACTTACAATACTGCATATTTCAGAATCACCATAGAATTTTAAAATCTTCGATTAATTACTTGATCCGGCTCAATTTCTAAAATCGACTAAATTAATTCTACAAATATATCAAAATTCTTGATTATATTAATGTACCAATAAATATATCAAAATCTTTGATTATATTAATATACCAATAAGTACAACTAAATTTAAAGCTTGGCTTACCTCTCAACTTAACGTGCTTACATCTCTCAACTCAATGTGCTTACATCTCTCTTTAAGGACAATTGAGCCTTGGTCTTGTAAATAACATAATTCAATTTCTTAACAATTTTTTTGGTAATCTTGGTCTTTTTGTAGAAAATTGAGTTAATTTGACCACCGTAACTGGATTGCTTATGGTCGTATCTTCTCATACTCTGAGTAAAAGCAAAAAAGGAAACCATACCTGCCATTTATTTAGTCACCCTGATTTGGATATGTTTGCTACAAATCTTACTTTTACAATAAATCTTTTTTAGCTTTGAAATGATAACTAATGTTAGTATGAAAGTTGTAATTTGTGGTTTGTAATGATCGTATTTTAAGAACCAAATTATAATAAGCTTTAAACGGTTGAATGGTAAAGCCTCTCTTAATACAAGAAGAAGTAAAGATTTATAATAAGGTCAAAACCGAATCAAATAATTTTAACTGGTTTTATGGATGATATCACTTCAGAGATTACCAATGAGAACCTAGAACTTTATTATCTATAATGAAACCTGAATAATCTTCAAATTCTTTATAATACGTTTAATAAATTTATAGGGAAATTAAAACAATCTAGACTAATTAGGAAATCAAATTCACTAAGTCTAGACCATTCCAAAACTCCATTAAAGTTAATTTGAATTTGGATTAATTAAATCCAGACATAAATCCATCATTTAGTCTAATACAAGAAAGGAATCAAATTCCTACTTCAACTTTATTTTAACATATTAACAAATCAACTTGCAATAAATTCTCCTTTTCTATCCACAACTAGACCATTAATATTAGGATTAATAATCCGGCTATTAAATTATAAAAATCTGAAATTTGAGATTACTTAAATTTCACTCTAAATTGATCTATAAATTTAAGCATATAGTCTATTAGGATATATTACAAAGAAATACCAAGGGAAAAAAGGTTATTAGGTAAATAATATTCTGATTTTAAATTATAAAGAATAGCTTCTTATCGCACACCGCAACTGTTGATATAAGGTATGGAAATAATAAGACCTGGCATTCTAAGAATTTGATAATAGCAGGTTTAACTAATATAGTATTATTTATTTAGATTTTACCTGTTATAGACCCAATACTGGCCTTAGCCAGCCAGGAAATCGACTCAAGTCTCGTTATGCCATTATTACAATTCACTACCAATGTCCCTTTGGGTCATTATGAGGACCCTTACCCCACTTACACTGTACTCAATAAGTGTCACACTCAAACATAAATAGCCTCTCTTTACCTTTGTAAGAATAATCAATCAACAAATTCGCTTTGCTCTATGTTGACTTATACTACTGAACCTAAAAGCGATTAATTAGAAAATAATTACTAGCAATTAACTTTTATCTCAACGTCTATGCTTTTCATTAATTAATCAATGGTCTAAATAGCTAATATAGTAGATGAGAAAAATGAATTTATTTTAAGTAAACTATAGTAATATCAATTGTAAATAATTACCTTTATGTGCATCTGATATTTTACATGCTGGTAATTAAGTCAAGAAAAATTCTTACCAAACTTGATCAGTCAATTCTTACCAAACTTGACAAAGCTTTAGCCATTGACTTAGATCAACTAAATAATCACTTAATTGATCTTTATATAAAGGTTTTATTTATATAATAGTAAATATAAATTTAAAATTCAAGATTAAAATACTTAAAAAAGGCTCTTTTCAGGTATTAAGTTGGTGACCCTTTTTTAATAATGATTTTTTGGTCACTTTAAAATTGTTCAAGAGCTTAATATTTTTAAGTTGTTGTTACTTTATCTGGCTCATTTATAAAGACCAAAATAAGAATTAAACCTTTATGAGCTTGAGCTGATTTTAGCTTCTTCATTCGTCAGACTTTTCTTCAACAAAAAAAAAAAAAAATGCTGTAAATTGAAATTATAAATGGTATATGTTTTTTGTTAAAAACTCGATACCGGCTTTACTTAGGCAAATTCCAATCTAAATATCAAGTTATGCAATTATAAAAAGTCACACCCTAACTACATGCAGTCCCTAGAAATCATAACCAAATCAGATAAAGACATAAATAGCCCATTCTTTACCTTTGTTTAATTTTTTAAAGGATCATTAATCAAAAACTTTGCTTTGCTATATGACATGTTTTTCTCCCAATCCTAATACTGTTAGTTAATGCTTATGATGGAAAGATAAGCTTTTCGGCATTCTCATCACATGATACTCTTATCTCCTACTTTTGAATTACCATTATTTATCCAATTACAATCGAAAGGTTTATTTTACATGATTAAACAATGGATCTCTGGGATTAAGAGATCTTCGGCCTTAGCCTTTTTATCTAGGTTTTGGCACTAAATTACCACTTCACTAGATTTCTTCAAAATTAGATTCATTTCAGTTTCAAAATCCAGATTCGAATTGAGTTTAAATTCAATTCAAGTCAAAATTAGATTCAAAATCAGATTCAAATTGAGTTTAAATTCAATTCAAGTCAAAATTAGATTCAAAATCAGATTCAAATTGAGTTCAAATTCAATTCAAGTCAAAATTAGATTCAAAATCAGATTCAAATTGAGTTCAAATTCAATTCAAGTCAAAATTAGATTCAAAATCAGATTCAAATTGAGTTCAAATTCAATTCAAGTCAAAATTAGATTCAAAATCAGATTCAAATTGAGTTCAAATTCAATTCAAGTCAAAATTAGATTCAAAATCAGATTCAAATTGAGTTCAAATTCAATTCAAGTCAAAATTAGATTCAAAATCAGATTCAAATTGAGTTCAAATTCAATTCAAGTCAAAATTAGATTCAAAATCAGATTCAAATTGAGTTCAAATTCAATTCAAGTCAAAATTAGATTCAAAATCAGATTCAAATTGAGTTCAAATTCAATTCAAGTCAAAATTAGATTCAAAATCAGATTCAAATTGAGTTCAAATTCAATTCAAGTCAAAATTAGATTCAAAATCAGATTCAAATTGAGTTCAAATTCAATTCAAGTCAAAATTAGATTCAAAATCAGATTCAAATTGAGTTCAAATTCAATTCAAGTCAAAATTAGATTCAAAATCAGATTCAAATTGAGTTCAAATTCAAATTCAATTCAATCTCAAATTCAATTTTCTCATTCTTAAATCTCCTCCTTAAAAACTCCTCCTTTGTTCTTGTCCTGAGCAATTGAAATCTCCTCTTCTGAAAGATTGTCTTCTTTTCCCAAAGTCGATGCAACCGTAGCTGCTTCTACCTTTGGCTTCTCAGTCTTTGGCTTACTTACCTTGACCTCGTGCGTTTCTGCTTCAGTCTTTGGCGGTGTGCCCTTGAGCGATTTCTTAAACCCTGATAACTTTGACCGAAATCCACCTTTCTTCTTTGGTGATTCGACCTTCTTAGGCTCAACCTTCTTAGGCTCAACCTTCTTAGGCTCCTCCTTTTCGTTTTCAGTTACCTTCTTTTCAACGCTGAAAAGAGACCCAGTATCACGAATCTTATCTTCGTCAACTTCATCACGTAAGTGCTCAGGTAATTCCTGCTGAATCTTCTTTTCACCCTTAACCTTATCCTCGATTTCTTCAAGAATATTTTTCTTGTGATTGGCCTTGGTTTCAATGTTCTCCTTCTTTTGCGCCTCCAAGTCCTTCATTTCCTGGTCCAACTTCTTGTCGTTTTCGGCGGCGGCTTCAAGATCTGCCTTTGAGCTTTCCCGCAACTCTGCCACTTCCTTGTCGCTGGCCTCCCGTTGCTCCACGGCTTCTTTTTTGGCCGCGGTGTCGGTGTCAATTTTGGCGTTAACTTCCTCCAACTTCTTCTTTAATTCAGCCACCTTGGCCTCGTTTTCACTCTGAAGTTTTTTGCCGGCGTCAACCTCCGAAGTCAACTGATCCTTGGTGTCAGTCAATTCCTTCAACTTGGCGCTTTCAGTGCTCAATTCCTCGAGCGTTGGAGCCAAGATCTTATCCTTCTCCGCTTGCATGGATGTCAATTCTTCTTTGCGTTCAGCGATTAATCCACTTTCCTCTTCATGAATGCGCTCCTCATTGCTCTTCTTCTCCGCCAAAAGACTTTCCTTTTCGGATGCATACTTGGCTTGTAACTCGCGTAACTCCAGTTTCTTTTCTTCCACCTCACCGTTTCTTTTCTCTTGATAGTCCGAAAATACCTTATCTTCATCACGCTTCTTCAGCTCATTAGCAGCAATACGCTGGTCCTTCTCATTCAACTTTCTCACTTTCTCGGCATGTCTTCTGTTTTCATCATCTCTTTTGAATTTCTCGTGAATCTTCTTCAACTCAATTTGCTTATTCTTTTGCTTTTCGTCCAATTCTCTTTGAGCCATAGCCTTTTGCCCAATACTGTCCAAAACTGGTTGAACAATCAAACTGGCTAGTTTGTCCACCTCAGATGCAGGTAAGGATAATCCACCACCCATGTCAATCATTCCAGACTTGTGGTCCTTCAACCGCGCTTCCGAGTTTTTTTGTGCTGCTGCCAACGCCTTACTGTATAATTTCACCTGTTCTTTGATGTCGGCGTGATTCTGCGAGTTGATAGACTTCAACCGTTCACTTGCCTTGGCACTGGCAGCAGCCAACAATTGTGCATCCACAACGTCGTGTGCTTGAAAAGTCTTGCTTCTTCTTTGAGCTGATACAGAGTCAGTGTATCCAGAGCCGTGTTTCATACTCAATGAGGCAGAAGCAGATTGCGCTGCCAAATTCTCCTCTTCTTGAGTCAAATACTCAGCAGGCTTGGATGCAATCCCCGACCGATGGTCTTGGGCAGGGTTGAACCGGTTGCTTAATGTCTTGGACGAGTTTTGGTCTGCAAGCTGCAGGATTTTGCCAATGTTAAGCGTAGAAGCTGCCGATGGCTTACTAGCCAATCCATGCTTGGCTACAGAAAGAGTTGGAGTTGTTCTGCTAGTCATGCTGCTAGTCAGATTAGCTGCAGCTTGCTTGTACACTGAAGCCTTATTGTAAGACAGGTACACTGAATCCGAAGTTGACAGCAACGAAGCTGTTGGTTGCACCTTCTCTTTACGAGCGGCCATTGCTGCAGTATGAGCATCTGGGGCTGCTGACAACCGCTCATAAGATGGTTTCACAGATAAGTCCGATGAAGCCGCCAATAAGGCTGCAGTATCGGAGGCATTGGAACTGACTCCAATCGACGCTTTACCGGGACTGGTAAATACTCCATGCTTCAATTTCTGCTGATAAATTGCCTGCTGCGACAATGGCTTGCCGTTGCTCTGGTAAACAGACATGTGTTGTGAAGAGTTCTAGCAAGGGGGAGCGGGGGGGATAAAGTAAGGGCCAATTAAGGGGGGGAATTGCAATTGGGGTAAATATTGCGCCAATGAGGTTTTTGAAACGCGGGGGATTCTTTGTTGATGTGCAGCTATAAGGGGCTGACACGGGGTCAAAAAGAAAAGTGGTTTTAAAAGGGTGAGATTTAGATTGCTTAGTGCTGGCGCAATCGACAGGGAAGGGAGTCCTGCATCCGGCGCGGTGGTGGAACACTTTATATGCAGGCCGTCTCTTTACGATATCAACAATATTTACCAAAAAAAAAAAAAAAAGAAAAAAACATGGCGGCAGGCGTACTAATGATAGTAACCATTTTTCACAGGAATAGCGTGGGCTTTATAATATAGTCGTGGAAATTCATTTTAAAGAGGAAAAGAATATGAAACAAAGCTCAAACACCGGTGAAACATGTACTCAAATACGACGATATTTCTGAAACATTCAAGCGGAAAATCTTTCGAAGCCGCTTGGCATTCAACTTTGACATACCTTTTAGCCTGCAATTGCTTTTTGAATCCTTCGGAATTGGTGAATTGGCGTATGCACCTCAATTCCATTACATCATGGCGCTTGGCGAAAGAAGCTATTACCGCACTTGGCGATCGAAACAATAACTCTCCTGTATAAGGCGCGCATCCGCGCGTGGTCATTTTCAGCCCCACCTGCCCGGTTGGATACGCTGGTCACGTGCCTCAGCCAACGATATCTGGCATATAATGCTTCCGGAATGGGTAGATCAAGTATATACAGGGCTATGGTTCTCGCATTATTCCCTTCATCAACAAGTGGTGCAATCTTTTTCTGTGATACTTGATTGCTACGTTTCTAGTTTCCTGGTGCCCTCGGATCTCGCCGTTTTCGTCTGTTGCTACCCCCTCGGATCTGCCCCGAATTTCCCCTATTCCGGTCAGTTCTTCCGGCCCGAATTTTCCTGACTTGAAAAACCCCCGGTGACCATCGACGCTTTTGATATGTCAAGAAAAGCCGCATCCGATACTGCTAGCTCTAAATATTTCCGAAACGGGCAATTTTCAATTCCAAGTGCAGACCCCTCGGAATTCGACCGACGCAAGTCGGAAATCGACAATAAATTGAATGAGCTTATAGAATGTGGTTTTCAACCTAGCCACGATTCTACTACATCAATACCACTGCATGACCCCCTTTCCAAAAAAACCGGGGCGAAAAACACAATTTTGACTCCAGAACAAATGTGTACTGCATATAACACCATACATCCGTACACCCTAGAATACGGCGCTTTTGTGCCACCATTTCTTGCCGGAATGCTCACAATGTACCTTATCCAAATAGGACTCCCTTCCATAAAGTACTATCTTGGTGCCTTTGGTGCTCTATTGAAATGGGTGCTCATTTGGGGCACAATACTTGGCGGGGTGATGCTTTATGCAGGAACACTTTCAATCGCCGAGTTAATGGCGTTTATAGAGAAGGCCGGATCAAAGTATTTCCGGGCGGTCGAAGCGGTAAACATGGAGAAAGACGCCGATGCCGAATCTCAATTCCGGCCCCCTGTACCCTCGAAATTGAATCCCGAGCCTCTTTTTTCGAGTCCGAAAAAAGATGACGCTAGCATCACCAACGTTCGGGCTTTTCAGGCACAGAGCTGTCGATCGTTCAGATCCGGAAGTATAGATACCGGAAGAAGTGTCAAGACTGCGAAATCCGAGGGTAGGCTGCCCTCGGATCTCCTGACACTATCAGTCGAAAATGACAATGCCAAGTCTCGAGCCCGAATGCGGCGGGCCTTTACTGAAGGTGCTCCTCATGACGACCAGAGCATACATAAAAGGCCTCGGCCTTTGTCTGAATTTGTGCTGGCCACGGCCCTCGGAAGTGGACCGGTTCCGGATGAAGTTAACCCTCGGAACGGGCGGACGCATCGCCGCAGGAAATCACACGACACCGCGGTTAACAAGGACTTGCCGTTTTCGTCAGATAATTCTTCCATCACTAGACTGGATACAATTTCCACCAAACATTCCGTTTTGGGCACTCGCGCTAATTACTCCAGATTCTTGGCCAATGTAGATCATTGACCATATTCCTGCACAGTGTACATAAGTATATAACATATTCATCCATCAACCAATTTCCAGTACTGCAGAATAAAATATCATCGAATCATCACTTCCATTAATAAGATTTTGAAGTATCATATTTTGATGAGATGACTGTTCGATGTTTCAACTCCGAGATTGTCAATTATTGCTCCATTCTCTCATTTTTTCATCTCCTGATCTTCTGATCATCTCATTTTCTAATCATCTCCTGATCATCTCCTCTTCTCAGTTCTCCTCTTCTCCTCTTCTCCTCTTCTCCTCTCCTGATCTTCTCCTCTCCTGATCTTCTCCTCTCCTGATCTTCTCTTCACTTAATTCAGAAACTCACATCCCAAATGGCCTGTGGTCCCTTCACCTCATAAATCTCAGTGTCTAGGAATGAATCACCACCATGGTTGGAGTTGCCACCAAAAACTTGTTTGCTGTAGATTTCTCCACCCAAAAATTGCACGTCAGACCAATAACCACGATGTTCTTTGGTTTGTTTCCATTCGGGGAAATATTCAGGAACTTTCACAGTTTTGGCACTGGATGGAACTTGTAATGCTCCCTTAAATTCACTGCTTTCGGCTTCATCAGACTGTTGATAGCTGGCAATGGCAGAATTGACGCCATTTTCCTTTCCCTTCTTGCTTGGTGGCTTGTAAACGTATTCTGCATTGAGTTTAGCAATGATGGCCTCCTTGAAGCCCACAATATTGCTTGTACCGCCGATAATAATGATATTATCGTAGCACTCTTGTCTCTTGACCAAATCTGGGACCTGGGTTAAAACACGTACAATACCTTCGCTGATTTGAGCCACAAGCGTCTTAGTACCTTGAAAACGCTCTTTTCCAACAGTAAGCTTCTTGCCGTTAAAGTTCAATGAATTATACTGCAAGGTGTGGTTGCTCTTTTGCTCAGCCTCTGCCTCCTTTTCCCCAGCATCCTGATCAGTGATCATTCTGGCCACATCAAACTCGTTTTCATCCTTTTGCTCGGCACTTTCGTTTAATAGATCCGTCAGTGAGTAAAAAGATTCCGATGAATCCACCAAAACCTCATAAATATGAGATGTTTTCAACGCAGTAATCTGGTCGGCACCAAAAGATGGTAATAACTTCTGAAGCTCCAGATCAATAGTATATCCACCCACATCTAAACGTTTAGATGCATATTTGATCACATTTCCCGCTAAAACTGGCACAATTTGTGTGGCCTCATGTCCAATATTCACCACAACAGCTGCAGAAGTGGCGCCCAATCCATAAGTAGATGCAATGGACGCATCCAACACGTTGAAAGCAGTGAATTCTAACTTTTCAAAAACATAGCGTGTGACTTCCTCAATGGCGCTGGCAGAATAAGAAAGTGAAGGCACTACCAAAAGTAATGGCACCTGATTAATTGTAAGCACAGGATGTTCACTGATGATTGTCTGCAAGATTAACTTTAGAAGGGCATTGAATGCGTTGACATCGACGAGTCTTGAGCCTTGGATGGGATAAATGGTTTCGTATTGCCCATTCGGATTGGAAGAGCGATATTCATTTGTTGCCTTATCGAGGTAAACCACAGTAGGAATTTTGTATTGTGGTGGGGTCAAGGAGTCTCGTAATCCAAACAAAAAAAGGGTGTTTTGAGATCCAGCGTGGATCACTAGAAAGTTTTCTTCCCGATATAGAGGCATTATATTGATGAAGATGCAATTGCGTGCTTCTCATTTTGTTGACACCCAGAATTTGCCTGCGCACGCCTACGCGTAGTAGCTCCCAATTTCGAAAGGGATTGAAGGGAGCTATAACTTCTGCAATGTTGTTCACAAATAGCAATGAATTTTTGGAATTTAAAACCATCATCTGAGTCATGTCCCAAATTGAGTGCCAGTCCAAGCAATGGAGAACCGGTAAATCTCGATTGAACGGCGACAGCTGGAAAGAGACAACTGAAATAATTGTTAGATCCAGCTTCACAGGAGGAACAGCTATGAGTATAAACATCAATGCAATATAGCTTCAGTACTAAATTTTGTTGAAACAAAGATGAAACAAAGTTGAAACAAAGATGAAACAGTAGTGAAACATCAATGAATCATCACTGATTCAACCCTGAACACAGCTTTCCAAGCCAGGTATCCAGACGTATCAAATGCAACGAAACTTTCTAGCATTTTCCTCGAAATAATCACATCTTTTGTATTTTCCTGTCATTTGCTTAAAAAAAAGGAGTACCAAAAATTGCGGTGTTCCAGCCTTTTTATATTCAGGGGTGGCTGCAAAACGAAGTAACACAAAAGCAATTCCCGCGCACATATATAAAGAAGGCACCCGCCAGGTTTTGCCCACACAAAAAGACACACCCGTGCACCGCGGCACATCCGTACCTCCGAGAGTTTTTCTCCTCCCTATCCTCCCCTTTCCCTACCGGACATTTACTAAAAATCGAGACTTTCGTCCCTTTATAATTTCGAATTTTCGTGTTGCCCCAGTTTTGGCTGCGCGTGATGACTATATGGGCTAGACGCGTTCTTCAAACCAGAATCCCTCTTCTCACTTTTCCAGTCTACTCCGCCCGCCAAAAAATGGCCCAACAATCAATTCTCAATTTCTTCGGTGGAGCTACCGCTTCGGCAGGGTCAACAAAACGCACAAAGACTTCATCGGTATCTCCTCGAAAAGCCGCTAAGTTAGAATCAAGGGATGATAACATAAAGGAGGATAAAGAAGATAAAGAAGATGAGGAGATGAAAGATTTGTCAGAAATCGAGAATAATAATGAAAAGACACATTTGGTGGATTCAAAGGAGAATAATTTGGGTTCAAACCCATCCAACGCGTCAAAGCTGCTGGACTCTAAAGAAGATTCACCCGGTTTGAGTCAAACCAACGCGTCAAAATTGGTGGAACTTACGGAAAAAGTGCCGCCAGTGCTTTCAAAAAACTTCTCTTCCATCTCATACGCCAAATTGACTTCAGTATTAGATATGGTTGAGAAAGAATCTGGTCGGCTTAAGATGACGGCTATAGTGCTGGAATTTTTTCTTGAAGTTTTGGAACAGTTCAAAAGCCCCCGAGAATTAACAATAGTGGTTTATTTATTCATCAACCGGCTAGGACCTGATTATGAGCCCGATTTGGAATTGGGTTTGGGTGAAACTCTACTTATTAAAGCTATCAGTGAATGCTATGGGCGGCCACTAGCCAAAGTCAAGTCTGATTATCATGAAATGGGAGATTTAGGGTTAGTGGCGCAAAAATCTCGACTGGATCAACCCACCATGTTCAAGCCAGCTCCATTGGATATTAAGCAGGTATTTGAAAATCTTACCAAGATTGCTAAATTCACAGGGAAAGATTCGCAGGCCAAGAAAATTTCCATTATCAACAAAATGTTAACATCTTGTGATATGAAGAGTAGCGAAGCCAAGTTTTTGATCCGCTCTTTAGAGGGAAAGCTCCGTATAGGTCTTGCAGAGAAGACCGTGCTTGTGGGCATCGCTCAGGCCTTCCTCAGCTACGAAAACTCCCGAAAACGGTTACTGGCAGATGCATTATCGAATGCCGAAGATATCATGCGAGAAGCATTTTCGCTTATTCCAAACTATGCAGTGATCATTCAAAATTGCTTTGATCACGGAATCGCCAACTTGTTGCGCCATTGTCAGTTGACTGCAGGAATCCCGTTGAAACCAATGTTGGCCAAACCCACCAAATCCATTGGTGAGGTTTTGGATCGCTTCCAAGGAGAGGAATTTACCTGCGAATACAAATATGATGGTGAAAGAGCTCAAGTACATTTACTAGATTCGGGTGAAGTGCGAGTTTACTCCAGAAACTCTGAAGATATGTCTCAACGTTACCCAGATTTAGTGGCCATTGTGAAGGACTTTATTAAGCATAATGATCAGATGGACTCGTGCACCACGCCCAAATCTCTTATCTTGGACTGTGAAGCTGTGGCCTGGGACCGTGAAGCAAACAAGATTCTCCCGTTTCAAATACTTTCCACCCGAAAACGGAAGCTGGTAGATGAAAAAGATATCAAGGTGCATATCTGCTTGTTTGTGTTTGATTTGCTTTGTTTCAATGGCGAGTCGCTTATCACCAAGTCTTTCCACGACCGAAGAACTGCTCTTTTCAACAATTTTGCACCAATCGATGGCAAATTCCAGTTTGCTACATATAAGAACTCGTCAGATTTGAACGAACTCCAGCTCTTTTTGGATCAATCAGTCAAAGATTCGTGTGAAGGTT
Source organism: Metschnikowia hibisci (assembly GCA_002374725.1). Taxonomy (NCBI): domain Eukaryota; kingdom Fungi; phylum Ascomycota; class Pichiomycetes; order Serinales; family Metschnikowiaceae; genus Metschnikowia; species Metschnikowia hibisci. The sequence goes on along the minus strand of NLAP01000001.1, from coordinate 874,811 downwards.
TAATGGTCAAGATGCTTCATGGAAAAGATTCGTTTTATGAGCCATCCAAACGGTCAAGAAACTGGCTCAAATTGAAGAAAGACTATCTTGCGGGCGTAGGTGATTCGCTTGATTTGGTGGTCATTGGCGCATATGTCGGAAAAGGAAAAAGAACAGGATCTTATGGTGGTTTCTTACTTGCTGCATACAATGACGATACCGGTGAATATGAGAGCACATGCAAAATTGGTACAGGTTTCTCTGATGAAGATTTGATAAATCTTTACCAACGGCTCAAACCACACGAGATTTCCGGACCAAAACCATTTTATATTTATGATACTACCAACAGCAATGCCCAGCCGGATGTGTGGCTTGAACCAACAAGTGTTTTTGAAGTTTTGACTGCAGATCTTTCGCTCAGTCCAATTTACAAGGCTGCTCATGGTGAATATGGAAAGGGAATCTCGTTACGATTTCCGAGATTCTTACGTTTGAGAGAAGATAAAGGAGTTGAAGATGCTACCACATCGTCGCAAGTTTCAGAGTTTTACCAGCGTCAAGCAAATGTGAATTAGCCAAATGAGGAATTGAAGAAAAGGGTTATCAGAAATGATAGACAGATGGACTTGAAGGTTAGTGATTTGTGACTCAAGATGTGTGACTAAGAAAGATATCTTATTGTCAGTCACGTGACGTGATTAATTCAAAATCAAATCATTTATCAAAAGATCATAAAATGATGGACAAAACAAAGAAAATGAAATCATTACAATTATTCATCAATGCGTGACTTATTAATGATTATGGGCATACTCAAAACTGTTACCAATGATTTCAATGAGGATTTGATCAACACCAAAATCAGCTATGGGTTTCTCTCGCGATCTCTACTCTCGCGGATTCTCATTTTGATCTTATCACTAAGACTGTTTGTTTTGGCAAAATTGAGCTCTACATGAGAGTTGTCACGTGACATCATCTTTGGCAGTGATCCCCCCATATTAAAGTCATCCGAAATTGACATTTGCGAAGGCAATGCTGATGGTAAAGCAGACTTAATGTCAACTTGTGAATTTTTGGCATTCATATGAAGATCATAGTCGGAAAACATCGGAATATTGGTGTAAGACTTGGAATGTGGATCAATCGAAAGGTTATCGGAAGTGGACGACGAAACGTCATCGTGCATATCGCTATCGCTCTTTGAAGACTCGCTATCTCCAACAAACAATTTGCGAGACTTTCTGCGGTTGCGTAATTGCTGAGTTTTCTTCTCCTCTTCTTCGTCGGAATCAACCAGCAGTGGGGTCACGTGATCGTGGCTTGCCACCTCCAACAAATTAAAATCATCAGGAAATAAAGTCAAACCATATTTGTTGACAAATTCAGTGATATCGTGACTAAGGTTTTTCCGAAGCTCTTTGAGTTCGGTAATGGAAGAGCCCAGAAAAATGGAAAGATACATGGGACGAAGAGATTTGAAAAGATCCACTCCTTGTTCTCCAGTAACCAAAGCTGAATAAGTCACAAGAATTCCCAAAAAGTATATGAGGCACCACATACTTACTAATCCGTGGGACAGCAAATAATTGTGCTGCATGCAGTACCACGTGCATATCGATGCATAGAACAGGTACAACAATGGAGCAAAACCCATACTAATCAAAATTTTCCAAGTGGCCACAACATCGTTAGCCTTGACTTTAACCGTGGAATTTGCCAAGGCGGTTTTCTTTTTTTGGGCCGAAACCCGAAGCGCCAAGAAGAAAACAGGAGAAAAAAGAATCAGTCCAGGAAGTGCAAGAATAGCAAAAACAAGAAGTTTCATAACTCGCCCAATAAAGATTGGAAGAAGATAAAGCTTATGTTTTTCATCACACTCTTCCACGTGATGGTCCGGTAAATGCACATTCTTCAATACCTTATTGTAGTGCAAGATTTTATTCTTTATCAGCACCATATCCGGATGCAGACGAAAGGTTTCGTAACCAAGAATAAGTCGCCGATTCATCTCCACCACCATTGGAAGTGGAAGATACTGTGCAAAGTTTCCTGCATATAGGCGCCGGGCCGCCTGAACCACCATTAAAGTTTCATAATCAGGGCAATTAACCGTAACTGCACGAAGACCATTTGTCACCACATCTAAAAGCTCTTTTATAGCATCTTTCAGCGTTTGAGGCTCTTTATAGCGAGCTACCATTTCTGGAGAAATTTCAATGGGTGGCCCAAATTCCACAACCGCCCTAGACCGGAATTTATGAGCATTGAAATAATTCATTCCACAGGGAACAATCTGCACATTACACTTGGGGTCATGGCTCATGGCTCCTAAAGCCATGATGGCAACTCCAGCTTTAAGCGGCAACAATTCCGTTCTATCATGCAGTCCGCCCTCTGGGAAAATACCCAAGCAATTTCCACGGGATAAATGTTCGAAGACGTAATGATACACTTGTTTTTGGTCAATTTTGTCGGCCACCTTGTACAGCGTACCCTTTTTCAACAACTGCACGACATTTTCGGAGTTTTCAAACGGTTTTTTCAAGACTAACTCAGTGTCAGAGTAAATGGTGTCAATTTCCGAGGCTCCTAATGATTTTGGAAGTGCTAAAAGACCCCGAGCCATGCACTGCACCGTAAATTTGGTACCAGAACCTCTAACAAGAAGCGGGTTTTTGTCCATATCAATCTTAATGCTTCCAATTCCGGGCATCAACAAATCTTGTGGCCGAGAAACCGGAATCAGGAGCTGGGCGCTAGATAGCGGGCCAATCACAGGATGATTATAAGATTTGGTGGCAATAAGAAAAGAAACTCGACGATGAGCCTCTTTTCGAACCTGATTCATCAACACAATTGGATCCACAAATTGATTGGCGTGTGGAGCAGCCACAAAAATGACTGGTCCTGATTTGGGGATTCGAAACGCTCCACGGGGCCGAATTTCTCGGAAAAAGCAGTCAAAAATAATGGCAAATATCCATTGGACAAAGTCGTAAAGAAGGAGCTGACTCCTTTTGAATGGCTTATAGTGAAGGTTGATTTTTCCGGGAGTTTTGGGAGTATTTTGGTCAGCGTGACCGGTAGCCGCCGAAGTGGCGGCAGAGGCCGGATTATTGGCGGTATTTTCAGGAGATGAAGCGACTAGCGGCGTCTTTGACGCGGAGCCACCTTTATAGGAGCTCAAAGACGCTTGTTCGGGCATTAACGGAGCTCCGTAAATAGGGGATAAGTAGGAAGGAGTCACGTGTACGCACTGAACGAGACCTAGTGATTTTAGTCACGTGATTAATATGGTAACGTGATACTTTCCACGTGACTTTTACCACGTGACTTATATACCTGCACAATGAAGACCTCGAAACAGGCGAAATCCGGGGACGCACGTGACTCTTTCACATGCGCGTGTAATTGACCGAGGACATGAAGCCGGGCACATGCAGGAGTGTGGAGCACATGAAACACAGCTAATGCAGAAGAAATGGCAAAGAAAAAAAAAAGTTGGCGTGTAAAATCAACCGAGGCAAAAAAGCGGTAAAATGGTAAGAGATGAGAAATCAAGTGAAACCAAAGTGATACAAATGTGAAACAATTGTGATACAAACTCGAAACAATCATGGTGCAAATTTAAATCATATCTGATACAACGCTAAAACGAAACGCATTGTGACTTAAGTCTAAAACCCTTTAATTATGCGGTGGCGCACTCTCAAAATGCAACGTAACATTGAAACGAAACATGAAACAAATATGAAACCAACATAAAACCCAAGCCAAACCCCAACCTCCGCTGGATTTCCCAATTGGGATATCCCACCGATTATCCTCTATCTATCTATCTCCACATGTCACCGCCCGTTACGGACGACGCAGTGCGCGCATGCGTCACGTGACGTCTTCCTCGGAAGTCTACCTCGGATCCGGGGAACACCCCGCAACCGCCATTATATAAACCCCTTCTCCCCCCATTTTTTTCTCACCATATTTTTACAACATGACAGTTTCCTTTAAAGATCAAGTAGTCGTCGTCACCGGTGCCGGCGGCGGACTTGGAAAACATTACTGCCTCGAATTCGCTAAAAGAGGCGCCAAAGTGGTGGTCAACGATTTGGGCGGCTCCTTGTCGGGACAAGGTGGCGACTCTAAAGCTGCTGACGTTTTAGTGGAAGAAATCAAAAAAGCAGGTGGAATTGCTGTGGCTGACTACAACAATGTTTTGGATGGTGATAAGATTATTGATACGGCGGTTAAGGCATTTGGTACTGTGCACGTGGTGATTAATAATGCCGGGATTTTAAGAGATCAACAATTTAAGAAAATGTCTGATAATGATTTTCAATTGGTCACAGATGTTCATACTAATGGTGCATTTAAGGTCACTAAAGCAGCATGGCCATATATGCAGAAACAGAAGTATGGACGTATCATTAACACGTGTTCGCCAGCTGGTTTGTATGGAAACTTTGGTCAAGCCAATTACTCAGCCGCCAAATCTGGTTTGATTGGATTTGCTGAAACTTTGGCTAAAGAAGGTGCTCGTTATAACATTAAGGCCAATACCATTGCGCCACTTGCTCGTTCCAGAATGACCGAATCTATTTTACCTCCTCCAATTTTAGAGCAATTGGGTCCTGAAAAAATTGCTCCTCTTGTGTTGTACTTGACTTCTGATTCCAATACATCTGTTAATGGTGAGATTTTCGAAGTTGCTGCAGGATTTTTTGCCCAAATTCGCTGGGAAAGGTCCGGAGGAGTTTTATTTAAGCCAGATGATTCATTTACTCCTGAACTGGTTTCAAAACGTTTTGCTGAGATTATGGATTTTGATGATTCTTCCAAGCCTGCTTTATTGAAGAATCAATATCCTAAACAATTGAATAATTATGGCGATTTGATTAAGGCCGCTCAGCAATTGCCTGCTAATGACAACTCAGGTGTTGACCCTGTTAATGTCAAAGGAAGAGTGGTTGTTATTACTGGTGCAGGAGCTGGTTTGGGCCGTGACTACGCCTTGGCTTTTGCACGTGCAGGAGCCAAAGTTGTTGTTAATGATTTTAAAGATCCATCCCTGGTTGTTGATGAAATTAAAAAAGCTGGTGGTGAAGCTCATGGTGATACTCATGATGTAGCCACTCAAGCCAAGGATATTATCGAGAATGTGATTGGTAAGTATGGTACCATTGACGTTTTAGTCAACAATGCAGGAATCTTGAGAGATCGGTCTTTTGCCAAAATGACATATGAGGAATGGTTACAAGTTCAAAAAGTTCATTTGATCGGTACTTGGCAATTATGCAGATTGGCATGGCCACATTTCTTGGAGAAAAAGCATGGACGCATTGTGAACATTGCTTCTACTTCAGGAATCTATGGAAATTTCGGCCAAGCCAATTACGCTGCTGCTAAATGTGCTATTCTTGGACTTTCCAAGACCATGGCCATTGAAGGAGCCAAGGCCAACATTAAGGTCAATGTGGTTGCTCCACATGCAGAGACTGCGATGACTTTAACTATTTTTGATGAAAAAGATAAGAACCTTTACCCACCCAAATTAGTGGCGCCATTATTGATTTTCTTGGCATCAGATGGTGTTCCTGTTACTGGAGAAACTTTTGAAGCTGGTGGAGGATGGATTGGAAATACCCGTTGGCAAAGGGCCAAAGGTGCAGTTTCCAAAGATGTGGAGACCACTCCTGAATTTATTGGTGAACATCTTTCTGAAATAACTGATTTCTCTTCGGGAACTGCTAATCCAAAGTCAACACAAGAGGCATCTATGGCCATTTTAAGTGCCGTTCAAGGTGATGACGATGATGAAGATGAAGAAGAAGAGGAGGAAGAAGACGAAGAAGAAGATGATGAAAAACCTGAAAACATGCCAGATCCAGTCTTTAAATGGGATGACCGAGATGTTATTCTTTATAACTTGGGAGTTGGAGCCAAAAGAAAAGAATTGAAATATGTTTACGAAAATGATTCAGATTTCCAGGTTCTTCCAACATTCTGTCACTTACCAACATTCAATTCAGTGAAATCTCAAGTTACATTTTCTCGGTTATTGAAGAATTTTAACCCAATGCTCTTACTTCATGGTGAACATTACTTGCGCATTAACAAGTACCCAATTCCAGTTGAAGCACTGGTGACTACATCATATCATCCATTGGCAATTACTCAAAAAGGAACCAATACTATAGTGGTACAAGGATCTAAATCAATTGATCAAAAAACTGGTGAGGAACTCTTCTCTAATGAAGCCACACTTTTTATCAGGAAATGTGAAGGAGAAACCAAAAAGTATGCAGAAAGACGGACTTTTGCCACGGAATTATTCACAGCTCCAAAGACAGAACCAATCTTTGTTCATGACATCCATACCTCGGATGATCAAGCAGCACTTTACCGTTTAACTGGAGATAGAAATCCATTACACATTGATCCAGTTTTTGCAGAAGGAGCCAAGTTTGAAAATCCAATTTTACATGGTATGTGTACTTATGGTTTAGCAGCCAAGGTTTTGGTTGATAAATTTGGACTTTTCAGTGAAATTAAAGGTCGTTTTACTGGAATTGTTTTTCCAGGTGAAACTTTAAGAGTTTTTGCATGGCAACAAGGAGATGTGGTGATTTTCCAAGTTCATGTGGTGGAAAGAAAGACCATTGCCATTAACAATGCTGCTATTAAATTGGTTTCCGATAAGGGTAAGTTATAGTTATTTAAGATTTAAGAATATATAAAGATAAAGATACTGAGAAGGAAGTTGAAGATACTGAAAAGGAAGTTGAAGATACTTAAAAGGAAGGGAAGGGAAGGGAAGGAAAAAGAGAGGAGTAATAATAGAAATGGATTGTAAATATCTAAGTTTTATAAACATGTCTATCATGGACAATGGACAATGGATCAAGATCGAACCAAAATGGATCAATGTTGATAAATCAATATAAATGAATCAATCATGTTTATCAACTGTGGCAGATTCAATAATAAAATCTTTCCAGATTTAAACTTAAGTATAAGAAGCAAAAGAATCAATTAAAAATTCATCCAATAAAAGATTCAGACTCTTCTTGAACTTCATTCAAATCTGGTGCTACTCGCCGAAAACCCTTAATATTGATAGAACACTCCACCGGAGTCTCATTGATGGAATCACAGTATTCATGCAGGAACTTTGACATTGGCGTGGCAAAACATGATGATGCATTGGTGAGCGGCAGGCTCACCGGAGGGGACGAAGTAGTCAATTTCGTATGTGGATAAATGCTGGGCCTCGAAGTTTGAAGTCTAGGTACTGCTTTTTGCAGTACATAAGGACTTTGTTTAGGAAACGAGAATGCTTTGTTTTTTGGTGACTCCGAAAAGGGAATTCTTGATGGCGACCCACTAGAGAACATGCTGGTTGTTGGCTGAAACAAATTGCCGGAATTGTTAGAGCCTTCGTAGAAATCGGGGGTTTCGGGTAACAGAGAGTAAGACTCCAGGAGAGATTCCAGCGATGAAAAAGATGGGCTGAGTGATTCGGAATAAAGCAGCAGTTGTGATGAATTTCCTGATATCAGCGAATTGGAATAACTCTTGCTGTGTCCTCGGAATAATGCTGATGGTGGGGCCAAATCTTCTATGACGAAATGCTCAGAAATAGGTGATTCCGATTTTTGTAAATCATAAGATGGAAGAGATATCAATGACTGAGTGAAAAGGCTGCGGAGTTCTTGACGCCCATCTTTTCGGTCTCGTTTTTTAATCTTCATCGATCGCTTTTTCCGGAGCGTTCCTCCTGATGTAGGACTGGTGAGATGTTGTTCCGTGGATGAAAGAAGTGCCGTTAATGAGTTGGAACGGCTATGACATCCCAAAGGCCTTCGGGGCTGGAATTGATTGTAAGATTTGGCTCTGGTCAATTTAGATGCCATGAGAATCTTATTCATCTCAACCTCACAACTTTTGCGATGACTATTATCCTTCATGCTGATATATCCTTGTGGACTGCACATTCTCGGGAATCTTTCATAAAATTTTTTGTATCCCCCTTCAAGTACCACAATGTCGGGATATGAAAGGTATGGATACCGTTCAGAATTGTGCATGCGGTCTAACTTGCGGAGATGACATGCAAGAGTTGGGCCTCTGAGAAGAGAAAATTCACAATGGAAAATCACTAGTTGTTTGAGATTATCTGAACGATTAAGCACAAGTTTATCCTCGAGATCTTCGGTCAGAGAAATATTAATAGCATTTTTGATGTGACCACCCTCAAATTCATACGAAAATCGACAGTCAATAATAATAAATTCTTCAAATTGCTGTGAATATTCGCCCTGTACAATCTTGCACAATTCGTTCTCATCAATTCGGGGAATGATATCTTGTGGTACTCCAAAAGTATTGATTGGCGTTTGAGGGAGGTGTTCATTGCTTGCAAATTCATCTTGAGTAATTGAGCATGTGGACTCAAACTGGAACCCTGAGGACTCGTCATCTTTAAGACATTCTGCATCAAGCAATGTGTGTGTGCTCAAATTTGAGGGACGTTTTTTCAGAGTGGGTGAATTGAGCCAGTCATCATCATTAAGAGTAGAATTGTTTTCTTCATTTTCATCATGTTCATTCTCTGAAGCATCACTTGGAAAGATTGGAAACTTATGGGCAACTTTATGAGACATCAGGCGGCCGATTGACGATGCAGAATGAGAGATTTTTGAACCCACGGATTTCAACTCAAAGCTATTAACAAAAGAGCTGAGAGAATCTAAAGGATTGCGCTTAAGACTCGGCCTATTGAATGGCTCTTGTGATTTTTTGCTGGCCAGCAGTTGGCGGTCTTTTATAAAGGACATGACCAATGGAACGCAAAGAGGCTAGGCAAGTAGGCAGGTAGGCACAAGTAGAAGCGTCACGGGTTTGTGCAGGATGCAGGGAAAACAAGGTTTTATTCCTTCTTTTTCTTCTCTTTTCTTCTTTTTTTTTTCTTGTTTTGGCAACAAATTGTCGAAGTGCCACGGTGCAAGCAGGCGGACGCCAAAATCAAGCTTGCAAGCAACAGACTATCAAAATAATGCGAGCGAGGAAAATCCCAGGGTGCTCACAAATATAAACAAGAGGCTCCTCGAGAATAAATAAGCGGGCTGCGTTCGCGACGAGACGGATCAGCAAAATAGAGCGTTTTCACAGGAACGTTTTTTGGTCGTGGCTTGACGAGATGCCATGGACTAAAATATTTGTAAAAAATTTGGATTGGTCTTTTGATACAGAATCGATGGATTGTTGTATCAAGACGACTTTTAACGGATGTACAGGCCGTTGTCACGAAAATTGAAGATCACAAAGATTTGAAGATCACAAAGATTTGAAGATCACAAAGGTTGAAAAATCACAAAGATTTGAAGATCACAAAGATTGGAAAATCAAAAAGGTTGGAAAATCAAAAAGGTTCAAAGATTTGATCTGAATTCCACACAATTGATGGAGTCGATGTGAAAATTGAATGGAATAAATGATAATCTTTCAAAGTCTTTTTAACTGTTTTTCTCAGATCTGGTAATTCGCTTGTCTATTTTGGATCTTTGACTGATCTGACTAATTGGAAATTCTGAATGATCTGATTGACTGGATGATGTGATTGACTGGGTTGTCTGATTGACTGGATTGTCTAATTGAGTTTTAATATCGAAATGAAATCTGAATATTCTGATAAGATTGAAGTATCTTTTCTTGAATTGTAGTGTCTTTTTAAATTGGAGTGTCTAAATTTTGACTGAGATTTCTTATTTTTTGAATGGAACTGTGTGAAACCTGTCGTAATGTCTAGCTAGGGGCCGAAGGGATGGCGCACTGGAGCGTACCTGCGCAACCACTAATACCAATGATTAGCCTCTTGTCAATAAGCGATGTGCGCTATGGAGAAGCTGACAGCCAAAGTAGAATGGAACTTGAAGTGATTCAAGTTTCAGAGCTATAAAGTTAGCGGCCAAGGAAAGAATATAAACGAAAGTGGGGATGGAACCGAAAAATCGGTTACAGAAAAAGAAACGGGCCGAAAAGAAAGGAGGCGAGTGCCTAAATGAAAGGAGAGGGCAAAGAGCCGAGAATCTTTGAAATGAATGGAAAAGCAGAGACTTCAAAGAGAAGAGAAGGGAATTAAACTGGGCGGCGGGCTCGGGGTTTAAATACTGGGGCCTCATGCACAGACTTGCGTGCTATTTGTTTTATTTGCGTTTCAAAACTGATGCGAAGCCGCATATGCATGAGCACCTAAGCGACCACATTGCTTAACATATATCGCGTACTATTTCCCGCAGCTCTAGGTTGCTCGACAATGATGCCTCCATACTACCAGCGTTACATGTTGAAGCACGACTGTGTAGCATAGTTTCAAATTTAAAAACCGAACGCACAAAGCAAACGCGCTGCACGCAAACGACATGCTGCTTACTTTCTTTTTTTTTTCCTTCTTTTTTTTTTATTCTCCCCACAATAGAATACGCATCTTTCAATCATGACACCCAATTGTATGGGTTCGAATCGATATCAATATTTACCCTTTAACAATTCCTCAATATGACATACAATATTAATACAATAGCCATTGTTCTTTCATTGTTGAAACGCGGCTGCAAGTGACGCCTCGCTATATTACTATACAATGAAACACGAGACCGCTGCATGCAGCCAGAAACCCTACATCGCCCTACACATAAGTACATTAACTTTACGCGGTTCTACTACCAAATCTGAATTAAGTGTTGCAGCTGGTGCATCTGAAACAACTGATATACACTGACACTGCATTTATGAAACATACGAGGTATTGATGTGTATATATAAATGCATCCCCCGCCGCGTAGCGTTGCATTGCCCGATTTCAAAAAAACTTTTCTATCCTGCCGGAATTTCTATTTTTCTATATCTTATTTCCTTGAAAATCATGCCTTTGTTTCTAGCCATATCCCGTGGCTGCTAAATGAATGGGAATCTATAGGGGGTGCATATAAGCGTGCGCGCATGGCAATGCCGCGGAACAGGCAAAAGTAAACAAACCGTTAATTGCAGTCTTCAAGACATTCTCGCCGCCTCGGCCGAGCTTTCCTTCGGCCTGCGCACGTGACCTCTAGAAATGGAGGTAATTGGCGGTAGTTTTCTAAAACGCTCAAAATTTCCTGATTTGAGTCCATCCCTTTTTCCTTCAACATCAAACAAAGAAACCCAATCCGGAAGTCCTGCGCACTGTTGGCCATGAGCAACAAGCCACAATCTGCATCCATTTATTCTCCCGGAAATGTGCCGCATTCACGTCACTTGTGATGCACTCGCACAGCACGTTATTATTGGGGGCCTGCACACAGTTTGCCCATTTTGCTCTTGGCCTTTCTTCTCTTGCAGGACGGTTGCAATTCAGGCAAAAAAAAAAAAAAAAAAGGAAGATTTTTAAAGAGGGCTGAATTGAATGATTCTAACATCTGTGAATTTCTAATCGAGAATTCTGAAAATTCCCACGTGAATGCGGCAAAATGAAAATGTGAGTCTCATTTTACATGCAGTCACAACTGGTCTAAGTACTCATCCATAGTCATGGTCTTATTCGCCTCGATATTTTCCTCTGAGAATTCATGTTCCAGTGGTGGTTCTTGATCCGTCGTGATTTTTTTTATACCCAAATCGGGACTTTCCGACAAGAAAGCGTGGAGATTGAGCGAAGAACTCGAGCTCGAGATTTTGGAGAGTCCAGTCTGGGAAGATATGGAATTATTGCGAGAACCCCGGAAAGATCCAAGCACCGACTCTACACTCGAAAGCAGATTTCGTTGGGTGGTTTTTCCACTTAAAAGAGGCGGCGGGATGAGATCGTATGCAGTCTCCAGTGATTTTGAGAGCGCCAGAATGGTAGGTTCGGGTTTCTTTTTAAGTTTGGAGAAAAAGCGCCGGGATGGGCTAAATAATGATTTGATCGACAGTGGCGAGTCAGCTCCAATGGTCACTGAAGGTTTTTCGCTCTGTGTGCAGTCATTTGATGATGTGAGTTTTGTGGGGGTAACAGGAACCGAATATTTGGACCAATCAAATCTATCCTTTTCGGTATCCTTTTCCCTCCACCTGCTTTTTTCTCTGACATTATTATTATCCAGATGGGTATCGAAATTAGAGTCTGCAAGCTGGAGCGGCGGCGGTCGTTCCTTAACAGAGCTGTTACACGACTGTAATGAAGAGAGAAGATCAGCCGTTTCTACCACCTCTGCATCTGATCCAGATCCAAAAGAGCTGGAGTCATCGAAATACAGGTCTAGGAGATCGTCAACGTGTTCGAGAGCCGATTGCATGTGATGATGCACGAGACCATTCGAATGGCCATTCACATTCAGATTCACGTTCACATTCGGATTCAAATTCACATTCCCATTCAAATTCACATTCAGATTCAAATTTTCGGTTGGCAGGCGGCTGACAAAAAGGTTTCGAAGTTTTTGGCCAAAAGTATCATCCTTAGCAGACTTGCCAGCAAGTTCTGCATTTGGGATGTGGGATGGCTGAAAATCCAGCGGGTTCTTTTTCATGAGCATACGATTGAAGTCCAAAAAAGCAAGACGTTCTCTTTTGGAGAGATCAAACGTTGTAAATGGATGTTCCTTGATTTGGGCAAGAGACGGGCGATCTTGGGGTTTTTTTTGAAGCATCCAACGAATTAATCGCTTCAAAAGATCAAGCTCATCTATATCGTCCTGCATGATTTTGGCCGATTGCTTGACCGGTGGAAAAACTAGCTCAGCCGTGACGATGTTTTTGAAAAGGCCAAATTCGTTAAAACCTTCAAAAGGTAATGCATGGAAAATAAGGCAGAAAAGTGTCACGCCTAAAGACCAAAGATCTAAGCGCAGATCAATCTTGCACGAATTCAGATTCTTATCGTCAATCATAGAAAGCCTATTATTGACAAATTGACAAAGTTCAGGTGCAAAGAATGCAGGAGTGCCCAAACTTTTTCCCAATTCGGCATCATCATTGGCATTATTTTCTAAGATTAATGAGACTCCAAAATCGGAAATCTTAATATTCCGATTTCGATCAATTAGGAGATTGGACGGCTTCAAGTCGCGATGAATAATATTCTTGTGTTGGTGCAAATACTCCAAGCCATTGACAACATCTCGAAGAATTCGATTGAGTGGTAACTTCTTATCGTCTGGCTTATAGTACTTCTCATGATAATGGTTGTACTTTTTCCAATCGATTTCGCCTAATTCGCAGAACTCGAGCACTAAGAGGATCTTATCAAATTTAAGATCATCGATTACCGTGTGCAATTTGACCACGTTTGGATGCAGGCATTCCTTCATGATCTGAATTTCCCGTTGGATTTTTGTGGTATGACTGAGGTAAATTTTGGTGATGAGCTTTGTGGTGTCAACTCGGTGGATGGTTTTGATGGCCACATTTTGGTTAGTGACATTATCATGGGCGAGGATTACTTTCCCGAATTGGCCTTGGCCCACTGTATGCAGTAGCCGGTATCTTCCATTGATGACCCGTTTACCTGCGTCCAGTGTAATTACTAGTCGAGAGACGTCCATACTATCATTAATGTGTGTGGCGAAGGTTAAGCGCGCGTTATGTGCAGGCACTCATTTTGATTCCGAAGGAGCATTTCAAAGTGTACTGCATCGAAGTCCAAATCTGGATTTACCTTGATCCTGCAAATAATAAATTGTCCTGCAAATAGGAACAATTGGATAAGACGAGTGGGGGAATTTCAGGAGTGTACATTCAGGAGCGAGCAAATTATACAAGCCTGCATTGTGTATTTATTCAAAATTGATTTGACACTAATTATGGTTTCCTGCACATTGTCGTATTGGCCAGAACCGTCTTCGGCACAGTACAAATTGGGCGATTTGAAAAAGTCTTTTTTGGGAATTTGTGTCGATGTTGATGAATCGATTCATGAGAAAGACTCGACCAGATGGTCTTATATGCAGGCACGCAATATGATTCGAGTATAAGGATCAATAATGGGAGTCTTTCCAAATCCGTCCAAGACAAATGAAGATTTCCCATATCAGTCCATGATAAGTCCAAAAATGGCACAGATCTTTCCTAATTGGGAAATGTAATAAGTGATCTCGTTCCACTTATTCCATTTCGGGAAAGAGTCTCGAAATCTCCACTTCCAACCAAAAGATAAGAAAGACTATATAATTTTAAGTCTATCATCATAGTCCTCTACGGTCAGTGTGCATGATGATTCCCATTCAAATCAATTCCGGCCATGTGATTGGCCAAAAAGATCCAATGAGAATAAATCCATCATTTGATCATAAGAAGTTTCATGAATTGCATCATCCATTTTGGGAAATATCCTTTATTAATTCTCATTGAGCCAATTTCCGAATTTCCAATTTCCAAAATTCCAAAATTCCAAAAATGCAAAAATGCAAAAATAATTCCAAAAATGCAAAATTCCAAAATTCCAAATTTCCAAAATTCCAAAATTCCAAAATTCCAAAAATTCCAAAATTCCAAAATTCCAAAAATTCCTTTATCAAATTCTCTTTTTTTCTCTTTCATCAAAATCTCTTCTTAACTTCCTCCTTCTTAACTTCCACCTTCTTAACTTCCACCTTCTTAACTTCCTCCTTCTTAACTTCCTCCTTCCTTCATGCAATCATTTCTTTCATACATAAAGATCTGATATTGCAGTGGCTGGATCTGAACGCAGGTCAGCATCATTCAATTCTTTTAAAATTTCCTCCTCATCAGCAGTAAAGCCACCAATATCAGGAGGAATTTCAGCCATTTGTATCAGCGGTGCATGATCCAAGTATCGTAATTGCTCCAAAACTCTAGTCTTAACACTATCCAAATATCGCTTCAGATTCTTATTATCTAAGCGACCATCAAGCGGTGGATGAAGAGAATAGTCTGGACCAAACCAATCATGAGTAGGAATTGAGGTAGGAATTTTTGCATCCAATGTCACATCATTTAAAACAGAAGTTTCATAACACCAAAGTCGTGATACATTTCTAGGTGTATAACCACCACCTCCAAGTACAAGCATTGGGATTCCAAAAGCTTTTGTAAATCGTACACACTCACCAAGTGCCCGAATGTTAAGGTTAAAACATCCTAAACGGTCGAATCCAAGAGAATCGGCACCATTTTGCTGAACAATGCAAGTAGGTTGATATTTGGCCACTAATGGTTCCACCACCAGCTTGTACAATTGTACATACAGCTCATCATCAATACCATCTTTAAGTGGAACATTAACAGCATAATTTTTGCCTCGACCAATTCCCACTTCATCAATATTTCCAGTTCCAGGGAAAAATTCCCCATTATATTTATGAAATGAAACTGTCATTACTCGATCAGTCAAATTAAAGGCTTCCTGCACACCGTCTCCATGGTGTAAGTCAATATCAATATACATGACACGAGGATGAACACGTAATAAATTCAAAATGGCCAAAACAATATCATTAGCATAACAAAATCCACTAGGTTCGAATTTCTTGGCGTGATGAAGTCCTCCCAGCCAATTAATGGCAATATCACTCATTCCAGAAATCAATTTCCGAGACGCATCAAGCGTAGCCCCAGAATAAAGTGCTGAATAAGCATACATACCATCAAAAATTGGACAATCATCACCAATATTAAATCTAGCGAGTTTTTCCGAATCCATACGTGCAGCTGCTTCAGGAGTAATATTGCGAAGGAAATCCACATAATCGGCCAGATGAAAAGCTGTCAACTCTTCTTTAGTGGCAGCACGTGTTTCATATAAATCCATTTTTTCATGAAGTTTATACCCTAGAACAAGATGATCTGTGAGCATAAGCCGGAATGGTTTCATGGGATGGTGAGGGCCATAATGAAAAGCCAGTACATCCTTATTATAATGATACAGAACATTTTGATGGGAGGTACGGGTTTCAGGAAAATAAACTGGAGTCCAAAGTTCCGTTTTAACATCTTGCGTTAGCGTTGGCCCCAAAATCTCCGTGCTGCTAGTCATAGTACTGAGTATTAGGAGATGATGTGTGGTGCGAAACCCTTACCTCCGAGATTCATCAAGAGAGACTAACTAGACAAAAAATCCATATTGGGTCAATTTAATAAAGTAAAATAAAGAATTGGGGATTTAAGGGCTTGATTTTTTTTTATAAAATCTGTGGTAGATTGATTACGTGAAATTCTTTTCTCTTTGGGGAAATGGTAAATTCTTGTGGGGGATTCTTGTGGTGTACGGATGTTTCTTGAGGACCGCGCACCTACACTCAAAGACACTCTCCTCCCCTCGCCACCACATCATGTCAGGTATGTCGATTGCACCAGCACCGATACATGAAACAATATTGAAACAACATTGAAACAAGATACAACATTGAAACAAGAAACAACATTGAAACAACATTGAAACAAGAAACTACATTGAAACAACATTGAATCTACATTGAATCTACATTGAATCTACAATGAATCTCATGAATCTCATGAATCTACATTGAATCAATATTGATATAATTGACATCATCATCGGTCTCCTGAACCCAATCTTACTAACCTCAGGCTCTGCAGGATTCGACAGACACATTACAATCTTCTCCCCTGAGGGAAGATTGTTCCAGGTAGAGTACGCCTTTAAAGCCATCAACTCTGCCAACATTACTTCAATTGGAGTTACTGGTAAAGACTCAGCAGTTTTGATTTCACAAAAGAAAATCCCCGATAAATTATTGGACGCAAGCTCAGTCTCATACCTTTTCCAAATTACGCCATCCATTGGAATGTTGGCCACCGGATCTATTGCTGACGCACGGTCACTCAGCTTACGGGCTCGTCAAGAAGCCGTGGAGTTTCGTTACAAATATGGCTATGAAATGCCTGTTCAGAGCATTGCTAAGCGTATGGCCAACATCTCTCAGATATACACTCAGCGGGCATATATGAGGCCACTTGGTGTGGCACTAACATTTTGTCAGGTGGATTTTGAAGATGAAAATAATGGTCCTCAGCTATTCAAGTGTGATCCAGCAGGTTATTATACTGGAGCCAAAGCTGTGGCCACGGGTCCAAAACAACAAGAGGCCACGACGTACTTGGAAAAGAAGTTTAAGAAAATGGATTCTGTTGCTGGTGATTGGAAAGAAACCGTGGAATTTGCCATCACTTCATTGAGTTCTGTTTTGGGTACTGATTTCCGGAAAAATGATATTGAGATTGGCGTGGCTACTCAGGGCAAATTTCATATCTTGACTCCGGACGAGATTGACGAACGGCTTGTGGCCATTGCCGAAATGGATTAGTGAAGCTTGAATAAATTGCTACAGGTGATGTAGACTGCAGATAGATGATACTGTAATAAATGATATAGTAATAGAGTATCGAAAACATTCTATATGAATGTTATTTCAAGTACCATAAATGATGTTTTTATTGGTGATTCAAGGATCGATCATGTTTCATTTCTATAGATAACATAGGCTCGGGCCTTGATATTCATACAATTCTTCACACTAAGTAATAAACTTAGTATTCTAATTCTCATCTGGTGAGCGTAGCAATATACCCCCACATAATGACGTAATGATCTTACCATACGTAGGGAATGAACATATAAGGACATGCAGCCAAATATTTGTCCCAATCCTTGCCATATTTCCGGGCACATTTTCTTTGATCACGGTAAGCTCTATGCACCAATACAATGAAGAAAAACACTGGGAAAAACCAAGGAAATGGCGAAGAAAAGCCACAGATAAAACCCCAGGTCAAGGACTGTGTATAGTCAGCAGTATAGTGGGCCTTACGAGCATATTTGTACCAGCCGTCGGTCAACAATAAAGAGCCATTCTCACATTTGATAAATGATGGATTAACAAGATCTCCGTATGGCAAATAAGGGAAAGTTTTGCGGACCATGGTGTTTCCTGACATCACACGACGGAAGGAGTTTTTCTGACGATTTCCCGTATCAAAGAAATAATAGGCCACAGTTAAAACCAAAAATATCGCAGTGTTATAGTACCATGGCCATTGGTACTCAATTGGGTCATGGTAAGCCAAAAACAAAGTGCAGTGACAATAAGTGTAAGGAACTCCGGCGATATTCCAAAAAATCAACATGAAACCAAATTTTTCATAAGCCATATCCCAAGTGGGAACAATTAACTCTTCACCTTTAGAACAAGCGTTGGCGTATAACCAGTGTGCGTAAACCAAAAACCAAACTTGTGGAGACACATAACCATAATTATCGTATTGCTTAAGCGCCGTCGATAATGATAAGAAGTGAAGCGTAAACCATGGAATTCTCACCTCAAAAAACATCTTCAAATCAAGGTACTGGCCGATTCTGGGGTTCAATGGAGCTCCCATAAAACAATCATAAATATGATTTCCAGTCATTCGATGGAAATCCTTGGATACCGTAAGTGTATATACATATAAACCCACTGAGAAAATGTAACCATATGCAATGGCAGTAGTCATGATCTCACCAAAATGGTCAATAATGTAGTACATCTTGTAACCAGCAATATGCAATCCCAAAAGAATGACGTTAGTCACGTAAAAGGACCATACGGCATTGCAATAGTATGGCAACTGCTTGCCATTCAAATGAGAAAGCGGTTGGCCTTTAGTCCATACGCCAGGAAGCGTTAAATAAAAGAAACCTTGAACCACAAAAAAGGTAGTGAATATGGTCACCAGCGTAAATGATGGTACGCCATGCTCTTTGAAAAGTGTCCAAAGTACTTGACCAAAATCCATCCAAGTCTCACCATCTGATGGCCAAGCTGGTTTTCCATTGTAAAATTGGGCACTAAGCCACATGTAGAACATGAGCAATGGAAATCCAACCATCATGCCCAAGGCACCTGCAGGCCCACCAAAATCCCATTCAATTTGGTCTTTGGGGATGTATTTGGGATCGTCGATATTTTTCAAAGAAGAACGCTCCGATATCATTGCTGTGAAACAAACGACCAGTAGATGTGTTTTTATATCGCGTGGACGCCATATATGCAGGCCGGTACGAGCACCATCCATGCAATAATAATAATAATGATAAAACCACACAAATTGGCTGTCGCACGTAATTCAATAATAAATTCGTCTTGGCTCATTATCTGGATTATCAATCTCGTCTCAATTCTCATCAAGTCTTATCTTGTCATCATGCAAATGGTATCACCAGCGCTCCATAAAGATCATAGCAGCCATCATCCACAATTCCGCAGCTCTTCATCTTATCCCGCCGCTTCTTGCATTTGGTAAGCTTTTCCAAAGAAGTCAATGAGCTTCCATTACCCAACTTGACAAGCCCAAGGAAATATAATTCCAAGCGCTCAAAGTCTCGCTCTTCCTGTACAATCCCCAGAAGAGCCCGGAAAACCGCCTGGATCATGATACACCGAACATCAAAAGTCTTTCTGCTGAGATAATAATTTTTGCTCTCAACAATCACATCCTCCATACAATCCACAGGTTTTTCTCGGATAAAGAAGCTGCCTTTAAATACCTTGCGAACGATGCTCTGCACATCTGGATGCAGGCGCGGAAGTGCCATAAATCGCCAGGATGTAAGAATCTTTAGGTAAAGATCGTCACAATGAAATTGATTCGTCATATCAAACCACGACCGGTAATTCCCATTTTCCTCAAGGTAACAGCTCTCTTTAAACACGAGTTTGTCGTTGCCCGTGTATGCAGGATGACCTTGAGTACCCTCAGGAATAATAAATGAATCTGGCTTAGTCTGGGGTACTATCTGCTCCTGCAGACAAGCGTCTACCATTCCAATCAAGTGCATCGTCCAGCGAGTCTCAACTTTGGCCATTTTTCTGCTCTTAATTTCTTCCACTACTGAAGCGTACATCATGTGAACTTCAGCTATTTTTGATGTGTAGCCCCAGTATAAATTGAACCGCTTATTAAGCAATTGGGCTCGCTCTAATGCATGACAGTATTCAGCATTGACCGTACCATCAACATTTCCTGTATCCTGGAAAATTTGCCGTAGTTTCGAAGCTTCCTCATCTGCTGCCACCATTGGAGTCGATAAATAAATATCTTCATCGGGGCTCAAGTCCGCAGATTCTGCCACTGCACGTTTTTGCTGTTCACCTTCAGAAAGCGGAAATCCATCATCACAATCTAAAAATGAGTCTGACAGACTGTTACCTCCATTTTTCAGAAGACTTCCGCCCGTTCCTGAATGTACAGCTGCTGATGACTCAATGGCGAAAAACCAGCATTTTGCCAACGCTAAGCCACTCGACATGTTCGACTCATCTTTCCGCTTAATCTTGGAGTAGTTTAGAAGCAAGTCACGTGCACCCTTCAAGTGGGCAATCCATTGGCTTGCCATGTCATCGTTATTACTGCATGCAGTAAAGTTGGACGTGAGCACGAGCACTGTCAAAAGCAATTTCTCCACGTTGTTTGTGAATATCCAAGTATTTTCAAACCCAAGGTTTTCTTTAAATGCGGCACTTAAAGCCACAAAACAATTCTTGATGAAATCCAGTCGCTGGATTTCGTGTTTAGGGCTGCCACTTTGATTAAATTGGAATGTTGCCGTGATGGCAAGAACCGCATTGAGAAGGTATTCACAATTGATGGAGTAATTGAGGAGAATTTTAATCACCTCGTTGCTCTCAATGGAGGACGCAAGTGGGAAAAGATGATATGACAAGTTTGTGTTGGTGAGCGTCTGGAGGTAGTTGATGTGGCTCGGATCCAAATTTGCTTTTGCACTGATCTCTGTAATGAGCTCAGAATTCTCCGGCAGGCCCACGTACCGATTTGAAACTGACTTTTCGTAGGTTTCCTGCAGAAAGTCCGTGTCAAGATAACTTTTTGGATCCATTGATGAATCCACGACGTCGTTAACTTCTTCCCAGATGCGCTTCTCTAAGCCAAATGACTCAGCGCCATCTAGAAACCCGTGCATCTCGTTAACCAACAGATTGGCCTCGTCATAAAGATTTTTCAAATCCAAGTCCTGGCCCCCTCCAAGATTTGACCCCAATTCAATTGGCGAAAATGGCACTTCCATGTAATCATGCGCCGGCCGAAGCTCTTGTAGTTCCAGATCTGTAAGGGAAACATTCTTATGCGGATGCTCGAGTGCTGGACGCGTCCCGGGGCTTGGTAGACTTTCGGATTCAATAGCAGGGAAGCTTGGCTTTTTGGGCTTGTAGAATCGAACCTCAAGACTCTCGTCACTTTTAGCCACTGGTAGCGCCACGGCTTCTAACGCTGGATTCGCCACAACGGGATACGAACAGCTTTTATGCAAACGAGTGCAATTAAAACACTCAGGTAAAGCCTCATCACATTTGATCTTGCGACGTTTGCACTCAATGCATCCAAGTCGGGAGTACTTGCGTTTTTTGATTCGATATTCGCTGCTCTGAGAGCGGAACGACATGCAGACAAGTCTGAGCTGTTCGAAGTGTACTTCTGCGAGCATATAATGGTACTGCACACAGGGCGCTGCCTTCGGCCTTACCATTTCAAACCTCTTTAAAAGGTGACTCTGAATGCACTCCCAGGTTCAATATTTGTTCGGGATATTATACCTGAACATTTCAAAGTATGATCATAGAATTTTGGGGTTGCTCCAATTTTTTGGACTTTCTTGAACTTTTCTTCAACTTCTCTTGAACTTTTTCTTCAACTTCTGAATCTTTGACCTTCTGACCTTTTTCCTGGAATGAATATAATCACCCTTCTTCAATTGTCTCGATATTAGGCCAAAAAACCTTAAATAACATTCTGTATCTTGGTCAAGATTCTCCGGCCATGTGGCGTATTTTTTATGCTGGCCAAATAAGGCTGCAAAGCCAAAGCCAATTTGTTCAAGTCTTCTTTGCTGGCAACATCCAAACTTGTTTGTAACACGTAGTTTCCAAAAGGATCATTCAAAAGTAATGAAAATTGTCTGCTGTTTTTCAACAAAACGGCAATCACCGCATCAGTCAATTTTGCAATTCTTAATGACTTTTCAATGACATTGGACCCGAATTTGTGGAGTGACAATTGAATGATATTAGCCAGAATATGGTCCAAAATTAAACCAATCGAAGATTCATTGCCTCTAGTCATCACATATTGAACCACATAATTACCAAATGGGTCTAACGACAAAACAGTGGCAATTTCAGACACTTTCATCGAAAGCTGTTTTCTCTGCAGAGCGTTTCCATGGTCCAAACACCGCTGCAAAACACAACATCCATGTCTATGCATTGCAATTTCTGCACAGTGATCCGATGCAGCATCGAAAATAAATTGATTATCCTTGGGTTTCAATTTCTGTAAGCATTTCTGGACCACGTGGTTTCCATTCAAGTCTCGTGACAAAGACACAATGTGTGGAGATAAACTCTCAATGACCAATTCAGACTCCTGGCGGAGCGAGATACACTCCACGAGTTTTTGTAAAGCTCTAGTGCCATGAGGATCCAAGGCAATCTTTATGAAGTCTGGCGCGGCATTTTTAACCAATATAAGTCTTTGATCGTCACTCACGTTTTCAAACAACTTCTGGATTAGGTAATTACCAAATGGGTCCGCCATGAGTTCCACTATTTTAAGATAAATCTCATTAAAAATCATTGTTGCCACGACTCCGCTCTTTAAGGCTTTCCCTGTTTCAACAGACTCTCTTTCCAAGTCCAATTGGCGCTGTAAAAACCGACAACCAAGCTGATCTTTGCATAAACTGTAGATTTCGCCAGTGAAATCTTCAAGCTTGGCGTTAGCGTATTTTGCAGCATCATCTCCTTTTCGTTTGTGAGAGTTATGCATTTTGCGGTGAATATTGACGCCACTGTTCATGTGATATTGATTGCGGTTGACATTCTGTGAATAATTGCGGAAGCCGCCAAAATTCCCATCGTTTTTGAAGGTTTCTGAGCGTGCAGAATTATGGAATTCAATCTGATCATTTCTGTAGCCATTCATAGAGTAATTGGAAGCATGCTGTAAGTTTTGGTTCCACACATTTGACCCTGAAAGTTGCAGAGATGGAGATGAAAACATATTGATAGGTGCCACACGAATAGGCTCCTTCTTCTTATGTGCTGGTTTCTCCATTTCACTGTAGCGTCGGATTTCGAAACCTTCGGGCATATATTGGCCGAAGCCAAATCTGGAATCCAAAGTACCACCAAAAGAGTGGACTGGAGTATTTGAGGTTCCCATGGCTCTATTTTCTTGGAACAATTGCCCATGTTCTGCAGGATTTTCTTCTGGCAACTGAAAGGGAGTGATACGCATGGCCAATTCGTTAGCCATTGCCGAATCAGTCGAATATGACACAGGAGGTGCTGAAAAGGGCACAAAGCTGTGGCCCCATGAAGTCAACGGTGTAGAACCTGATTGTTTTAAAGTATGAGGAGTGGCTGAAAAAGCGCCAATAGATGGCGGGTTTGGAGTCATGGTGTTCTGGCCAATGATACGATGTTTATCGTCTTGATCCGAGGAGTTATGGCCCTTTTTCGCCGATTTAGAGATACTCAGCGGAGATGCCAATTCGGCATCCAAATTTAAGGTGCTCAAGGCACCAACGATGTCCAAAGGTTCCTCGGAAGATTCATTTAAAGAGTCATTTGTGGACTCATTAAAAGAGTTTTCATCTTTGGAAAAAAAACTCAGGGAATCTTTTCCTCCGAATAAAGGCCCAGTCAAAGACACTGAGCGGGAAGGCTCGATGCCGGTTTTGGTTGTTTCAGGCATGGAACCAGAAAGAGAGCGAGACTGGGAGTACGAACTCATGGATGATCTTGGGAATGCTAGAAATGCCTGAGGAAGTAATGCACAAGAGTCACAACAACTCTAGAGTAATGTACAACAGTTAATATACAGATGAAGCGAGGAAAAGGTTCACCGTTTGGGTATGGGATGGAAATGATGTGGGACTGGTGTTAGATTTCCGCCATAAACTCAGGCCAGCTCGTCAATAAAGTGGATATTAGAAAAGGATGACTAGAAGGTTTTGAAATTTCTGGATTGCTGTTGTTTTGCTTAATATCGGTGCAGTTGTCACGTCTGTTGGATCAATGCAAATTCCAGGTCTGCCAAATCACAGGTAGTGAGGGAAAAAATTAGGTGCTGCACAACATCAAGATGCGTGTGTAGAGCGGGCCTCACAAACCACCGTGTAAGGTCCACCAAACGAGAGGGTAAATGCACACACCAACACCATCTAGCAATTTGTGTTGGTTTTATTCTAAAACACCTCCTAAAATTTTTTTTCCTTGCTCACTTCTGTGTACTTTTCTCCATTCACTTGCTTCTCTTTATGTTCTCTTGCTCCACCTTAAAATTTCTTGTTCCACTTTATAATCCTTTTTTCATTTCTTTTCTTCACCACTTTTCTTCATCACTTTTATTCATCACTTTTTTTGTACCTTGCTCTTCTCCATTTAAATTAGCCCCTTTCAGCACAATGATACCGTAAGAATCCACTGGAAAACTTTCATAATAGTAACTCATTCGAATTTGTGGAACTGGATTATTTGCCCCGTAGCATAATATTTCTTTGTTGGGATTGATTGAAACCACTCTTTAAAGAATGATGGGAGAAGAAGGGTAAAAAATTGTGAGCAGCAGATGAAGGGGGGGCGCTTCTTTTATATGTTTCAGAAGTTTACAAAAGGGGGTGGTTGCAAAAAGGACGGCGCATATAAATACCCTATATATTTCTCACTTTTTTTCTAAATTATGACGATTCTCACCTAAAGCAAAAACTGATTTACAACCTTAAAAAGAGACGATACGTTTTGGGACTATGAAATTTACAGAGTATACAAAGGAAGCTCTATTTAATAGACTATGCTTTTTTCTGCCGAAATCTGCTTTCTTGGGATTTTAACTACTTTGATGATTAAGCGCTTTTTACCCAAGTTACCCAAGGGAGACCCCGCTTCAGAATTCGTCTGGAAATGAAAAAAGATCGAAAAACCAAGCCTGTCATTTCAGAATATGAAGACGATTTTGGTTGACTATTTGGGTATTCTATATTCATTTGCTTTTGACGTGAACCTACAAGTATTCACTTTTGGCGTGGAAAACACTTGAATCAAGTCTGTCAAATGAAAGGTATTGTTGGCCCAAAATGGAAACTTAAAAGCTGTATTTATTGATATTTCTTCAAGTGGTTGAATGGTTGAGGTTTACTGTTAAAGAGGATATTTAGGTGATGTCAGGTTAATATGCAGGTTAATATCATGTTTATGTGCAGGTTAATATCAAGTTATTGTGCAGGTGAATATTCAGATGAATTTTCAGGTGAATGTCAGATTAATATGCAGATCAACATTTAGATGAATCTTCGGGTTTATGTCTACTTTCATGCTTCTGATATGACAATGAGCCGATCATGTCACGTGCGACAATGCAATAAGTTGCATTGAGTCGTGTATTACCGAAAAGCATTTTACAGGGCCTACCTGCAGGAGACAGGATGAAATGCATTTCGTCTCTGGGAATCAATCATTGTTTTCAATCTTGGCAATTGGTATTGTATGCTCTTCCCGTCGGTGAGTGCATACAAAGAGGAGCAGAAACTAATTCCGTCTATTCTATTTTTGGTAGTGCGACAATTTCTGTGGCCGCCAATTGGACAGAAAAGTAGCAATCGTGCAAATTCTACTCAAAGTTAGACCATTATCTATTAATGTACGAATAAGTATGACGGGAATGGGGAATCAGATAAAAAAATGTTTGTGGTAACCACAATATTGTTTGAGAAAGTCCACTTAAGAAGACTTCTCGTGTTGAGTGGAAACTCTGGCCATGGAGACCAAGAAGTCCTCAACCGATCTGCTGTCGTGAGCAGGCTTCTTAGACTTACCATTGCAGAGGTCATCGAAGGCCTGGGAAGTAGACATCAAGTAGTAAGCACCACCCATGACACAGAAGACACCGAAAGAGAAGATCCAGGTTCTGACAACGGAAACGATGTCAGTCCAGTTCTGGGACCACCAACCGAACAAGGTGAAACAGGTGGCGATGATGTCGACAATCAAGACGGCACCAGACAATTGCCAAGATGGGATAGAGGACCAGAAAGGACCGTTGGCTCTAGTGATAAAAATCAACCAGTTCTCAGTCAAGGAGATTTGCAAGAACAAGACACCGTCGATGGAACCGAAGTTTTGGATGATACCACCTTTAGACATGAACATGGTGGTCAAGGTGATCCAGGTACCGACAGCCAAAATGATACCCAAGATGATGGACATACCCCACAATCTAGGAAGGTTCCACTTGACAGGGTGAGGGTCGTAAGGAGCATTGTCGTAAGCAATAGCCAAGGTAGCAACATCAGCGAAAATGGCAATGAAAACAACCAAGTCAATGTTCAAGGATCTGTTCAAGATAGCAATCCATAAACCAAGGAAAATCTCCAAGTGCAAGGACAAAGCGATACGGTACACCACGTAGGCGTACATTCTGTGGAAAATTTGTCTGGAAGTCTTCAAGGCGTCAATGATGGCAGACAAACCTGGAGCAAGGAAAACAATATCAGCAGCGGAACGAGCAGCATCGGTAGCACCCTCGACGGCGATACCAGTGTCAGCCTTCTTCAAAGATGGGGCGTCATTGACACCGTCACCGGTCATGGCAACCAAGAAACCTCTGTTTTGCAAAATCTCAACGGCATTATACTTGTGTTGAGGGAAAACTTCGGCGAAACCATCAGCATTCTCAACAAAGTCAGCAATCTCGGAACCAGCCATGTCACCACCGCCGGAAAGACCCAACTTGTCAGCATCGTAAATGTTAGTACCAAGTCCCAATTGTCTGCAGGTCTCCTTAGCAATACCAACGGCATCACCAGTCAACATCTTAACTCTAAGACCCAAGTGTCTAGCCTCAGAAACAGTTTGAGCAGTGTCATCTCTTGGAGGGTCCATACAAGGCATGATACCCAAAATTTCCCAGTGACCTTCACCTCTCTTTCTAGCAACACCCAAAGATCTGAAACCTCTGGAAGCAAATTCAGCGACAGTGTTTTGGTAGTTCTCGTGGACGTCCTCAGGAATAGGGTGGTCATCTTCAACAGTCTTCAAGACGAACAATGGAGCACCCTTAACACAGATGATTCTCTCTCCCTCAGGAGACTCAACAATGGCGGTAACCTTCTTGGAAACAGGGTCGAAAGGCTGGAACTCAAGCACCTTGTACTTGGTCAAAGCAGCCTTAGCTCTTGGGTAGTTAATCAAAGATTTCAAGAAAGCCTTGTCAATAGCATCCAAACCCTTCTTCTTTCTGGAAGCGGCCAAACAAGCAGTCAACATCAAGTCGTCAGCCTCAACACCCTCAACGGTGTATGGCTCGTGCAAGGACAACTTGTTCTTGGTCAAAGTACCGGTCTTGTCAGAACACAAGATTTCGACACCAGCCAAGGACTCAATAGCAGACAACTTTTGGACAATAGCTTGCTTCTTAGCCAAGTAAGCAGCACCGACAGCCATGGTGGTGGTAACAACAGCAGGCAAACCGACTGGCACACCAATGATGGTGATAGCCAAGGTGTGTCTCAAGATGGAAACGATTCTAATGGATCTGTAGAAACAAGCGACCCAAACAACCAACAAAGTAACAATGACCAAGACCAACAAAATAGTACCAATACCGTTCAAGACCTCAGTGAAGTGACCTTGACCACCGGAAGCCTTGTTAACCAAAGCAGCAGCACGTCCAGTAAAAGTGTTGTCACCAGTAGAGGTCACAATCATGAAAGCCTCACCGGTTTTAACGGTGGAGGAAGAGTAACAAGAGTCACCATGTCTCTTGTCAACAGCCAAGGACTCACCGGTAATAGCAGATTGATCGATTTGCAACAAACAGTCCTCAGAGACAATTCTACCATCAGCAGGGATAACAACACCATCCTCCAATTGTAAAATGTCACCAGGCACAATTTGGTTGGCCTCAACCTCAATAAGAGAACCGTTTCTAATGACATTGGCAGAGTTGGCCAAAGTCTTCTTCAATTCATCAACAATAGAACCAGCCTGGTATTCTTGAATGAAACCAACACAGGCGTTCAACAAAAGCAAAGCACAAATAACACCGAAATCAACCCAGTCCTCCAAACCAGCAGCCAAAACAGCAGCGGCCTCCATAACGAACTGAATAGGACCAACGAAGAACATAATAAACTTAAGAACCATATTCTCAGACTCCTCAGCCATCTGGTTCAAACCATATTTCTTTCTTCTCTTGGTAACATCGTCGTCAGACAAACCAACAGATGGGTCGGTCTTCAACAATTCTTCAGGAACTTGTTTGAACGAAGCACCGTCATCTTCTTCATCGGACTCCTCGTCGTCCAAACCATGGTTGGATTGCAAGTCAATAATCAATTGATCAATATCTTCATCCTCGTCATCGTCTTCAGTAGACTTATTAACCTTTTCTACAGTAGGTTCAGTTGCACTCATTGTGATGGGGGAATGAATCAAAAAGACAACTGAAGAGAAAAGGGAAAAAGAAAAAAATTGGAAATTTGTCGGGGGGGGCGGGTGATTTATATGGGAATTTTGGTTGCCAGTTTTAGACGCCTGTCGGCTCACTAAATTGGGTTTGATTTTTGCATTATTTTTTTTTTTTTTTTTTTTTTTTATTGCGATTCCGACATATCGTTTGTTTTACTTTTGTCCCGCTTGCACCGGCTCACTGAGGGAATTTTCTGTTATAAACAAATACTGCACGTTTTAGGAAGGCATGTCGTTTCCGCACTGCTGTATGCAGGCAAATGTCGCACTCCCGCATATCCTGGCCTGCACTCTTAGTCGCTCAAGCTATCGCCGCCCCTACTCGCCATACCCGGTTCTGACTTCCGGCCCTTAGTCCCGACTTTGCTTTCCGTTGGATTTTATTGTATATAAGGCCTACTTTCGTCTTCCCATTTTGAATCCCGTATATCTGTTGCTTTAAACAGTAAAAGCAATTCATGGTCTGATTTACGGTTGCGAGTCAATGCTTTTTTTTCCTGACTCGGAAACATCTCCGGTGCGTATTATCGCTTGCCGGGGGTAGGGGGAAAAAGGGTAAGTGTGCGACATTACGTAGCATGTCGTCCGGGTAATCAGGTTCGGTTATCGGTCCTGTTGCGTCTTATCGCTTGTGAATGCTCT
This sequence comes from Metschnikowia hibisci, assembly GCA_002374725.1. Lineage (NCBI taxonomy): Eukaryota > Fungi > Ascomycota > Pichiomycetes > Serinales > Metschnikowiaceae > Metschnikowia > Metschnikowia hibisci. The sequence goes on along the minus strand of NLAP01000001.1, from coordinate 845,664 downwards.
GCCGCTGACCTTCCGGTAGTGCCGGCTGGTGAATGAATTCGGTGAGAATGTCGCTGAAGCCCGAAATGTCGCTGGGTGTGTCTACCAGGCACAGGATTTCGGTCCTGATCGAACGACTGGTAGGACCGGTAATTTGAGGTTATTTATTTGTGAGCGGCTCGTATCTTTGGTTTACCTAGGGGTACTTGTACATTACGTTTCAGAGTTGTTTCAGAGATGTTTTGGCAAAGTTTCAACAAAGTTTCAACTAAGTTTCAGTAATGTTTCAACTCTTCTACCCCTTGCTTCATTGTCTCTGGCCACCCAAAATTCCTTGGATTTCGCTTCTGATTACAATCTGACTGCACGAGATGGGCATTGGGCAGAAGCATTATGTCATTGAGATTAATGCAGTCCTGCAGACAGAGCGTGGAGGTCCTCCAATTAGCGTGGCCGAGATGCACACCGATGCAGTTCTCAATTTCTTTCCAGGACTTCACGACATACTGAATATCGCCACAGTAGAAGGTGCGGAGGAGCCGAGGGTACCGAAACTACTGAAGCTACTGATTTCCATTATTTCATATGAGTTCCGAGGCTAGACTCTTCCGGAACTACAAATTGGAAGCTGGTGGTGACTGAATTCCGGCCCAGCCGCACGTATCGGAAAAAGAAACTGCTCAGATCGCTGGTAATATGTGTTCCGTTTTTAGTATCGCATTCGCCAAGTATTCCCGCACCAGGAACCAGGGACCAGCATATGCAATAGCAATCCGGTGGTTAATTCGCCCATCATAGCCGAATCGGGCTTTTACTTCCCCTGCCCTCGAAACTGGTGTAAATCTGTAACCTCGAATGCCCCGGTCTCTGGCTGCAGGGCCTCCTCTGGTGAGTGAAGTCGGAAGTTCAGAAATGTCGCAGTATCGCGCAGAGGTGTCGCGCGCAGAGCGTAGGCCCGGATAGGATTGGACCTTTCCCAAGTGGGTACGCCTTTATGCTTTTAGTCTGGTTGTGCAGGAAAATTCCAAACAAAATGCACATGTGCGTGCGCATGCACATACATCCTGCTATCGCATCAAGTCTCAAACTCATCTACCCTCGAGTGAAACCCCCGGACATAGCTTTTCTTACCGGGATCAACAGTAGCATTTGTACCCCGTAACTGTAGCCCCGGTTTAAGTTTCACCCCTATATAAATAAGTTGATTCCACCTTTTTTTCTCCTGTTTTTGTAACCACTTTTCTTTCTCGACAGTGCTTATTTTAGGCTCAAAAACCTCACGGATGAGCAGGCAATATGTATGGACTCTGGCCAAATTTGGGTGAAATAAACGGGGATACCATAACACAGCATAACAAAAACTGATACAAAATTTACAGCATAATTGAAACCAATACCAATTAATTCAAACCACTTTGAAACCAATCTGAATTACAACAAATTTGAAACGGATACCCACAACAGGCTAGAAACCAATACCTCAAAAAACAGGTCTGAAACGAATACCAATCCAAATATTACAAACAGATTCTAATGATTCGTGTCATTACCAACAAAAATATATTGAAGGATTGGAAAGCAGAAGCGGGAGCCTATTATGGTAATTCGTCTTGAATTTCAGAATTTTCGGTCACCAAATGCAGCCACGATCTTTGCGCTGGCAATAAGAATTTAGTGAACTGATTGTGGCTGCAATATCTCGTATCCTTTTGAGGGGATTGCGATTGACACTTCCTAAAGCGAGATGAATGTCAACACGTGAAAAGTTGCTTTTTCAGTTTCTTTTTTCGTTCACTCGGGTTTTCGCCCTAGCATGGTTCCTGGTTATTTTCCGCGCGGCACAGAAAATCTCTCAGAAATGTCGCATGCACTGGCTGCCGTGCGCGCCGAGTACTCGGCCTATGCTCCGCGCCGTGCCGATGTTTATCCGGCGGGTCGGTTCAGAAGCCAGTATTCGGCCGAGCTGAGTATTTTTTTTTTTTTTAGACGGACTCCGAAGTTGTACTGCAGCTAAACGCCTTCACCGGTTATCACCCCGTCACGTGAAACTCAGCCGTTTCTAGGTGTGGTTTGCAGCCGTTTAGACTGCAAGAAAAAGTGTTTCAGGGGTTTTCAAGAGAGACTTTTGGGTTTTGAGTATTGGTATAAGCTACTAATGCACTTTGTCTTGCATTGTGTTTTTTTTAGTGACCCAACATCAAAAAACAAGGAAAATCTTTTATTGAGTGTGACCAAAAATTCGAGGTCAAATGCTACGATTCTACAAATTTGAGTGAGTACTCGAACGAGTGATTTATGAATTTCTAACATTTGAGATTCTGAGACTTTGAGAAATTGCTTGGGATTTTGATCAAGCACATTTTTCAACAATTTTCAATTGTGAATTTGACTATGAAGCTTTATTTATTTTTAATTGGGGGTTTTTTTTCTGATTCAGGTGTTCAGGAGAATTTATCACTCCACGGTTTTCTTCTTCTGCATCCACCACCGAAGAGGACGCATGATTTTCAGACAAACATATATGAAACTGCCAATAAGACGGAAAGCAGCCAAAACACACACAATCCACAAAATCACCGCCAAGAAAATCGTGGCGTTTCTGGAGTCGTTCCAAATATCGTTCTTATTGCCGCCGGCAGCCAAAACTATGCCCACCAAAATGGCGTTGGTAAACAACCAAATCAACACCGTCACCGTCCGGATCAAAGCATAATAGTGGTCATCCTTTTCTTTCTTGCTTTTTGGCCGAACCTCAACATTATTTGGAATCTTCAAATCCTCAAGAATATTCAAGTATTTCTGCTCCAACTCCTCGGAAGATCCTGGTACAACCGTCATGACCAACTGACCATCCACATCTGAAACTTTGGCAGAACCCAAATCTTTGGCCTGAGGAGTATCTCTATTACCCCATGAAACATCGTGAATGTTACAAAAGGAATAGATGTTCAACACATTGACATAGGACGGCGAAAGCAAAAGGTATTGGATAAATGATGTGAACATGAAAGATGGCTCACCATGCAAAACAGCTCCAATGAAGTATAGCAAATAAGTGCTGACCATGGAAACAACCAAATCACGGAACTTCTGGTTGGTGAAAAGCATTCCGGGCTCAAAATAGCCCTTGTTTTCTCTCAAGACCAATTTCACCGTGTTGATTGCCAAATACATGGCGCCAAAAAGCAAATATGCCATCAAAATGGCGAAAATGACACACAAGGCAAAATAGAACTTCCTTGTTCCACGAGGAGTGTTACCAAATGCCAAAACAAAGGCACAGATAACACAAGCCACATATACGACGAGAAAGGCCAAAGAAATATACTTTCCAAAAGCAAATCCCACCACTGAAGATCCCAAATTGTTGGTCAAGATACGGAACACCAAGAAAAACGACGATAACGAAAACCAAGCTACGCAAACCGTCACCAAGTGGTAATAGAACTCTAATTGGAGCCATAATTTGCGTGCAAGAGTATGATTGGATTTCCAAATCAGAGTCCAGTGGAAAATCGAGTATAAGGCTGCAAACAACGAGCCATTAAGCCAACGACGACGCTGCAAAACAAAATCATCAATCATTTCCGGCACATCAGTCTCGGCGGTAGCCGAACTAACATACCGAAGAACATAGTTTTTTTCTTTCTTGGCCACCAACTCAAAACACAAGATTCTATCCTCGGCAAGGTACATGTTAGAGGTGAAGATCCCCGACTCCTGGAAATTGCGATCCTTCAAATCAGCCTCATCATCTTCATCATCCTCATCGATTTTGGCGGTCTGATGCAAAAATTCACCTTTGAAATACTTTTCAAGAGGTCCGTGGCCGTCCACATTCAACAAGGCATCATACCTATATGCAGAAAAGGCACCTGGAAGCACAGAAATAAAGCCAAACATTGATTCCATAGGTTTATCGAGAACATTGGAAATCTTATATTCAAAATTTTGTGCTGCCACTAAAGGATTTGACAACAACCTTTTGTTTGGACCCAAGGCAACCCGCATTTCTCCACATGCACCTGCCACATTTGGATCTTTAAATGAGCTCCACAAATGAAAGAAAGCATCCTTTCCCGGCTTGGTTCCACAATCGAGCAACATTACTACTTTTGGGTTCAAAAGCGGCGCAAACGCCTGCAAACACCAACGATGAGAGTTGATTTTCCGGGCATTTTTCTCCTTAAGGCAAAACACCAACTGAATCGGTGTCGATCCCACATTCAAATACACACGATCATTGGAAACCCGTTCAATTCCAACCGTCGAAGTGTACTCATAAACATGAGCTTTGACTGACTTATTGTTGACCTTGGATTTGGCGTATCCGTCTTGAAAAGCTCCCAAAGCCGTCAATAATTTTTGAGTCCGCTCGTTCAATTGCAATCTTCCATCATTGACTATGACCACAGTGACTTTCTGCCAAGATCCATGACCCCATGAAGAATGATTTCTATTGGTAAGATCCTTCAAATTTTCAAGAACTCCCTTTAAAGTTCGTCCAAGCAAAACCTCATCCTCGTTATACATGGTGATACAAACCATGATTTCTGTCTCACGAGGTGGGTTATAAAGGTTTTGCCGCAAGTTAAAGTTGAACTTTCCAAAATTGGATGGCCCGCATGTCACGCCCGAATACCGCATAAACGACGTTTCATCTTTATTTCCCTGGCTCTGATTGGAATAAGTCAGAAGCAAGTATTTTGGAACTGGCGCATCAATGACATAATTACCATTGACCAAGCGTGCTCGTTTAATTGTTTTGGTATAATTCAAGCGAGGAGTGAAATCGTCATCATCAAATACATCGCCCTTTTTGGCTCTCCGAGTTGTTTTTCTTCTCATTGGCTCATCGTCAGCATCAGAAAAAAGAGAGTCATCTTCGCCAAAAGGATCCAAGTCTCCACCTTCCTGCAATAAATTGGTCAGGTAATTGTTGGCCTGCACAGGCAACACCGAGTGGCGATTATATGCCAGAAAATGGCTAACAGGCCGTCCTGGACTCATGTTGCCATCAAAATAGCCACTGGCTCGGCTATAAGTGGATGCAGGATACTCAAGATTGCCCGAGAACACAGTATTGGGATATTGGCCAAAACTTGCCGTTGACATGCGGTTATCTTGAAACTGCACATTCTTTGGCGTACGTTGAAGATTTTCGTTTAAATTCTCATAGAAGTCGTCATCGGAATTATCGGAAAAAATCGCCGAATTTTGCAACATCTCGCTGCCAGAGTTGGACCCTACACGAGTGTGGCGCCGTGTGGTACGCCTTTGACTGGGATTTTTCAGAGCTGGCGGCGTAGGAGTTCCAGAACTAAAGTTTTGGGAAAATTGTCCATCCTGGCTCGGGTACTCGATGTTGGAAGGATATGATGGATGGAGTGGTCGCTTTTCGGTGGAGTTTTCAGAACTGTGACTCGATGTTGATTCTTCTTGGGGCGGGAGGTTCTGAAGCCCAATAAGCTGAGGTTTTTCATCGAAAAGATCGTCTTCAAAATCCATTTTGGTACAACTTCTTTCCAATCAGGTTTGAATCGGGTTTAAATGAAATCAGACTCGATTTGAAGGAACTTCAACTTTCTGGATTTGGGTATAAAAGCTGGACTTTTGATTGGTCACTCAAAAAATTCAACTTATTCCAGGTTTCTTGTTTGTTTCAAGTTGTTAAGCTTGTTGTGGCTTGTTTCAAGTTGATTCAGTTTGTTGTGGCGTGTTTCAACTTGGCTCACTTTGTTATGGATTGTTTCAATTTGGTATAGCTTAATATGGGCTAGCTTGTTATGGTTTGTTTCAGTTCTATGAACTGAAAATTCGACTGGAGTTTCTTAATTTTGAGACAAGATTTCCAGATCCGGCAGTTTGATCTCTATCTGATCTCCACGTGGCTAATATGCTAAGGGGATGATTGATGGCTTGGCGATCAGGTCTGATCTGATTTGTTTTTTCGCTTGCGCTGTTCTATTTTTATCCGTCCAGGCCCTGAAAATGCTGCACACAGTCCTACTTGCAGTATACACTATCACCTGTAAAACTTGACAATCTGAACGATTTCAACTGTTGGCGAATATGATTTTAAATACGTGCTTATATCGTCGCTGCTTCCCTAGTGTATTGTGCACTCTATGCAGGATATTGTTTTTAGTTCCGCTTCGAGCGATTTTGACACATGCAGGAGAATTCACGTGCACAGTCTAAGCCCCAATATGCAAAATGCACGGGTCTGGACGTTATGTGCACAACACACATTTATTCTCCCGGAGTCCTTGCAAACACGTCACGTGATATATATGGCTGCAACGAAAAAATTGAAGTTGACAGCCTGCATACAAGGCCATATCAAAGATCTCATCCAGAGCTTTGGCTCCTGCCCGATCTTGTATGGCCATCTCATTGATATCAACCCATGTATCAGACATTTCCGGTCCCCACACGCTTTTCCCACATGAAGCACAGGTTTTATTTCGGATAAGCCAGCCCCGCAAAATATCTCTTCTTTGAGTCTCCATAGCCTTGTGAATTTCATCGTTGATCTTCGATAATGTGATGATATTCGTTTCGCTTTCGAAGTAAAAAGACATGAGAACTTCCTGAAGAATTTCCCTGACATTTGAAACCTGTGCTTTTTCCATAATCAGAGAAAGCACGTCATTGAATAGCGGCGAAGTTGTGTGGCCTTCTGAATCGATAATAGCTCGGAAACATCGATAGATTCCCTGATCGAGTTTTTGCAGAGATAAAACGAGATTTTCAATGAAAAATCCCCAGATTTCAGGCTGTTTCTTGCATATAGCAATGCCTCGGTTCACTCCTGTTTCCACAGCTGTGGCATTGCTTTCAATGCTTTGAAGTAATGCCTTGATCGCTTCCTCATATTGGTGGTCCTGCAGATAAATAACAGCCATGGCCTCGAATTGCTCAAATTGGCGTAAATTCCCCAAAATGTCATGGATATCTTTTGAGACAAGCCTGGATGCAAATTTCTCCACAATCTGTGTCACGTTGGCGGCGTCTTGGATGCAGGATAACCGTATGAACGCTGGAGCCAATTTCTCGGCGAATTCGTCGTCATCGAGTATTTTTAGATACTCAAAGGCTTCAAAATCGCTGCATTCCAACGCCAATATGTGAATTCTCGGACAAAGTTTCCCTAAAGTGGCCATTTCTCGGGGAAAGTTGCCAAAAAAATAGCGGCAGTTGTTGCCCAAAATAGAAAGCACACGTGACTGTTCTGCCGGGGCGCCATTGGTGAAGGTGCTAGTCAATAAATCGGCGACGACGGAAAACTCAATCTGCAGGGCGTTTTGGTTTTGGTTTTGGTTTTGGTTTTGGTTTTGGTTTTGGTTCTGGTTCTGGCTCTGAATCCAAACATCCAAGGCGTTTGAATATTGGTGATCCTGCACACAAAGACGAAACGCTGCATGGAAAAACCGTGCCGATTTCATTTGCTCCAAAAGAAAACTCTGATCGGGGCCAGAATATAGTGGCAATATGCACTCCAAAGCAAGTTCCCGGTCGGCGTGGCTTTCTTGATCGCTTCCTTGAAGCAAATTTTTCACTGTGTCCTGCACAGTGGAATCAGAGATCCGGATAAACTGGTGATACTTTGGGTAATTCCGGGCCACAAAAATCGCAAGTTGCACATGATCATCCGGTTCAAACTTATTGACACTGAAGGTATCAAGAATTGCATCAATGATATACTGGCGATTGAGGTTTTTCCGGTCTGAGTTTAAAACAGGATTCTCAAAAAACTCGTTCAATGTCGCCAACATCTCAAAGCTATTTTTCTTTAAAAAATAGCATAGATAAGGAAATGGCGAGTCATCTAATTCCAGAATTTGACATTTTTCCATTTTTTCCGGGCTGAAAAGAACAGAAGAAATGGTTTCTCGACCCAAACTCTCGAGGTGATCCTCCATAAACTCATCAGTGGGAAATTTGCGCCCAGAGAGTATATACGACATGTAAGCGTATACCAAGTTACGCTGGTCATGGTTGTATTCCTGCACACAGAGCCCCTTCAGCAATTCTTCCAAAGGTGTCAAGAAATCGTGAAAAATACAATTCCAAATATACACGCTGCATTCTCTCAAGTGATGTTTCCTGCACAATTTCAATGTCATGTCAATGTTGAGGGTGGAAATGTCCAAAAGACAAACTATTTCGGTCAAGCGTTCGCCGTACCCATTTTTAACTGAGTATTGAACAATTGATTCGAAAGTCGCTGGCGAGAGATTGGCAATTTTCCGAAAAAGGATAAATTCCGAAAGAGTGTCAAAAAATGTTTCTTTATCATGACATTTTTCCTGAAGTAGCTCTAAGAGCCCAAGAAGATCAGCTCCCAATACGCCACTTCTGCTTTTGGCTATTTCCGAGATCACCCGCAAAAACAGGCTAATATCCGAGGACTTTATGCCCGTTTCGGATGTCAGCATTGTCTCGGCCGCCTCTTGCATGATTCGAATAAGAAACGGCTCAACAACTTGTTGACGATCCTTTAAAGTATGTGGAAGCCCGTGCAAAAGAAGTCTTCCTTTGTCGTTGGAGCTATAATATTCATATGCACACCAAAATGCATCAGCAAAGCGTTTTTCCGAAAGCAAAGATACGAGCTGGTCAGCCCATTTCAAGGTTTTTCCGGTATATAGTGCCAGTGCCACAAGCAAAATCGGACGATGACGAAAAATCTGAAGGCGGCGCTGAAGCGGTATACAGGAATCTGCAAATTGAAAGCTTTCTCGAGCAATAATCGACAATTCTGGGCCATGAAGAAAGCACATTTCTGAAATGTTCATTGAATCGGTTAGAATGGCGCTTAATACTTCAGAATTCAGCCATTTGAGCGCCTGCACATACACATCACCTTGAAATTGAATTCGGGCAGTTTTGATATATGGAAGAACGGGAATTCCACGATCCTTATCCTTCAAATTGGCCAAAACCTGCATGAAGTTCTTAGGTAGAGCCGAGAAATCCACCTCTAACATGCACACCTCGTTGCCCCATGAATAGGCCAATTTTGCATTGGCGAAGGTTTTTATGCAGGGATACCATGCCAAAAACCCCAAACAAGGCTCCAAATTTTTGGCACGCAGAATTTGAAAATGCACTTTCGGGTAAACAGAGCCCAAATTATTAAGTGATCGAACGGAAAAAACCGTTAATGAAGAATTCGTCATCACGGCCACAAGCCCAATTTGATCGGTAATTTGAGCCTTCGTTCCAAGCGGAAGAACTTGACAATCAAGAAGAATAGGCCGGGTGTGTTCTGTCTGCAGGACCTTCGACATTCGGGAGCCACAATCATGTAATTTTTCTGTGGAATAATACAGTTTGAAAAGTTTGGTGAAACCATGATGAAAATAGACAGCGTTATGGTCTGAAGAGATGAGATCATAAGAATCGCCCAAAAAAGCCACAGTCTGGCGAGCCAGACCAAACTCTGATTCCGAATTTGGACGAACATCATCCAAATCCGGAAGTTGAGTTTCCAACCTTGAAGTTGGTGTGATCACGTGGTACGGCCGAACGGTCTGTGTTGAATTGGGAGCAGGAAATTCCCAAATAATCACGCGTCCATCGCTGGTCCCGCCAGCAGCTAAATGTCCATCATATGAAACAGAAATGCAGGAGATTGCGCCGTGTCCCGATTCGGCGGCAAAATCGGCCACGTGTTCGAAAATATGGGTCAATTTCTGATGATAGTTGAAACACGCCACGCCGCCATAACTGAGCCCAACAAGGATATACAACGGAGAAAGATGAAGACAAGAAGGATTACCAAATTGGGACGAAAATTTGGACGAGCGAAGCGTTGCTTCGACCCCGCCTGCGGGCGTCCAATGGATGATTTGCTGATCGGGCAAAATGGGGGTTTCGGGGGCGGGAGAGTTGCGGGGCGACGGCGTGGCCGTAAAGAGGCCTTGGGATTTCCGAGCACGTCTCACAAGCGACGTGTGAGAAAGAGACCGTTCATCAAAGCGTCGGCGTGTGGAAGAGGGGGAGCTCGCCATGCTGGGGAATACGGTGAAGATTGATGCGATAAGTGTGAGGTCACGTGATCAAAACAACACGTGATAACTCACGTGATCAGAGCAACACGTGACTTTTCACGACTATATTTTAATACAAGATCAGTATTCCCAGTCACCTTCGTCATAATATTTGCATAATAGTACATTATATTGTTCACCTCTCAGGAGGATTCTCAAGATTCGAGAGAGTATTTTAACCAGTCATAGAACCCCAAATCTAATCACATCTAATTCTTCAATCCATCATCTAATTATCTAAAACACTAGAAATGAATTGTACACTTTCAACCAATTCCTGGTTACTGGTGCTATGACCAAGATTCTTATACTGGTGAAAATTCCAATTAGAAAAGCCAAGATTCAGGTAAAAATCAGCCGCCGCCTTCCCAACCGAAAAATTAATCACATCATCAGAATCACCATGACCTTGAAAAACAGGAGTATTAAAATTGATACCATTCTTGTTCATTTTGACCTTAATAGCATCCAGAATAGGAGAAAACCCAGAAAAAGCCAAAAGTCCACCAATTTTAATATCAAGTAAAGCAAGAACAGCCATTGAAATTGCTGCTCCTTGAGAAAAACCACCAATTAAAATATTTTCTGGTAAAATCTTATTTTGTTCAATTTGCTCATAAATAAGGCCTTTAATGATATCACAAGATTTAAGAAATCCTACTTCATCTTGTTTAGAAGCAAAACCACCAAGTTGGTAAATATCAAACCATGCAGGCATTGGCATACCGCCATTAATGGTCACAGGAATAGATGGAGCATTTGGGAAGATATAGTTTGTTTCAGGGTGGGCATTAAAAATGTGGGAATCTTGAATAACTTTGGGGAACCATGACCAGCCTTCACCGGAATCTCCTAATCCGTGAATGAATATTATGGCATTTTTGGCGGTTTTGGTGGCGGGAATTCGGATGGCAGAAACACTCATATTTATAGGGATACTAATGAAGATTGAGAAATATGTGAGAATTACGCACTATTATATATATATACATGAGCGTCTGTGCAGTACCTCAACTCCATTTCCTATATAACTTTACAATGTCTACTTCTGTAAAAGTTTTTTATTTTTTAAAGATTTATTTTAAGGATTTCGGAATATTCTGCGTATAATCTACGTTTTTCTTCGTTTTTCTGCGTTTTTCTTCGTTTTTCTGCGTCATTTAAATTGTTCTTCTACGTTAATCTAATTGTTCTTTTGCCTTGTGCATTCTTTTTCCATTTATTAGACATTTTCGCCTATAAATTTGATATCTTTTTATCAAAATTTCAAATCTTGACTTTTTAGGTTTATTTTTATAGATTTGTTGATATTGTGGTCCAATTTTAAAGAAAACGAACCAAAGTTTAATTCACATGAGTATTATGGAAGTTTAGAAATTTAAAATTTGTTTGTTTGATTTGAAAAACAGTTCTATGTGATTTGAAATATATTCCTAAGTTTGAATTCTTTTATATAATCGATTTTAAACGAGTAATACGATATCTGAAATTTCAATTGTGACTTAGACTCATTTTTACTAGGTCTAAGGCTGGTCTAGACCCTTATAAAGTATTGGCTTAACCTTTATGAAGTTTTTAAATGATACCAATTTTGATTAGTCAAAATAGCAAGTATTTAATAGAATACATGCCATTTTTTTTTTTGAAATTAAATAAGATCCGAGGGTGTGTCACGTGACCAGGCTCGAGTTCCGGGCTCTATATCCAGTTCCGACCTATTGAGGGGGGTCATTTAAACCGTCAAAATCGGCCAAAAAAATTGGCGTTTTCAAGATCAATAAGTAGTTTATTGCTCAAAAAGGATTTTGTGAAAATTTCATGTCTGTAGCAGCTGTGGTGGAGAATTTATATATATATACCCTCGGAAGTCTGATCACGTGATCGAGACAATGAAAAAGATGGAATAAAAGGTCTGGAGCTCTTAAATAAGAAAATTATTTCATATAAAGGAAGGAATTCGGTTTTGCAATCTCTAATTAGCATAAAATGATAAATATAACCGATATGAACGACCAAAATACCATCAATTTACAGAAAGACCGACCAAACTTCCAGCTTTTGACGAAAAACCGGCCTTAATACCAACATTTTGTTTTCCAAGCAATTTTCAAAGACATGAATCTCAAAAAAATTTCAAAAGAGAAATGGTATTGATTTAGACCCTAAGTCTTATTCTCCAATCCTGCACACAATCCAATACCTTAATACTCTAATTCTCTATACTCTAGTATTCTATTATTCAAATATCTGTAAATTAAGGATATAAATAAATTCAAACAGATTAAGTTGTTTGATTATCCAATATAAGGGAAAACGAAGTTTTTTACCTGACTCCTACAAATTATAGGTTGAAACTTGAACGGGGTTCCATGCTGGTCATGATTCTGGAGTAAGTAATATCTTAATTTGTCTATACCTGAATGAAGTGCCTAAAAGGGCTGAAATTCCTTTAAAAATTTTGTCTATGTAGTAAAAAATTTGGGTATACAATGACAATATATCATCAATTATTCTATACATCTGACATTATCCAAATTAAATTAATAAATTTCTATTAATTAACTTTATTAATTTCCTCATAATTTTTTTCTGGTCTGATTACCAAATATTTATCTTTATTTAATTTCATTGGAATAAAATTGCTATTGAATTTGGTAATAAGGTGCATGCAGGTATTCCTAGATACTATAACAGTGAATCACTAAACAGACTTTAGAGTAATATTGTAGATCCATGAGTTCCTGATTTGTAGATCCATAAGTTCCTAATATTGTAGATCCATAAGTTCCTGATTTGTAGATCCATGAGATCCTAATTTGTAGATCCATGAGATCCTGATTTGTAGATCCATGAGATCCTGATTTGTAGATCCATGAGATCCTAATTTGTAGATCCATAAGTTCCTGATTTGTAGATCCATAAGTTCCTAATATTGTAAATCCATAAGTTCCTAATATTGTAAATCCATAAGTTCCTAATATTGTAATTCCCTTTTATGACTCACCATTCATGAATTCAGCCAATTTATTGGAAATCTCCAAACCAAGACCGGATCCTCCATAAACTCTTCTGGTCGATCCATCAACTTGAGTAAAAGCGCCAAAGATTTTGGAGGTTAACTCTGTTGAAATACCTATGCCTGTATCCTCAACGGATAAAAAAAACTCATACCTCTTTTCTTTAATATGAGTAGTCTCAAGTGTCACTTTGACGTGACCCTTACTCGTAAATTTAAAAGCTTTTCCAACAAGGTTGATGATAATCTGACGTATTCTTGTGGCATCTCCATGAATTCTTTCCAAATGAGGACAATTATTTAATTAAGCAAACTCCAATTTTTCAGATTCGGTCTGTTCACTGGCGAATACAATAGCACTTTCAATGGTTTCAGCACAGTCCATTACTGCAGCGGCAACCCAGTCCATTACTGCAGCGGCAACCCAGTCCATTACTGCAAGCGGTGTGCTCAGTCTATTCACTAGGGCGGGATGACCAGTTTCTTTTCCACTAGGGTGTATTCCCAGCGGTTCTTTTTTCTTCCTTGATACCGTGCTACTTTATGGAGAATGGCGCAGATTCAAGATTAAAAGAGCCATGTTCGATCTTAGTAAATTCAAGAATACCATCAATGATGTTGAGCGTCACCAAAATAAAAGTTCTTGATCGTCTCCACATACTCTCTTTGGACATTATTTAAGTCGTTATCCAACAAAAAAAATTGAGCATGCAAATAACAAGTTGAAGGGTGTTCTGATCTCAAGAGACATGTTGGCAAGAAAACTAGCCTTTTCTTCGGTAGCATCCTCTGCCGCTGCCACTTCCATTTGATTGTATATCACAGACTTGGTGAAAGATACAGTCACCTGCGAACAAAGAAGCGAGAGAAGGTCAACGACGGCTGAATCAACACTGAGTACTGGAGCATTACTAGACTTTCCCATACCTTTACTTTCGAAATAAATAGCGCCCACCCAAATAAATTAAAATTAATTCAAATAAAAAAAGGAAAAATACAAACCTATGTGTCTCTCTGATCAAAGAAACTGGAAATATTTGGACTATGAATAGAATTATAGGGCCTAGTATTTATTAGTGCGACTGGCTCTTATAAACCTTACAAGATTAAATAGATCTAAATTAAAAGTTTAAACAAACTTGAAACAAATTTGAAACATTCTCTGAAACACTAGACTTTCATCGCATTCTTTTTGACTTTGCCCAAAATTCCAGTCAAAACTCCAATACAGTGCATGTGCCCAAACACTTTTTAAAAAACTTCATTTTAAAAGACCAAATCCTACAATAAAAGAAATTGCAATTATTTGATTAAATACATTTAATGAGTTTTAAGAAGCTTACAAAATAGAACCAATTCCTGAAACAATAAAGGCAACAGACTCATGTCCCGTAACAGACAAAATAGTACTAAAACTACCTAAAACGTCCTTGCCAATATTCTTAGCCAAAGGAAGGTAATCAGTTCAGTCACGTGCCACAATTTTGAAATCTTTAGATGTAATGAAGATATCAGGAATATTAATAATATCATCCAACTTAACTCCACCCATTTTAGTAAGTTGATGGGTCATGTCATTTCTAGACATTTAGCCAACTCGGTTTCAATCTCTAAATCTAAACCAGCCAAAATTCCAAAAGGGTGTCTTTCACCTTTATTAATCTAAATTTAAATATAAATAGTCACTCTTTACCCCGGTAAAGATTTATCAATATTAATATTAATAATTAGGAATTTCCGGCATAGATCAGGAACTAAATTTATAATTGACTACTTTTTTCCAGAAATTAAAAGTCTTTTATTTATATTAAATATTCAAAACAATCATCATTAAGTCAAGGTTCATAAAGTCCCAAAAATTCTAGGCCCAAGTCTCATGATAGCTTCTCGTATATACCATAAGAGTTTTCAAGCAATCAATCTACAAAAGTATATATATTTCCCACCCCCCTACCCAATAGTCGTGTTCTCAAAAAACTATTCAGTATTTCCTAATTGATAATTTCTCAAAAAGCCTTTCTATATTTCCTAATAGATAACTTCTCAAACGAATTTTCAGTTTTTCGCCAGTACATAATAGTCGATTTCCCAAAATACAGTTTCTATTTTTCCTAATGGATAATTTATTCAAAAGTTTATTCAGTATTTCCTAACTGATAACTAGTACAAAACATTTTCGATATTTCCTAACAGATAACTACTCAAACAAATTTTCAGTATTTCGCTACTACATAATACTCTATTTCCCAAAATACATTATCGATATTACCCAACGGACAACCTGCCCAATAAATTTCCAGTATTATATAATGGACAACTTGTCCAAAAACATATTCGGTATTATCTCTCAAAAACACACCCCCGTTATTATCCAATGTATAACTTATCCAAAAACATCCCCGTTATTATCTAATGGATAATCAGTACAAAAAATTTTCCGTAGTACATAATACTCTATCACCCCTAAAACTTTTACTATAGAGCCAAAATACTAACTAATAAGCATATAGAATGGGTTACTTACTCTTTCTGTACGCCTCTCTTTCATCCTTATATAAGTGTGCCCAGCATTTACCTTTGTAGCACTTTGCTACCACACACTTTTCTCCACTCTTACAATACTTAGTACATTGTTTTTCTTCAGGAGTATTAGGCTGTTTACGTTTATTTTTATTAGGTTTACTTTTAATTTTCTCCACGATAGTTTCAATATCTTCTTCTTTCAATTCCAAATTTTTAATTTTATCAATAATTTCATCTTCTATTGCTTTAATTAGCAAATTTTCTGCTTTTACTACTTTAGACTTCACCATATTATTATATTAATATTATTTAATCACATATCACTCTTGTTGACATATTAGGCTGTCTCTTAAAAGTCATCTGTCTATGGGTTTCTAATGACTTACCTATATATTCAGGCCATTCTTCGATAAATATTATATCTTCACCGTATGGATCTACTATACCTTCCTTTATTTTTGATTTAGTTCCTATTTTAGCTCTCCCTAACTTTACATAGTCGTGTATTACCTGTTTTTCATTATATACTTCATTATATATTTTAGTCAGTAATTTTGGTGGTTTATCTTCTATCGCGTTGATATATTTATATAGTATAGAATTTGTGTTTTCTGCGTGATTTTTAATGTATAATTTAGGGATATATTTTTCGTAATTTATGTCTTTTCTTTGTGCTAGCCCCACATATAATTTGGGGTGATAATAGTATATTCCCGAATTTTTAGGAAATTCTATTGAGTTCTTCTGTTTACTAGTTGATATCATGGGCCATTCTTTTTGGTTTACTCTTCTAGCATTATACCAAGTTCGGTATGCGATTGATATATGGTGTTGTTTTGGAGGCATATAATTATTTATTTTGTTGTATAAAATTAGTATTTCGCTTGACCCTCTTATATACAATTCACTCAATTCTTTACACACTTCAGTGAACTGGTCAATATCTTTCCCCCTATAGCTTAATATATTCTCATATATTTTTATTTTCATTCCTTTTACTATTATTTGAGCATTTTGAGTACTTAACTTTTTACCTTCTAATATATTTGCGTATTCATCCACCTGAATTAGAGTCATTAATGTATGTAAGTCAAAACTAAATCTATATATTGATAATATTGGCGATAATTTATAGTCAACAATATTTATTCCTGGCACCTCAATCTTTGGACTGGAAACGACGGACTTTTGTCCTTTTTCTAGTAAATTCTGTCCTCTGATTTAGTAAATTTTGTCTTTTTTCTAGTAAATTTTGTCCTCTGATTTAGTAAATTTTGTCCCAATCACTATTCACTATGTTCTCACCCGAACAGTTAACATCACAATTCATAATCTTATCCGTATAACCACGAAGTTTTGACCAAAATCCAATCATCACTGGAACTAGCATTTATTATTCCGTTATAAAAAACACAGATTAATAAAATTCCATAAATATTAAGAACCAATGGGTTATGCTCATTTTCATCTGCCACCAGTTGCGCCAATTTCAATAAATTTGCACCCTGAACAAAATTAATGTTGCTGACGATCTTTGGATGAATTGGGATATTAAATAGAATGGAATAATATTTGGGTTTTGTAAATCTCAGATTCAAATGGAATTATTGCCGTTTCCACTGATCAATTGATCATTAGGTAATCATGCATGACTTTAGATTCCCTACAAATGTCCATGTAAAGCAACAATTAATCTTCCACTGAGCAAATCCAATTCTCTACCCACTTTCTCCAAACCTTCAGTGGCCAATAAACTTTAATTGGGAAATTTGCATGCAAACACTATCTTAGGGTGTTCTTCTTACTCGAAAAGGGATTTTTTGGCATTTAGAAAACTCAGAATTTCCACGTTTGGTCAAACAAAATTATGAATAATTAGTCATTGAAGAATCCATTTGTTTTTATTCGTTTATTTCTTTTATTTATTATAATTTTTCAAATTCAACATTATAAATTGTCGTCATATAAATAATTATCTTTATAGTCCACTTAGACTTGTCATTATCGGCCGAGCCATCATAATTTGCTAATATTAGATTTATAAATAAGTTAACAATTCTAATAATTCAATTTTAATAACCTTAATTGGTAATAACCTTAATTGGTAATAACCTTATTGGTAATAACCTTAATTGGTAATAACCTTATTGGTAATAACCTTATTGGTAATAACCTTAATTGGTAATAACCTTATTTGTTAGGGACCCGATACCGGCCTGAGCCAGATCGGCTCAGAACTAGGAGTCTCGCCCAAGCTAGCTTCGAACCAATTAGATTCGGGTATAATGGCTAGCCGACCGAGCTCGGAATGAAAATTCTGGCCCGAGCTAGCTTCAAACCAGCTAGACTCGGGTATAAATAGTCACTGTTCACCCTTGGTGAAGACCTATCAATCAACAAACTCGCTTTGCCCTATGTCGTCTTACTCTCCCGAACCTAATATTATTGGTAATAACCTTAATTGGTAATTGTTGATGCTGTCAAATTGTCTTGCACCCATGCGGATATTTCTCAAAATATTAAAACCTTCTTCTTAAGAAGAAGAAGAAGAAGAAGAAAAGACAAATTAAAGTTATTGCTCATTTAAGAAGCAAAAGATTTTCGAAAAAATCAAGGCTTTGGCAACTGCTTCCCCTTCAGATCTTTGAGAGTGCGGCTGAAAATGCAGAGGATGAGGCTACAGTTGAAGAAGCAAATTCCGTTGAAACTGATACCAAAGAAATTGGCTAAGCAGATGAAGGAGAATTCGAACCCACCAACTTTTCAACAGAGACTTTCAAAACTCTTGCTGAAAATGCTTAAATTAGTGCTAAAGTCATGGCTGCAAACCACGTGGACTCTAAGTCTGAAGAGAATGATTCAGACGACGGTTCTGAGCTAGCAATTCTAATACACCAATTTTAGTTGCCATAAAACCGTCAGATAGTGAATAATTTTGGGTGTTATTCATAAAGGAGATTTTGATCATAATGGAGAATTTGCATTAGGAAGTGGTTTGAATTTGGTGGAACTGATAATTCCCGAATTTCAGATGCCTTATCAATACACTCAAAATGCCCTCCAAAAACAAACACTTTAGAGAGTAGTTTAAGAGACTATCAGAAATTGAAGAAAGTTTATACTGCCAGCGGAGTTCTCAGTTTCTTCATAGTTGCTGCCAGCGGAGTTCCCCGCCTTTATCTCCATCAGCGGAATGACCAGCCTCCATATCTCTATGAAAGCAGTATAATTAAAGGGGCTCAAAGATTTGAAAAAATTTAAAACCATTTCCTCCTATACCGCTTCCAATATTTAATCCAATATTCAATCTAATTATAGAGCATTATATTCTATAGAGCATTATGTTCCAGAGGTATTGGTTGAACCGGCACCAGGGCCTCCCATGTCATTTTGAATGCCTTTTTCCTATATATAACCACCGGTATTAATACGCTGAATTTTTGATTCCACTTCTGATTTTTCATTCCACTTTTAATTTCAATCTCATCTTCATTTTCTCTCTCAATTCTTCCTTTCCTCTTTTTAATACTCACATTTTTTTGCAGCTTTCGCAGTCTACATACAAAACACTTCATACTATATTCACCACAATAAATCGATTTTTTCAAATTCGGAAATTATCTTTAATCCTTAAAAAAAAGAAATCACAAATACAAAGAATTTATACTGAAATTCTTAAATTTTAATTTATATTAATTTGCTTTTATCATTTTAATTTCTTATCCTTCCTTCTCACGTGACCGCGAAGGTACGGATGTCTTTCCTTTAAACCTCGCCTCGCGTCCTCTATTAAACCTACCATGAACCTTTCCCTTCAGGACCCATTCTCTGTTGCAAAAGAATACCCTGATACTCTTATACACACACTTCAATATGGTCATCTGGTGTGTATCCAATTTAACCGAAAAGGCGATTATTTAGCTTCAGGTTTAAGTGATGGTACTGTATTAATTTATGATCTTTTAAGTTACGCCGTGGTTTGTGTGCTTAGAAGAGATGGTCACGTGCGTCCTATTACATCATTGACTTGGTCTAATTGTGGAAGATATCTTTTATCGTCTCTGCAAGATTGGAGCTGTATTTTTTGGGATTTACTGAAGGCAAATGCACGTGATCACTCTGATGATGTGGCTAGTGATGGCGTTACTAATCCCGCCATAATTGCACGAGTCAAATTTTCTGCTCCAGTTTGGCTGGCCTGCATGCACCCACTGGATCCTATGATATTTGCTGCTTCTCTACTTGAAGATCTGCCTGTTTATGTGAAAATCGGTGGGGATAACGCGGGTATGCAGGATACTAAAGAAATTAAGAGTGAAGGATTAAAAAAAGGGGAAAAAAGAAATGAATTGGAAAAAAGATTCAGAAATGAAATGGAACCAGAAATCAGAAATGATTCAAAAATTTACACAATTACAACACTTCTGACTGAACCAAAAGGAGAAGATGATGACGAAGACAAAAAACAAAAACATCACACTCTTGTTTCTGTATTTACACCTACAGGAGATTATCTTATTTGTGGGACCAGTCAAGGATGGCTTAATGTGATTGATTCGTGCTCAACTGAGACCGTCCGCTCGATAAAAGTTGCCAATTGCAACATAAAAAGTTTGGTGATTTCACCTAATGGTCGAAAACTTGCAGTCAATTGTCTGGATCGTATTATTCGACAAATCCATCTTCCGGATTTTTTAAGTAATCCGGCACAGTGGGATTTTGACGTTGAGCATCGATATCAAGATGTGGTTAATCGACTCCAATGGAATGGAGTAACATTTAATGCCAATTCTGAATTTTTGGTGGCTTCTACGTTTGGTCAAAGTCTGCAGGATTTATATGTGTGGGAAACGGCAATGGGTTCATTAATTAAGATTTTGGAGGGGAGTCAAGAGGAATTGATTGATGTCAAGTGGAATTATAACAAATGTATGATAGGATCCACGGGGCTAGATACAGGAACGGTATATCTTTGGCTGATACAATTCCCTTCAAAATGGAGTGCTTTGGCACCAGATTTCGTGGAGATTGAAGAAAATGAAGAATATCAGGAACGAGAAGATGAGTTTGATATTTTGGACGAAACCGAGGTTATAAAAAAGCGAATGGAGGAAGAAGATTTGGAAATTGACATTCTACTGAATGAACTGACTGATGTGAGAGGTTTTGATACTCAAATTGCAAGCTTTGTTATTCCCATCAACTACGAGCTGTCTGTAGCGATGTGAATACTGTATGAGCTGATAACAACGTACAAGTGGTGCAAGGTGACAGGGTAACTCTGAGTAAAGCATAGCCTACCTGCATAAATTGAGGATGTTATAGAGAATGGTATATAGAATGGTGTTTAGAATGGTATATAGAATGGTATATAGAATGGTATATAGAATGGTTTATAGAGAAAATAGACCAAGGATTGGTATGAAGTCGCCCAATGAATCGGACAGAAACGCTTATTTCTGGGAATACCTAGAAAATTAAAATTACTTTAATTCCTGGGGATTTCTGGACAATTCAGATTTTTTTGGAAATTAATGATATTTGCTTTTTTTTAGAGTAAAAAGAATAGATTATGTGCAGTCCTACAACAATCCAAAATTTTTCTTATCTTTTCTAACTAGATCTAATCAAATCTTTGATTTTTACTATGAAAAGTCAAAAGAAATTAATAATGAGTACTGTGATCAATTTATATTGTTAAAATTCTACATTAATTTCGAATAGAGAAGCAATAGCATAAGATGCAGTACTGAATGTTTTTTAGATGGTTGCAAAATTCCCAAAATTCAACCAAAATTTTTACTTTTCAAAATGATTCAAGTTTATTAACAGGTTATTCTAAATTCGAGGTTGCTGTAACTCAAATTGTGAAACATATTGAGTTCCTATTGGATCATCATTTAATGGATCAAAAGGGACGATTTTCATTAGGGTTTTGCAAAAGCAGAGATTGTTTCAGGTTTGTAGATTTGTTTCAGGTCTGTGGAATTGTTTCAGATCTTAAATATTTGTTTCAGATCTCAATTATTTGTTTCAGATTTGTGGAATTGTTTCAGATCTCGAGTTTATTCCATTAGTTAAGCTTATAGTCTACTCTTAAGATGGAAACAAGATATATTTTTTTCACTACTATTAAATAAAATAAATTGAATTGAAATAATTAGGAATGAAATAAATTGGATTGTTGGAAGCTGCAGATGAAGCTACATGAAAATGTCTTAAAATCGGTGCATTCAAATATTCAATTGAAATGGCAATTGATGATGTCACAATTGACAACTTTATTGATGAGTTAATTGATGATACAATTATAAGCAAGGAAAATTGTCCAAAGAGAATTTTTATTTTTAGCTTCTTACAATGTAATTATTTTTTTTTTCTTAACAAAATTAGTAGTGTATTTACCTGGTCTTTAGTCATAGTAGTATTACTTTCTAAAGAAAATAATTAAGAGTTAAGGAATTATATTATACGTTTCTTTTTCTTTCTTTCTGATCTATTAAAAATCTGTAGAATGACCTCGTCAGAGTGGTTGATTTATCTCTTTATGGTAACCTTAGGTGATATTAAGATTATGTATATGAAAGTGTCACGTGATTTCCGGATATTTTGGTATTATATTGAAATTGGATTGAATGTTAATAATTATTGAAATTTACTTCAATTTTTAATACAATCCATTTAATTACTTCGGATTAATACATCAATAAATGAGACCGGATTAATCATTTCCTCATAATCAAGTGTATATACTTGAAATACCCTTTTCTTAGATAACGAGATTTTCTTCATTATTGAAATTATTAATACCTTATTGGGAATTGTGTGAATTCAAGTCACTCTGTTGAAAAAGATCAATGTACTTGCTCGTGATCAAATCCGAGGGTGTGTCACGTGACATGGCCCCAATTCCGGGCTTTATATCCAGTTCCGACCTATTGAGGGGGGTCATTCAAACCGTCAAAATCGGCTAAAAAATTTCGTGTTTTTTGCTTGAAAGAAGAGGTGAGTACTCATTAAAAGCAATGGTAATCAGTAATAGCACGAAAGTTGGCGGTGGCGGAAGATATTCAGGCACCCTCGGAAATCGGGTCACGTGATTGTCACGTGATACCATTCCACCATAAAGCGTATTTAGTACCATCCCACCTAGTCTCACCATTCACAAATTTATAACTATTTCGACAAAACCCTATAGTTTCGAATCAAAATTTCAAACCTTAGTGTTATAGTGAAATCAAAGATCTCCTTATAAGTGTGGAATTGGGTGGGTTTGCTGAAAATAAGCCTGTATTCGATAATTGACGCCTTTTTCTTATTGGTCAAAAAAGACTTTTTTTATTCAGGCGTTGGCAATGACAAATGGCCCGGCGAAACTCCTAATTGGGTAACTAGGTTCCTGATATGGCAGGAAACTCGGAGTTAAAAAAAATATTGTCACACATATGATGATAGAATACTGAGGTTAGATTTGAAAGTATATTCATTTATGTATAGAAATGATTCCTGCAGTCTTGATGGACATGCAGCATCTGAGAACTGCATCTAATCTATTACTTATTATACTCAAATGTATTTTACCGGTAAAACGTAAATTATTCTAAAAAGGGAATTTTCTGAATGCAGAATATCCTAAATGGGTAAAACTATAAATGGGTATAATTCTAAACGGGTATTATCGGCAGGAAGGACTGGAATTGCTGAAGTTGAAGCTGTTTCTAACAAATGAGATTCCTGCATAAACAGTGCGTTTTGCGATGAATTTTGATGCAGGCTGATGATGTCGTCTTGCACAAAAGACGCGCCCCCCACATCACTTGCATGCTAATAGATCCTGGCATCTGATGGGCTAAGGCTTTTTTGAGTACATCTCAATCTGAGAGGCTGAATAACTGCAAAGCTCCTCATGACGATTAGAATTGCTTTTTTAAGTTTTTCGAAAACACCCTCAAAATGTGAACATCTAGTTCAGTTACAAGTTATGGGCAACTTCAAATGAGTCTATTTTGCCTCATGTGAAGTGTAGGACCTAAAGAGAGAAGCTGATGAAATTAACTGTATCAAGAGCTCATTTTAATGGTGTTGTTCTCTTTCCCAGAATGATGTTACCATGGAAGCCCGTAAATTAAAGAAATAAACAAATCGGAAGTATTTCCGCAGATCTATGCAGCTCATCTTGAACTTTAAATAGCACTTGGTGTTTTTTTTTGGGCGTTGTAATGAAAAATTCGTCAGGAGCTCGGTGGTGCGTCGAAAGATGCCTTTTCATTGCGTCTATGTATGCAGCTGGGCTGTTAGAGAGAACATACCGGTCTGCAGGGGGGGTCTGGTATGCACGTGAAGGGGCTTGGTCACGCGCGTTTCACGTGACTGACACGCAGCAATATTGGTAAATAAAGGTAAATATCCTGCATACAGCAGCCGACGGCGGGTTCCCTTCCCCAGAATGATTTCATCAACTAATTTTGTCGACAGGGCCCAAAAGTGACCCTAATATTCTCCTCCACAACTTACTGGAATCAATCAAAGCCGCAGGGGGATCATGTGACAAGGCAGGGTGCGGCTGTGTGCAGTCTCACTGTTTTGTCCAAAAAACACACGGAAAATCTTCTCATCTACTCCAAACACTCTTGCCGCCCACAACCGCTTACCGGCTCGTGTACTAGCATCCAGCTCTGTCTATATACCGGCATCTACACAGCATACAGGATTGATCCGGAGTCCCTGCCACACCAGTACATCCGGACCCCTTTCCAAGCAGCACCGAAAGCACACAATCAAGAGACCAGACCAGCCATAATCATTTCAAAAAAAAACCTCTTTTTTACAAAGCAACGCCAAATTAAAGGAAATTTCAGCATGTCGGAAAAACGTCCCGCCGAAGAACTTCCGGCTTTCGACGACCCAGCAGATCTCGTCAATGCTGTTGTTTCAACGCTCCAAGTACCCGAGGAAAAAACAACCGTGGCCTTAACTTATGCCAACGACAAGAACGCCGCGTCCGAAGTGCAAGCATACGCCAAGATCGCCGGCCGTGACTGGACGTATTACGTGAAACTGCTTGCTATTTCCATTGGAAGAAATACTGAAACCGCCGTGACTCCTCAACAACAAAGTCAAATGGTACAAATTGACTTGGGTCCTGCAAAAGTGGTCTCTCGTCAACATGCTGCTATTACTTATAATATAGAACTTCGTTGTTGGGAGTTGAAAGTGTTGGGACGAAATGGTGCAAGAATTGATGGGGTTAAAATGGCCGTAGGTCCTAGTCTGGCCACGCCTTTACATCTGGGGGCTATTTTAGACGTTGGAGGAACTCAAATGATGTTTATTTTACCAGATACTCCTCCTTCGATCCTGCAGAAAATGCTTCAGACGTGTTTGGCTCGGTATAAGGGCAAGGTGGCGCGTCCAAATCAAGCAACATTTTTCCGAAACCCAAGTGGAAATGTACTGCATCTGGCTCTGAGCTCTTTGGGTCTGATGTTTGATAAAACATCTTTACTGCAGTCTCCGTCACGTGCTGCTGTATCACTTCAAAATAACCTAGACCAGGACCTCTCCAGTGAAAAAGCCAAAGGTATCAAACCGCCATATTCTTATGCTACTATGATTACACAGGCTATTTTATCTGATCCTGAAGGAGTCATGTCACTTTCAGAAATTTATGAATGGATCTCCAGTCATTACGCATACTATAAGTATTCAAAGGCAGGCTGGCAAAATCTGATTCGTCACAACTTATCATTAAATAAAGCGTTTGAAAAAGTGCCTCGCAAGCCAAATGAGCCTGGAAAAGGTATGAAATGGCAGATATCTGAGGCTTATCGTGCTGAGTTTTTGAAAAAAGTGCAAACAGGCACGCTTTCCAAATCTCGCCGTGGTCTGTCTGTATCTAGGACTCTTCAAATTCATTTGGCTACACATCAGGCACTTCCAGATACTGGAGGCCTGAAAGGATTGCTTTCTCGTGCATCGGTGGAGACCCCGCCCCATATGCAGTACGCCATGAATTATGTTCCCCAACAGATGTATCAGCAACCTTATTATGGATATCAAGCCATTCCGGGCCAAAATCCGGCAAACATGCAGGCCACTCCTCAAGGAAACCTTCATAATCACCAGTCACATCTCAATCAGCCAATTCAATTCCAGAACCAGCAATTTCAAAATCAAAACCGGATGGGTCTTATGTACCAAATGGGCCAGCCGCCGATTCCAGGAGTTCCTCAAATGCAAAACATTCTTCAAGCTCCTGCACAGATCCCTCCAAAAGCTATGGGCTCCAATTTATTACCATCCAAAGAGCCAGAATCAGATACCAAAAAGCGTAATTTTAGCGCCTACAAAGTCCCCAGCTACGACGAAAACAGAAATTCGTTTAACTCATCTAACGGTCAAAATACCAGCGAGTCTATCATGCACAACTCTACAGCTCCTTCCACATCCAACACTCTGGAGCTCGGGCTCGGCTTTACATCACCTAAAAAAATAGCCCAATTAGAGGCGTTTACACCTGAAAGAGGATCAAAAACGCACGCCAACGGGAAACCTACTACCAACCAATCATCGCCGGCATTCTGGAATTTTGTGCAGTTCAGTACACCAAATGGGCAAACTCCGGGACGTCGAGCTAGCGACGATGTACAGGGAAGCCCGACCATACGCCGAGGAAATGGAGAAATGGGACTATACGATGATTCTCCTTCGGCGTCCAAGAAAAATGAACATAATGAATGATTGATGCTGTTAAGAGAGATTGAAAAAGTCACGTGAGAGAAATGGTGAAAATGAATGAGATTATACATTTTATTCTTGCTACTGTTTCAAATACTGTTTCAAATACTGTTTCATCTCTTGTTTCAAATATGACTCCAATTAATGACTCCAGCTTAAGTATGAGCTTACTTTAGTTTTGTTTCAGCGATTTGTTCCTGCCTAGAAACACCTGTTCCTGAGATCGTAGAGTTTTCGCTCAATCTCCCGGGGAGTACGATCCAAATGCCCTGCCACACGAACTTTGGTAGCTTGGCCCAACAGATAAAATAATTCAACAAAATCGCCATCCACCACATTTTTTGCTGGATTGTAGTATCCTCGGAAACTTGCATGTTGGCGCCCGGTAATATTGTGCTTATATGCAGTCCCTTCCATTTTCTCCGAATCCACCACTTCTCGTATGAGTTGTTCCAATCGGAACATCATTTTGGCCTCTTGAATCGTGGCCATCGCCTGAAAAATGCCCACTGTACCCTGAATTCCTGTATACACTACGCTTTCGGCTCCTCCCTGCACAAAAGACCCTTTGCTGAATGACGTTGGCGTATCTTGCACATGAAATTCGCATGCTGTATCAAAACGGGCGCCGGGTCCTCCTAGAAAATTATCTTGAAACTGCAGGAGTACGTTTTCGTTAAAGTCTCGGGCGTTGTCTGCAGGAATCCGGTTAACGCACACATTTCCAAATTTGTCGCCGGCCACAATCGTGCGGTTATCCAATAAAGCAAGCGCCGTGATTTGTCGTGTCACGCTGTCAGTAATAAGTGCTTGAAATTGGTTTGTTCCTGCATGCAAGCGCACATAGGTGACCAGTGCATGGCTGTCTCCAACAATTGCTGTATCGCCTCCCACATAAAGAAGTTGAGTCACACGACGTAAGAATCCAATCCGTGTTACGGATTTTTGTAGAAGTTGCTTTTTTCCGATTTCGTATAAGCGAAGTCTACTATGCAGGCCAGCAAGAATCCGGCCGCCGGAAAATTCGCTTAATGCCGTCACTTCGCCATCGGTAACGGTTTTATGAAGAAGCTGCAACTTTTGGTTGACCAATTGGAACGTGTAGAGGTAGTGTGCAGTACTGGTGTTGGGTGTATAAGTAACGTCGCTACTGCAGGCCACGATCACGTGATCGTCAACCACACATATTGCTCCTGCTGCTTCGTTGCCACCAATTTCAATTGTCTGTAACACTTCATCATCAATAACCTGCACACAAGATGCCCAACTACCTTTTTTGCGGGCATAACCAAATGCATCATAATACTCTGTGTCCACTTCATCTTGTCCTGCATACGGCAGCTCGATGCCCATCTCTGCTTGCGTTACGAACGCCAATTTCTTGTTCCGGACAATTTTACGGGGCTGGTAACGTAATTTGATACTGGAGACCTGCATATTGTTGTCGGGATCAAATCCATTTTCACCACCGACAGTGAAAATGGTGAGATTTCTGCCGTCGATTCCAACAACACTTTCAATTCCAATATCTTCGGAGAAAAACGACAGGCCGCAGGAAATTGAGCAGTCGAGTAATGGAGATAAGCTCAAATTGCCACTTTGATCGAAAACGCCGACCCAAGGGCGCGAAGAAATGGCCAAAATCCCGGGGATATCCGAATCGGGCAACCTAAACGATCGAAGTTGCACCGGTTTGGCACCCAAATACTTCAGCCGTGTGTCGGAAAGCTTTCCTGTTACGGAATCCACCGCGACACGAACATAAACACCATTTTCCATGCCCATATGTAGGAACAGCAGGGTCAAAAGAAGCGTGCTGCATCCAAACGACACCGCCTGAAGAGTTAGTACAGAAAAACAGTCGTGAGGTGCAAGCGAAACAATTTGAACTGTAAGATCTGAACTTGCAACTGCTAAAAATCGACTTTTTCTTACTGGTCCTGCACACAAGGCGACCGCCGTCACCAGACCCTCCAAAACCTGCATTCGCTCCTGATACTCCACCAACTGATCATCCTCCGGATCAATTTCAAAATAACATACTTCCCTATTCGAAAGAGCCACGACCACTTGCTCATTGTTGGTTGAACAGTGTAGAATGTGTATTCCTGCAGGTGGGAACCAGTCGGTATAAGCTACCATTTTGGGTACTCCATCGGTGACCACATGACGAATATTTCGAATTCCGTTTCGGTGAACCTGAACAAGGGAGCTAATACCAGTCTGCTGAATACCTAAGGTGTACTGATCTTTCACGAGCTCTGTATGCACTTCTTCCACAACCTCACCTATTGAAAGCACCTGGGTGGACTCGTCACGTGCCGAAGAAAGAACCAAATATTGATCCGTTCCAGATGCCCGAAAAAGCTTGGTTGTGTATAAAACACTGGGAGTCAGCGGAAGCGCAGACGAAACGAGCTGTGTGATCAGATAACCGTGGGTAAGAGTCTTGAGGAATGAACGAGATGATAATGTGAGGAGGGCCGGCTCGGAGTTAGGCCCGTTTAGGATTTCGCCGCCCACCACTGGACCCAAGGAAGAATAAATATCCACTAGTGCCAAGTTTTGAAGACCCACCGGCGAAAATTTCTTCTCTGCTTTATCAAAAACTTGATGTTCATCTTCGCGTCCTGCATATAGACCCGAGACCACCGTCGTTTCATTTTCTTCCCCCAAAGACTCAAACTGGTATAGCAATTTATCATTATGCAAAGTGTTTGCATATAAGAATCCCGTCTTGAGCACGCTAAAGCTGCTACACGGCGGAAGAGAGTCAAAATAGGAAACACGGAGCTGGTCACGTGATGCCGTCACTTTAAAGAGGTCACCTTCCGAGCTCTGTAAGAGCACAAAAAAGTCATCTTTCTTCAAAGTATGTACGTGAGCTGCCGTAATCACCGTAGCGGCAGTTTGGAGTCGAACAGGCAATTTCACGTGCAAAGGATCATTCTTCGATCCATATTCCTGATCCCACACCAAAAACGAGTCACAGCATACCAAAACTCCGCCCAAATGACCAGGCATTGCCACAAGAAATGACAGCAGGGCAGGAATGGGTAGCAGAGCTTTTCTCTGAAACACGTGGTTCAAACCATGATCCAAAACGTAATAGTTGAGTACAGGATTCCTTTTATGGATCTCTATGGCCGCCCACACAGAAATTTCCGGCCCCGTTTGTAAAGCTGCCACGGCCAAAGTCCATGATTCTTTTGCTGAATGCTCCACTGGCAGCTCGGTCACGTGGTCTAGGTTATAGATGAGTTTTGTTCGTTCTAAGGCTGCTGTCATCACGTATCGAGACTTTTCGTTGATGGAGACGTAAGAAATGGGTGAAAAACGGGACATTCCCGATTTGGACATTGCCACGTTTTCAAGGGGCATGAATTTGCCGGCGGTTAGGTCGAAATCACACAATGTAAGGTTTCCTGAGTCTGACAATATCACCAAAAGGTCCTTTGTGCCGGATTGGTTTCTAATTTTAGCAAACTGAGTCACGTGGGCAAAAGCATTTTGTGTTGCTATTTTTCGAAGCTTTCCTGTTTCGGCATCTGGACGAAGAATGTCAATTCCAGTGCTGGTGGAGACCACTATGTGCACGTCTTTGTTTTCGGCGAACTGACCGGAGATTGTGAGGAGCAGAAGGCTCGGCTTTTTTAGTGTTAGATGGTATAGTGAAGGAGACAGCATCCTGCAGGTAGATTGCGTGATTTGTGGTGTATTATGTGTGGCGTAAAGGGGTGTTTGTATCTGGTCAGTGTTGGTTGAGTAGACTTGGAGCGATGTGATTGCGTGCAGGACATTTGCTATATGCAGTACCAGTAGGTCGACCAAAATTAATGCCACGAGGCCCTTTAGAAGTTGGGAGAAAAAGTGGTGAGTCTTGCCTGTAGTATTTGACTCGCAGCAGAATTTGGGCTTTTTCAGAGGCACGGGTGTGGAATTAGGGTGTGATGAATGGGAGTGAAGTTTTAGGTTGTGGTGTACGGGTGTGGCCTAAGACACGGTGCACGGGTGCAATCACATCATCGTTCCTTCGAGCACTACACGTCATGGGCGCAAGGTATGTTTAATAAGGGATGAACAAAACACGACAAGGGATTAAAAGGAGTGATATGCAGGTTAAGCCAAATTAAGGATCTTCAATGAGATGGTTTTGGCAAGCATAAATGGAGCAAGTTTTGGAAACCAAATAAGCAAAGGTGAATACTTGAGATAGCCCCAAGATTCCAAATCTTTAAGTTTAACAAATAATGTGAAGCAAAGTGAAGAATCAAGATCAAAAGTTTCAAAGGAGATGAAAAACCACAAAGATTCAAAAAAAGAACAGTTTCAACACAAGTTTAATTGAGAATCCCAATAGGTCCAAGGAAACTACAGACAAGAACAATTTACACGATGAACTTGGTCACAATTCAAGTTTATGTGTATATGATTGATGAATTATACCAATCTGATTTTTCAGTTTGGCATATTCTTTCAAAAAAATCAAGTTTGTGTGGTATATTTTGATGGTTACTTGTTGATGATAGATTTTGAATTGGATTCTCGTTTGGGCAGAACCTGTTACATTGTGTTACCTTTGAAATTTGTTACAACAGTTCAGATGGACTGAATGGGACTGGCTCAGATTATTGATAGTGTTGTCTTTGATATTGTTGTATTTGATAGCGTTGTTTTTGATAGCGTTGTTTTTGATAGCGTTGTTTTTGATAGCGTTGTTTTTGATAGCGTTGTTTTTGATAGCGTTGTTTTTGATAGCGTTGTTTTTGATAGCGTTGTTTTTGATAGCGTTGTTTTTGATAGCGTTGTTTTTGATAGCGTTGTTTTTGATAGCGTTGTTTTTGATAGCGTTGTTTTTGATAGCGTTGTTTTTGATAGCGTTGTTTTTGATAGCGTTGTTTTTGATAGCGTTGTTTTTGATAGCGTTGTTTTTGATAGCGTTGTTTTTGATAGCGTTGTTTTTGATAGCGTTGTTTTTGATAGCGTTGTTTTTGATAGCGTTGTTTTTGATAGCGTTGTTTTTGATAGCGTTGTTTTTGATAGCGTTGTTTTTGATAGCGTTGTTTTTGATAGCGTTGTTTTTGATAGCGTTGTTTTTGATAGCGTTGTTTTTGATAGCGTTGTTTTTGATAGCGTTGTTTTTGATAGCGTTGTTTTTGATAGCGTTGTTTTTGATAGCGTTGTTTTTGATAGCGTTGTTTTTGATAGCGTTGTTTTTGATAGCGTTGTTTTTGATAGCGTTGTTTTTGATAGCGTTGTTTTTGATAGCGTTGTTTTTGATAGCGTTGTTTTTGATAGCGTTGTTTTTGATAGCGTTGTTTTTGATAGCGTTGTTTTTGATAGCGTTGTTTTTGATAGCGTTGTTTTTGATATCGTTGTCTCTGATATCGATGTCTTCTCTGGATGGGTTTCTGGTCTGCTCTTGTGGTTGGTACAACTTTTGAAGCAAAACGTTTATTCTCAAATTATCTATGTTGTCAAAGAGAGAGTTGCCGATAGGAACTTCAAAGATTATGCTATTGGAATTGACCCAGCCAATATTCAGGATGTTGAATGATATTGTATCATTCAAGGGCTTAATAAGGAAGATATCAAAATGTTACACAAGATTGAGGTGGTACAAGATTGAGGTTTGCTTTTGCTTTGATTCTAACATAGACAGAACAGATTGGATGATTTGGAAGAACAGATGAATGATTCGAATGGAACTATAACAGCAGATACTTAATCAGTTGGTTTCGGCTCAAGGGAAGAGTTAGAGGTGGTTATGGAAACTGGCAGAAGTTTCTTCTTTTTTGGAAATTTTCTGAATTAAGAAAGACTTTCAAGTGGATGTGCTCTTGGGAGCAATTTCTCTTGTCAAAGAACAGTTTCAGGTTTGAAAAAAGAAGGGTGTGAGTTGAGGGTTTCACGTCTACTCAAAATCTGGAACCACATCAGTCTTTGTATGATTTAAATTCTGACAAATGACCAACTAAAACTCTCAAAGTCCCAATTTCCATTTTTCTGAATTTGTCCATGACTTAACGGTCCATCTCAGAGCTTCATCACTCTTTGAAACTATTATGATACTTGTGAAGGTCCAGGTTCTCCAAATTCACGCTTGTTTTGACCAAAATATTCCTGGATTAATCTCCATCATCATTTTATTAAAACCTCGCCTCAATTATCTCACAATATACTAACTATAGCTGCAAAGACCAGAAAAAGGCATTGGCAATCTGCCTTCAGAGATCGCCATGTGTTCTTATTGAGCGTAACACGCCCAAAGACTGCTTAGAAAAACCAGAACTCCGCAAGACTCTTCCAGAGTTGTGCCTGGCTAATTTTATCGCCTTCACCAAATGTAAAAACGGGTTTTTTGATATGAGGAAGCGAATGAGGGGAAATGCGCCATTGTCCACGGGAAAATACGACGAAACATATGAAAAACTCTCTAGTGGTGATTTTGATCCTCGTGAGGAAATGCGTAAGTTGGACTTGTTGAACAAGAACTTGGCTAAACAAAGAGAAGAGGACGAATAAGTGTTCCTGCACACACTGAATAGATGTATTCCTGCATCAAAGAAAAAAAAAGGGGTTAATGTTACTTTGCCATGCATAGCTCAATTAACCTTTCTGCCGTGCATGAAATTTTTTTTCATTGTTTAAAATGGAAAAACTCGGCCGGCCTGTATATAAGTATCGAATCTTGGGTTTATTGATGTAGACTGCACATAACCAAGTGTGGCGCACGTGATAACTACATATAAGCTCCCATACGCGATCTTATTCATCATGATTCACTCCACCCTTGAAGCTAACCGTGTACAGGAACTTGATGATTTGCTTACGCTTATCCATCCCCGCCTCGTGCAGTACGTGGCAGAAGCAGATCCTAATTCTGTTTCCTACAACGCAAATTCCCTAGGAACTTATCATGAACCCGCCACACTTAAAACGGTGTTTTCAGCAGCAGATCCAGTATTTGAAACAGGTATGAAACACGACTCAAACGCCGTGATTGAACATATAGATACCGTACTCAAATATTCCGTCAATACTTGGAATCCCGGCTTCTTGGACAAACTTTACGCATCCAATAATCCCATTGGTGTGATCAGTGACATTGTGCTTTCCATGCTTAACACAAACTCGCACGTGTATACAGTACTGCCGGTTCTTTCTGTGGTAGAAAACCAAATTGGGAATAAATACGCTTCCTTATTTTATGAAGGCGTAGAGAAATGTGGCGGTTTGACGTTTTCAGGGGGGCTGTGGTCCAATATTACTGCCATGCATATGGCGCGGGCGCTTCGGTACCCAGAGACAAAAATTCAAGGAAATGGCCTGCATCGATTTGCTATATACACGTCTCGCCACTGTCACTACTCTGTCGAAAAAGCAGCTATTTTGCTTGGATTGGGTTCAGAAAATGTGTTTAAAGTGGCAGTTCTTGCCGATGGTAGTATTGATACCGTGGCATTAGAGCGCACCATTATGCAGTCGCAGAAAGATGGTTACACTCCACTTTTCATTAATGCTACTGCAGGGACTACCGTTTTTGGACTGTATGATGATCTTCAGGCACTCAGTACCATTGCCAAGACTTTTAATATTTGGTTACATGTGGACGGTTCTTGGGGAGGAAATGTTATTTTCTCAGAAAAACATCGTTATAAACTTGCTGGCCTGCACCTAGTTGATTCCATCACTACAAATCCTCATAAAATGTTGGGCGTGCCGACCACTTGCTCGTTCCTTTTGGTTCCGGACGTAGCGGTGTTTCAGGAGGCAAATTCACTTAAAGCTCCGTACCTTTTTCATGGGCGAGAAAGTGGAGAAAATTTGGATTTGGCTGATGGAACTATGGGTTGTGGCCGGCGTGCAGACGCTTTTAAATTTTACCTTTCTTGGATGTATTATGGGCTTCAGGGTTTAAGAGAAAGAGTTGACCATGCCTATGCTATCGTGCAGTACTTTGTTGATACTGTGGCCAAAACTCCGGGTTTTAAGCTTGTGACCAAAGAGCCTCAATGCTTACAAGTATGTTTTTATTACGTACCTAAAGGATTTAAGGGAATTGACTATACGCACGTGACTCGTCACGTGTCGCGGGAATTGCATAGTCGGGGACGGTATTTGGTTGATTTTTCACCAAATCAAGATGATAATACGCACGGTGAGTTTTTCCGGGTGGTATTTAACTCGCCTATTTTGACCGATGCTGTGGTGGACGATTTGGTGGCTTCAATAGTGAGTGTGGCTGGAGAAATGGACTGTTCTCAATGAAAGTGTGGGAATTTGAGTTTGTGGTGAAGATGTCAATGACTCAAGTATGAGTTACTGTATCTTTCGAGTTACTGTATCTCTGATATGAGCAGACTTTCAGTTCCAGAGAATCCCACTTTCCTACTTGAAACAGTGCTATGCTTTTCTTCGACAAAACGTCACAATCACTTAATGAGGCATTGAAGTTTCGTCTAGAAAATGTAAATAGTACCCAAGTATATGCAGACCGTAAGAAAGCATTTAAACTTTTAGTATTATATTGTAGCTACTTTTCTACCTTTACCGTGTTAATTCTTTAAAGTGTTCATTTTGATGTAAAGAAGACGATAGGACACTATGTGCAGGATCATAATAAATTAGGATTAAAAATAAGTTTCTTGAACAATAAAAGAGGTTCAAGATGCAATTAACAGTAGTATTCTAAACCATGTTCAAAAAAGAGAGTTAGTTCAAAGAAATTCTGGTTTAGGATGATTTAGTGATTGACAGCTTTTTACGAGAAATATACGAGGTAAGGTAACTATTTATAAATCAGCCAAAAATGATTTTGTTTCAAATTTCCGCTTTGGTAAGCAACAATACTTTCCCTTTGAAGTCACCTTTTTAGTTTAATTACAGTCGTCCGGCTCTCAGTCAAGCACTAAAGAGTAAATTTCAACATGTTGCAGTAGATGCAGGAGCAGTACCATCCAGGCCAACTCTGCATTCCATAAAGACCACTAGAAGAAACCTAAGGGTTAAAATTATTGATTTTGCAACAAGCTCAAGACGACAAGATTATGGGAAGAATTAAAGAATGAGTCAAAGAAACAGTCAGAGAATCAGTCAAAAAATCAGTCAAAGAATCAGTCAAAGAATCAGTCAAAGAATCAGTCAAAAAATCAGTCAAAGAATCAGTCAAAGAAGCAGACTCAAAAAATCAAAGATTCTATAAACTATTGATAAACTTGATGATGTGAAATCTTAATGATGTGAATCTTTGATAATGTTAAATTTTCTATTTATGAATCCATAATAATTTCTAATTAGGCATAATTCACTCATAAACAAATATAAAATTCTGTGGCCTTGTGACGGAATATTTTCAATGATGATCCCAATGCTTACATAATCATATGCCCAGCATTTCTTTCATTATGGTGAAATGCCAAGCCTATTCTTGATCCCTCTTAATACTGTGCTAGCATCTAGGCCCCCACACCAAACTCTAACTGCAATCAAGATGTCCAGTTTTTAATTTATATACTGCACTTTTAAACAATTGTATATACTTAACAAAATGAACGATTGTGAGTTTAAATTTGGCCAATTTCCGGTTGTGCTTCCAAAGCAGAAGGTTAAACCATTATTTTTATCGCAGGAAGCTTTTTTAAAAGAGAAGAAAAATTTTGGTATCTGTCTCCAAAATGTTGTCATTGTAAAGTTTGTTTTATCGTTGGACGAGTAGTGTACATAGATAATGGTTTAATATATTATACTTATTTCTTAACAATATTAGTAATAATACCAGTGCTTCTGTATCACTTCATAATGAAATATTCATATCAATATCACATCAGAACGTACTACTTATACTAGTCTAAAATTAATACTACTCTAAATTATTACTATTCTAAATTAATACTCTATTCACTCTAGATCTCAATTTGAATTTGTATTACGGTTCTGAAAAAATCCTTAGTTTCACTTTGACTCCTATAATTTGGTCTTATATAATATTCACAATTTGAACTATGAAATAACCCATAAATCTCCATTGAATTCTCTTATCATCAAGTTCATTACGATATAGTCATCTCCTTATTGGCTAGACAGAAGTCTCGAGATCCAAGGAAAAGATTCTTCTAAAATGAAAACCCAAATCTACGGTAGTTTGGGAATTTTGGTCCGCAAAGAGCTCTTTAATTATATGCTATTATGCTATGTTGTTATTGCCCAACACATCAATATACTTTCCAAATATGAATTTGAAAATGATAAGAACATTACTTTTTCCACGATTACCTTCCTAAACCCTAAGTAAACCATATTATACACGCCTTTACCCTTGAATCTAGGATCCCTGGCCATGATATTTTCAAATTTATTATAAAACACTCCATCAAAGTGGCAAAGCTTTTAAACCATCGTCCCACGAGATAGATGAGATTATATGGGGAAGTCTCAGAATCATTAATATTTTTGCCAATTCCTAGACAATTCCTTTTGCAATTTTTTGAAAAAGGTAATTTTGATAGAGTTACAAATTTTATAGTATAATTAGATAGTACAATTAGATAGTATAATTAGATAGAATAATTAGACAGTATAATTAGATAGTATAATTAGATAGTATAATTATTCCCTATGGTTCGGGTAAACCCTTAATTAAAAAAGGGGGGAATGACATAGAGCAGGGGTCTTTTAAGGAAAAAGGATAAATACTATATATTAATTTTAATTAGTAAATTGTCTGGATGAAAATTCTGAATTGAATCTTGGCTGGATTAGGCCTGTATATAGTCCCGATCAATAATTATAAATGTCCAATTTCTCCAAAACTTCTTCAAAAAATTGCCTAATTTGGTATATACAGGTATTTCTTATTTGATTTCATCATAATTTAGGTGGTCATTAAATTTAATAGGTTTAGCATTCCGAAAGAACACCTTAAGAATAAGTATATTTATGGGTCTAATTATGGAATAATTAAGAAAGTATAAATATACTTTTGAAGGCTTTTAAAAGTCAAGTTTATAAACAGTTTAAAAATCTTACAAACAATTTAAAAATCTTGTGATTTTTGAAATCAGAAATTATATCGTCTAAAAAGATAAGCTTATGCTCTAAGTATAGGTCTTATGGATGCCTCATACTAATACAGAAATAATGATAAATAAATTGTAATTGTATACTTTAACTTTGACAGTTTTATGGTTTTTAACTTGAGCTTTGGTTCAGTTTGTATCACTTTAAAGGTATTCCCAGAAGATTCCCAGAGTATTTCCTATTATCATTGTCCCTAATTTCATTGTCCCTACACTTCTTTCATAAAACTAAATTAATTTTTTTACCTCTTCTTCAGCTGAAAATAATTAAGTTCTCATAAATGAAGATTCTAGTAGGTTATGAATTTCATTATCTCAGAGTGTAATACGAGATCCTTTAATATATCCTCTGTTAAGCATTTTTCTCACAATTCATCTGAATATGGAATTAATATGTTTATTCTGCACTAATCATTAAATTCGGATAAAAATATAAGTTGAATTTGGGTGTGTTCTGGGATTTTGGGTGTTATGCATAATGTGATGATCACGTGACCTGAGTTCCGAGGGTGCTGCCCTATCTTACGCCACATTACCGTCAAAGACTACTCCACTTGGCACCTACTTTTCAAAGCTTTAATAAATTCATTCCTTTAAAAAACTCCCATTTTTTTGGCCGATTTTGACGGTTTAAACGACCCCCCTCAATAGGTCGGAACTGGATATAGAGCCCGGAAGTCGGGCCAAGTCACGTGGCCACCCTCGGTTTTAACCCACTTACTCAATAAAACACTGATTTAACCAACAAATTATGCAATGCTGGTCATCATTTATGGTTCAGAGAGTTTTAAAGACGACCTTTTTTGACTGGGGGAAATGTTAGTCAATGACGGCTCTTTACGAGGTGAAAGAATGGCTTTTTATGCCTGGATTTGAGAAAACAGATGGCATATAGTCTGTTCATGACTATTGAAATTTGCTAATCGATTATCTTTGAATGGAGGTTTTAGCTGAATTAGACCGGATCACGTGATACCCTATTCGGCTCGATCAATATAGAATTCTTACAAAATCATCTACTTTGATGATGCTACTGGGCTTTAGATTAGTACTAGTTTAGGCATTGTAACTGAGGATTTTAATTTGTACTAATATTAGTTGGTGTTAATCATGGGGCACTGCATATAGTTATGTGGCACTGCATACAAGTATATAGCATTGGAATTACTTAAACATACATTGACGAGATATTCAGAAACTGCAGGTAACTGAAATCTATGTCGTCTGTCAGACTGAAGGATTCCATGTCTTGTATGCAGTGCTAAATAACTGTACAGTGTAATTCAGTTTGATACTACATGCAGTCTTATTTTAGCCACTAATTCTCACGCATCAGATGGAGTCACAGCGAGCCATTTCTGAATCACTAGCCAAAATTTAATTTTGTGGCGTAATTAGGGAAATTCGGCGCCAAGAGCTTAGATCCGAGGGTAACACGTGACCTGAGACCCAGATCCGGGGTCTATGTGCAGTTCCGACACATTAAGGGGGGTCATTTAAACCGTCAAATTTTCAAATAGATTCTGCTTTTTAAAGAGCAGTTGCCGACCCCTGTACGCCAAGAGGTCTCTTGCAAGTGAATATTTCAGTAGCTCTGCTGTGGCATGTGTTGGCATAGTACCCTCGGAACTCGAGTCACGTGACAATATTATCTACTTTCGAAATACACCAAATAATGGTGCATCACAGTACAAGAATCACACATCATCACGATAAAAAAACCGAATTTATAGTTTGAGGATCACAAATCTGGAGAAAATATATAAGTATGGGCACTATATGCAGGACCTCGTCATCTTCTCTACCAACTAATCCCATTTAAGATTATGACCACCGGCTTACTAATTCAAGTTCAATTTGGCGGCTTTTAAGATGCTGGAAAGTCGTCAATCACTTGATGCAGGTCTGCTATATGCAGGACACTACGACTCTATTGAAAGAATCGAAAGAGAAAGAAGACGTTTCAAATTGTGATTATGAATGCAGTACATTACCCAACAATTTGGCCAACTTCCAAAAACTTTTCCATATCGAATAACCTGCATATAAGTATTCTGCACATACTTTATCTTAAAGTATATGCAGGCCGACACGGCTTCGATACCTCCTTGTTACTGAGTACGAGTCGTATCTACGTCTCAGTATAAGAAGCTTAACCCTGCAGTCTCTTGCTTATATGCAGTCCTCGCATATTCGAATCGAATTCTATACTGTCCAAATTAATCTTGAAACAGATCTGCAACTAAAATTCGGTTTAAATTTTATATTCATACCGAACGTATCTACAAGTAAAACCCATTAAATTTTTTCCCTTATACCACCAATATCAATATTTCAGAATTGCTTTTTACGGATTGGGATACAGCGAGAGATTAGATGCAGGTCATTATTTTATCACCAGGCCCAAAAATCAGACGATGAAGAGCTCTAAAGTGCAGTTCCACAGAAATCCTGCACACTAATCTTGACTTCGTAATCTGAACCTCCAAATCTATTAACAAAATTTTTGATGTGCAAAATAGTAAAATCAGGCAAACCCCTTAGAAAAAAAATAAAAAACAAAATATATGTATTTCCTCCAGTTATAAAAAAATCACTATTTATTTTTTATCGTCTGCTCCTTGCCCTCTTGTGTGCAGTACTCTTCTATAACACGTCGCTTATCAAGTCAAAAACCTGAAACCGCACATGAGCTAATCTAAGTCGACAGCTAGATGCAGTATGGTTTAGGTTCTGTGTTATCTTCGCACTAATTCCGCGTCCTTCCGGATCGGGTAATTACGCCTCAGATAACGCACAGGGCTCGATTTGGCGCACGTTACATTGTTCTGTATATAACCCACTTTAGACACATCCGCACACAATGCAACCGCCACTAGATGCAGTACAATTTCACAGGTTACATTTCCCCTCTGGGGCATTTCATTGTTTGACCCCAAATGCCTCACAACAGCGGCGTGCGCGACTTGACCCCGCAGTCGAAAAATTCGGGAATACACCAAATCAACGTTTACTTTTACGGCGATGTCGGAATCCCGGGAGGTACGGGTGTATCATTTTGCGAGAGGCACGGGTGTGTCATGAGGGGAGAATAATGGCATTTCCGAAATACAACCTCCGCGCACTAAGGCGGACGTCTTATCAGAAGGTCACGTGACAAGAATACATTAGCACCAAGTATGACAATAAGACCGAAATTTCCACCAGTATATCGAAATCATCATAAGAGCACAAAATCATCATCTAAATCCCCATCTAACCCCAAAGTCGCCAGTGGCACATATAGACAAGCCGGCGTATTCCTGTGTGCAGGAAATGCAACATTGTATTTTTAGTACCCCAGAATCGCACTATCAGTGCGCGGCTTTTCACGCCTATAAGAAGCTACTCCCCTCGCTGTCATGTCATTCATCTTTTCCTCATTCTACACCACTTCATTATGGACAAGCAGGCCGAAAACGTGGTAGTTGAATCAGGTAGCAGTGGCGATCATATCGTTCACGATGAACATATCGAATTGGTCCGTCATGACTGGAAAGATATTGAGGCAACAGGTCTCTGGTACAATAAGCGTTTCGTCTCTTGGATTCCTCCTTACAGTCATTCTATGGTCCAGATTGTGATCATGTCATTTGTGATTTTTTTAACTCCTGGATGTTTTAATGCCATTACTGGTATTGGAAATTCCGGTATCTCTGACCCAAAGGTGGCCGATAATGCCAACGTGGCACTTTACTCCACATTTGCCACTATTGGAGCCATTGGAGGTGTCATTTGCAATGTTATTGGAGTAAGGGCTTGCTTGATGTTTGGTGGTACAGGTTATGTGATGTATACGCTTTCACTTTTGGTGTTTCATTATAAGGAGAATGCAGGATTCTGTATTTTTGCTGGTGCATACTTGGGAGTTTGTGCTTCTTTTACTTGGGCCGCTCAAGGTTCTATTATTATGTCTTATACTTCAGAAGACCGGAAAGCTACGGCACTTATGGTATTCTGGGTGATCTTTAACTTTGGTGCTGTTATTGGTTCCATCATCCCATTGGCCCAAAATATGGAGGTGGGTGTTTCAAAAGTCAATGTGGGTTCATATGTGGCTTTCATTGTTCTCATGGTCACTGGTGTTTTATTGGCTGGTTGTTTGTTACCTATGGATAAAGTTTACAAGCATGATGGACTGAAAGTTATTGCCAAAAAGTACCCTAAGATTCAGGATGAACTTAGAGGTATGCTTAAAGTCTTGATGACTGAACGCAAGATTTATTTCCTTTTCCCCATGTTTTGTGCTTCTAACTGGTTCTATACTTATCAGTTTAATGACTTTAACGGTGCTCGTTTTACGGTGAGGACTCGTTCTTTGAACTCGCTTCTTTATTGGGCTTCTCAAATGGTGGGTGCAATTGTTTTGGGTCTGATTTTAGATTTACAAAAGTTTTCCCGCCCTGTTAGAGCCAGAATTGGCTGGTGTGTATTGTTTGTTACTGGAATGGCTATTTGGGGTGGAGGTTTAAAGTTCCAAATGGGAGTGACTCGTGAAAATGTTGACACTTTTAAAACAATCGATTTTAAGGATGGTGCCTACATTGGACCAATGTTCTTATACATGTTTTATGGAGCATTTGATGCCATTTTCCAATCTTTCATTTTCTGGATCTTGGGAACTTTCTCCAACAACCCTAAAAAAGTGGCTCTTTATGCTTCTTTTTATAAGGCTTTGCAATCTGCTTTTGCTGCTATTGTGTGGCGTTTAGACGCTTTGGAACATAGCTACATGACAATGTTTGCTAGTTCCTGGGGCCTTGTCATTGGAACTTTATTGATTGCTGCTCCAGTTTGTTTGTTCCGCGTGACTGAGACGACTGACATGGAGGATGATGGAATTTTGGATATTTTAGATGACACTGAGCTTAAGTCTGTGGCTTCGAAGCATGTGGAGAAGGTATAGAACGCTGACAGGTATAGCGTATAATGGTAGATAGATTTTTATTTGTATATTTTGAATGATAGTACATGAATTTCATTTGTATCTTTTGAATGATGACACATGATACTCTTTATTTTTCTTTAAAATGGGGGATAGTTTCAATTTACTGGTCATTAATTGGTGGTACTGCATATAGTGCAGTAAGGTGCAGGGCCGCCATGTTCCGGGTCAAATCTCTGTCAAATCCTCTAATTTTCTCTCAACCCAATATACATACGTTTTTGGAGAACTCACGGTCCTGCATCTAGTATTACGCCTCCATTAGTGCTTAATTGGTAAAGTGGACTAAAGCGGCTTATACCCGGAGGTACGGGTGCGTGCTCACTTTCTCGCTCCAACTACTCCATTTCTCCACTTCCATTCATTCTCCCAATGACCGTCACTTTTGCTCCTGGAGATGTCAACTCTCCGGCGTGTGTAGACCAAAAACAATGGAAGAACCACCGTCTTGTGGTGTACGGGTCTGGAAACAACGTCATTATCCACTCCCTATCGCTTACTAAATCCAACGCCCTAGCCCCAAGTCTTCAGACAATCTATACCGATAGAGATGTTTCTACTG
Source organism: Metschnikowia hibisci (assembly GCA_002374725.1). Lineage (NCBI taxonomy): Eukaryota > Fungi > Ascomycota > Pichiomycetes > Serinales > Metschnikowiaceae > Metschnikowia > Metschnikowia hibisci. Next base: position 802,727 of record NLAP01000001.1, on the reverse strand, counting down.
TGGCTATCAATACCGAAACGGGGCTTATATGTGCTGCATATGGCCCGGAGCTCGTGCTCCTACGGCCGGTGAACGAGTATATGTCCGTACCAAAGTGGCTGGAGGCTCTGCGAGTTGATATGCGCCACTTGAGCGAGAATAGAGCTCAGCCAGAGCAATATGAGACCCGGGTGACGGGATCGGAACATCACGTGACGGGTCACGTGCTATCCAATATGCAGGATATCCTTTCTCTTCGGTGGGCTTCTTCAGAGCTGGAGCTCGTTGTGGGTGCTAAATCGTGCGTATATCTTTTCTACATTGAGGCAGACTATGCGGGCGTTTCGGTGGTCTGTCGCTGGCGAAAAACCGTGCCTTCTCCAGTGGATATGGTGGATATCCTGCCTGATGCGAGCAAAATCATCGCTTACAACACACAGCTGCTAGACCACTTTGCCAAAGTTTGGATGCGCGTAAGCTATGGTGAAAACTCGCTTTTTGAGTTGGCTTACGCTGACCACTCGCCGAAAACGTGGCTTGTGGATGTGAAATGGCGGGGTCGTGCGGTGCACAAAACAATCGACCTTAACCTTCAAGCGATGGCGAACATTCGGGATCTTCGTACATTTATGCCAAACTTAGCTGGCCTGGAAGAGAACTGCATTTTGTTTACCGTGACTAATGATCACGTGTTTCATGTTTGGGCGACATGTGATTTTAATGGTCATAGTTACCTCAAGTTATGGGCTCGCTTAGAGATGCTGAATTTGGTGAGTGACTATCGATCGTGTCTATTGCTTGAATCCAGTGATGCAGGAAAAGATCTTTTGTTAGTTTTGGGAGGAAAAGAGTCGTGTCTTGTCCAAATCACTAATCTTGATCATAATCCGCCCAATTCGGTGGCTTTTGAGCCAAAAGCGGTTTTTCCTACCGATTCTACATGTGTTCCTAAGAAAGGTCGCATTGAAGCCGTTTCGCCTGTGTGTCGGATCAGGCTTCAAAATTGCTACATGCAGTGCTCTGACGTTGTGACCCAAAACGGCAATTTCTTCTTTGTCTGCACGGATGCCATTAAACTGACTGTTCGACTTGTGGAGCTACGTCACCCTCATACTCAAAAGCCTCGTTTGGTGCTTGTGGACAAATTTCTGGGACATTCCAAATCAGTGACGAAACTTTTCTCGTCGTCAACTTCCTATTCGGGAAATATAATGTTAAGCGTCCTGCGCTTTGCATCGGAAAATTATATTTGGGAACCTGTTCCTGTTGGATCAGCGGATAAGTTACCTAATTCGGCAATTGCAATTAGCAAACGTTTTTGCATCAATTTGAATCGAGACTCCTGCATCTTGAACGCTGTTTTAATCAACGACATTTTCCCCGCCACAGATTATCGTCGCCATCTTGCTGTGGTGATTGAATCTGATGCAAGTATCAGTTTTTGGGATTGTAACGGTATTAGGATGGACGAGCTGGATGCAGGATTGGTCCTGCGTCTAAACATCACTACAAACGCTGGCGATCCAATTTATCAAAAGCCACAAGCGTTTTTCTTGGAGAAGGTTTCGGAGTCACTTTTCATTGTTATAGCTATTTATAGCCCAGCGGTAACGAAAGCGTGGCTGGTGAGTGTTTGGTTGCAGGATCAAAAATTTGAGGGAGAAGAAGATGAGCTGCGTCGAAAGACGATTTCGGATTTCTCTATCAATGCATTTAACTGCGCAAATTTACCTGGAGAGTATGGAGATGCGTGTAAAGTGTCTGGAATCTCGACATTTTTGGAAAAAGACCTTTCGGTGATTGATCAAAAAGGAATTCTCCGCGTCTTTGCGGTAGATTACACCAAAAACGGTATTCAGTGGCGCCAGACCAGCGAGATTAATACCAGCATTAAAAACCCTACATTTATTCACGGTGCATCGGTCATTGGCAAGGTGGCGATCGTGGATGGCCTGCAGTTAACGATTTGGGACTGCACAAGCGGCGTTCTCGAGTACAGTGAAACATTTCCGGCCGAAAACGGTTCCGTTAATGACCTTGAGTGGACTTTTACCGGTGATACGCGTTCCAACACCGCGGCTATTCTTTCTGTGGGCTTTTCCCGTTCCGTGCTCCTATATACGCAGCTTCGCTACGATTACACCAACAAAATGCCCACTTTTGCCGTGGTGAAACGCGTGGATATCTCCGACTATACATCTCATGAAATTGGTGATCTGATATGGCTTGATAATCATTTTCTTGTGGTTTCAAGCGGCAATCAGTTCTTCATTGAGGATGGCAGGATCAAAATTGGGACTAGCACCTCGCCCATTAATGCCACCGTGCAGGAACTTTTACTTGGATACAGGCCTTCAGGTACTAGAGAGTCGATTTTGCCTCTTTCGGACGTTGCCCGCATCCTCAACGGCCCGTTGCCTGTATATCACCCACAATTCCTTATACAGGCACTATTGATGGACCAGCAAAAGCTTGCCCGGAAAATTTTGGTAACATTGCTACAACACCTTCGTCAAGATGTTTCAATCACGTGGAATTTGGGCTTGGAAGCTGCAGAACTAAGCGGCTTTACTGATAAAAGTACGGAGTCACGTGACCCAGACTTTTTCGCCGACTTACCTCCTGCCGCTTTGGCTCTTCTCCTGGAAAAACTCGCTGCAGTCAGTCTTCCGCTCATCACCCGTCATCAACAAAGTACTTTAAGCCTGGTGGTTAACGTGGTCCTGCAGACAGCACAGCACGCCGCTTCTCTTGATTCCAATGGGCTAAAATTCGTTATTTCGTTCCAGCTTTTTCGGGAAACAAGAAAGAAATCCTCTTTGAACATGCGAGACGTGTCGTGGGCACTTCATAGCGATCAGAAGGAGATGCTTTTTGGTCTCGTGGAATCTGTCTATAATCGCATGTCTTGGGACACAATAGGCCGCACAGGAATCGTGTATTGGGTCGATCGATTTCGACTTGAAAAGACCCTTGAAACAGTTGCCCGCAACGAGTTTGCCGACCTGCGAGACCCGTCTGGGCGAGTTTCAGTGCTATTTCTTGCGCTTGGCAAAAAACAGGTATTGGTGGGGCTTTGGAAAACTGTGCTGCACTCTGAAAAGGATAAAATGCTTAAATTCTTGGCCAATGATTTTGATGAGCCCCGCTGGAAGTCGGCAGCGGCCAAAAATGCCTTTGTTCTTTTGGGAAAACACCGTTATTTCGATGCGGCGGCTTTTTTCTTGCTTGCAGGTAAAGTCTCTGATTGCTGTATGATTATTTGCAGTAAGTTGCGGGATTCAGAGTTGGCGTTGGCGGTGGCACGGGTGAATAATGATGATGCTTGTGTGCAGGCCATCATTGAACAACACGTGCTTCCTCTGGCGGTTGAGCAGGGAGACAGATGGATGACATCATGGGCATTTTGGCAAATGAAGAAAAAAGCCTTGTCGATTCAAGCGTTGCTCCAGACGCCTTACGCCTGTGTGCAGGAGCACATTTATCAATTTTCATCTCGGTTTCAAAGCGACTTTAAAGCACTCAAATTTGTGCCTGAAACGGCCAGTTTTCTTCATGATGACCCTGTCCTTGGCGTGCTATACTCAAGTTTACGAGAGGCCAAACTGACATATCTTGAAGGAGCCATGGGTGTTTCGCCGCAAATGGAATTCGATTTTGTTACCAAGCTCGCAAACATATACTCACGCATGGGCTGTGACTATCTTCTGGTGATTTTATTGAGCAGATGGCGATTTTTGGCGAAAAAACGAACAAAAGAGGGGCCTGCAGAGGTATTTCTGGAATTTTCAGCCCGACAAAACTTGGTTCCGCCCACCCACGATGCTGGGTTCACCGAGCCAGATATGAGCGCTTTCGATTTTGGTTTTTAGCATAAACAATTTAATCTATACTTGGTACGGCTTCTTTAAACGCACAGATGGCCGGCCACTTACGACGCACAGATATGCGCAGAGATGCACAGATGTAGCAGTTGCATGCGTGAACATCGAAATTTCGCGCGCAGCAAAAAGTTCGAACCCCACCCGGGACTCGAACCCGGAGTCTTCCGCTTAGGAGGCGGATGCCTTAACCATTTGGCCAGAAGGGCAATTACAACTGCATGGAGTGATTGTAGGGATAAGTGTCCTAGAACTTACACTGATGAACCGGCAAAATCAGAATCTCCTTCATTTCTTTCAAGTGAATCTAAGTTTATTCCGGGAAAAAGTGTGAAAACAGTTTCCAAAAATTGTGAATTCTGTCAAATATTCAAGTTTATATTTATTTTGATATGTTTCAAGTTTGTTTCAAATTATACCTCCGGCAGGTTACATAAGGATCAAATTTCTTATAATTGAGAATCTATTTAAACTACTTTTTTTCCTTACTTTTAACACTAGAAATAATCAAATGATCATTTACAGGTATTATATTTATACCCATTTACTTCATTATTCCACCATCAAAAACATATGAAAAGTTGAAGAAATTGATAATCTAGAAACATATCCATTCATAGTGAAAACCCAAACATCCCATCAATTTCACAATTCAACCTCGTGATAAATAATCTCCTCAGAAACTTGACCAGCAGATGCCAATATGGAGACACTAGGATTGTCCAGACCAACAGCCATTGAGCCGGTGGAAGATGGATCAAATTGCAAAATACATGAAGATCCACCATAAACCACATCATCCTCGATACCTGAACGATTACACAAAACCACAGTAGTTTTGTGATTTTTTTTGGGGAGCATGTTATTTGGGTGGGTCAAAAATGGAAAGAATCGAGTGATCCAATAATCCACCAAGGATTGAGAATGAGTCAAGGAATTGTTGACATAATCAGAAGAATGGAACAATTTTTTCACAGAAGTATTCAAGTCCGTTTTGTGTGTTAACGGCGGCTTTTCTTCCTGATAAGATGTCACAAAATCATCATACAATTCAATGAGTTGTTGTTTCTCTGTGGAGTCAAGTTCATTCTGAATTGAAGGAGAATCAGAGCTTAGCCAAGCAGTGGGTACGATGATTAAACGAGAATCATTTTCCCATACCTTAAGCGAAAATTCGAATTTGTTGAATGGCGCTTTGAAAGCTTTAGGGTTCAAGTCCATACAGATCCCAATATTCGAGAGAATATCCAACTTTTCATGGTTGGTACCAGGAAACAGAAGCTTTACAGGCTTAAAATCTTTCTCTGGGTTTTCAGAACATCCCCAAACCTCATCCGCTTCATATAAATGTGTTTTCCGATAGTGTGAAACAAGGGTTCCAGAATTGTCAACTACCATGGCTGAATTATAAGTTATACCATTGCAATTTTCAGGGTATCCTATAATCGTGGTACATTTATAAGCAGCAGAAAGTTCATTGGCCACTTGGAATGACCGGCCCTTTCCCTTTTGTTCCAAATATGGCTCGAGATCTTGAGGCGTATGGAAATTATAGCCGGTTATGGAGAGCTCAGGCAAAACCAAAAGGTCAATATTTTTATTGCATTTTGAAAGAAGAGATTTGATTTTGGCCACATTTTGTTCCACTTTACCAATGACGGGATTGAATTGAAGACATGCAATTCGTAATTTCATGGGGTTTATGAACTATGGTGATTTCACTGGTGCGATAATGCTCGCCGGTCTGGTCTGCAGGACGCACTGATTGAGTTGGTCACGTGTCGTCAAGACCAGGCATACCATGAAACAATTTACCATAACAAGAAGAACTTTTTTCATTAAAATGCTCATATGGCATATCTGATGGTAAGAATGCGCCACAAACATTACAGAAAAAAGAATAACAAGCCAGGCATTTCATCTTGTTGCAGCCGTCCAGACGTTGAATTACCAAATCGCAAGTTGGACATTTTGAATAGTCACCATCATGAATGAGTTGCAGAAACAAGCGGTCCATTTTATCCATATCATACTCCAAGGCAAGTTTCCGCAAAAGATCCAAGCCATAAGTTTTACGAAGAATTTCTTTTTGGGCAGCGTTTTCGTCGGTTTTTGGAGCAGCCCATATGTCCAATTGTTCTTCAGAAATACCAAAATATTGTCGTTTTTCCCGAACACCCGTACATTCCCGGGTTTTATTATGGTTGGATTTTCTGCAATTGTTACAAAAAACATAGCCACATTTTCGACAAATCACCAAGAGATCGTTGACGTCAGGCCGGAATATCATATTGGTGCAGGTTTCGCCGGCGCACGTGACAATTCGTGCTGGAAAGAGTTTGGCAATTAAATTGTGTTGGTGATCGAGGAAAAGGGCAAGGTACTTTTCATAAGAAATTCTTGCCTGATTTATGATTTGTGAATCGGATTTATTTCGAATTTCTGAATCGGATTTATTTTTAACTTCTGATTCGGATATTTTTTGATTTCCTGAAACAAATCTTTCACGGGGATTTTTTAACCTTTTGTGGTTAAAACGAAACTCCAAAATTCGTTTCAAATCATCAAGTAAAATTGGTGGGGTCATGAGGCGCTTTTTAAAATCCTCAAAGTCAAAATCACTTGATATCCGCTGACTAAGTTGACATTCTCTTTCTTTGGCGATTTTAATTGCACAGTCAAAATCGGGACAATGAATCTTATCAACGTTAGCATCTTCAATAAGACTGATAAAGAAATCAGATAAGCACAGCATGCAGAACACGTGATTACACTGAGGAAATTGGAAACATTTCAGCCCAAAAGAGTTTTCCTGACAAATACCACATAAAAACGTCAGAGAGTCAAAAGTTTCTTTTCTCCTTTTTTTGTCGTTGGCGATTAAAACGTCCATAATCTTGGAATCTGCAGCCACGCTTTTTTGAATGTGGCCCTGGGTAACAATAATACAATCAGGAGCTGAGGTCAAATGAAGATTTCCTTTAGGTTGATCTGCCATTTTAATATCTTCAAAAAGTTCCATTGGACGGGAGATCTTCTCATGAAGGTGATCAACCATGGCGAAAAGAACCTGGTATTTTGTGTCGGACCAAAGCTGACAGAGGTCCTCTTCAAGCTCAAGTTTTAACTTGTTCAGCAAGAAGGTGGAGTTGACCGATATCTCCGGACACGCTTCAAATGGATAAAGTGGAGGAAGCAGGAAGATAAGTTCAAGTGATGGCAAATGAAGAAGTTCATGAGAAAGTGCAGGATTGGAAATAATGATTGGAGAATCTAAGGATATGGCAACTTTAAACTTGCCACTAAAATTCTGTGAATTCAGTTCATTAATCACATTGTCATCGGGAAGGAAAAGTGAGTCTTCATAAATTGCCTTGAGAGTTGATAATTCTTCGGCACGGAGATCCATAGAGTGGTTGTGGAAGGAATCGGGCGCCCGTGGGGTTGTGTGCAGGACAACAAAAGAAAAATTAATATCCAAAGTCGGAGATAAAAAAAAAGGGTGGTTTGAAGAGATAATTGAGAAGTGAAGAGAAATTTGAGAAGTAAAGAGATTTTTGACCATATTTCATATTTCTAAATTTGGTTCATTCTCAATGTTCATTGAAAAACATAAAGTGAATGGAAAATGGCCAAATAAATTGGTTTTCTGAGCTTATGGTGATGTTACAAATTATTCCAATCAGGTGATCAAATTCAAAAATTATTGATTAAGGGATTATTAAAATCAAAAAGGCTCTGAAGCAGTCATTCCGTGGTTGGAAGCGATGATGGTTTGGGGGCACTATGTGCAGGACACACGATAATAGCTACAGTGATGAAAAGGCCAAAAAAAAAAGAACAAAAAAAACAAAAGGAAAAAGAGAGCCAAAAAAAGAGAGTAAAAAAAAAAGAGAGCAAAAAAAAAAAAGAGCAAAAAAATAAGTATTAGTGAAAAAAAAGTCCAAAACTGGCGGCGGAGAAGTGTGTCATGCCGTATCAGTGTGGCCCCACAATAGGAGCGACCCCGCGTCATATGCCGGACACCATGCAATAGGTCAGGCATCTCTTGAAGCAAACCCAGTATAAATACGGGGCCAAATCCAACCCAGAAACTTTCAAAACTCGAACAAAATTTCATCAAAAAAGCGAACAAAAAATGACCAGAACAAATAAGTGGACAGTCCATGAAAAACAACCCAAAGCACGCTATTTCACCCATAATGGCCACTTTGATACCAATCCAAACCACATCAGCAAAAATGGGTCTGGAAAATTTAATTGGGGAAAACCAGGTGACGAATTGATAGATGACAATATTTTAGAACAAAGTGTACCACGTTCTGGAAGAAGAAATTCTAACCATAATCAACATGAGCAGAGTATGCAGGCCAAAGCCATGGCCTGTGATACGCAGCTTGCTCTATAGGAAATAATTAGCTTTATATGAAGCTTTAGTTTAGGTAGAAATAAATAAAAGAGAAATAGAAAGATTTATGAGTGTAGTAGGCGTAAAGCTAATTGGTGAACCGGGGGTTACTCAGAACCGGGGGTTACTCAGAACCGGGGGCTGGCCAGAACCGGGGCTTATGTGCAGTTCCGACCTATTGAGGGGGGTCATTCAAACCGTCAAAATGGGCCAAAATTATTGGTGTTTTTCATATTAATGAAAACTTCTAGGTGACCAAAAGTAGTTGCCAATTGGAAAAAGTCGGTAGCGGCTCTGTGGCGTGCATTGAAGAACTACCCTCGGAAGTCGAGTCACGTGATCAAAGATACGAAGAAGTCAATAATTAAACGCAAAAAAGCTTTGTTATAGCAGAGATTCAACTCATGTGATGTGACTTTGATTTAAAGAAGTATTAATTGGGTAGGGCTTATATGCAGGTCAAAAACAGATAATAATACTAGCAATCAAGTAACAAGAAAAGGAAACTCTTTCCAGAGCTTATGCCAATGTCTTCACATTCTTTTAAGTTGCCGTCTCCATTACAAGTTCCGGAATACTAACTAGATTCCCTTTCAACCTCTGTTTTAGGATCGACTAACCCATTTTCATTTACTGTTGACATTGAACCTTCCCCACTTCAGTCTTCAAATTTCTCATTTGGATATTTGATACTACCACCAAGATCTGCACTAGAGGTAGTTCCACTTAGCTTTACAGCAAAAGCTTCTACACATCCTCCACGCCTTCCTACTCCAAACCTTTGAGGGGTGGTTTGGGTAAAGTATAAGTATCACACTTTAGCGCCATCCATTTTCAGGGCTACTTAATTCGGCCAGTGAGTTGTTACACACTCCTTAGCGGGTTTCGACTTCCATTGCCACCGTCCGGCTGTCTAGATGAACTAACACCTTTTGTGGTGTGTGATGAGCATGAATTCTGGCACTTTAACTTTAGGTTCGGTTCATCCCGCTTAGCCAGTTTAAAAGAGAAGAATTATTATTAATTTAATGGTATGAAGTTGAAATTGTTAGAACTGATAATGTTGGGGCCGACTAGTATGCAGTATCATTCCCATTCACCACTTTAATATCAAAATCTCTTCACAGTTAAAAACACAATAATATTCTACGTGATTTTCCAATAGTATTCAAGATCTCAATTGATAGTCTCTGGGACTGCATTTAGATTATCCTAGTTATATCTTGTATAAATTATATGCACCACCAGCGACTCCACTAAACATTTACCAATATTAATATAGTAATTTAAGGGAAACTAAGCGGTGATAGAAAGTATTTGTTTCACGTGATCTTGCCTTAGATTATCAAAGTTTTCTTATCAAGAGTATCGACGTAGAAGATGAATTAATCACGTGATCACATGCAATCTAGAATCTTTTTCAGATCAATTTTAAGAATTAGTCAGAAACGGATGTGAAGTGAATTAATCACTTTTGGGAAAATTTAGTTAATTAGTAGATTTTCCTGAATTTATCAGTTTTTTACTAACGTAAAAAGCATGCGCTTATACATCTACTCATGTATATTGACTCAGATGAACTAAGAAATTCATATAGAGATGAATTTTTGATTGGTTTCACTAGATATTTTACGATTCAGTCTTTTTGAGTTATATTTTTTGAGTTATATTGGTTTAATCATGGATCATTATGAACTATTACCTAAAATGGAAATACTTTTATCTAGTCACTTTAAAGTAATTCTTATAAATTGATTCACTTTTTCAGCTGCTAATAAAGTTAATAATTACAATGTTGAGCCAAAAAAAAAATGCCCACCCCAGAACTGTTACATCAGGGGAATCTGACTGTCTAATTAAAACATAGCATTGCGATGATCTCAACAGATATTGACGCAATGTGATTTCTGGCCAGTGCTCTGAATGTCAAAGTGAAGAAATTCAACCAAGCGCGGTTAAACGGCGGGAGTAACTATGACTCTCTTAAGGTAGCCAAATGCCTCGTCATCTAATTAGTGACGCGCATGAATGGATTAACGAGATTCCCACTGTCCCTATCTACTACTATCTAGCGAAATCACAGCCAAGGGAACGGGCAAGAACTATATACAGTCCTAAGCCAAGCTCAATTCACAAAAGAATCCTTTGTTAGTCACCTCTATCAGCTAAATTTGAGTATAAATAATGAACATTTACCATGGTGAAGACACGTACAAATTACTTTTGTCTATATTATTTTACTTTCCGAATCTGGTAAATGTACTTGTCGAATCTGGCCAAATATATGCAGTCAGTTAGAAAAGTAATCATTTTAAGATTTAAAATCATTTTCTTTCTTGAAATGTACTAATTATACCACAATAAAAGGTGAAGGTGAAATGCAGGAAATAATGTTGACAGTATTTTACCGGAATGGTTTAGATTTGCAGTATGTAGAATTTTACTCTGTCTTGACTAGTATGAGGAACCTAACAGTTTAAATTATTAATCATATGATTTTACCAATAATTAGGTTTATGGATATTTATATAATAATCTTTAGGACTAATTTTATATTCATTATTCATCCAATATAAATTAATATTTTAAATTACGAATTGGGTAAACCTTACCAAGATGGAAATCCTGTATACTAGCTAATTTATGTAAATTTTGTTAGGGACTCGATACCAGCCTGAACCAGCCCGGCTTCCACGTGACCGTTGGCAGGCCAAATCCCCAAAAAGGCCCTTATCCAGCCAGGTTCCAACCCAAAAAAAAAAAAAAAAAAACTGTCCAGACATCTTCAACCAGCTAGATTCGGATATACTTAGTGAATCAACAAACTCACTTTGCTCTATGTCATCTTATTCTCTCAAACCTAACATACTAGCTAATTTATGTATATTTATAGAAAGGGTATTATGGACTATAGTTTTTACACTGATCACTATAAATCACCTACTTAATATGGAACTGATTTAATAGGATTTACAATTAAATTTTAATTCATATCACTTAAATTAGTAATGATCCAATACTTTAATATTAATGAAACCACCAAACTTATCAACAAATTTACACAATCTCACTAGTAAATTTCTGATTGTCCATACTTCTGATTTTCTATAATATCCCTTAGTAAAAGAATGAAGCCAAGATAATTATGGAAAATGGCTGGTTCTTCAATAAGGTCGAATTAATGGAAAGGTCTATTGATAAGTATTTTGACTTTCCATCACTCTTTAACATTGACGTTTTGCATCTCTACCAAAAAACATCATCTTAATTTGATATAATCTTAATCAACTTCTAGAATCACTAAGATTCCGGTGGATTTTCTAGACTTTATCTTGTATGTTTGGTGGATAGATGCAGTACCTTAGATCTAACGTTTAATGAAAGATTAAGAAATACTTATTAGACCCAGTTGGACAAAGACCCTAAAATTTTCTTCATGAGAGTCAAAAAGTGGTATGAATGCCATTTCCCTGAATTGCCCAAGATTGTGCCAAAGAATTTCACCTACGCCAAACTTGCACTTTTGATCAAGGATAAATCTAATTTGATTGACGACGATGTGCATGATGTGGGCTCTTTGTTCAACGATGACATGGCCATTGCTTAAAGTATCATCAACAACTCCAAGATCTCTATGAAAAAAAGACATGACGAAGAAGTGGAAGTTTTCGACTTAAAATCACCAGAAAAGAAAATACGCTCTAACGGCGTTTTATGGGATATCAGCAAGGGTGCCATGTATGTGACAGAAATTCTCATGGCAATGGTAATATATGGAGACTAGTTGGTGAATTCACAGTCGTGAATGACCATACAGAGAAGACAGATTAAGCAGATTAATGATTGTCTTGAAAAAAGAAATCCAAACTTGGATTTTCACACGGGGATTTCAGGAACAACATGCACACGAATTCTGGCAATTTTTATTGAACGAATTCCACAATGATAATGAACGCATCAAATCTTTGCAGCTGCAAGACAATGAAAATGGTCAATCTAATTGCAATTCAAAAGCTTGTGGGTGTATCATGCATTCAACATTTTTGGGAGAGCTTGAAAGTTCAGTGGTTTGCTCATCATGTGATTCAATTACCAAAACCGTAGACCCATTGATTGACTCATTGTTGGAAATCATCAACAAAGATAATAACCGGTCTGTTCTCGATTGTCTTGATTAAATCACACGCAGTGAAATTTTGGATGTCAAGTATCAATGTCAATATTGTCGAAAGAATACCAAAGCCCACAAAAGTTTGCGAATCAAGAAGGTTCCCAAGGTTTTGATCATTCAACTAAGAAGATTCAAACATAATTTCACCAACGATAAATCCACAAGGATTGTGGATAAGGTTGGAATTTCATTTTTCTTGGATCTTTCCAAATATGCATCTGAGCCATCGAAATCGCGGAATCTTCAATCCTGAAGAAACAGTATATGAATTATTCGCCATTGTTAGCCATTCTGGCCTGGTGAATACTGGCCACTATATTGCCCTTATAAAAAGTGGATCAGGGCAATGGTTCCATTTTGATAATAGTGTTGTTTCTCATGTTTCTCAAGAGGATGTAAGGAATACCTATGCTTATCTCTTGCTCTATATTGCACATACCAATTGTAAAGAGGGAAATCGGGGTATGTTTTGGAAAATGAGGGGAGAAAGTCTTGGAGGATGTTTAGGTTTTCACTGGAAATCCGGCTTTATTGTTCAGGAATTTCCTACAAATTTTCGCCAAATCGCCCGCTTAAATCCCCGTTCAATTCCGTTAATGGGAAAGAAAGGAGTAGATTTTTGGTATTAATTCAGGAGTGCGCATGCCTTTTTTATAGTTATACTTGGCGCCAGGCATGGCTGCAAAAGATGAAACATGCGCGCGGCCAAGCCCAAAACTATATAAAGCCTGCCTTTCGCTCTAAAATTAATAGGAAAAATCGCATAATTTCACCAATGTTTTTCTGGACTTCACCATCAAGTTCCAATTTTTACCAAGAATTTTTGTTGACCGAAAATTTCAATTTCACTGATAATTATTAAAAACTGAGGTTCTAGGGATTCAAAGGGGGGAAAGATTTGGAAATTTACTTGAAATTATACTTGGAAATAGATGCTTCGGGTAAGACAGGTGATTGGTGGATTTGGTACTTCGAGTGCCCTCTAAGGGAGGTTTGGGTTATGGTTCTGGAATGGCGTTGGAAGTGGCTCTTTTGATTGGCCTGCAATTGGCCAAATTGTGAATTGGTTGAATGCGGAGTTTAGCGCTGGAGATGGCAAAAATTTGTGGTGAGAATGGCAGCATTTTCATTTCTTAGTTGGAATAACTACTGCTTGAACAGAATTAAAAGGCAGTCTAAATTACTGTCTGAATTTAGCACTACCTCCATAGGCGATGGAGATTCTGGTTTAGCGGTGAAATTACTGCCTCAAATATAAAGAAGTGTAATTGGTCCAGCAATAAAGGCTTTATTTCGGTACAGATATAAGCGCCAGTATTTCTGCCTCCATAGCAGGCCTCAGCGTTGCAAGTGTCGTATCACTGCCAAGATTCAGTGGTGTACTATACCGCCAGGCCTGGGCGGTAATATTTTAGGGCAGGAGGTGGTAAAGCATTGGGGCAAGAGGCGGTAAAGTATTTCTGAGCTGGATATGTTTAACGTGGTCACCTTTGCAAAGAGGTGATTTCCATCACTGAGTATAGAGCTGGATCTATGTTTCTCTACGTTTCTCTACGTTTCACCACGTTTCTCTACGCTTCTTCCATCTTTGTTCATGCACTTTTTGCACCTCAGAAATCTCATGTCTCCTAATCCACCAATATCTTCAAATTCATCACCAAAATCTTATTTCAATGCAAGAATTTCTTCATTCTAGAGCTTATAATATCCGTATTCATATACGATATTTTCATAACAAAAACTGGCTCCAAATTTTCTTCTCAATTGCAATTGAATTGATTGTATAAGATTTCTTCAAATCTATCAAACTATAATTTTTGCCCTTCACCAAAATCAATCTATTCATAATCTTGAGATCATTGACCAAGTCACGTGATTTTCATCTCACCACTAGTGAATCAACTTCATGAAGTTTCTGCAGCCTTTATCTTTTGCTCCACCTCAGCCTTCCAACCCTTACGCTTTTGACGCTCCTCATAGGCGGCCTTATTATCCAATACCCGATCCACTATAAAACCTGTGTTCATATAAGCGTATTTGTGATCTTGCAATTGAATAAAAGGAACTTCTTTGTAGATTGTCGGCTCAATGGATGTAGGCCCGTGCACCACGGTATGAACGTATCCTGGTAAAGACAGTAAAAATTCCTGTGAAGGTACATATGGTGCACCCACCATAAGAATATCAACATATCTGCATTGAAGTACACAGAGACATCGTTCAAAAAGGTTCATGATTGGATAATTAAGACCTTTTTGCTGGTTCACCACGTGATCCTCATGAATTCCCACAATAACAACAAGATTCTGAGCCCTTGCTTTCTCAAAAGTTAATCTTAAAGCTTCAATATGTCCAGGATGGAAAAGATCAAACCCACCATCAATATAAATGGCTCCATTCTTTATGTGATCTTGCACATAGGCGCCCGGCGTAATTACCGGCTCTTTCTCCCCTACCACATAAACGCCTGCTCCTGCAGCCAATCCTGATTCATCAGAAGCATAACGACGAAAACTGTCTCGATCCCGAAATACCAAATGTCCCGAACCAGAATTGCCAAGCGGTTGGAAGTGATGACTCTTGTTCATTAATAACATCCGCCCCACCAAATCTGTAGTCAGAATGTTGGGAGTTCTTTTCACCATCACAAAAAGTCCTTGATCCTTAACACCTTTGTAGCAGTCTTCACCATTGGCATCTGTAGTAATATCATCTCCGTGGACGACATATTTGCAGCCGAATTTGGCCATGAACTCAGGTTGAGTTACATACGGAGCATTTTCCACTGCTTTTGTGCTCCATTTACAGCCATTGACAGCTGCCATTCGCTCGTCCATTTTCATCACCACTGGTCCTTTATTAAGGAGGATATCTTCGTCGGAATGGACTCCTACATAGAGTTCTTTTCCTAGCTGGCGTGCCTGAAGCATGGCGCCGGCGTGTCCTGTTGTTAGTAGGGATTGAAGCTTGTATCACGTGACATACCGTGATGAGTGAAGTCGAAACATCCATCAATCCAGATGCGTTCGTTTTCGATTCCGGGGGGTCCTTCGTACATGGTTTGGTGGATACACGAGGATTGCGAATATATATATATATTTATATATAGTGCACCCGTGCACCCGTACACCTGTACACCAGTTAATATGCAGTCTAATTATATGAATCTTCTTGAATTGGGGATTATGTACAGGAATATCTAACAAATGTGTTTCACAAATAAACTATCATAGATTCCAGTAATTGTTAACGAAGGCCTGATTGTTGTTCACCCACGGCAAATCCAGAATTTTTCGGTGGTTTTGGCTTCGTGGCACCCGTACCTCCCGTCATATTCCTAGTCATGTCCCCAGTACCTGCAGGTCGAGGCCCCATATACACAGGTGCTGTTCCCTCCTTTTGTTTGGCCAATGTCTTCTCCACGTACATATATATGAGTCCTGCATTTCGGGTCAGAGACCCGTACATCCACAGAAAAAAGGCACCAATCACTGGTGGCAACAGGATTAGGAAATCAAGCAAAATATTTGCCTGTAACTTCATCACAAGCTTTTCAGGAATGAAAAACTCCTCTTGTGCAATATGAATGAGTCGTGCATGCACCGCATATGTTACTATGGGCCCAAGAGCAGGTAAAAAAAAGACTGCTAACGGCACAAGTCCAATTCCAAAATCCATTCCAACTCCACACAGACCCAAAAAACACTTATCATGTACCCACGCCTGTTTTTGGATACGACGCCATGATTTTTGCTGTTTTGGTGTACCATTGAGTCGACGACGATTGCCATTTTTGTCTTCAAACGGATTAATTCGGTTGAAATGCTCTTCTCCGTATTCGTTATATTTGTCCATGACAATGTTATAGCCAGGAAGATTTTCTAGCTGTTCCATGTTTGATTTTGGTAAGATTTAGTAAGTTTGGGAGATCAATTGAGGTTCTTTAATTCTCTTTGTTTCAGATAATCTCCAAGTTCACAGTATCTCCAAGTTCACAGTATCTCCAAGTTCACAGTATCTCCAATTCACAGTATCTCCAATTCACAGTATCTCCAAGTTCACAGTATTCTCTGTGTTTCACAGTATTCTCTGTGTTTCACAGTTGTTTCTGTTTTTCCAGTATTCTCTGTGTCACTGCTTTCACTTTCGAATTCACCGATTGCTCCAACTCTTTGTATCTTCTGGAGCAATTATTTCAGGCAATGTCACGATTTGAAATTAAATGCTTGTCAGTGCCAAATATCAATATCAACTGATTCTCAGTTAAGACCCGAAATCTCAAATCGATGCTGTTTTTAATATTCTTGCTTGCTTATCGATATAGCAATGTGGAGTGCGGTACCGATTTGGCCGATGGCGCACCTGCATGTTAGGCGCATCACGTGACTTTGACTGGCTGGACTGATCCTCCGGTGTCCCGTCGACAAATCAAGCATTTCAGTTTGCCCGCCCGAAATCGACCCATAAAACACTCACGGCAGAAAATATGCCCGCATATAGTCTTCACAGGACTTTTATAGTCGGTACTGCATATAACACACCGGAACGGTAACTCTTCCAAAATTTGTTCTTTCTTGCCAAGTTCCCACTCTTTTTCGACCGGTTTTTTGGCTTTCAGTTCTCCTCTTATATGTAGGAACTTGCATGTGTCGCCATATCCACAATATCCTGTTTGCTGGAAATCTTTACAAACATCTGGCTGAAAATCTGTGATTGTAGTGACACGAATATTTTTGGGCGCTCCTTTTGGGCCAGATACTTTGGAGGTTTTGGATGACAAAACAGATTCTTGATCTTTTGAATCGTCATCCTTTTCTTGTTTTTGTGTGTCTTTTTTTGGCGATTTTGGGGGTTCTGGAAGTCGTGCCTGATTAACGCTAGAAGTGGCGGATTTGTCAGTGAGCTTTGGCTTTTTTGATGAATCCACAGGTTCAACGGGTTGCTCAATATCTAAATCATCATCTGTGTTGCGTCGCTTCGCTTGAATGGATTTTATGGTTCTCTTCTTGAACATAGTGGCAAATGTAAACGCTGCGCAGATTTGACCCGTACACCAGGTCGTGTGTTGGCTAACGCAAAATCTTTGGCTGTGATTAAGGTAATAGCCTTTCATTACATCAAATTCCGTGATAGTTTAGTGGCTAGAATTACCGCTTGTCGCGTGGTAGACCGGGGTTCAATTCCCCGTCGCGGAGCTTCTCTTTTTTGCTAATGGCCTCATGCTGGCAAATCCGTACCTCACACATACCTCCACATCTTGTGCGTCTGCTTCCCTTGACGTATGTTTTTCACCACCTTTGGTGAGTTCCAATTAACACCCGCTTGGGTGCTTTGGGTTCTTGTGGCCTATTTCATCATTCCATGCACAGTGTACCTCACTGTCCCCTTTTTGATCCGGCGAAATCATCGGCCGTCGGTGAAAACTGTCGCCATTTTTGTTTTTGGCGATTTGGGTCACTCTCCACGAATGTGTTATCATGCGCTTCTGTTTGCCCGTTTGGGTTACTCTGTGAGTCTTTGTGGCTACCTCGAAACGGAGCCCCCAACTGCTATCTTGGATGACATCAACGTGGATATAGTGCCCATTAGTGTTGTGCACAACACGCGTCAATTGCCTTATCTTGTATTTGCCGTCATCAAAATCTGGGCTCAAATTGCCCAAATTTGGCGCATTTTGTGTGCTGTCCCAGGATGCCTGCACATGGTGCTCCAGAATCCTCCAGCATTGCCTCTCTTGGCCGTGTTACTAGCTTATATTCGCGTCTGTAGTCCACAGACGAAGCTAGTAATTGATTGGCATAATCTCAATTACCTGATCTTGAATCTTCGTTACCAAAATGAAGCGCATTGGGTTGTTCGGCTCATGAGATTTTATGAGCGTACTTTGGGTAGAAGGGCCTGGCGCCATATAACAGTTACCGACGCCATGAAGCAATTCTTGACAACTGATTTTGGCTTTCCTGCTTCCAAGATTTTTGTCTTGCATGATAGACCTGGTCCCCAATTCAAGCCTTTGGAGAACAAAAGTTTTGATCACTCTATCTATGAGGGTATTGACATGGCAAACTGCCGGGTTTTGGTCTCTTCAACATCCTTCACTGCTGATGAGGATTTCGCTAGCTTGGTACATGCACTAAAAGCGTATGATGTGTCTTCAGCTCCTCCCCTCTTGGTAATTGTTACCGGAAAAGGACCTATGAAAGAGGAATTTTTGGAGAATGTCCGACACGCCGAAATGAGAAACGTGGAAGTCCGGTCTGTGTGGCTTTCTTCCGAAGACTATCCACTAGTTTTGGCGGCAGCAGATTTGGCTGTTTCGCTTCACACTTCACTGAGTGGGTTGGATCTACCCATGAAGATACTAGACTTCTTTGGTGTTGGAGTTCCCGTAGTAACCCTCAAATTTCCTGCCATTGGTGAATTGTTAATTGATGGCGTCAATGGAATTGTGACTCTGCCTTCTGATTTGCATACAGCAATTATCGAAGCCATGCTGGACGCAAACGTTTTGAAGACTTTGAAGGCAGGAGCTTTGAAAGAAAGTGAAAACCGCTGGGAAGAGAATTGGGCTCAAATTCTCGGGCCTATCTTCGAATAATTGTTGGTAACAACCACATAAAATCAAATCACATCAGCTCAAACACAAGTGACCGACACCCATCAGTTTAATGGATCGGGCCAATGCATATCAAGTAGATAAATCATTATAAGCTGTAGATTCATTGTGAACTTGATTAGTGATCAGTATATGAACTGAATGAACTGGCTGTCAGAAAAAGAAAATAAATTGTCGCTTCTGCTAAAGGGAAATGGGCGGCTATTTATACACGGACGGGGTGCGGGGGTTTCAGATTTGCAGCCACAAAACGGATAATATATAAAGGGCGCTTTCCCCCCTAAAAAAACTTTACACTAAAATTTAGATTTTCCAAACCACATCACAAGAAAGCAGCTTTTAGAACCGACATTATAAACAAGAATAGAATGTCTTGAAATATTCGTCAACAATTGAGGACTATAATTGACATCCACGGAAATGAAGAATGGCATTGATAATGAGTACGACTTGGACTAGCTATACTGATAGTTGCAATTTGAGGATTTGGTACTGATACTAATCAGTGATACGAATAGTGTCCTTAAAAGCTGTTTCAATGAAGTGAAAGTGACTTTAAGAGATAAGAGGTTCTGTTTGAAGTGACCAAGAGATAAGAGGTTCTCTTTGAAGTGACCAAGAGATGAGAGTTTTTCTTTGAAGTGACCAGGAGGTAAGGGTTGAAGTGACTTATTGAAAGGATTCATGCTTGTCACTATGGATTCGACAGTTTCAGTGACTCAAAATTACTAAGGTTATTCACCAGTGGAGCAACATTTCATTCCATCGATTGTATTACCCGCTTAAGCTCTTCTGGGTTATTCTCATCTTTTCGGAAAGGCTTTCCCTGCATGTTCAGATTAGTCCAGAAACAATAACCCTCAAAACCTCCTGCAGTTTCAGGAAGCTCATCCCAGTCTGAGCTGTCGCCAACGATAATTTTGGTAAGGTACGCATAAAATTTGGCGGCATTCTGCAGATTGTACCCTCCGCCAGCAACAAGGACACAATCTGTGTTTGCCGAATCCACAACCTTTTTCACAGCATTCGCCAAGCCACATATTGAAAGATTCCACTCATCACAAGGATCACAGGCCAAACCATCGCAGCCACACTGGATCATTACCAAATCGGGTGACACGCGCTGAAGAACCAATATCACCTGCTCAATTATGACCGCTAGCGTCTCATCAGAGAGTCCTCTACGTACAGGAACATTATATGAACCTGAACTTGATGAATTTCCTGTTCCAGGAAAAAAGCCTGCACCAAAACAGTGAATGGAAAACGTGGTGACATTTTTAGAGAATCGAAACGCATTCTCTACTGCGTCGCCGTGATGAAGGTCGAGATCCAAATAAAACACCTTTTTATGCAGAAATCGGCATCGCACTATTGTCAACACTATATCATTGATATAGCAAAAACCACTTGCTCGGGCCTTTCCTGCATGATGCCGTCCGCCATACCAGTTGAGTACGATTTTTGGTTCTTTAGTTTCTCGTTGCAAGCATTTAATTATACTATCACTAGAGCCAACAATTGCTCTTAGATACCCATTCAAGCCTGTGAATATGGGGCAATCTTCGACCAAGCCAAATTTGTGGTTCTGACTCAAATCGTGTATCTTGGGTTCTGCATTTAATGACATTGAATTTCTCAATTCAGTGGCTTTGACAAAATTCGTGACACTTTCAGTTCCGGACTTTTGTATTACCGCATTAAGAATTTCCTCCGAATCCTGATCTTGAATGTCCAAAGTTTCTGCCTGCAAAATATGTCTAACATAGTCTTTATCGTGGAAGGCCCAGAAATGGCTGTCTGGGGCTGGGACTATATGCACAACTTCACAAAGTTTGTGGAGCTTGTATCCGAAAATAAGCGAATCAATTAAGGACTGGCGCCCAGAATTTGCCGGCAAAAGATCTGCATACTTCGTTGCCTCGTCAGAATGAACAAGAAACGTCCGCATGGCGGGATTCATGTGCAGGAAACATTTCATCTTTATGATTATCTGCAGGATACACAAAATGGATAGGATTGATGAATCTTTACACGTCGACATTACGCATGGCACTGGCAGCACGCACAAAAGTGCGGAGCAGTGCTGCCTGCTCTTGCCAATCTTGAACTCCGCCGGAAAATGTGTTGTCCTGCATAGAACACATGTTCACAGTTCGCTGAACAGCTACTTCTGCCTCAACTGCATTAATGAGACAAATGCAGCGTGTCAAGTTACCCTTCGAGAGCAAGCTTTCAAGGTATTGGCGCAAAACGGCTACGTCATCCGGGTGTGGGCCATCAGATGCTGTTTGCAGCACCCACGAGCGTACCTGCAGTACCATTTTGTGCACGTTTCGTGTACCGTTGAAAGAACCCCAGTCAGCTAAGCGATTTTGCAGCAGCAACCAAGCACTAGTGATTTTACGTTCCCGAATTTGTCGCTCAAATTCTTCTTTTTTCTCCAATTTTTCACGCATCGTTAGGCCCTGTTCCTTCAACTGACGATGACGATGCAAGTCCTGCATAAATTCATCCCGGATCATCGTGGGAAGCTCTTTCAACACATTCTCATCATATTCGGCCCAATCGTTATGTCGGATAGGCAGAGGGGCACGGGGCTTTTCTGGGGAGTTGAGCCTTTTTTTCTTTTTAGGCAGTTCTTTAATTCGGAGCGTCTTGAAGTTCCCATTTACCTGGCTCGGAAAAACCTGTTGATAATAGACTTTTGAGCCATCGCTTTTTCTGGGGCTACGTTCTTGAGCCGAAACAGGGATTCCTCGACGCAAAAGTTCCTTTTTGAGCTCGCTTCGGATTTCCACGGGAAGCTGATTGAATACTTCCCAGTCGATAGATTGAGCACCGCTGACTGGTTCAGCAAAAGCCAAATTCTGGGAGTTTTCCACAATAGTTTTGACATGCTTTGATTTATCCTGCTTCCCAAAATTTAATTGCCGCTGCCGCATCTTCGTTTCCTCAACATCCTCCAATTTAGTCACGGTGACGGCAATGCCACGAAGTTCCTGCACGGGTATATTCAACATACGAAAGAGAGCCTTCATTTCCAGCCCCAAAATGCCCCAGTCATTTGTGGCCACGCCCAAAGAAGCAGATTTGGAAAAGAAATTAACCTTCCCAAGCCCCAAGTATTTTGGCGTCTCCCATGGTGCATCCGGGGTTTTTCGGGCCACTTTTAAAGTGACACCCGAGCCACACACGCCCAAATCAATCATTCGGGAATGAAGTTCTTTGGCGAGATTAATAAGAAATGTTTCCGCCTGCGGAAATGTATCAAATCGAATTCCATAATTGACATCTACCGAGACGCTTTTTCGGCCGAGAATTTCACGTGAGGTTTCATCGATCCTAATCAGCGTGGGATCTTCGCCTTTAGAGTTTCGGTAGAAACGGGCCGCTGTCTTCTCACCAAATACTTTTGAGAGTCGGAAAACGCCGAGCTCCCGAATATCCCGGAGCAAAATGGGTGTGTCGGGTGGTTGGTGAAGAGAATCGGCCAATTTCTGGTACAAACCCCGGCCCACGCCAGGCAAATCGGCAAAATGCACGTGATCCACCGAGCCCTGGAAAACATGGAAGCCGTCTGGTTTGGCCTGTTTGAGCGCCAATTTGGCTAGCAACACGTTATGTCCAGCACCCACGCTTACACTACACTTTGTTAGGCGGAATATGTCCGCTCGAATTTCCTGGCAGAGGTTGGCAACGTCGTGCTGGGTGCAGTACCCACTTGCATCGACTAAGGCCTCATCGATCAGCACCGGATAAATCGAGTGAAAAATGCCTTTTTCAAGCAAGTACGTATAAAAAGCGTGGGACAATCGTTGGTAGGTATCGAAATCATAGTCGATCACGTGGAGTCCGGCACACAAGTCTTTGGCCCGGCCTAACCACATGCCATTCCGAACGCCCATTTTCCTGGCCTCATAATTGCAGCTAGCGACGTCGGAAGAGTTGCCTCCATGCGACACTGCAATTGCATGGTTGCAAATATCCAAATTGGGAAAACGAAGAGCAGAGGCCGCAGCAAAAAAACAATCAAAGTCAATATGAAGAATCATAGTCGGAGAAGATGCCGGTTTAGGCGGAGGCCGATGGCCTTTGACAACAAATCGGACAAATTTGGATCTTAAATCTGCTTTCCAAGTGCTGAGATGATGCAATCGAGAATTGGCGAAAAAGTGCCGAAGAAAATCGGGGTGCTTAGCATCCATCTGAGCAAATGCCGTTCGGGGCCGAGCGGCTCGGAGTTGCGATAAATTATTTTCTGGAATTGGATTTGAATGATCTTGTGGGGTGGGAAGTTGTGGAGCGATGTCTGGGACTATTGGCTGAATTTCGTGGTCAATTTCTTCATTCATCAGAAATTCCAGATTAAAATCATGACCATCTGGAATGGCTTCAGAATCGGCTTCAAGAATCGCTTTAGGAATTTCTGGAGATGTCAGGTTGTGTTCGATGTCATCAATTAAATCGGCCGATTCTGATTTATCCATGGCATTTGGAATAATTGGGGAGTTACCAGAATTCTTAACATCATCCACCAAATCTTCAACACCATCCACCGAATCTTCAACATTATGCTCCAGTACACCAACATCAGGCTCAAATTCACCAACATCAGGCTCAATTTCAACGTTCATACCCACCGATAAATTCTTGCCAACATCATCAACTACTTGACCTTGATATTCCCTTAGATTTTCAATCTCACCCACTTTTCCAAATCCAAGTTGTTTCTGATACGGTTCAAGTTCATCAATCAACCTATAACTTTTCCAATCAAGAAGCTTTTGTTCTGAAACACAATCCACTATCCATTTTGCCTTGACAACTCGATAATTCTTGAATTGGATTCGCTTTCGAGGTGTTAGTCTATCACAAACTATATGCGTGGCAGCTCCCTTATTCTGAAGATGAGAAAGGAAAGTTCCTCCGTGTAATATCACGGTCTTATGGATGGAATCAAGCGTTGGAACAGTATTTCCATTGACGAAAATGGAGCAGTTGACAAATATTTGGGGGATGTTGGTGGAAATCCCGAGACTTTTGCGACGCAGCAATTCCCACTTGATATATTCTCGGTCAGCCAAAAGCTGTTTTTTGTACTTGTTTTCAAAGTACGTTTCATGATCACCAAAATCGTGCTGGGGGCCGACGACGCCGAAATTGGTTGTTTCTGGCTCGGAATTTTCTTCGGAGTCTTCTCCAGATAAATCGGGTTCTTGACTTTTTTTGGGAATATTTCTGGATGGAGAGTTACCTTGACTGTTTTTGGAACCTGTTCCGAGTGAAGTTTTATCACATATCTCAAGGGCTTCTTCTAGGTTGTCATTGTTATGACCCATACTGGGTGTCTGCCCTAAAGCGGCAACTTCTTGTCCATTTTGGATTACTTGTCCCAAAGAGTCCCTCTTTTTCCCCGATTGAGTATCTGCTTGTCGCAGATGGCTAGCTTCACCTTCAGAGTTGGGATAGAGATCCGGTATACTGGCCTCATCATCATCAGTTTCCACAAGCGCAAGCTGGTTCCGAGGTATCGGCCCATCGGCACTATTATCGCTTTCATGAAAAGATCTTAGAGCCGAGAGTTGCCGAAGTGGGCCTGAAACGCCGAGATTTAAAGCCGCCTGCGGTACCTCGGCTCCAAGCCGAAGAAGCTCTGAATCTAGCCCATCATCGAAAGGGTCTGATCCAAATGATGATACTGATTTAAGAAACGCGTCCTTCAGTACACCTAACACGTCTCTTGTCGGAGTGGACGTTACAAATGGATTACCTTTATTCTGCAGCTGAGAAAGCGTCTGGATATAGGAGAGAAGTTGCAGATCATCAAGATGTTGGAGAAAGGTGTCGTAGTGCATGCAACGAGATGACTAGTGGAGATGAAATGTGGAGCAAAGTTGCGCGCACTGCATACACGGCTGCAAATCACCATGCCACCTAATTCATTTTGGGTTTGGGATATGTTGAACAGATTTGGTGTTGCAATATGAATGGAGAGAATGATTGGGAGTCCGGTGAGTTTTTGAGATTGAGGAATTGTGATGAAATTCTGAGACTGTGAAATCTTGGAAACATTATGAAAAGATTTGATCAAATTATGAAAAATTATAAAGACTTGTTCAAATTATGAAAAATCATGAAACGAAAGTAATGGAACAGTACCAAAAATCTTGACTACAATGGTATGGTTTGGGAATTTTTTCAAACTAGATTTAACCAAAATAAACATTTTGGGATAGAATAAGGGGGACTGTTGCATTTTCTCACCAGTGTCACCTGAACACTTTAGAATTTAGAATACTATATACACTTTGAATTTTTATTACTAGCATACTGCATACAACGTGGACTATATACACTACGGAACCCGTATCATGACAACAATATACATAACCAGAACACTACTCATTATTTATTACTACTAAAAGCTTTTCTATTTCTTACTTCAAAATAATGTAATATAATTATTCAATTTTTGTTGCTATTTTTAGATTTAACTATTACTACTTTTATAGTAATCTTATTGTTACTACTGTAATAAGCTACTGCTGCTTATAAGCATTGCGACCACTAATACTAAATTCACTATCAAATTACTACTACTAATTTTATTATTCCTTTAGCTACTGTACTATGGAGTGCATCATCTGAAACACTTATCTGCAGTACACCCACGATACTTATCTGCAGTACTCTTCTAAACCACTTCCAATCCAAAATTTTCAATCCGGGTTAAATTTTTTGCCTTTTGAAATAACAATACATAATTCATTAGTCAAATTTAAAATTGGTTAAAGATGGTCCTGCACATAATCTGGGAAAGCTTGCGGTTCTATAAGCGCGCGTCCTGCACCCAACCCGTCTCTACACCTTATTCGCCCGCTCGCCCCTTCTTACACCTACCTTAATTGTAATGGTATGTATAGTAATTGGTCATAACGAGAGAGTGAAATACAAAGATGTAATGATAATGCAGCAGTTGCAATATGCAGATAAGGACACGTCACCAACATGAAACATGAGGCAAGCAATATGAAACACAAGACAACCATGAACAATATCAGAAAACCAACATGAAACAATATCAGATAACCAACATGAAACATGCAACAACAGACATGAAACAATGATTGACAGACATGAAACAATAATCTACAGGCATGAAACAATAAAAACCTCATTATAAAGAGAAGCCGAGCCAGGTAAATCAGTACCTCCCTACTAAAGTTTCATGACAACGTCACAGTCGCAAACTCTGAAACATTTCCAAGTCATACATTCAAAAATTGCATGAGTCATAGCAAATACCAAAGTGAAAGGGAAAGCAATTTGGTACAGATCATCGTTTCAAAACAGTATACCAAACGGAACAGTCGCAAACCGAACAGATATGAAACAGATCCCAAACAAATTCCAAACAGATTTGAAACAGATATGAAGCCAAAGATCAACCCTAAGAGAGTTCAAAATTGAAAAATCAAAATGATCAGCAATCCAAATTTTCTGGGCCTCAAGCGAAACTTAATTTGCTTGCAGATCTAAAGCACTGTCAATGATGTGTCACTAAGCAATTGAGAACAATGGATAAGTGCATGCTTTGTTTAGCTTTGACGGCATAAAGTGCAAGGGCCACGAAGGAGTTTTTCGCGAAGGGTAATAAAGAGCATTTTTGTCGACTACTCCTTTTCAACTACTCCTTTTTCCAACTATATTTTTTTGGTTTAAAACTTTCAAATCGAGTTTTTGGTGTTGATAGAGGTTGATCTCTGTTTTGATATTGCTTGATCTCAGCTCAAATTGTTGACCAATAGGATCAAATTGGAGAATTGGTTTTAATTGAAGGATCGCTTTCAATTGAAGGATCGCTTTTAATTGGAAAATCGTTTTTAATTGGAAAATCGTTTTAATTGGAAAATCGTTTTAATTGGTTCAAGAATCTTGATTATTGTTTGTTTCAGGTCCATTCCAGTGTTTCCCTGCCTGCTGCCTTAATTCTTCGTTTCAAGTGTCTTCAAGTCTTTCTTCATCTTTTCCGCTTATTAAAACTATACTAACATGGCTAAGGCTGAAAAACTTTCCGAGGAGCAAATCGCCGAGTTTAAAGAGGCTTTCTCTTTATTTGATAAAGATAGTGATGGAAAGATCACCACTAAGGAATTGGGTACCGTGATGAGATCATTGGGTCAAAACCCTTCGGAAAGTGAGTTATCCGATATGATCAACGAGGTTGACATGAATAGTGATGGATCTGTGGACTTTCCTGAATTTTTGACCATGATGGCCAGAAAAATGAAAGATTCCGATTCCGAGGCTGAAATTGCCGAAGCTTTCAAGGTCTTTGACCGTAATGGTGATGGAAAGATTAGTGCTGCTGAATTGAGACACGTGCTAACTTCTATTGGTGAAAAATTGTCTGATGCTGACGTGGACCAAATGATCAGAGAGGCAGATACCAATAATGATGGCGAGATTGATATTCAGGAATTTACTCAGTTGTTGGCTGCAAAGTAAGTATACCACCACATATTGAGCCGATTCGTTTGATTTGCACATTGGGATCAAGATAATCGTGTTACACTGTCTATCAAAATACTCGTCTATTTATACCGTCTATCAAAATACTAGTCTATTTAAATTGTCTATCAAATACTCGTGTACTTTTTGACTTGTAGCTTGTAAATTGAAGATTATTGGTTAATACAATAGAGGTACGGGTTTCTGCCGTTAAGCCAGACTCTACACCAACTCTTTATCTGTATAAAAAAAAAAAAAAAAACTAATTTTGATCAACAGTTCAATTCATATTGATTTCTTAATATATACTTTCGCTAGTGGCAATTTCTTAAAACTGATGGAAGAAACTGTAGTACTGAATTCACCAATTCTCAGTAAATTTCATCACCTAACACCAATATTAAAAAAAAAAAGACTAAAACCACTGGTTTAGAAAATTTTCTTTTTGTTTTTTTTTTCTGTCCCTCTAGCGACTCTTAGAAGCGCTGGAACGAGACCGGTTGGTGGATACAGTCAGAGACCGTGGAAATGCGTGTCTAGAAGAAGGTTCAATATCCAAATCAGGAAGGCACAGTTCATCAGGATCCAGTGCAGGTGGAGGCTTCAGTTTAAAGTCCAACTCACTAATATTTTTGTTCACCAAATACCGTAATGCATTATACCAAATATTGTGACGTTGACGAGTAGGGCACGTGATCTTAATAGATTTCGTACGACTGTGTACCACAATACTCTTATGATGAAGACCAGTAGGTAATGGATTTGAATCTTCCACACTTTCAACACGATCAATTGCCATAGCTTTTGTTTTAACTTCTGAAGGATTTGTCAAAACTGGATTTGATGATGACCAATAGAGTGTTAATGAGTATGGATGAACCCAGAAGTAACGCTCATGTCTGCTGGCGGAAATGGAACTCAAAGGCCCAAGTTTTCGGTAGTATTTGAAAAGATATTCTCCAATAACAACCTGAGTAATGGCTTGAATCATAGACCGGTCAGTGAGTGAAATATTCGATGCAATCGAGAGTCCAGTAAGTGAATCAACACCACTGAGATGAGAGTGGAAACTTTGAGACAGCGTCAAATGTTTAGAAGCAATTTCAGGGCTTTGTCCAAGAGATGATGCTGGCAGGAAATTGTTGACGTCAGTGTTGGAATCCAAAACGGGTGTAAATGGCGTGTTGATATCTTTACGGTAGCCTCTTTTGAAAGCATACTCTTTGAAAATATCATCGCTTAATTTTTCCACATTAAGAGTTTCACACCGTGTGAGCTTATCATAATAACTCAGAGGAATGAGTGTGAGTTTATCTTTTTCAGGTGAACGAACTTTGGTGGTTGGAACAAATGCTTTTTCCGGCACACAGATCATTTTCAATGGTCTTGCTGCTGCACTTAACATATCTGCATCTTGAATAGTATCGCTGGCTACCTTCATCTTGTGATACTGCAGATACGTCAAGATTTTGTACCCGAGCTCATCAGCCTGCTGTTTGAGATCATCTTCAGTCAACACTTTGTTTGCTGCATCCTTTAATTTCTGATATTCTGATTTTTCCAAAACAAACAAATTAAAGTCCCTCAGACGAGAAAGAATTTCCTCTTTAGTAAGTTTTTCTTCAATTGTCGTTCCCAATTGATTTTCATTCTCATGTTTTTTCAATTCCTCGTATTTGGCTTTTTCAACAATCACCATACCCAAAGAAGCAGCTGAAGCTGCCAATGTGCTAATATTGAAGTTTTCTCCTGCATCCTGGAACTCATTATCATCATTTTCTTTTCCATAATTTTCTGCTTCTTCGGCGCTGCTAAATAAAAGCATTCCCCGAGCTTTGGCCGTCTGTGCAAATTGTTCCTCTGTACACTGCAGAAGATTCAGATTCATAAACTCATACTTTGATGTATGCACAATCACGTAGCCTTGTTCCTGTAGACAAGCCCGAACAAGTTCTAATTTTTCATCATCGAGACTCAGCAAATCGAATCTGTTACTCAAAGCTTCAAATTCGTTGCTGGAGAGAATCACAACTCCATGGCTACTGGCCAAAGTTTCCATGTTTGGTGAGAAAATGTAACCATTCTCTGCACATTTTTCTGCCAAATATTCTTGAGAAGGTGATTGAATATTTTGATGAAGTTTGGCTAATTCAGCGGTGGTTATAAGAGTGAAACCGGCTTTTTCGGCCTTTTCTTGAGCTGTCTCACTGGCTTGTGTCTTTAAAAGTGCAAAATCTTCTTCTGACGCAAGAACCATGCCATTTCGGGCTGCATGAGCTGAAAGTTGCTCCATGGAAGGCTTATTAGCTTTCAAGAGTAAATTATCAAATTCGACGATTTTCACCGCTTTGAGACCGGTGTTTTGAAGATGATCATCGAGTGTTTTGCTTGCATTTTGGCGTAGCGTGGTTAAATCTTCTGTGGAAATAATCCGATGATCATGAGCTTCTGCCGCCTTGGCTATAGCTTCAAGGTTTGGATTCTTTAATTGTGCTTGTAAATCAATGTATTCTGCAACTGGAATCAATACCAAGCCTTGCTTTTCTGCTTTTTCTTCGATACTTTCTCTCATTTCAGCCAACTCAGCTGCATCCACAAGATCCATGTCAATATCTTTTGATTTTTCCCGGAGAAAATCGGCGTTTTTGAGTGAATCGACAAGAGCATCGTATTTCAACTGGAACAGAGCCATATTTTCATGCTCAGAAACTGGAATAAGTGTCATGTTAACACCCTTTGCTTTCTCCTCTAATGGCTCTGCAAACAGTCGTTTCATATCGTCAAATTGGGCATAATCCACCAAAACGTAACCATGTTGCTCAGCAAATTTCGACACCGCCGAGATCGGAGGATCAACCAATTTCTTGTGCTCTTCAAGATCCATCACGGTTTTATTCTCTTTGCTGGCCTTCAACTCTAATGACTCTTCACAAGCTTGTTTCATCTGGTTATATTCTGAAACAGGAACCGCCACCAATGATAAAGCCTCTGCTTTTTCAAAGATACTCATAGCTTTTTCTTTTTGAATCTCATCATATTGATCGGTGGTAAGAACCACACAATTGGATCTGGCACTCAAGTCTTCGAGGTACTGCATGGAAGGCTTCTCCAAGCCCTTCTCCACATATTGCAATTTACTGGAGTCAGCATGTAACTTTCGAAGAAGAGATTTGCCTAAAACGGCCATGTCTTCGGATTCTGCTTTCTCTTCCAATGTTTGGTTGGATCTCTCCTTGAGATAAGCGAGTTCATCTGCAGGTATCATCGTGTAGCCATGCACCTCGGCTTTTTGTTCTAGAACAGAAACAGCCGGTTTTTCAATTTCCTCCAAAAGCTTTTGATATTCTTCCTTAGTCACGTGCTGTAACCCTTCATCATCAAGTCTCTTTTTAAGCGGTTCATTGAGCTTTTCATAGACTTCTTGACTTAATAATTTAAGTCCAAGATTTGCTGCTCCTGCACACACGCCCGCTTCGGTATGTATGGACTTGGCTTGTTTCATAAGAGAATCATACTCTTTCTGCTCCATCAATATGCACTCTTGCTTTCCCGCCTGGCCTTGAAGGTATTCATGCAGTGGATTTTCAAGCTGCTGTTGTAAGCTGGAGATTTGGGCCTGCGTAGAGTTGTTCTCGGCTTCGTAAATCTCCCGAGAAATAATTAAGAAGCCAGATTCATGTGCCAACTCCTCAAGTGTTTTGTCTTTGCTTTGTAATCTGCTATGCTCCTCAATTGGTAAAAGCACGTGACCCAAAGCCTCCAGTTTTGTCTGCAAAAAGTCAATTTGTGGTGCTTCCACCATATTTTTGGCCTCAGTCAATTGGCTAAATTCGGACACAGGCAAAACCTTATGGCCTGATTGCAATGCATATTTTTCAATGGCTGAAATCTCGAAATTCCGAAGTTTCTGGTATTCTTCAGCCTCATCTTGAGAGAAAAGTTCATGCGTGAGCTCGCCTGCTTTTTGACGCAAGAAATCCAAAGATTCAAGATTGCTGTTGAATTGTTTTTCTTTTTCGGCATGAATTTGCAATGAGTTTTGAAGTTCGATTTGAGAATCTTCAGCTTTCTTCTTGAAATTTTCGAGACTTGTTTCAGAAGCTGCGAGTAAAGTTAAAGTTTCACCCAATTCCTTCTCTTTTTGAGCTAAAGCTGAGTCTTTGGCAGATAATTTTGATTCTGACTCCTCTAACAATTTGGAAATAGAAACTAATTTTTTGTTAACTTCCTCTAAAGCTTGACCATTTTCGGAAAGTTCCATGTGAGTTTTGGTTAAATTGGTGTTGCTTTCAGTTAATTTCTTGTTCACTTCCGTCAATTTCGTATCAGTTTCTCTCAATTTAGTGTTCAAATTCGACAATTGAACATGAGCTTCTGTCAAATCTGTCTCTGCTTGTGCAATTTTGTTTTCCGATTCTTTTAATTTCTTTATCGTTTCAGCTAAAGCTGTTTCGGAAGTCACCAAAAGAATGTCTTTATCAGCCAAAACTTTTTCAAGAGCCACAAATTTGATTTCAGTTTCTTCCAAATTCTTCTTGTAATCCTGCACGGTTTTCTCTGCTTTTTCAAGATTCACTTGGTACTCTTCAAGCTTTGTCTCGACATCGGTAAGACGAAGATCTCGTTCGACCAAATCACTATCTTTTTCGGCCAATTCTTGGTCTTTCTCTTTCACAATTTGCACACTCTTTGCCAAATTCCGTTCTGCTTCAGCCAAACTCATTTTAATGCTTTCATGCTGCTCTTTGGATACCATCACGTGACCATTCAGACCTGCTTTTTCTTGAAGGAATTCTAATGATGGTGTTTGGAAATTTGTCTCCAATTCCTTGTGTCGATCATTAGCAACAAGCACGTGACCAAGTTCTGCCGCTTTGAGTTTCAACTGTTTCACTGACGGTTTCAAAAGTTCTTGATATTCCAGAGTGATCACCATAGTACGATCGTTGTTTTGAGCCATTTTTTCCAAGTAAGAAATGGATGGATTTTTATAACAATTGTCAATTTCGTTCAACTCTTCTATGCGTTTCAAATCCATGAGTCCCATATTCTTTTTCTTGGCATGCTGCTTTAAAAACTTCATTGATGGAGACTTAACAATCTCTTGAGATTTTTGAAGGTCCTCAAATACCTGATTAGAAACAACATTGTAATTTTGTGAAGCTGCTGATTTTTGTAAGTACTCCAAAGTTGGAGCAGAGTACTCATTTTCAAGATTCTTCCAGTGGGCCAAATTTGTCGCCGAAACCAATTCAAAGTCAAGGAATTTGGCGTGCTTATCGAGAAATTCCAAGCTAGGTGACTCAAATACTTGCTGAAGTTTCTCTAATTCCGACCCCGAAATAACCTTATATCCTTGTTTTTCGGAATGTTCGCTAAGATATTGCAACGACGGACTCTTCAAGCGCCTGGTAAGGTTCAGATATTCCGATATTGGAACAAGAGAGTAATTGAGATCTTTGGCTTTTTCGATTAAATAAGCTTCATTAGGAGATCTGAGCGAATCCTGCATGTTCTCATACTCATTCTGATCCACCACTGATTTACCCAAACGATCAGCTTTTTCAATCAAATACTGAAGTTTAGGTGTCTCCATTTGGCTCTTCATGTCATGTAAGTCAGATTCGCCAATGAGTACACATCCGTGAACTTTAGCCTTTTCCTCCAAAAATGCCAATTTGGGTTCCAGCACTGCACACTTCAATTGCTCATATTCACCGTGTGTAATAAGCTTCATGTTTTTGATTTTCTCTTTATCCTCAAGGTGTTTTTCAAAATCTGTACTTGGGACTGCCACGTATCCATGGAAAGAGATTTTATCCGTAAGATAGTCGAGGGTAGGACTATCAATAGAGTTTTTCATGGCATTAAACTCTCCCTTTTCCATGTTGATATGACCTAACCTTTCACTGTGGATTTTAATATGAGCTAATTCTGGATCATGCGCCAACTTTTTAAGCTCTTTAAGACTACCCACAGAGATCGTCACCAACCCAAAACCTTTAGCTGCTTTTTTAATTTGCTGTTCCAGAGGATTTTCGGCACGATTCTTTAAAGTCTGGAGTTCACTTTCGGAAATAATTTTGCATTCATGCGCTTGCGCTTTTTCTTGAAGATGTTCAAGTTCTGGTGAATCCACAATACTTTTCAAGTTGCTCAATTCCCGTTTTGAAATCACCACATTATCATGATTTTCAGCCAATTTCTTAATATTATCCAATCCAGGGTCTGAAAGCTGCTGTTTCATGGCATTCAATTTCTCCTTCAGCAAAATCGAATGTCCGAGCCTCTCAGCTTGTTGAGTCACATGCTCAAGTGGAGGTTTTTCTGCAAGAAGTCGAAGTTTTTGAATTGAACTTATTTCAATGAGTTCGTGATTCAATCTGGCGGCGTGTTGTTGAATGTGCAGTATTGAAGGCTCGTTTGCACGTGCACATGTACCATTATATTCGTCTGCTGGAATAACCACGTGGCCATGAGTTTCTGCTTTTTTAGAAAGATGCTCCAATGTAGGATTAGTGAGTTGCTGATGGTCGGATATTGATAACATCACATGATTTCGTTTCTTGGCAAGTTCAACCATGTGAGCGAGTTCTGGTTGGTGTGCAAGTTTCTTAAGTTGTTCGTGTTCAGACTCTAGAATCACTGTATGGTTGTGCTTCGAAGCAGCAGATTGTAAGTGCTCGATTCCAGGTTCATTTGCCAATGTTATTAATTCTTCATGGGCTTGTTTTGGAATGACGATATGATCAAGCGATTCGGCGGATTTTTTTACCTGATCAACTGAGGGATTGGTAGCTTTTGTCAATATATCAGCGTATTCATCTCCATCCACCAAAATATGCTTATGTTTTTTGGCATGAGTTTGAAGATGAGAAAGCAGTGGATTTTCTGCAAGTTTCTTAAGCCTTTTAAGCTCCGACTCTT
Source organism: Metschnikowia hibisci (assembly GCA_002374725.1). Classification (NCBI taxonomy): domain Eukaryota; kingdom Fungi; phylum Ascomycota; class Pichiomycetes; order Serinales; family Metschnikowiaceae; genus Metschnikowia; species Metschnikowia hibisci. The sequence continues at coordinate 768,231 of NLAP01000001.1, read as the reverse complement.
CCAAAACAGAGCTTTTATGCTGAGCTGCAAATGTAGCAACTTCTTTCAAACTTGGTTTTTGAGAAAGTCGACACAACTCGTCATATTCGGATTTTGGAATTGCCTTGTGTCCCAAACTGTCTGCTTTTTCAAAAATTTGTTGGATATCTGGATTGTGAAGTTTTTCCAAAATATCTGGTTCCACTAAATCATATCCCAATTTAGTGGCGTGTTGCCTGATGTGATCTACCGACTCCATGAGCAAGTTTTGATCATTGACAGTTTCCTGTAACGACGTTAATTCCTCTTTCATACTCTTATGAGTTTCTGTTGGGAAAACTTCATGACCCAAAGTTTTGGAAAGAGCTTTGATCTCATCAAGCTCTGGTTTCATGGCTTTTCTCTCCAATTCAGCGTAATCGGTCTTTTTCACCGTCAACAAATCGTAAATTTCAGCTTTTTCACGTAAATATTCCGGAGTTGGGTTTTCCTGCCTTTCCAAAAGTTCTTTATGTTCAATTTCTGGAATGGCAAGCAATCCTAAAGTCTTGCACTTGGACTCAATGAATTCTTGCGATGGACTGGTGAATATCTGAACCAAATCCTCGTATTTCTTGGAATCCACAGTAACAAAGCCATGTTTTTCAGCTTGTTCCATAGCAAAATTTTGAGATTCCAAAACTGAGTTTGCTATCACCAGATGATCCAAAACCAAAGCTTTTTCAGTAAGATGATCAATTGTTGGGGTCTCGGCACGTGATTTGAGATCTTCGTAATCAAGCGTAGAAAGAACCTTAACCTTTAAACGTTTGGTATGAGGTTCAAGGTCAGCCACAGTAGGATTTTCGGCGACACGTTTCAAATTCTCATGATCTTTGTTATCAAGAATAATGTGGGACTTTGCCTGTGCTTTTTCCTGCAAATAAGCCAATGTGGGATTTTCATGGGACTCCACCATCTTAGAATACATATCAAGCGGTAACAATTTCATCTGTACGTCTGTAGCTTTCTTCTGAAGGTGATCGATGCTTGGATTATCAGCTAACTCTTTGATAGAAGCAAGTTCATCGGTTGAGATGATGGTGTGACCCATATTTTTGGTAGTTCGAGTCATAGTTTCCAAAGATGGCGATTGAGCTGAGTTTTTAAGAGCCTGGAATTCCTGTTCATCAACCAATAAAGCATTAAAAGATTGCGCCTTTTCGCCAAGCTCTTCTTTTGTAGGTTTGTGAGCCATTCTCTCCAAAATCTCCAAGTCGGCGTTGTCCATGAGCGTTTTCTCGTGGCTTGAAGCTTTATTAGCAATCTCTTCGATTGTTGGATTCCTCAATGACTCAAGCTCACCTTTTTCAATAGTCAGGTAGCCAAGACTTTCTGCTTTGAAAGATAAATATGAGAGATCTGGTTTTTCCAACTCTTTGAGTTTATCAAAATCTGCTTGCTTGACAATCAAATGCTCAAGACCACGTGCCTTACTGGAAAGGTATTCTTGACTTGGATTATCCAATTGGAAAGATAATTTGGAGATGGTTTCTTCCAATCTCTTGTTCTCTTGTTCCAAATCAGTTGATATTGATTCCAATTCGGTGATTTTTCCGTCCAAGGCGGTTTTTTCGGTGGTCAAAGTTGTGATTTGTTGGTTCAAATAGAGGATTTTGTCCGTTAAACTCGTGACTTTCTCGGTTAAACCAGTTTTCTCATCTTTCAATGTTAAGATTTGTTGGTTTATTTCTGTCCTTTCATCGGTCAATGTTTTGATTTGAGAGTTCAAGACAGTTACTTCTTCATTCGAAGCAGTCAATTTTCCGTTCACTTCAATCAATTCTTCATCCAATTCAAGCACTTTTTGGTTAACATTGGCCAAATCTTTGGTCAATTCCGCATTGGTTTGAGTCAAATTGTTCGAATTCTCAGTCATTTGATCCAATTTAAACTCAATATCAGTAGCCTTTTTCTTCCAATCTGCTGCCTCTTTTTCCAAACCATTTTTTTGAGAGTGAAGCAAATCTAAATCGGAGATCTTGATCAACTTTGACTCAATCAATTGCGCCTTTTCATTTAAGAAATCGTGGCTGGGGTTTTCTTTCAACTTTTTGAGCTCATTGTGATACTCAGTCTTGACTAAAGCAAAACCCTTCTCTTGAGCTTTCTTTTTCAAGAAATCTTCGCTCGGAGTTTCAGCCAAATCCTTAAACTTGCGGTGCTCTTCAACATCCACCAAATCAAATCCACGCTTCTTTGCCTTTTCAGTCAAGAAGTCATACCCGGGGTTTTCTGATAAAGTTTTGAGTTTGCTATGATCATCAACATCCACTAAAATAAAACCACGCTTTTTGGCTTTCTCCACTAAGAACTCATGATTTGGTTCATCAGCCAAGCTCTGAAGTTGGCGAAGTTCATCTATCTTGACCAATTCAAGATTTTTTTCTTGGGCTTTTTCGGCCAAATGCTGATGTGATGGCTCGTGTGCTTGTCTGAATAAGTCGGTATATTCCGAAGAAGCGAGAGTCACAAGATTATGTCTCTCTGCATGTTTTTGCACAAGGGCAAGAGAAGGTTCATTGGCAAGTTTGCGGAGCATGTCATATTTCTCATTCTTCAAGATAGTGTGACCCACAGCTTTCTCTTGAAGATAATCGATACTTGGGTTTTGAAGCTTCTCCACTTCATCTTTGGGAATCACTGTATAGTTGAATGATTTGGCTTTCTCAGCAAGTGTTTCAATAGACGGTTCAGATAAGTTGGTGTACTCATCTTGAGACAAAAGAATGGAGTTGAAATCTTGGGATTTTTGCTTAAGGGCTTCCAAAGAAGGATTTTTCAAGCTTTCATGAATTTGTTTTTCCAATAAAACAAAGCCACGTTTTTCTGCAAGCTCAGAGAGATCTTCAACAGCAGGATCACTCAAACGATGTTTTTCATCGTCAGAAATCAACGAAAATCCGAGTTTTTTGGCATTGTTGCATATCATTTCAATCAGAGGAGATTCCAAAGCATTAACATCCTTTGTTGGCAATATCTTATAGCCAAGTTCCTCTGATTTCTGCCGAAGATACTCCTTCAGAGGTTGCTCATAATCTGTCTCCAAAGACTTGAGACCTTCGTATTCCTCAACGGGAACAACCCTATGTTTAATGGCCTCACATTTTGAAAACAAAAACGCTTTGTTTGGATTTTCTAAGAAAGCCTCGTTCTTTTTCAAATTGGTCAAATGCTCCGAATCCACCGGCTCATAGCCTGAAAGACTTAATTTCTGAGAAAGGTATGAAAAATCAGGGTTTTCATATTTTGTCCTCACTGTTTTCAAATTCTCAAGCTCTTCATTAGGAAGGAAAACCAAGCCCTTAGCCGTAAGCCGTCTTCTCATTTCCTGCTCATTCATAAGTTCGTCGTGTTCAGATTTGCTCATAAGAATATATCCTTTCAAATCGAGGGCCGTAGAAATTCGATCGATACTCATATCGGAAATATCATTATATTCAAGCTTGGCATAATTTTCCAGAGTAAGCAACACCAAATTATTGTCTGCGGCAAAAGTCTGCACCTGATCTTCAGTAATTGTAGCACTGGCTGCTAATTCCAGAGAAAGCACACGCTGATTGAAGGATTTCTTGATTGGCTCGAAATCCAGCTCAGAACTATCTGAATCCTGAAGGTAAGAATTGGTGCGTTGAAGAGGATTTTGGAATTGGACCGACTCATTGGAATCTGAATCTGAATCAGCCATTTTGCGTGCTGGCTTGGTAGGAGTGTCTGATTCTGGAGCAATGAAATCTTCCCAGTTCTCGTCCTTGGGCCAAGGACTACCATCATTGGATTCATGCTCGGAGTCATTGAGCAAGATGAATTTGGCATTCTTCTTGGCAGGGGTATAAGTCTGAGGTTTTCTGGCCAGTTTAGGACCTGTTTCACGATTCAACACTTTCAGCGGCGTAGGTGTTGTTTTAGAAATACTTGCAGTTCGAAACTTGACAAGAGCAGCACGGAGGCGAGAGATTGTTTGATTAGAATGAGCCAAATTAGCACGAACGGTTTCAATTTCCAAGTCGGAGCTCTTTGGATCATGTTGATGATTTAAAATGAGCTCCAGCTCTTGAAGAATCTCATCCAAATGCAGGATTTCAGCGTCCTGTTCTTGTACAGAAGCAATATTATTCTTTGCCACATCCACAAACCCTGGTCCACTTCTTAAAGCAGCAAGCAGACTCTCTTCAGCACTTTCCTCCTTTAATTGCAGCACCTTCAAGTGCAAAGCATCATTTTCATCATTCAATTCTTCTATGCGGTCATGCAAATCTGCATTTTCACGCTTAAGCTGCTCCTGATTCTTATTCCACTCAGCAGTCATCGTCAGCGTTCTCAATTGATACTCATCATTATCTCTTTGCAATGCACTAAGCCGAATCATAGTTTCATTATGATTTTTCACCAACTTTTCATTGGCCACACGTAAAGACTCCAAATCTTCCGTTAATCCAGCCACAGTAGTTTCCAAATCCCAATTCTTATCCTTTAATTCAGATTCATTGTTAGCTGCCAACAGTCTAGTCTTGGAAAGTTGCATAAGTTGAGCTTTATACGAGGAGATTTCATCCAATTGAGTTTTCATTTTGGATTTGATCGTATGATTTTCTGCCGTGAGCCGCCGACATTCACTGAGAAGATTCTCACTGAGATCCACCACAAAGTTCATATCTTGACCCTTGGATTCAGGGCGTAATTGAGGATTTGGTTGTGGAATTTTGGGTCCTAACTGGCCATTTTGGGAGTGGATGCTTGTTTGTGGCGAATTGGCATTTCTCCTTAAAACGGAAAGATTGGATGGAGGTGGCGCCACTGGTTGACGGCCTTCTGTTTTGGGCCTATGTCCGAATAGCTTCTTTTGGATATCCGAGAGCTGGCCACGAATATCTTCTTTTTGTGACATCACTGATTCAGGTTTATATCCGTATTTTAAGTAACTAATTCAGAATTGTTTCAGATCTGTTTCGGTGTCTGTTTTAGATCCGTTTCGGTATCTGTTCTGTGTCTGGTTTGATTGGCTGAATGCTTATGAGATGTTTCAGATTCGTTTCACACTTGTTCACACTTGTTCAAGCTTGTTTCAGATTCGTTTCACACTTGTTTCACACTTGCTCACACTTGTTTCACTTTTGTCGTCTCAGCTGGTTTAAACGATCCTCAAATCTGTCTAGAAGAAAAGTCGGTGTTATTATGTAAATAGACTGCACACGCGCGCAATGATCCCGCGGTCACGTGACCTTTTTGTTATTGCACAACATCCGTACCTCACAAAACCAATCGCGTGGTGCTCTAACATCATAATTGCGGTAAGTCAAATTATGAGCTGATTACTACGGAGCAAATTGTTGGTGCGCGGCTAAAATTGCCTATTCTGGAAGTCAAAAAAAAAAAAAAAAAAAAAAAAAAAAAAAAAAAAACTCTTTAATCTTACTAAATGAATTATCTTGGATGATTAATTATTCAAGTATATGGATGATAAAGAAAATAAATATTAAAAATCATTATGAATAAATTCAAAAAATCGAGTATGTTCATACCCAATTAATCAAATTGAATGTTCTCGCCTTGCTCCTTGGATCTCGAGGCAACAAACTCACTTTCAATTCGTTGTCTTTCGGCCTTAGCTCTTCTGCTCATCACCTTGTTGAATTGAATAAAAGACAAGATCAAGGCAACTGTGGCTATCACAATCCAAATGATTAAAATCGCATAGTTTCTACCCATGGCACCCTTGTAAGTATCGAAAAAGATCACTTTGGTAATTTCATAAGCAGCATGGATTGGCATGGCGTAAGTGTAGCGATAGAATTGTGGGGCTAAGGCAATTGGGGCAAAAGTGGCCGAGATATTGGCAATAACCCAAAAAAGCATCCAGAATCCAACCAACGGAGGATAAAGAATTAAGCAAACCATTGCCATGGCCTCATTCATAGCTCCAACTGCCCACATGGTTAAAAAGTTTGACGCCCAGTATACCAACCAGCCTGATTTACCAAAAGCAACAGTGAAATCAACTTGGAAAGCAAGCGTAACCAAGGAGAAAAAGAAACTTATGAAGAAAAAACCAACAACTGCAGCCACAACTCTGTAAATCACTAATTGTGTCAATTTCACTCCCAGCGCAGCAACACCTTTATGCACATCAGCAAAGAAGTTAAAGGCAAAGAATGTCACAATGATCATATAAATGAAACCAACCTGAGAAGGTGCCGTTAACACCGAAGTAGTCACGGGAATCATGTCAATAAATGTCATATCCAAAGGCATAGAGTTTACCCTCACCGAATTAATATTGGAGAAGATCTGGCCTGTATCTTCACCTTCAAACATCTGTCTGGTGATATTATGTTGTCTGCGCAAGAACTCGGAGTTAATTTTCTGCACGTTAAGAGTCACGTATTGGTTCATAGCCATAAGATCTCTACCTGTTTCATAATATGACACCAAAGAGTTATATGAAACATTGTAGCTTGTGTCACCTGCAATGATGGCTTGTTTGAGATTGTATGTTGCATTAGGCTTAACATAAATCGACAGCCAAAAACGTTGATGGTGAATTTGTCTTTTAACCTCAGCTTCCACATCATGTCCATGAGCAGCGGCCAATTCCCGAAACTCCGTCATATTTTGAATTTCCCAACCTCCATAAGCCGATGCTTTAGGCGACGATAAAAATTCATTGATGGCATTTCCAATAGCCGGGGCTGTACCATTAATTGTTTGATCATCTTCAATTACCACAAGCATGCGGAGATTTTTGTAACGAGAACTTCTTTGGTAATTGGAACCCCAATAAATGGAGAAAATACCTAAGACCAAGATTCCAATAATAGCATAATTCTTAAGGTTTTGATAAATTAAAGAGGTTCTTTGACTCTTCAACTTTTCATTGAAAAACGAGTAACTGGTCTGTATACGCTGAACCACCGATTGACTTCTGCTTAAAGGCTCACGATTATAATTTTCTGGAAGTGCCTCATTGGCATTTTCTGATGTTAGCTGCTCTGGAGCACCGACGAAATTATGGACGGAGGATTCGATGTCCAGTCCAGAAGCAGACTCTTTAACGGCTTGTCCTGCTGACATGATGTAATTTTTGATGAACTAACTTGGGTATAAGAATTTGAGATAATTGCAGGTTGTTTCAGATTCAGATTATATCAGGTATTTGTTTCAAATATTTCTGTTCGAATTGTTTCAGATATTTCTGTTTCAGATGAAATATAATTTGTTATTGGATGCAATTTTCTGTATTAACCAAAATCCAATTGAAACCTGATAGAATCCTAAAAGCGAACTGAGGTTGGAATCTAATTAAATTGTAATAATTTCCAATTGGAATGGTAAATATAAAAATGATCAATTTCAAGTTTACTTGAATCTGGACGAAGAAGTAGCTGGTTTTATATATGCGCAAGCCCCTTATAAATATGTAAGCAAGTAGCCGAGCGATGACCGGGTGAGTGTCCGAAATAGGAAAGATGGCCGAAAAGAATGCTTGAATGTTTGCGCCTGCGAGCACTCGCATTTACGAGTCATCGGACTTTTTCCCACAACAGATTGCGCGCATTTGTTCTTCTTCCGAATACCCGATCCTTGTTTATTTATGGCGTCTTGCCCACTGGATATACAGCATATTTCTTGATGACGTGTTCATAAGTTTCTTTTTTTTTGTTTCTATATTTAGCATCAACGGTCGTTTTGTTTTTATTCTAACGGCTTATCTTGATCCATCTCAAAAAACCGCCACCACGTGGCTGCAATAATTAGCCCCTGAGTCAATTCAAACATACTCAATGGAAAACAAATCAATGGATTTTCGGGATGATTCCAAATTAAATGAATGTGTTCTTATAATAATGATGAGAAATTGTCCATAAGAAGAAGGTGAAGAAATCAAGTGAAACATCAGGATGAGACGAATAAATAGAGAGCCAAAATCAGCCAAAGGGAAAGACTCTAAAATCCGTTGAATTGATTGGACTTTTCCATAAATTGATCCTGATTTTAAAACCATTCTATCTATCTCCAGATCGATCTTGATATTCGATGATGATTGTGCCAGCCAAATGAACCTCCCTTCTTTTCTGCTGAAACCCTGATGCTTTGGTTCATGTGCCTCTATAATATAAATGGAATGCCAGAAAAGGAATAGGAAAATACAATTTTTCGAATTTGCGTACTGCAGTGAAACATAAATCCGAGGAGGTACGGGTGTGGGTCACCATAACGTGACATATCCGATTATCTATTTAACGCTGGACTTTTCCCACGGGCTATTTCACAATTTTTTCCAATCAACCTCCAATTCTATTTGTCCAATGCCCGCTTTCAAACAAGTTGACGTTTTCACGAAGGAAAAATTCAAGGGCAATCCTGTGGCAGTCTTCTTCGACGCAGACAACTTGTCCGATGCCCAACTCGCTGAAATGTCCGCATGGACAAATTTATCTGAAGCAACATTTGTTCAGAAGAAAACAACCAGCAAAGCCGACTATAAAGTCCGAATCTTTTCATTGGAAAATGAGCTTCCGTTTGCAGGTCATCCAACCATCGGAACGTGTCAGGCACTTCTTGATGAAGGATTGATTACTCCTAAGAATGGCAAGATTATACAGGAATGTGCGGCTGGCTTGATTGAGTTGGATGTGAACGAAGATGGACAGATTTCGTTTGCTTTACCATACGTGAAGAAGAGAGAAGTCCTGCAGGAACATACTGATGCTGTTGTTGCAGCGATTGGTGCCGAATCGGCCAAAAAATCGGCCATTTACGAGGTGGGACCGGTGTGGCACGTGATTGAGCTATCCAGTGCTGAGGAAGTTTTAGCACTTCAGCCTGATCACGCCAAGGTGGAAAAGCTTAGTGAAAATGGCACCGCAGGTGTGCAAGTGTTGGGGGTATACGAGGCAGGATTTTATGAAACGAGAACGTTTGCACCTGGTATTGGAGTTAAAGAGGATCCTGTATGTGGATCTGGCTCAGGTGCCACGGGTGCAATTCTCCGAGATTTCGAGGGCTTTTCCGGTGTCCTTAGGTTAAAACAAGGTACTGCGTTAAATCGGAATGGGAAGGTTACTGTTAACGTGACTTCCGATAAGATAACTGTTGGTGGTCATGCAATCACTGTGATTAATGGTACTTACTAGCGGTACAAAGCAAGGGTTAAATCAAGAGTCTACTGATTCCAGTTTAGACTTTCAGAAATGTTCCAATTAGTCCTTCATATTTGCCTGAACACTTAACTCAGTCTTTTTTATACTGACAAATGTTCAGTCCTTATTTTCCTGAACATTCCCCTCTTGTATCACTTAACAATTGATGAGTTCTACCTACAGAAATACTTTGAATCTATACTCGTAAACTCCACACTACTTCATTCATATTCTCGTTTCATCTAAGTCTTTTTTCTGAAATCATCCTGTTACAAACCTGAAAAATATAAAATTATAATAAAAACAAACTTACTGGGAAATCATTAAAATCCGCCCCTTCCTCCCTTTTCTCGTATCCTCTCAGCGGCTATCTCCACTTGAAACCGTAATCATTATACTAATTCGCACGTTTCTGCAGTTTAAGGTGCTTTTCGCACCCATCTATAAACGCTTACTAATAACGTCTACAATTATAGACGCTTACTCATCACATCAGCAAATCTAGAATGGGAAATAATTCCATTTTAGTAATTTTCATCTGAAACATTTGTTAGCTTACTCAAACTACCAGACTGAATTTTTTTTTCCAGAGAATATTTTAAGGCTTTGGATTTTGACACTCTTCAGGCTAACTCATCATGCTTAGTACGCACTCCCAGTGGGACCCAATTAGGACCCAATTAGGACCCAATTAGGACTCAATAGGAACCAAATAGGACTCAATGGAAGTGTTAATAGTGAAGGCGATTTCCTAATTAGGCAACATACTGTTTCAAATACGTTTCGATGTGGCGTAAACGGCTTGCATATTATGGCTTGTGTGGCGGGCAAATACTGCACGCAGGTGGCCGCCCCTCAGCAGGTGCAATATAAAAGCAGACCCTGCCAACTATAATTTCAGCAATCAATTAATTGTCAATCTTCAATTAACAAGAATTGAAACAACACAAATACACAATTACACAATTACCCAATTGAAGCAATTGAAGCAATTCCCAAAAATTCATTAAAGATATACCCAAAGATTCATTAAAGATACCCAAAGATTCATTAAAGATACCCAAAGATTCATTAAAGAAATACCCAATTGAATAGAATACCAGGAATCAACAGAAATCTCCAATGTCTTTAATCGGGAAACAATTTAAATTATCAAACGGACATACAATTCCAGCCGTCGCTTACGGATCAGGAACTCGCTGGTTTAAGTTTTCAGATGATGTTTTGGATGAAACACTTGTGAAAGCCATCAAAACAGCTTTACAAAAGGGTTTTACTCATATTGATGGTGCTGAGGTGTACAATTCAGATGCAGAAATTGGAGCCGCTTTAGCAGGAGTTAATCGTAACTCTTTCTATCTCACCGATAAGTACTTTACAGGAGAGTCAACCTATAAGTTCATCTCTAAACATGGCAAGCCATATGATGCATTGAAATTCCAATTAAAGGAACGGTTGAAGTTGGACTATGTGGATTTGTACTTATTACATTCACCATATGTGTCAAAAGCTCATCATGGGTTTACTTTGGAGGAAGCATGGCAGTCAATGGAGCAGTTGGTTGATGAAGGTTATACCAAGGCCATTGGAGTATCTAATTTTTCTGTTGATGATTTGAAGCAGATCTTGTCTATTGCCCGCATTAAGCCGGTGGTTAATCAAATTGAGTTTAGTGCATTTTTGCAAGATCAGACACCTGGTGTGGTGGAATTCTGCCAGAAAAACGATATTTTGTTGGAAGCTTACTCATCTTTAGGGCCACTCACCAAGGGTAACTCTAAAGAATTTAACGAGTATGTGGAGAAGGTTGGCTCAAAGTATGGAAAGACACCAGCGCAGGTATTGTTGCGGTGGGTTCTTCAGAGAAATATTTTACCAGTGACTACATCGTCAAATGAGGAAAGGATTGCACAATTTGTGGCTCTCTTTGACTTTGAGTTGACTACTGATGAAGTCGACCAAATCAGTGCCATTGGAAAGAAACAGGACACTTTGAGACAATACTGGGTTCCAGAGTATGCGAAGTACGATTAGGATTGTGATCCTTGGAATGATTTTTTAGATAATGCTACTTGCTAAATAAGATATGGCCAATAATCGGTATAAGGTAGATGTTAACGTAGATGGAAAATTAGTCTTTACTCTGGGTAATCGGTGAAGAGAGTACTTCAGTAGTCTATCTGTGTGCAGGATAAACACCTTATGTGCAGGATAAATACCTTATGTGCATGACGCGCTTGTAATGAAATGTACACCATCAATCACGCACCCCAACATACTCCAGAATCAATGGAAAAAGGACAGCCCGTATTCGCCAGCGGCGTCCAAAGTTCAGTGCATCCCGATTCGGCAGTTCGCCAACGTCGTATTCCGTTTTCAGATTTAGAAAATTTCGACGACCTCATAAAACAAACCCAAACTTTATCGCTCAATCCCCACACCCAACTTTCCCGCCATTGGAAACTCCTTCCGCCAATACTCCTCACAATCCTTGCTGCAGCCGTTCGACTTCATGGAATTGGAGCTAACCAAAAAGTTATTTGGGATGAAGCTCATTTCGGGAAGTTTGGCCTGCACTACATCCAACACGAATTCTATTTTGACGTACATCCACCGTTGGGAAAATTATTGGTGGGACTTTCAGGGTGGCTAGCTGGATTTGACGGTGAATTCAAATTTGAAAGTGGTAAAGAATTTCCAGAAGGAAATGTGTTCACCAAAATGAGAATCTTCAATTGTGTCTTTGGAATCTTATGTACTCCAATGGCTTACTACACAGCGATTGAAGCGGGTCTTTCAATGTATACTGCTATTTATGTTGGTTTAGCGGTTGCATTAGAAATGCTTTCGCTAACGCTTCTGAAGTTCATTCTATTGGATTCGATGCTTCTTATGTTTACGGTTTCCACTTACTTGTGCCTTATGAAAATCCATAAACTTAATGCACGTGGCCAATTATTAGGAAAAAAAGGTTTCGCTTGGCTTTTGCTTACTGGTGTTTCCATTGGTTGTGTTTGTCTGGTTAAATGGGTAGGTTTATTTGTGACGATACTTGTGGGGCTTTATGTGATTTATGACTTGGTGCTTAAATTTTACCAGTTACAAAAAACTGAAATAGGAAATGATAGCATTGATATTGCAAAAGAACCTTCTTCTTTCAGCCGTTACCTTATACACTGGCTTTCTCGAATTTTGTGTCTTATTGTGGTACCTACAATGATATATGTGATGGTGTTTCGAGTACATTTTGCCGTGCTCCTGAAATCTGGTCCTGGCGATGGCCTGATATCTACGCTACTTCAAGCTTCTCTTGAAGGAAATACATTAAAGAATGGACCTAGATCTGTGGCTTATGGGTCATTGGTGACTTTACGCTCTCAAGGGTTGTCTCCTAATTTGCTTCATTCACATCCGCTGCTTTACCCTGAAGGTCTGCGTCAACAGCAAGTGACTACTTATGGATTTAAAGATAACAACAACGAGTTTTTGGTGGAGTTTGACATGACAACGGCGAAAAATGACCATCGTTTTGCCTCGCTCGTCTACGATGACGCAGATCCAAACATTGTGCTTGATTATACTACACTTGTGAAACATGGAGACATTATTCGACTTAATCATAAAGATACTGGATGTTTTCTTCATCTGCATGCTATTGCAGCAGCTATTCTGAAGTCGCAGTATGAAGTATCATGTTATGGTGGTATTGATATTGAGGATGAAAAGGATGACTGGGTTATAGAGATCCAAACACAGGATATTTCATCTGTACCTGAATTTCAGGGAGAAAATCCCAATGAAATTCACCCCATTTCCACCAACTTTCGTCTTCGCCACAACATTTTAGGATGTTACTTGGCCACTACTGGCTACGCGTACCCAGCTTGGGGTTTTCAACAGGGTGAAGTTGTGTGCAAACACCTGTTTATTGCACTGGACAAGAGTACGTGGTGGAACGTTGAAGATCACGTCAATGGCGAATTTGAGCAGCCTAAAAATCAATATGTGGCGCCCAAACCGAAATTCTGGAAAGAATTTATTATGCTTAATTATGGTATGATGGCTTCCAACAATGCACTTGTTCCTGATCCTGACCACTTTGATAACTTGGCATCTTCATGGTGGGAATGGCCGATCTTGAGACGTGGTCTTCGTATGAGCAGCTGGATCATTGGAGAACCTCGGTATTTCCTAATTGGGCATCCTTTGGTTACATACTTTTCTACTGCAAGTCTTCCGCTTGCTGCTCTTACACTTTTTGTGCTTATTTGTCGCTGGAAACGACAGACTGCATATTTCAGTGTGCTTCTGACAGAGTGGAACTTTCTTTTGGGGGCGGCAATATTCCCAATGCTTGGTTGGCTCTTGCACTACTTGCCATTTGTTATGATGGCTAGAGTGACATACCTTCACCACTATGTGCCTGCCCTCTATTTTGCCATTTTCGTCTCGGCATTTTTGGTAGATTACTTTCTTGCACGCAAAACTACGGGAAGGTTTAAAGCTACTATTTTTGGCTTGCTTTACATTGCCGTTTTGGGCGTTTTCTGGCGCTATAGTCCATTGGCCATGGGTATGGTGACTCCCCGCAGCGATTTCAAGCATTTAAAATTGCTTAACTCGTGGCAAATCTAAAGGAGAGAAGAGAATTAAAGCTAGACCAAAGCTAGACTAAAGCTAGACCAAAGCTAGACCAAAGCTAGACCAAATCAATGACCAAATCAATGACCAAATCAATGACCAAATCAACGAGCGGATTTAAAATGAAAAAGGAATGAGAGCAATTATGGAACGAATCCAAAATAGTCGATAAATTGGCTGTAACATTCAAAATTACCTGTGAATAATTAAATCAGAAGAGACCTTGATATATATATGGCAACTATGAACTTTACTATTCTGTTGTAGTCATAGCTTCAAGGCAATTTCAAACCTATACTATAAAGCTGTATTTATAGTAAAGTACTCTAAACATGTACTTTAATTCCCGGGTCCAAAAGACATTTTTACTTTGTCAAAAACTGATTTTTACATGTTGGAATAAAAGCCTCAATAATGTTTCAGTATTTTCCGCCCCACATCAAAAGATTTTATTGCCAATTTTGGCTCAGCAATTGGTTAATAAAATTAAATCAAAATAACATGAAAAGATTTCCAACAATTTCTCGATTCTTCTTTGCTTTCCAGGGCTACTATACCTGTGCGTATTCTGCAGGACAAGCCATTATATTATAGAAATTCTACCAAATATTGAAATAAATCAAATTCAAAAAACAAAATAAAGAATCAATGTTCTTAAGAAATCTTAGGTACAGTTCCAGAAATCAGCAAGTATCGAAATTAACAAGTATTTGCCTTGATAAAGTTCCATAAATTCGGATAAATGGTCTATGCGCCAATGTTCAAAAGGAAGCAATTGAAATTATGATAAAAGTTTCAAAATTGAGGAGTTTTTGGTTATTCTTTATTTTAAGAAGTTTGCATTTCAAAAACCTGATCACTATTTAAAATATCATTGACAATACCCTTTTAAAAAGAAGCTCGAAGAATTAATCAGAAAGTGAAAAGTAATAGTTGCTCACCAAAGTCTGCACAAATAGTGATATCATCTGAAACTTGTTCTCTTATATAACGAAATTTCTGTCTAGTTGCTTTTGGGCCAAAAGCAAGCTCTTCATTGAAAATTTGCAACCATTGTGACTCATCCTTGGTAGAAACGTAACCTTCAATATACTTTACCTCAACTGGATTAGGATTTGTTGCTAATTCTAGAATTTGTGGGTCATTTGGTGAAGTATGAATGATTGAAAGTCTTTCATATTTTCCCTGCTCAAGTTTAACTGCCAAATAATGTTCAGCAGTTATTAATGAAGTTTCATTGATATTTGTCAAGTATGATTCATCAGCAGAAATTATATAGTCGAAAGCAATTGAAAATTTAATAACAATTAAATTAATAAGCGTAAAGGAGAAAAGATTGATTTTCATTTTGTTTATATTTCTACATTCGGGAAATCTTCCCATTTATAATAATGCCAATTAATCCACTTTAAGAGCTTTCTGATAGTATAATGACTGAAAATCTTTAAGATTCTATTGGTGGAATTCCTGAAAGGGCTAGATAGATTGCCTGAGTTACCATTAATTTAGCTTTGCTTAATTATCCTTTAAATACCTAAGCACCAATTCTTCCTGCACTTATTATAGTAGAACAATTGCATTATGTATAGATAAGTAAAAGTATTGTTTTATATGAAGTACCTATTACATCAGTACACATTAAATAAATGGTGAGGGTGCATATAATGAGTCAGTTTGGCTTGAAAGCTTGGCATATAAATGGATCTAAATTATAAATATGATAAAAGCTACAACTACGCTTTGTGCAGGACATAAAAAACCTTCAGATATTTTTAATAATCTCAAAAAAAGAACATGAAATAGAATTAAAAAATTCAATACTGTGCTGATTGAGCTGAGTTCTTGAAAGATTTGGAGTTGGGAAAAGGCAAGAAAGTATAATCGGAGGTACGGGTGCGATAAGTTCCAAGGGCTTTTCTTCAAGTATGTACTGTATATAATTCAATCCACAAAGTGTAGCTTATTAGAATTATTCAAGAATCTCATATCATGGGTATTGATTTTTGGAAGTTTTATATCTTTCGGGTAAATATAAATATTTGGTATGTGCACGACCAATTATCTCTTAATCGTCTTCAGTTTCAGTTCTCCTTGACCCAAGAGTTTGCTGGACTTTGCAATTAGAATCTATCAGAAAACAATAAAAGGCAGTATATGCCTTGGAGTCCCAATACGTATTGGCCCAGTACGCGTACTGCATTTAACCATTCCCCCTTTTCATTGCCCCAGAGAAACCGATTGTAACTCAAAAAATAAAGTTCCACCTTTGCTTACTAAAATGTTGATAATCTAGTGCTTCAGATTCAAACTTGCCGTGAAGTTTTGTCTTGGTTTGATATGACTTCTTACGTGATCATGTTCTTTATAAAGTGCCTGCACACGGAAATACTTTTTGGACGAGAATGAGATTCAAAAGCCTTTTGAGCGAGTTTTTTAGCTGAAAATGATCAGTACAAACACAATTCTCTGTATTACTCCACTCAGTTCCAAAATCATCGCCAGCGCAAGTGGTTTAGTGGTAAAATCCAACTTTGCCATAGTTGGGCCCCCGGTTCGATTCCGGGCTTGCGCATTTTTTTAAATACATTCAAAGTCCGCTCGGGCATGACTACCTGCAGGTAAGAAGAGTCAGAATGATAATGACCATTTACGTTTAATATATTATCCATCAATTATTACTTATTCAGCCGCCAACCACATTTTCTTCCCCGAAAAGCTTAGGTGACTAGGCATGTGAAGGTGCGCACCCGTACACCCGTGCACCATTAGCTCGCAGCCCCAAACACCATCTTCAACCACACCCAGAAAAAAGCATCTCGTCATACAAAGCATGGAATACGGCAACACGTATCTCGACGAAGAGGAGATCCAAATGGATCAACATCAGGATGTGGAAAACCAACACTTCATCAATCATGAAAATCAACCGCTTCAAGAAGATCCTCATCATGGAGTCGTGGGAGAAGAAGAGCTATTAGCAGCACAAGCGGCCGCCGACGCCGCCGTGGCTCAACAACAGGAACATGGGACTCCAGGAGGAGTTTTTAGTAATGTGGGTCAAGGACTTGTGGGGAAAAACCGAGACATGATGATGCAATATTGGCAAGAAATCATCAACCTGATTGAGCACGACGAACACGATTTTAAAAACCATCAGTTGCCGTTGGCAAGGATAAAAAAAGTCATGAAAACAGATGAGGATGTTCGTATGATTAGCGCAGAAGCACCTATTCTTTTTGCCAAAGGTTGTGATGTTTTCATCACCGAGTTAACCATGAGAGCATGGATTCATGCCGAGGAAAATAAGCGGCGGACCCTTCAAAAATCAGATATTGCTGCTGCTTTAACAAAGAGTGACATGTTTGATTTTCTCATTGATGTGGTTCCACGTGAAGAAGAAAGGCCCAAGAAAACTTATCGAGACCCTGCGTTTCCGCCTCTGCTGCTCAATCATCCAATGAGACAAGGTATGGGGCATGGAACCCCTGCACGGAATATAGGTCATTTACCAAATTCCCACATGACGAATGCTATTCCCAATGTCATCCAGGACAGGCACATGTCGCCGATGTCGGAGCGTCCATCGAGTCTGCATGGACAACCATCTCTCGACAAAATAGGTCCAAATTCTCAACCGTCTCTGAACCAACCACTACCGCTTTCAGAAAGAGCGAGGCTGGGATTAGAGGATGTTAGTGAGAATCTCCAGGGTTCAGTGAATGAGCCTACTGACCTGGATAAGAACGAAACCAATGTGCAGAAAGTTGATGGTCAGCAGAAAGATGGCCCATTTTTTGAGACGTACCCAAAATTTGATTCCGACTATCAGTATTGAAATTTGGTTGGTTATCATCAAAAAGGAATCAAAATATGGAACTGAATCAGATTTGGGAATTGTATTGTATATGCAATCCCGTCATTATATGATCATCGCCGGAACTTTCCATATCACGTGAAAACATTTCCACTCATTCTGATCTCAATGTTGAATTCAAACGAGAACTGAGTTTTTTTAGGTCAATTCATTGAATATATCGAATTCCATCGAATTTCATTGAGTTTATTGAATTTATCAATTTTCATCAACTTGTTCAATTTCTTCAGATTTCATTGATTTGATCAATTTCATCAACCTTCATCGACTTTCATGGATCTCAATCTATGACTCTATTCTTTTGACAAAATCTCTTATCGGTTGCAATACTATGACGTAATTGCTTGGCCGCTTGCGTGACATTTGCAGTTGGTGCGGTCTCCCCGCTCTCGGTGCATCTCGGGTTCCGCAGGCGCATGTGCAGGCGCGCCTAATGTGCAGAAAAAAAGTCACTCGATTGCCGTCTCCATCATCATTGATCACTTGAGCAATCTTTCTCCTCACATGTTCTCTATATATAGAGCGGCGACTTTCATTCCACGAACACTTTGCAGAAATCAAAACCTCTTAAGCATACTGAGACTCCAGAAAATGAATTTGATGACCATTTCGCAGCTGTTAGATGAAGCATTCAACAAGCACAAAATTATCCCTGATGTCATTGATAAGTTCGATAGTCAAGGCTTACTCACCATTGAGTATTCGCCAAAGGATCAAGTCACCATGGGCAACACTCTTAAAGTGAACAATACACAAAAAGTTCCCAAAATCCAGTTCACCTTGAATTCCCCTAATCAACAGCAGGAATTGCAGGTAAACCCCGATGACCGGTTCATGTTGGTTTTAACTGATCCCGACGCCCCATCAAATAAAGATTCCAAGTGGTCTGAATATTGTCATTGGATCGTGTCCGACTTGAAGCTTAATTCCAATAACGACGGTTCTGATGACTCATTGTCCACTATCTTAGATATCTCCAAGTCAACTGAAATCATGTCTTATGTGGGGCCGGCCCCTCCAGAAAAGACTGGCAAGCATCGTTATGTGTTTTTGCTTTATAAGCAAGACCCAATTGCTAATTTGGTAACTCCAAAAGACAGACCAAATTGGGGTACAGGCACGCCTGGATCTGGAGTCAGGGATTGGATCAAGAAGCATGGTGGCGATAGTAAATTGTTGGGTGTCAACTTTTTCTATGCACAGCATGATACTCAAGAATAGATAGACGTTAAAGCAAGAGTAGCAAACAAGACCACATGGCTGATATTCTCGTAGAATTTGAATGGTTGAGTATATCCCTTATTATCGTAAGCGGGCAGAGCTGTAATCTTTTGGACTTACTACCAAACCTTTTCCTTTGGTAGCACCCCGATAGATTGTTTCGATGATGTCGATCATCTCTTGCTTATTGTCAATGAGGAAATTCAATTTGTTGTTATTACCCGTTCCAAAATCACACATCATGTGCTTATTTCTGTGGAAAAACATCACCGTGCAAGGATCATACAACTCATACATTTCGTTGAAGTCCGGCACTTTTTCGATGTCGCAAAGATAGATGGCGGCAAAGTTCTTGACCTTCTCTGCAACTGCGAAGAGGATCTCATCCATGATCATACACAGTCTGTCTGAATCGACGCCAAACCGTATGATGACGAGTCTCTCATCTTCTGATAATATGGCTTGGTCGACATGCCAGCCAGTCCGGAGATGAGGAAGGAAAATGGAACTCATGATGATAGGTCAAAGTTGTGTAGTGGGGACGTTGCGATGAGTTGATTTGGCGCGCAGCCAATACCACAGCCTGATAACTCACATTCAATAAGCAAGCTTGTTTGTGGAACCCCTTTCATTGGAGATACTAAGCGTCTTTTCCTGATTTCCTGCCCGTTTCCTAGTGAAGCGATCAGTTTATCTAATTCGGTTTAATAACAGGCGTAGGTCAATTAATGGACATCGAAAAAGCAAAATCATATTTCTAAACCAATGGCGTGTTGAGAGAATAACGGGGAGATTGGACGGTTTATATACGGCGCCAGAAAGCCCGTTTTATATTCGAAACATTGGCGCCTATGCAATGCAATGCACACGCGGGATCTTTGTGTTATGAAACACTCCTACCGTGAGCGCCACACATATGAAACATGATAGAAAAACCGAAATATAAATAGGGGCGCTTTTTCAGAAAAATCATAGTGATTGTACTTTGCTCTTCGTTGCAGGTATAAAATATACACCAATACTTGCGTGCGAATTTGCAGCCACGTTCTTGAAATATTCAGGGAAGTACCTGGTCTAAAAGGGAGGATCAATTCAAATGTCAAAGGACAATTCTGGTACTCATGACAGCCAATCACTCTATCGATCAAAACAGAAAGCCTCGCCTGAGTCAACTCTGCGAGACATTCATGCACAGAAGCAAGAATTAGGGGGTTCTCCATTGACAGAAACCAAAGATACAAATACAGAGGGTACGGCTCAGCCTAAACTTATTAATCATTCCGATTTGAAACCATTTTTCTTCAACTACAAAAGTCCTCTGGACGATTATTACTTGATTCGAAACTCAAGATATTTGCGAAACCATCATAATCCGGACCCCTTCTATTTCAAATGGGGATTGTGGCAAAAAATGGGTGTATCGCTCTGCATGTGTGATATTGTTGAAACTCTTGGTCAATTGCAGGCAAAACTTGATCAGCTCAAATTCAAAGCTATCATCGAAAATCTCATGTTGAGACTTGGAGTCGAACCAGGTTCCCCATGCGATAAGGTGGCTATAAAAGTGCCTCTTGCAGACCAGAAGGAGTTTTATCTTCGGATTTGCACGATTGTTATGGGGAATGCATTTTTTCATCTTGACGGAACACAAGGTATGTCAGCTTGAAGCAATCTTGAAATCTTTACTAATATCAGTACCCATTATCGGATTGAGTTTGGCTACGAAAAAAGATTATGGGGTAGTCAAAATCTGGCTTGGCACATCCACAAGTGCTCAAACTGAACCACAACAAATCTTG
This sequence comes from Metschnikowia hibisci, assembly GCA_002374725.1. Lineage (NCBI taxonomy): Eukaryota > Fungi > Ascomycota > Pichiomycetes > Serinales > Metschnikowiaceae > Metschnikowia > Metschnikowia hibisci. Next base: position 747,538 of record NLAP01000001.1, on the reverse strand, counting down.
GGCCTTTTACAAAATTTGACGCTTTTTATGCCAAAAACTCACCTGGACCATATTGAAAGTGGAGTTTATATGCGAGAAAATGGCGAATCTTACCAAGTGTTTCATCAACTGCAGGACCTTGAAGCCAATCTGAGCACTGCGCCTGAATCAGCTCGCCAATCCGATACTTGCAATTTTTTCGCAGAGAAATCGAAATTCGGTACTCCACACTAAAAACATCCCAATAAAAATGTCCGAAATCGAACTTGGTATCACCGCTGACATGCACGTCCATCTCAGGGACGGTAAAATGATGGAGCTTATCACGCCTACAGTGAGAGAAGGAGGTGTTTCTGTGGCATACGTTATGCCTAACTTGGTCCCTCCAATCACTACCATCGACCGCGTGGTAGAATATAAGAAACAACTTCAAGAGTTTTCCCCAAAAACCACTTTTTTGATGAGTTTTTACTTGTGCAAAGAATTGACGCCTGAATTGATCGATGAGGCTGCCAAACTTGGATGCATTCAAGGAGTCAAGTGCTATCCCGCCGGAGTGACTACCAACTCGTCTGCAGGAGTCGATCCAAACGACTTTACGCCATTTTATCTGATTTTTGAAGCGTTGGAAAGAAACAATTTGGTTCTCAATTTACACGGCGAACGTCCGCCCGCCAAAGACGAAGATATTCATGTTTTGAATGCAGAACCAAAGTTTCTTCCCGCCCTCAAGAAATTGGCTAAAGACTTTCCAAACTTGAAAATCATCTTGGAACATTGTACTACTAAAAATGCCATTGACACTATCCGGGAAATTCATGCTGAGAATTCAAAGTCCAAGGTCGCTGCCACCATCACTGCTCATCACCTTTCTTTGACCATCGACTCTTGGGCAGGAAATCCGATCAATTTTTGCAAACCCGTGGCCAAATTGCCCGAGGATATGAGAGCCTTGGTGGGAGCAGCTACTAGTGGAGAACCATATTTCTTTTTCGGATCGGACTCGGCTCCTCATCCCATTGAGAGCAAGGCAAGACACGTGGGTGTTTGTGCTGGTGTTTACACACAATCTCATGCCATTGCATACTTGGCTGAGATCTTTGAATCTGTTGGTAAGATGGAGAATCTTGTAAAGTTCGTGTCTAAGCATGGGCTTGAATTCTACGAAGTTTCTCAAGAGAGCATTGTTAGCAAAGATAAAGTTTTCTTGGTAAAGAGAGAGTGTTATGTGCCGGAAATCATTGGGAAAGATAACTTGAAAGTCGTACCTTTTAAAGCAGGAGATAAGCTTAAGTACACAATCGAGTGGAGATGAATATGGTCGTGCATATAATGAGGAAAAGCATGTGAAATTTTCCAAGCGCACGCGATTGAAACTAAGCTAGAAATTGTGAGGTCTACACTGCAATTTCAACTCGATTCATTTAAGGAACGAGTTCATCTGAAATTACTCGGGTATGTCAAAGTTACGTCAGATTTAAGAATTTCTGCATTAAAGCGAAAAATGACATTATCCTGCATACATCATGCAGGGACCGAAAAACGTTATCGAGGGGAGAAACGATTTCAGACGCCGTTCACGCGAAAATGAAGACCATTTCACTCGCCACTTTAGGTTATTGCTCAAGAAATTTGGGTTCAGAAACTTTTGCCAAAAGATATTGAAGTGTGGATCAAGTTTTGACCTGCGTCTAAGCTAAAAAGAATTGCGAGTGCAGAAACGTCAACGTGGGCTAATAGCTTGACGTGGTGTTATATGCAGTACGAACAAAGTCCACGTCAGCATTAGCAAAAAAGAAAAATGGATGGCAAATGGCACGCTTGGCAAGTGATGCAAAAAAAATTGTCTTACATCATGAAGAAAGAAGAGCAACTTCAAAGAATATCAACAAATAACAGGATCAAAATTCGGATTGAAGCAACTGCATGGCGGTAATAAGTATTACCTTGTATGCAGTGCCGCACGAGTGACTGGCGCTCTTATCAATATAAAATGGGCATCCCCATGTCGCGATTGCACTTGAATTAGTTCAGGCCGTCTTTAAAATTCCAAGTTCAGAGAGCTTATTTGGAAATCTTGTTGACTGATTTTTGTCAAGCCCAACGCTCTTATTTGGAACTCCTTATAACTGATTCATCCACGGTATTTCCCAGCTTATTGACTAAGATAATTGTGCTTGAAAATGGCCTCCAGAGACTTGCCTCATTCCATGAACGAGGCGCTTACTATGTGGTATCAGCGAATTCCAGGAGAATTACATTATGGACAAAAAGTGGTGGATGATGGTGAACCCAATGAAGATGGCAGCCCAAAGAAGGTTACAGTTAAAAGCCTTTGGCCAGCGTTTATATCTGGTGCAGGGTTATTTTCCGATGGATTTGTCAATAATTCCATTGGTACAGTGACCACGTGTCTTTCAGTGATCTATGGTGACCAATACACGCAATCCAGCGCCATTTCGGTGATTGCAGCCATCGCATTTGCTGGAACGGTTGTTGGCCAATTAGGGTTTGGGTATGTATCAGATCATGTGGCTCGCAAAGGTGGTATGCTTTTCGCCAATGTGCTACTTATCCTATTCACCATTCTTTGTGCCGTTGCAACATGGGGTAAAACTCCGGAAGGCATGTTTGCGGCTTTGGCAACGTTTCGGTTTTTTTTGGGAATTGCTATTGGTGCTGAGTATCCAACAGCTTCGGTGATAGCCTCAGAATTTGCCAATCAGTTGCCTCCTGGCCATAGAAACCGGTACTTTATTTGGTTTACGAATTTCTCCATTGACTTTGGATTTGTGATTTCGGCGTTCGTGCCCATGGTGCTTTTATGGATTTTTACTCCAAAACACTTGACGCCAATTTGGCGGTTGACTCTTGCTCTTGGAGTCTTTCCTCCTTTGGCATTGTTTTTCATGCGGAGAAAAATGAAGAATTCTGATGCTTTCGAGCGTATGAGCATGAATAAAGTCAAGAAGTTCCCGCTTCTTTTGGTGGTCAAGTTCTACTGGTTTAGACTTACCATTGTATCGATTATTTGGTTCATCTATGACTTCTCTGCATACTCATTTGGGCTTTATTCCAGTTACATTTTGTCGCAGATTATTCCCGGTAATGATATGTACCGGTCATGGGGCTGGAACGTGGTGTTCAATCTTTTTTATATTCCAGGCTCTTTTGCTGGAGGTTACGTTGCTGATGTGATTGGTCCAAGAATGACCCTTTTTGTTGGCCTTGTTTGTCAAGGAGTTATTGGTTTTGGCATGACTGCAGGCTACTCACATTTGAAGAATCATATTGGTGCATTTGTGGTGGTTTATGGAATATTCATTACTATGGGTGAGTTTGGAGCCGGAAATAATGTGGGCTGTTTGGCCTCTAAGACGTCGTCAACGTCAATTCGTGGTCAATACTACGGAATTGCTGCTGCTGTGGGAAAAATCGGAGCGTTTGTGGGTACTTACGTTTTCCCGGTGATTTTACGGAAACAAGGTGGTGCTAGTTCCGATAATGGAATCAAGGCTGCGTTTTATATCTCCTCGGCATTATGTCTCTTTCTGGCATTTTTGACTTTGTTTTTCTGTCCTTCGGTTGGCCAAGACTCTATTAACAAAGAGGATAATGACTTTTTTGAATATTTGCAGGCAAACGGCTATGACGTTCATCAGCTTGGCACTCGTGTTGAGGATGTTGATGCTTCTTCCGAAGAGGGTTTAGAGAAGAGTCACGTGAATGTGGAACATACGAAGATGGCTTAATTGAATGGCTGTGCAGACCAATAATTTGCTGCAGTGTCAGGACTTTTACTTGCCAATGCTTTGATTAGAGTGTATATTATTACAATGTGATGAGAAACAAAGAATGGAGTAAAGAAAATCGGCTATATGTTTTGATCTATATGCAGGATTATCGTTATGTCTTTATATGCAGGAAATCACGTTCAATATTTAATTCAAAATTAATATATAGTCAGAAGAAAAAATTACATTCTTCGTATCTATTATTTCTATTGAATATGGGATCGATTTTGAGTTGAAAGTGGAGAAAATTTGATAAATGCCTGGAAAAAGGAAATTCATCAGGCCCTAATTCTATAATTTTATCTCGGTCCATACCGCCGAGCAGGGCCAGCAAGTTTCTCAGGTTTTCAGCCTTTCCAGCAATTCAACCAATCCAGCGTTTCAGCCTTTCCAGCATTTCAACCAATTAGACATTCTCAAATATCCCTATGGTTCTTGATGTCCCTAATTTCTAGTGGCCTTAACCACAATTGGAACCATTCCGCCGGTAGAAATGGTAAATCTTCTGTGTCCAAAAACAACAATAAACGAGCGAATAGTGCCTGCATGAGTAGTTGTGTTGATGATGGAATCAGCCATTGCAGAATTCTTGTCAACCAGCAGAGATTTCGAGTCCCAATCCTTTTCAAATAAGCCTTGACACCAGCGATTAACACGAATACACTGATCTTCACTTGTTTCTCTCTTGTCTGTAAATAAAACATCTTCTTCAGAGAAAGAGGGCTCAATATCATAGTTTGAAAACCTCAATTCAATGATGCTTTTTGTGGACCGCTTATCACATAAATTTTTTCCAATGGTTTCACGAATATCCTCCATAATCAAAGGTCTGGTAGTATCTGGTTTCAATCCCTCCCATGTATAGTGTAGAGTCCAGCAAGAGCGTTGCAAAGGAGAAACGTAGAATTTGGATGGCACAGAAGCACCATGAAGTTCAATTTCTTTACGCCAAACTTCATTATTTTCTTTGGCTTGTGCAATTCCCAAATCAGTAAGCATAGGGTCAGGACCATAGTTAACGTCACCATCAGTACCTAATGCATACCACTTTTCATTCCAAGCGTCAATACCATACTTATCTACCACATAATTATGGTAACCTTGGCCGTGACGAGCACAAAAAATGAGTTTGTAAACTTCATTTGTGGCGGCATTTTCATTAAGTTCTCGCAACTTGGCTCTAATATCGTCCCATGACATTTCACGCCCCAATTGTTCTTCTGTATACTTGAAACGTAAATCATCGGTGGCGAGATCTGATTGCTTGAAGAATCCAGGAACTGTTTCAAATGTCCACTTGAAACCTTCTTCTTTAGTTACCTGCTGTAATTTTTGCTGGTAAAGCTCCTCGATTTCAGGGTTTGCGTGAGCATCTTCATAGTCACATTCGGATGGAATAAGCAATGACATTTTGGATGATTGCTGTTTTGGGAAAATGAACGAGAGTCTGGCGTTAAAAAGATGAAGAAGTTGAAAAAGCTGGACACAAAATATACTGGGGGATCGCGCTTTATATATACGTTGGCGCGGGGTCGGAGAGAATCGCGGGGCAGAACCGCCACCATGCAGGAACACCCGTCAACAGTATGCGACTATACGTTTAATAATATAAGCACTTGATTGGACTGATTAGGTTATTATAGTTGATAGTAGTCCGAAAAGGGAAATAAGTTCTCAATATGAACCAACACGAATTTTTTTTTTTTTATTTTTGGTCGACTATTGTTATTTATTTCTGTTTTTATTACTTATTGCATTGAGGTTTCCTATGGTCTTTTCTGATTATATGCAGGATTTTGGAAAAAAAGTAAAATGGAAAGTTTGGAATAACATATTAACACATAACAAAGTTTTTAATGGATTTCAAAGAATCGTGGAAGTCGTGATTGTGTGATCCTGCATATACATACCTACACCTTCTATCGTTCGATAAGGCAAAACCCCATTCAAAACCTTGATCTAGTAATTCATTATTTTAAGAAATGAAACTAACTCTACGTTTTTGACAAAATTTAGCTAAATTACACGCAAACTAAGTTTGCAGGGGCATGATCGTTATTGGTCAAGTTTTGCGTGAAGACGCACTCTTGAAGTCCGGCTTGAACTCAGGCTTCTTGGGCATCGCCGAGCCCTTCTTCTTGATTTCAAACTTAGTCACAAGCGGAATGTGGTCCGATGGAAAATGGGCATCTGGAATTCCAATTTGGTGCAGGAAGTACTCCTCATCAGCTTTACCCAAAAGTCCCTTAACCTGTAAAGTATTGGTAGTATACCAGATGTAATCGATCTCATTGGTAAAAGTTGGAGTGAAGTTGGAAAAGGGGAAATCCGACGCAATATGGTCGTATGCAGACTTGAGTTTAAATGAATGGTGAAATCCATCATCGGTGAATTTTCCATAATCTCTACCATCCATATCTTCATGTTTAGCCACTGACCCAGTAGAGAATAATTGGTATACTGCGCTGGACTTGGTGGAATTAAAATCTCCACAAACCACCATGGATGTATTTTTGGCATCTTCTCCCTGTAATTTTTTGGTAATTTCTTGTAATTCCTCCAATAAAACACCCACTTGCAATGCCTTAACGTCGTTGAATGCAGGATCCCAATGCAAATGTGTATTGACAATCATGATCTTCTCTCCGGTACCCAAATGTTGTAGGTAAGTAATTAACGCGATGTGATCCTTATTCATGAACCGGTTAAAGAGATCCTTTGTTTTCTTATACTTGTCCAGACCCATACAAACGGCGTTGTATTCCAAAGGTTGTTTCAGGATGAGCAGAAACTTGGACGCACGGTAAAATGTGGCACAACCATCGACTTTTTTGGACTCCTGCTCACTCATGGTCTTAGATCTTGTTTTGCTGAAGAAATACCCTTTATAACCGATTTCAGTCATGATGGGTACCCAAAACTCATGGAATGTTCTGGTTTCAACTTCCTGAAGACAAATCACGTCCGTATTGTAACGAATTATTTCCTCTTTTAAAGCTTCCTTCCGGAAATTCCACTCGAGCGCCCACGATGGTGTATACTTGTACAATTTGGTGGTGGCATAATGTTGACACAATGTGTTATAAGACATCATGGTGAACAGATCGGCCCCATCCTTGTTCAAGTGATCTTCAGTGTAAACACTAGGGTTTTGTACTGGATCAATGACGTCACCGTCTTTCTCCAACAAAAGCCATTGCCGAGGTTTGGGTTGTTGTGGTGTAGGATTCATATCACGGAAATACAGGATCAAAGCCTTGGTTCCACGCTCAGAAATGAGGTTGGCGATGCTTAAATCAATAGGGTTTCCTTCGATTCCAAGAAAAAGCAACTCAATCAAATTGCGAAACTCATATGGCAACGTCTTGATGTTATTATCAAAGAGATAGAGGTAACGCAAATTGTAACACAACCCTAACTCCGCCGGAACCTCGGATATCCGATTATGAGACAAATCCAATACTCGTAACCCATTTAAGTTCTTGATAATACCCGGAACTGATGTCAACTTGTTATTGTTGATGTAAAGGGATTCCAAGAAATCATACCGGAAGAGCTTGGGACTAATGGTCAAAAGCCCTTGGCCTGAAAGGTCCATATGACACCATAATTGCTTTCCTTGAGTACGAGCCATCATACGATGTTCCTCATCCTCCTCCAAGTCTTGTTTCTTGTTGCGCATTAAAGCAGTGGAAGATTGTTGCGCAGCAAGCTGTTGTTTCTCCTGCTCTTCCAAAGCAGTGACAATAGTTTTAGTAGCCTCAACCAAAGTCACATGACTTTTGACTTCCGCATAAGGATTTTTCAGTTTGCGAGAATTCTGAGCGTATTGCCGGGCATAGAAATGAGGTAAGTCCTCGCTACGCGACAATTGACACAACAGCGTCTGATGTTGCCAAAAAAATGATTGAGGATCATCAACATTAATGGCATTGACTTTGGGGGCCTGGAATGGAGGCGGTTGTGTTTGAGGAAACGTATTCATGAATTTAGGGAATTGAGGTTGTGCATTAAACAGCGGATTAAATTGCTGAAACCCGTTCAAATTCTGTCCCTGATTCGGATTATTTTGAGCTCCCGTGGGATTGAGTTGGTTGCTATTCCCTGGTAAAGGATTTTGACCCTGGTTTCCCTGGTTGGGGTTTGGATTGAGTTGATGTTGATGTTGATTTTGGTTAAGTTGACTCTGATTGAGTTGGTTCTGTGCCATTTGATTCTGACCAATTTGATTTCCTTGATTATTTTGAGGAGGTGGGAAACCCAGAGCTGGCGGGAAAAATCCTGGGGCTGGGGCTGCCCTTCCGAAAAAGTTCAGAAGTTCAGGAGGTACTGACGAGTCCTGTGGTCCAAACAGAGCCTGTGGTTGCGGTTGATTTTGTTGTAATTGCAGAAGCAATACTTGTTGGGCGGGCCCTGCATGCTGCGGTGCCGACGCGTATTTTTGGTTGATGTTCATGTGTGTTGCTTGAAAGAAGGGTGCATTGATGTTGCCGTTGTAGGTGAGGTTGGGTTTGGAAGAATTGAGTCGCGCACGACACCACCAGATGTTTACACAGAGGTGTGCACGAGACTGGCGCGAAACCTTTGATTTTGAGACCGCTGTATGTTACTCTGCGCCGGCTGCAAGGATCTATCCTTAGTCGTGCCAAACTCAGTCACGTGCAGGTGTACTGGTGTACTATATGCAGGTTCAAAGAATCCCAACCAGAAATTCCAAATATAAAGAAGGCAAAAGTACGATTTGAAAAAAAAGAAAAAAGTGCAGGAGTTTAACAGAGGAAAGGGATTATTTAATGACTAGTTTTTGGTTTGAGAATGAGTAAGATAATAGGGTGTTTCACACTATTCTTAATTGGGTAATTGGCCCTAATAAAAAGAAAAATTCATGCATAAATCTTGTTTCAGATTTGATCCTGACACGCTTTGGGGATTTATTCCTTCATATAAGTACCTCGACTGCAGCTCCCTAGTTTCATAACGGTGTGAAGTCTCATCACATTTAGTGTCAATTAATGCAGACGATAGATTGATGGATAATAAGGTATGAAACACTAGCATTTCAAAAATACTGTTAAAACATTTTTGAAACAAACTTGAAACACGACTTTTATTTCTGCCATAAATAGATTGATTATTTTCTTCTTCCTCGTTGTAGACACTGTATGCAGTTCAGTTCATAACTTTTGTACAAACGTTTACCCACAGTAGGCTATTTTAAGCTCAAATTGTAGAAGCTGGAAATATGGGAAAAGTTTGAAAAATTGGAAAAAACGGTTGATTTAAAGACTGGTCCTGCATCTAATACATGCCTACATTTATATTCTTTTCAGGAGCAGAAAGAGCTTGGAAGAAATAAGTAATTAAAGGACCCGCATATCTGAATGCGTATTAATTAGTCAAAATGCCAATCATTGGTTGTTCTCTGGTGGTTTTCGGTAATTTAATCTTGTATACTGCATATACTACCTCATAGTCGAAAGTGTAGTATGGAATACTTCGGTGATCAAAATTCTTTTTACTATATGTAGAGATCTTCCATGAGCTCTAATTCTTATTTCTAAAATTGTAACTTAAAAATACACACACGGGGATGACTTGGTGTAATTATCAGTACCTAAAGTAGACAATATGCAGTCATAGCATAAAATTCTGACTTTCAAAAATAGAATTTGTAACATTATCAGCTTAGGATCAACATCCTTATGACTTGGTGTATTCATTAGTATTTTTTTGATGTTGAGTAATTTTTTTAATGATTTGCATTTGCATGATTTCTTAAATTTACCAAAATCTTGCGCATGTTTATGTGATACTGTACAGGACTGAAACATCTCAAATTATAAATATAACATCCCTTAAACCATTGTGCTACCACTCCACACACCTGCAGTCCCAAATTAACTTTGAATGGCACCTCTTTTATACCTACACTCTATTGTATAATGGATTTCCTTTTATATACATTGAAACACCAGCACATGCATCTTTGAAGATTCATGCACGTCTCGCTTCCTCTCGCATACGGATAAGGCCCGACACGTCGCCCCGCAGCTTAAGAAGCTTCTCTCGACGCTTGGGCGACATTTCCTGCGCGGCCATGCGGCGGTCCACGCCCTTGCATAAGCCCGCAGATAGAGTACAAATATCGCAGTTGGTGGCCTGCGGCGTACATACCGCTTGCCCAAAACCCACAAGAATGGGATTTATGTCCGCCCAGTATCGGCGAGGAAGCCACTTTTGAAGCGAGAGCCGCGTCACCTCAGTCTTGTCCGTTTTAGGAACCCAGCCCCATTTCACCGCCAAACGGTGCAAATGCACATCTACTCCAATCCCTTCATTGATACCCCACGCAATCTGCAATAGCAAATATCCCATTTTCGGCCCCACTCCGGGAAGAGCCGTTATATTCTCTATTGTTTTGGGAATATCTCCGCCAAACTGAACTCGGAGCATCTCGCTGGCCTTCTTTAAATACACCGCCTTGCGCCGGTGGAAGCCTACTTGAGCGATACACTCATCAATTTCCGCTTCTGAACACTCAAGAATCCCTTCTATGCAAAGTTTGGGATATCCCTTTTGCTGAAGGTGTTTTTGAAGCTTTAATATCGCACGATGATTAACTTCATCTTTAGTTTGCGCTGAAAGCATCAAAGAAACCAAAATTTGGTACCGGAAAAGCCGGGGCTCGTCTTGAGAAATCCCAGGATTAATGGCATCGGCCATTTTCTCACATCCCATGCTGTCAACGGGGGTGAAAATTTGAGCACGCATTCGAACCACTTCATTATAGATAAGATGCCAATTTTTGGGCTGCTGGGGGGCGAGATCTTCAATATCAACGACTTCAAATACGTTGGGCTGCTTGCGGGAGAAACTGAAATTGTCCAGGAGCTTTGCTATTGACGGTACTGCACATAACGCACTGCCCACTTCCGTATGTTCTGATATTTCTTTTTTGAGTTCAGACTCCACGTTTTTGATTTCTTTGATTTGCTCTTTTGAAGTTGAATTGGAAAGATTTGAATCATCTGGTCCTGCACATTGTGGCTCGGAATCTACCATCAGTTCCACTTTTGGCTTCTTCTCTATCCCTATCATCGAAGATCTCTTCCTACAGGTCCTTTTAGATAGTCTGTTCTTTGGAAGATTGTCCAAAACAGGTAATTCTGTCTCAATCTTCACGATGTCGGTACTTTTAGGCTGCTGAAGAGAATCCAAGAGAATCTGCCCGTTTTTCCCGCCACTAAGACTCTCTGTTTCCTCGATTTTCACCATTTTCCCTGAATTTTTCTCGCTTTTTCCATTCGTCTCCAAATCCAGGCCTAAAACAGTCTCAGTCATTCGAATTCGGCTCAAATTCTCGATCTTGGTCCTCCTTTTGACTCGTTTTACCGAATCAGACTCTAAATTTGGCGCAGAAAACACCTTTTTCTCCGAATTTTTCTCTTCTGTCTTGACCGTTTCAACAAGCCGTATAGCCCGCGGACGAAGCCGCTCGCTTACACTACCTGCAAAACGTTTTGACATGAATGAGTATTGCCTCCGATGAGTCCCCACAAACCCGTACCTCGAGCTCGCACGCCACACCCGTACACCACCACATAGACCATAGACTACTTCAATGTGCGGTTGTGTGACTCATTAATTTTAAATGTCGGCTCACGGCATTGCAGTCAAAAAAGAGGAGACTGGCAGTGGTACTTCAAGTGTGCAGGCCATGTCTTTGAAGCCGAAAAAGACTCTCAAAGCTCCTGGACTGGCGGAACGATCTGCTCAAGCATGTGATAGATGCCGAGTCAAGAAATCTAAATGTGATGGAAAGCTACCAGCTTGTAGTGCGTGTGCCACTGCCGGCTTAAAATGCATTGTTTCTGATAAGCTTTCACGAAGATCATTTCCCAAAGGATATACAGAGACGTTAGAGGAGAGGGTTCGGGCGCTTGAAAGTGAAAACACCAAATTACAGGGCTTGTTACGGCTCCGGGAGCTGCAGTTGCACCATGACGCAGGGTCCAATGAGGTGCGTCGAGAGACGCCGCCACAACCTTCTTTATCTGCAATAGCCGGGCCCGACCTCCTGAACCCGTACCTGACCCCACTGTCCCACACGCATGACGATGCATGCCCTTGCTGCGTTACCCCCGGCGTACACTCCGTACACGAGCGGCCAGTCTCTCTAGCTGGAAGTGTTTACAATGCAGATAGTGTTTCCATCGCCAACTCCGTCATTTCTGACGACAACGACTCTGCAAGTCTTCTTAGCATCAACAACGAGGTTTCTTTTGACTTTTCCAATCTCAGCGGGGTCAATCCAGCCCCTGGAGCTTTTGCTGCAGCCACTGCAATTGAGCAGATGCAGAAAAAGCGCAATATACAGGGCGCCACTCCTTCTAAGACGCCCCAAAACGGCTCGGCGACTGCTATGGACGAAGAAAGCAAGCAACAGCTTCTCACGGAGTTGGTGGCAGCTTCAATCCCTAGATCCACCGAAGAAACTCTTTTTGTGCCGACATTGCTCGCCAAAATCTGCCAGGTCTACGGCTATAGGTCTACAGCTGCCCGGGTAACTGCCAACGCAATAGCGTCGTTAAAAACGGCGAAAAAAGAGCCTATTGTTGGAGAACATGACCACAAAAGTCACGTGCAGCTCACAAATCTCCTTTTGGACCCTCCAGAGCCCAAATTAGCCTCAAACCAGCTACTTGAATTCCTCAGTCTATTGCGCTTACCTGATCCATCACTCCGCCACGCGCTTTTGGCGAAGTACTTTCGGAATTGGGGCGATGTGTGCCCCATAGTGAACAAAAACGCATTTTTGCGCAACAGCGTCGGGATTTGGCAGCTTCTTGAAAATGGCTATACTACACAGACGCTAGACGTATCGTGTGAGCTGGCTGAGAAGTTGGCGGCGATTTTGGTGTTGATTTTGGCGCAGGCATTGACGTCCTGCACAGAAGCACCAGAGGGCATGCTGCAGCAATACCACCGGATGGTGCAAGAGTTTATAAAGCCAAACTGTATCCTCACGAAGTACTGCTCTGTACAGTCCTTGCAGATATTGGCATTATCCTTGCAATATTTTTTAGCCAACGGTGATTACATCACGTGCTACGAGCTCCGAGGGCGCGTGATCTCTATGGCTCAGCAACTTAGAATGCACCGCTGCCCTGCTGCAGTCTTGGGAACGCACCATACTGCAGACCGCAACGTGCAGGGCTTCTTGCAGGGAGAGAGGCGTATCTTATTCTGGTGCATTTATACTTTGGACGCCTTTTGCTCGCTAAGCCTCGGTGTGCCGCGTCTTCTCAAGGATTACGAGATTGAATGTGCCATGCCATTTGCCAGCAGTACGGCAGACGAGGATGATGACTCCTCCAACGCAAATACTTTGATTGTTAACAACACGCGATTAACCATCTTTGGACGCGTGAGCGCAGCCGCACTCGCCTATATGCAGTACGGCAAAGTTCTCGGCAGCATCCTCGATTCAATATTCTCACGTCTGGGCGACTATGATGATGTACTGAATACAGCTCTCGAGAAAGAGCGTTTACTTGACTGTTGGCGTCGAGACTTGCCTCCAAATATCCGCTTCGAGACCGACAATCACGGTATTTTGCAGCCACTCGCAGGCAATCCTGCAGGTCACGAATGCAACTTGGAGCTCTTCTCCAAGCACCAAAAACTCTGCGTCTTTCTCTTCTACCACGCTAAAATCTTGATTTTTTTGCCCATCATTTCCAAATATGGTTATCACCGAAACGTGGGATTGTCTATGAAAGAAAAACTTTCACTTGGCCAACATGATGTATCATCTGTGGTGTCTAGCATGACGCTGATCCAGCAATCTCTGACGCAAATTTTGAAATTGTTGAAACATACGTTTGATACGTCGTTTCTGCTTCCACTTCCGCTTAATATTCTGCAAGAACATGCACGGTTTGCGCTTTTAGTGGCTCGTGGGTCTTTGGACTATATAAAAAACGGGCCCTTACACCAGAATCTGAAACAGCTTTTGCTTGAAACCGTGTCTATTTTCAAAAACGAAAGCCACAGTGATTCGGGCCGGGGTTCCTTGACAGCTAACTCAGCAGCACTTCTAGAGTACCTGATTTTGAGCATTTTGGGCATAAATCTCATGAAATCAAACAACAATTTGCGGAAAAAAGCCTCCACCGCTTACATTACTCGTGCAGTTCCATCGCGAGAGGTACCTTTAACAAATACAATGCCTGGGATGCAATGGAGTGGTGTGCAAGTAGGTCAGATGCAAGCGCAAATGCAAGCGCTAATGCAACCTGTGGCAGGTGCGCAAAGATGGACAACTCACGACGCACAAGATACTGCTTCTCCTGCACCCGCCGCAAAGCACGAAGACTTTGATGATATCCTTGACTTTGATCCGTTCGAAACGGATTATGCCCAAGATCTCATGGTGAACGATTTCGTCACCGATGGATCTCTAGGATTGGTGCCATTTTTAAAGGATTCTAGTGAAGAGCCATTTTCCTCATTTGATTGTGATATGTACGGCTGGAATTAATGATAATAATGACGTCATTACGAGATCGTAAATTACTTCCTAATTAGTATGTGAAATTAGAGGTGGTGTTGCGCCTCGGTATATTTGCAACCTTTCTCGGACTTCGGGCTCGGAGCTCGGTCTGTCACAGACTCTCGTCCTGCAGGTGGAGCCCCCGCACCCATATAAAGCGGTTATCCCCACCTCAGTTTCAGATCAACCTCAAGTTTCCATCCACTTCCAGCACAAATAAAAACTAATCCAGAATCTAGCCCAATTTCATATCCAATTCCAATCTGAAACAATCTTGAAACAAAATGTCAACTTTCGCCAAACAAGGATTCAAATCTCTTAACTACAACTCATTTCGGCCACAATATCCTCCAGCCTTTTACCAGCTCCTTATGGATTATGCAGGAAAACCCACAATTCAAAATACTATAGATCTTGGCTGTGGAACTGGAGTCGCCACTTTTCCACTTTTAAATTTTTCCCAAAACGTTAAGGGCTTGGATTTATCTCCTGAAATGATTAAAACCGCCAAGGAGTTGAAACTGGGGCGGCTCCTGCAGATGGGCGTGACGGATGAATCTAGAATCGATTTTTTTGTATCAGCAGTTGAAGATTTCGATGCCCCTGATTCTCATTTTGACTTGATGACTGCTGCAGAATGTATTCATTGGTTTAAAGATTATGATTCTTTCTTCCGCACTGCATATAAGCACTTGTGTCCCGGCGCCACTCTTGCTTATTGGTATTATGTGGATCCGTTGGTGATGGGAATTAATGGACCCTACAAACAATCTCTTTCCCAGACTGACGTCATTGCCAAATTTATGCAGTACTATGATCTCATGGTATACACAGACCCCAACTTTTTGGGTCCTCATTGGGAGCAGCCGGGCCGATCGATATTAAGAGACTTTTTGAATGAGGTTGATGCAAAAATTCCTGAAAATCTTTTCGAAAATATCACTATAAAAAAATATAATCCTGCAGATAAGAACCCCGGGCCCGATCAGCTCCAACTTTCAAAGAAAAACGTCTCTTTGGAAAATTATTGCAAATATCTTACTACTTTTAGTGCCTATCATAATTATGATGAGGTTACTGGAAAAGGTCAGGCTTTTGTGGACAAATTTTTGGCTTATTGTGAAGATGAGCTTGGTTTTCATCGTGAAAAGACTCTTTTAGATCTTGAATGGTCTTCCGGTTATACATTTATGAAAAGAAAAGCATAAGACGTGGAGATTTCACCAAATCTTTCAAAAACTAAACAATATGTTACCATTCATGTATATAGACCTGCATATAAGCGAAAAAATAACAGTCATCTTAGATAAACTGTATAAATCTATGCTATTATCGATACATTAAGAAGATATTTAGGGAATATTGCAGATTCTAAATGATATTTTATTTTGCTCATCATAGCCAATCTCTTAAAATGGCTAGCGCATGGTATAATTAGTACTTATAGTACAGCGTCTAAGACGCAACGAAAAGCGAAGGTATCGAGAGAAGTCCTCAAGATTTGGGAACTGAACAAATTTAAGCAACATCAAAAGAATCCTTACCAAAATCTGGAGTACCACCCAAAGTGTTGAAAACGTCACCAGTATAGTTTTCTGGGTCAAGCTCATCACCATCATAGTAAATATCATCCCAGTTCAGTAAAACATCCTCCACAAATGGCAAACCAGCAAGAGGCAAGTTATCAAAAGCAAGATCAGAACCTCCATCGTTTGGCTCATTAAACCAGCCCACCGTATTGTTACCCTTGGATGGAGGAGGTCTGGAAAAGTCCGAGATCGATCTCATAATCACAACTCGATTGAAATCTGTAAGTCCATGCTTGTGCAATCTGGTAAAAGCTTCCAACGAAGCATTATCCTCCTGAGCAGTGGAGCAGTAAGTTGCAGATCCGTTGGTCATCAACTTGGCGTAAAAGCCAAAGTAGTCACCCAAAGTTTTGCCAGTGAAATAGTTATCTGAGGTTAACGTATCGCATTTCACCACAGAAGGTAAAGCCCGTGCAGCTTTCTCAGTGTATAATCTTCTGTTGGCGATGTTCAATTCCGTTCCATTTTGAAGAGTGGCAGTGCTGGCCAACTCAGCGGCTCTGTCTCTCAACTTTTCATTAAGCTCAAATACTTCAGTTCCATAAACGTTTCCTGGATAAGTCCATGGGTTTTCTGTTCCATAAGCCCAATATCCGGACGTCCAATTGGAATTGGAGGTAATAAAGTCTTGATATGCAGCTTCGTACTCCAAGGCGACTTGGACTGCATACTTGGGCATAGTCACAGAGCCCATGGTAGTGTAGTTTGGTTCTCCTCCAGCAATTCCAGAGATCAAAAAGTAAGTGTGAGTAAGATCAAACAAAGAAGACAATCCCAAAGCAGTAATGGTAGAAGCAGCATTGATTTCTCCCTCACCGGTGATCAAAGCACAAATGGAATAGTTTTTGGTACACGAGATGTCTGGGTACATAGGTGATAATCCTGGAATGGTAATTTTCTCCTCGTAGTCTAAATAGTCCTCCCAAGGAGCAGCCTCGAACAGAAACATGCTGATGATAAAGACTTTGGGCTGAATCACGGCAGAGAGTGTGCCGTAAGCAACCTGCAAGTCGTCACTGGAAGAAACTTTGGTCTCTTCAGCGTGAGCCACCTCGGTGGTGTTGGCTCTTCTTTCCAAAGGGTGTGCCATTGCAGCAGCCACAAGTGTGGCCAAGGAAGCGAGTGTGGAGAACTTCATGCCAATGATAGATGACGATGTGAAAATGTGGAAACAATTGGAGGCGCCGCCGATCCTTTTATACTCCACTTTGCATACTCATTAACTCCGTTGCCATCTTATGCACATTGCATATACACTTGCGCTCGATTGCAGTGCATGGCTTCGTTGCTTAGGCGTAATGTCGGACCTGCAGGTTTCAGATTTTTTTGCAGGCTTATCGCCTCGACGTAATGGCTCGACCAATACCGTGCGGCATTGCCGCGGTGACATCTCATGCGTCCACGCAGGATTGCGTCTCAACAATACCTCGAAGGTTTGTCGAATTTTTTTCAGCTTCAACAAATGATTCGTTCATGACTGGTCTCGAAGATTCTGTTTTTTTAAAAGGAATAATGTAATCAATGTGGGGCCAATTTTGGATGCGTGCCGTACGTTGTCTCGCTCGGCATCATTTTCGAAAGTGCATGCGTTCATGCAAGTGATATCGCCAAATCGGGGAAGCGTGAAAACAAATCGGGACGCTTTTGAGCCGTTGCGGAAACGCTATGCGAGCTGATGAAGTCACATGATAAGAGAAATAAATCCGCCACTGCCAATTAAATAAAATTCCGATCAAACAATTGCTTTTATCATTGAATTCATTTTAAGTCAAAGATTTCAAATCGGGAATTGTGAACCTTTTGGTTAGGAACTCAAATGCGGAGATTCGTATTCGTAAAGCGGGAACGACGGTTGCTCACAATCTGGAAGATTTTGTGGGGCTATCGCAGTCATTTTGAAGGCATCACAATCGGCTCTGATTCACATTGTAGATTTTTTTGGCAAATTTCATCCTGTAATATCAACAACCTCATCAATATTGAATTTCATCCATGCCCAATCGTAAAAATTGTATCCCCCCAGCGAATATTAGCGCTTCATGAAACAATTGCCAACTTATGAACAAAACAGGTAAGGGCTGCCAGAGCCCCTGTGTATGATTTCGAATTGCTCTTTTAAAAACAATAGCTTGGCAAACACTTTCCTAGCAGACTCATGCATCCCATCCTTTTGCGTACTAATAAAATTCAATTGCAGCCTTTTGCGGTTACTATCATTGAAGGGGGGGGGGGGGGGGGGGGGGGGGGGGGGGGGGGGGGAGCACCCTTTATTTATACATCTACAGTCAAGAAATATGACAAGAGAAGTAACTTGCATTGCGTGTGCATGTGCATATGTTTAACAAAGTTTGTGGCAAAACATGCATCTCATGTTTCAGATCTGAAACTTGAATCGTATATATAAATCAGGTGCCGCCTACGAAACGATCGCAGTCCACCAGTGCACCGGTGCACCAGTGCACCACAAAAGCCATACTCCACACACGTGGGCAGTGATTGTACAAACGCTTAACATGATATTTGCAATTCCCAGGGCAATCAAAAACCTATTTTTGGGCTCGTTCCTACTTTGGATATTTCTCACAACCGTGATACCCCAAACAATCAGCAAATTTTCCGACCCCCAGATCGTCAAATCCAGCTTCACCTCCCCAGTGTTTCCATACAAGTCTTTGACCATTCCTTCCGATTTACACATCACAAATTCGGATGTTTACTTTGTGATTGGTCATCCAGACGATGAAGTCATGTTTTTCGCTCCATCGTTGATTGAATTGGGAAAGTCAAAATACAACAACCGCTTGAAGCTCGTCTGTTTTACGCATGGTGATGCAATTGACCCGTCCTATGGCATAGTAAGGACACATGAATTAAAGGTTCTGGCCCGAATCTTGCCTGTTGACGAAGTCATCATTCTCGATGGATTCGAGGATAGTATGGAGGTGCAATGGGAACCCAAAAAAGTGGCCGAGTCGCTCAATCGAGTCATCAAGCCCATCAGCCGAAACCACGTGGTCATAACCTTTGACGAATATGGTGTGTCAAACCACCCCAACCACATCTCGTTATACCATGGCTGCAAGAACTACTTCATGACTTATAAAAAAAGGGCATCTCGAAGTCTATATGTTTTAAAGACCCTCGGTTTCATGGAGAAATACTCATTTACATTATTGACCAATATTGAGCTCCTAATTGGGTACGTCTCAAAGGTTTTCTTGAAAAATATCCTTAAGGTGGGCGTCAACATCAGCTTTTTCCCTAATCAGCTGGAGAAGAACTCTCTCAAATTCTATTCCGACTTGAACATGTTGAGCTTAGCTTATTCTGCCATGGCTCATGGCCATTTTTCCCAAATGGTATGGTTCCGTTACGGCTGGTTGATTTTCAGCCGATACTTGACTTTCAACCACCTCATTCAAGTTTATTGAACCTGAATTTTTTTGAATTGGATTTATGTTGGGATATCTAATGTTTAAACATACTCTTTGGATCTTTGAGTATGTGAATTCTTTTCCTGATCAACCCAGAATATTCAACTACACATTCTGGAAACCAAACTGCTTCTGACACCAATTAGCGCCGTGCTCGAAAAAGTCTTGCTTCGTTATGGTGACCTCCTTCAAAATATCCTCAGATGCTAATTGCTTGCCGCCGAACCATGCAGCGGTAGTCAAATCATGAGGTTGTTCCCGAACATTCACTTCCCAATTGGTGGGTAATTCCTTTTCTAGCTCATGGACAAGCCGCAGTTTGAAATTCGGTAGTTTGGCGGTCCCGCCCACCAAATTGAGGTTGGCCAGTAACAATGGCCTCAGAACTTCAGGACACGCCATGATGGCATCAACAACAAGATCAACGATATTCTTGAAATTGGCGTTTTGAACCACCGAGTTTTTGGAATATGAATTATTATCCAACATGATTTCTGAGCGAAACAAAGACTCGGGAATAGAAAAGCGCTCATCAAATAATTGGATGATTTGTGAATCCAGACCAAGTTTGGTATTGTCTTTCTTAACATATCCAGTCATTGTGGTTTTGAAATCGGGCAAAACAAACTCACACTTTGCCTTGAGTTTATTCTTAAGCGCCACCTCGAAATCTGGTGCAATATACATCGTCTGTTCCTTGACGGTGTTGATAAGAACAGGTTCATCTGAAACATCATAATGGCGAAAAGAGATCAACTCCTTGAGAAGTCCATTTATATGTTTCCCACCAATGGGCAATTTTCGAACGCCTTTCCAGTATACTCGCTGGTAAAGAACAGGAACAATGTGAGTTGCGCTGAAGCCACAGTCAATGATCAAAGAGAAATCACTGGGTTTTGGTGCATTGGTCCACGGCACAAGAGACAGTGAAACACACCGGTAATACTGGCTGAATCCATATTCCTCAAAGACAATCAAATCGGTGTTCATGGAAAGTTGGGGTAGCTGGAACGGCGTTTCCGTGAGGGTCAAGTGCATTTCCAGCGGCTCAAATTCCTTATTGGGCAGAAGATGGTCCAAGGTATAATCCCAAATTGGTTTTTCTGTTTCCCACAGAATGAGATGACCTTGCTCGTGGGGGCGCCGGAAGTTTATGCCTGAATATAGATTGGCATGCGAGAGATAGTCGTTTCCAATATAAACGGCGGAATCTTTAGCTTTGGCAATAACATTCTGCACCACTAGCGGTTGTTTTTGTGCGGCAAAACCTGCCTTGATTGAGTACGATCCATTGTCTAGAATGACGTGTTGAACCATGGGGGGAGAGGGGGTGGGAATAGCATCGCAGTTGGGTGTTTCAATATACTTCACGTGTGCGTCACGTGTGTGTCACGTGTTCATTTTCACGTGAGCGCTTTTTACGTGACAAGCTGAGAAACACGTGATAAAGTGCGCATCAAAGTTCGCGCTCGGGCTTCTCCGAAGCCACCAAACTGAAATAGACATGCCAATGTGAAATAAACCTCAAAGTGTTTCAGCCGTGTTTCAACAATATCTCCCAACATCAAAACTGCTACAGCTGCCACATGAAACATGCGTGGCATTGCATTGCGTATGCCAAGGGCGTCCGTATGCGCCTGCAGACGCGCGTCGCTAGCCGCAAAACAGGCCAACCGGTTCCGTAGTATATAGACGCCACACCCCTCACCCAAGCTTTTTTAAAGTTTTATACTACTTTTCAAATCTCCACGTTTTTACATCAACTTTTGTTTTAGAAGCCAAACATCAAAAAAGTCTTTCAAGAGACGAGATAGGACGAATCGGGACATATCAGGACAAATCTGGATAAATTAGGACAAATCGGGACAAACCTGGATAAATCAGGATAAACGAAAGGGAACAAAAAGAACGACATTTAAGACGACTTATGGAGAGTTCCAAAATCCTTCCAAAAAGAAAACAACCCAAAAAACTCAGTATAAGATTTTCATCCTCTAGCAGTTTCAGCTGAGTTTACAACCCCCTGAATTTGGCAGTCATTTTATAGGTGAGGCGCTCACCCCAGTCTTCCGCCGCGCAGATGCAGAAAAAAAAATCAACTAACCCCATATTAATTACCAATCTGAAACACAATCGTTGCAATTGACAAAACGACTTTGAAACATCCCAATATGACACTATTGTCCCGCGTGTTGCACCAATCATCCGACAAAAGCAGCTCAAAGCAGGTGCATCGCTCGGTCTCTCGTGGCACATCTCCCAAACTCAATCAGCCCAAAATCTCGCTTAACATCAACTTGGAATCGCCGCCCTTAGCTCTCTATGGCCATTCACATGAATCCTCCGGCTCCATCATCTCCGGTGTTTTGACTCTTGATGTTGATCATAAACACAATTTATCGCCTCAGGTTACCGGGTCAAACCTTACAACATCCAAATCTCATGGTCAAACTTCAACCCTTACCCCTTCAAAATCGAACGTCATTACACCTTCCAGATCTCATTCCAATCCGCTTATTCCTTATAGCTCCATGACCTCCATATCGTCTACTGACTTTCAAAACTTGCATCCAGTGCAGTCTGCTTCTGCCGAGACCACATACTGTGAAGAAACCACCATCGATTCCGTGACCTTAACGTTGGTGCAGACTGTGCATTATACCAAGCCATTTATGGTAACTTCAAATTCCATCCATTCATGTTCTGACTGTACTACTCGCAAAACAACTTTGGCTCAGTGGGATGTGTTGACTCAACCCAATAACTTTACCACAGGATCTCACGCATTTCCTTTCTCACATTTGTTGCCCGGAGCTCTTGCAGCGTCATGCAAATTGGGTGGATCTCAGTCCTACTCATTCATAAAGTACGACTTGGTGGCGGTGGCAAAGGCTCAGGGGAAAAACACTACCGTAGTTCTTCCTCTAAACATTCTGAGGTCCATATTACGTGGCCCAGATAGAAATTCGCTACGTGTGTTTCCTCCAACTGAAGTCACAGCCAGTGCCGTTCTTCAGGGTGTCATGTACCCCAAGTCCAAATTTCCCATTGAACTACGATTGGAGCATGTTGTCAATTCCAAGCAGGATCGTCGTTGGCGCATGAGAAAACTACTGTGGAAACTTGAGGAACACACGCAAGTGTCACCTTACGCATGCCCTAAACATTCCGAAAAGCTAAAAGCCATCAAAGAAACTCAAAAGAAGGCTCAGCACTACAAATCGTTGCGGACAGGCACCTCGCCTGCACAAAAGACCCAGGGCTCTTCCAATGATGGTCCCAGCCGCAGCAACGGAATGCACTACTCCACCGTACAAACTTCCATGTTTGTTAGCAGACCTCCATCTTCACAACTGGCCAACATTCCCGCTACTTCGCCCAGTGCCGCTGCCGCAGAACCTGCAGGAAATCAAGATATAGTTGAAGAGGAAGAGGCTGTGCCTACCAATAGAGCTACGGATGAAGTGATGCATTTTGAAGAAGATTTTGGTTCAAGTGCGCCTAATTTGGCACCTTCGCCAGATCAAAATGCACATTCAGCACACGAATTCGAAGCCGATCAAGAACGCGAACAACTTTTCGTTGACGAGCTTCGAGTCGTTGCTCATGGCGATATCAAATCTGGGTGGAAGTCGGATTTTCTGGGTCAAGGAAGTATTGAGCTTGTGGCCGAAATCTCCACACTTAATTGTTCCAGTGGAATTAAGAAAAACTCAACAAAAGCCTCATCCAACGACTCAGCCCCAGATGAAATGCAGCAGGGTCTCCGCCACGATGCCAACATCTCGTGCGATATTGTGGATCCTACATTGGGAATCTTTGTGAGTCACGTTCTTGTTATTGAAGTGATTGTGGCCGAAGAGATTGTTCAACAACCCAGAAGTACAGGAGACGGACTCGCACCCATCAAATCCACAAGTTCGCTGAATAGTACGGTGGGAAATCTTGTGGGCGTACCAACTGGTGCTGCACGAGTTTTGAGAATGCAATTTAAGGTTATTGTCACGGAAAGATCGGGATTGGGAATTGCTTGGGATGATGAGGTTCCTCCTACTTACGATGACGTCAGTGCATTATCACCTCCAACTTACCAAACCAGTACACCACCATCCGTGCCAACGCACCTGCCAACACCTGCAGTGATTTTTGGATTAGGAAATACTCCTGTTGTTGGATCTTTTGTTCCAAGACAAGTTCACAGTATAGATCAAATGACCGATTTGGACGACAGTGTACAGGAATTTCGGTTGTGAGGCGAGCTTGATGAATGAATCAATAGGTACAAATCCAAGCCATTAAAGCTTAGGAGTATCTCGAAAGCTACCAACCTATTTCCTGCTCAAAAAAAAAAAAGTCAAAATCACCATTGGCATCGCCTCAATGCAGTAAAGCCATCCTAATAAATTAATTGAGCCGCGCACGCAAAATCTCACCTCGCATAATCTTCTCACCCGCCAGCATCCCGACCACCACGGATACCTACTTCCCCTTTTCCTAACTAGCGTCAACCACGACGCTATATGCACAAGCCCGTACCTAGAAAATTGATAGTGCGAACCTCAAAATCCAACGATCATAAATCCGTGTTCAAAAGAAAATAAAACCCCCCCTCAAAATCACGTGAAGTTCCAAAGCCACCTTCTCTAATACAACCAGCATTTCCCAGGCGACTTTCTAGAGTGATTCTTTCCATCCACCAATTAAATTTAGATTGAAATCCTGCATCCCCAAATCACATTACCAATTCGTTAAAACGATCCATCAATCAATTCTTGATTAACTCCCAAACAAATCCAGACCAAGTTTCAGTATCCAATTGAAATTAATAGATCTATACAAAAAACATCAGATCAAAACCATCAGACTAATCCATCAATATAGAACCCAACTGATTTACCCAACATCATCATTTTAGAACCCAACAGATTAGCCCAACAACCAAATAACATCAATTCTTTATCATCATCATCAAAATGTCCTCTTTTTATTTTGGCGAAGATGACGGACAAACCGTGCTTAATATCCGAAAACGGAATAGCCTTCAACCAATCAACACTAATGTTCAAGCTACAAATCCTTCAGGAAGTACGCCAATATCCCGGCTTCCATCTCGAGCAGCAGATTTCTCCAAACTTGATGATATTCTTATGTTTCCACTGGAAAATTCACATGCTTATTCATATGCACACCTTTCACCCAATTCATTGGCTCTTCGATTGAATGTTTTAAAGCGACTGCTAGAAATCTTGAATGAACGACCAGATTGGTTAAAATTAATGCAATCAGGACCAGAAACTGCACCAGATAATTCTGCACCACACGACCTCAAAATCATTGTGGATGAAACTCATAAGAAAAGTGCTGCATCTAGATTACTTACACGTGATGGAGAGCATCAACTTCGGTCCAACGCTTCATCTGCAGCATTACTGGCATTATTTAGGCCGAAATTTAGCCGTTCCGATAGCACACCCGTACACCGGGTACCAATCGATCAATCTGAATGCAGTCTGGTTTATTCAAGTGATAGTACGGGCCAAAAAGGTATTGATCATAAAGATACTGATGAAGAAGATTTCTTTGCAGACGAACTTAAGGATATTATTGAACTTATTGAGCAGGATCCAAACCTTCTTTCTTCAAAATCGAACATAGCAGCCACGCTTCATGATTTATCTCTTTCATCAGCTACTTATGATGTTCAAAGAAAGCAAAATTTACTTAAAACAAAGTTACTTTTTGCATTGGCCACGCCTTTTGTGGAGTCTGCAGGAACAACATCAACCCTTCTTGGAGAACCTGCTTCCAGTGTGGCTGCTCCATCAATGTCTACACTTCAACTCACACTGATGGCACAAAATTCAAGTGCAGGGTTAAGTACGCTTGGAAATCGGCCATTTCACCTGTATTCTGCAGGAAAACATACCTCACCACAACTGATTATTACAGTGGAAGCAGATTTTCCATGGAGTTTTAAAGCTGCTAATGACCTTGCATGTCTTATGTTTGGAGTTCTGAAAAGTATGATTAAAAACGTGACGTTTATTGATCTTATAGCACCACAATTTCGACAATTTGTTACCGAGAAAATGACCCGAGCCATGGCCCAACGACACTCGGAAAAAAATATCATTTTTGCCGGAGAAATCATTGCAATTTCTCGTTATTCTGAAGGTGATTTTGCTTGGACATCAATCTGGGCACAGAAAAAGGGAAATCTAGTGATTTGTATGTTTGAGCAAATTACGTGCGATGCATTTGATTTGACGCTTTCTGCAAAGAATGGTCATTATACAGTTACTGATTTGGAAGAAATAGCAGGGAAACTTGTTACTAATCTGGCTGCAGGAAAAGCCACAGATCCCGAGCAACTTTCTGTTTCTTTAGCTCAAGATTTACAACTGGAAGATGGTCCACGAGACGTTGATTGTGAAGTACTCAATCGAAATCGTTATTATACTATGCAGCTTGGTGGAGATAATATTCCATGTGCACTTACGTCATTCCCATTGGAAAAAGATCCTGAAAACGCCGAAATTAGGGTCAAAATCCATTCCATGCCGTATATTGCAGGTATGTTTGTGGTGGATGTTGCATTTAAAGTTCTTTCATGTAACAAAGCCATTGTTAAAAACCTTTTTGGTGCTTCATATAAAGAAGTTTTGAATTCACCCATTGATAGAATTCTACCGAACTTACTGGCGATTTTGAATGCAGGTTTGGCCGATCAAGAAGCTCCATTTGCCATGGTTCCAGGATTAGTACTTCCGGAGCATTTTTTCCGAAAATACGATGCTAAATTAAAGGCTTCAAATGATGATATTTTTGAACATGAGTTTCTTCGATCATGTGGTATTGATGGACTTCATCGAGATGGTCATAAACTTCATCTTGATGTTCAACTTCGTGTTGTTCGTCCAGATGTTTTTGTTCTTTGGGTCACCTACTCTAGGCATACCAATAAAAATATTCATCGTCATGTTAGCAAACTTTCAAGTGAAGTTTCTGAAATCACACTGCCAAGACAACGCAATAGTCGTAGCAGTGTGAATCTTCCTTCTCAAATGAAACTTTTCCCAGAAGATGAAGGTGAAATTTTGGAATTAGGGTCTAGTGACGAAGTATCTCGACATCTGTCAACTCGAAAACCTAAAAGAGCAAGTACATTTGCTGTTCCCATCACTTATATGTCGGAAACACCACTTCAAAATGGAAGAGTGGTATCAATTGATAGCATATCAAGTCAAGAACCAATATCTCGTGGTAGTTCTGATACTTCAGCCACCAGTTATTATCGAAATTATACTGAGCAAGAAATTTTGGAAATTGAAAATCGAGAGCTTGAAGAAAAGAAACAAAATTCCAAATTTTGGCCCACCAAAATAGGAGAAAAGAAACGTTCGAAAAAATATGAAGAATTTAATATTCTTAAAAAAATGGGTGAAGGTGCTTATGGGAAAGTGGTTCTTGCAGAACATAAGAATGACCCTTATTATAGGGTGATTATCAAGTGTATTGATAAACAACGAATTTTGGTGGATACTTGGGTTAGAGATCGACAATTGGGAACCATTCCATCGGAAATTCAGATTATGGCCACACTTAATTTGGAACCACATCCAAATATTATGCGAATTATTGATTATTTTGAAGATCCAAATTATTATTATTTGGAAACTCCCATTTTCGGTAACCCGCCCGCCATTGATCTTTTTGATTATATCGAAATTAAAAGCGATATGACCGAATTAGATTGTCAACTCATCTTTAAACAGGTGACTTCAGCAATTTATCATCTTCACAAACATGGAATTATTCATCGAGATATTAAAGATGAAAATATCATTGTTAATGAGGTTGGAGTGGTGAAATTAATTGATTTTGGGAGTGCAGGTTATGTGAAACTGGGTCCATTTGATGTTTTTGTTGGAACAATTGATTTTGCATCTCCTGAAGTTTTGCGGGGTGAAAAATATGAAGGAAAACCTCAAGATATTTGGGCTCTTGGTGTTTT
The DNA here is from genome assembly GCA_002374725.1 of Metschnikowia hibisci. Classification (NCBI taxonomy): domain Eukaryota; kingdom Fungi; phylum Ascomycota; class Pichiomycetes; order Serinales; family Metschnikowiaceae; genus Metschnikowia; species Metschnikowia hibisci. Next base: position 720,173 of record NLAP01000001.1, on the reverse strand, counting down.
ACTCTACACTATGATTTATAAGGAAAATCCTTTTTATAATGTGGATGAAATTATGGAGGCGGGTTTGAGATTTCCTTATATTGTGAGTGGGAATTTGAATGATTTGATTGAACGTATATTAGTTCGAGAGATTGAGAAACGGCCTACTATTACTGATATTGCCGAACATGCTTGGTTGGATGGTGTTTAATTGAGTATGAAGATGATTATCGATTCCATATTCGGCGTAAATTTCAGAATGCTTTCTCAAATTAAATTTTTACTTATTTTCATACAAGAATTCCAATAAAATATTAATATGGTGGGAAATTGAGGTTTAAAACTGTGTAATTCTCAGAATAGCAGCGTAATTCTCAGAACAGCATGTTTTTCAGCGTAATTCTCAGAACAGCATATTTTTCAGCGTAATTCTCAGCACAACCCATTCTCCACCATACCTATAATCCCTTTTCTCGCCGTGATTTTCGTTCCATATCCCGAAGCTTCTGCTGACTATTCTTATTCTTGTCCTGTTGTGCCTGAAACCTTTGCTCAGCAGCCGTGCCAGCATTTACCCGAGCACTGCCATCCACTTCAGCAGTAGTCCCGTGACCTCGTTTCACGTGGGATTTCACGTGACGTCCTTTCCTCTGCCCGTCTTCTGGCTCCTTGGAGATGCAACTGCCCATACTTGTGTTTAATGTTCGCGCTAAATTAATCCAGGTCTATATACAGGTCTATCACACCTTGGACTGCATCACCAGCATCACGTGTTGAGCAGCAGCCTTATAGTCGACGTTCTCCTTTAAGCTAACAAGCTCAGGCTTTTGAATATCAAATCCAGTAGTAAAATTGTCTTCGGGTTCCTTGGCAACACGTGCCACCATTTCCAGTTTCTCATTGTTAAACCAGTACTTTACAAATCTATCCACAGCCATTGTATCCTGGTGGAAATTCTTGTAAGTAGCAAGCAACGCCAAGTATAACAGCTCTCTTTGGGCCCCAAATTTGGATAAGATTGTTGCATCTCTCAAGGCTGCCCAGTCTGCAATGGGTATGTAGTTAAATCCGTTTTTGTCCAAAGATTTCAACGATGTGTTCCAAAACTTAATAATCTCGTCGTGCTGAAAATTCTCGATGCTTCCGATTTGCTTCAAGGCCACACGGTGTGCCACCTGTGTCTGCTCCACATTGTAGATGGCGTAATTCTCAACCAACTGAAGGAAAACGGTCTTGTCTCCCCACGTATAATTAGAGATGATATTGTTGAGGAACAACTCGTCCATCTTAATGCTGGCGTAAATGGAAATCACCTCCTTCAACTTGCTGTATGATTCTTGTGTAAGCGTAGGGAATTGGCGGAAGAAGATAGAAAAGAACAGTTTGTTGATGATGGCATCACGTGAGTGGTTCTGTTTCGATACGTTTCCACTAGCATAATGTGAAACTGTATTCTTCCACAATTCCGTGATAGTCTCAAATGATTCATTCGTTTGTTCACAGTTCTCTAGAAGAGACGCAACATGAGGCGCTTTCAAAGTCACAGGGTACGGCACCTCCTTGTTGATAACCTTGTCGAAAAAGCTCTTGGCAATCTTGACGTCTTTGCAACGACCAATGAAGCAAAGGTGCAACTCTGCCAACAGCCGCCCGGTTGATTCGGGGCTTGGTGCCTTGCTGTACATCTCCAACAATTGGTCCAACGAATCCAACGCCCGTGGATAGTCTCCTTCATTGATGGCAATTTTTCCAATAGACGTCAATAAATCCCGAAACTTAAATGACGATGATTTGCACGTGCTCTCGTACAATCTCACAATCTGTTCGTATGTAAACCTCTTTTTGTCGTAAGCGATTGGTAACACCACCGAAAGCACTTGTTGCTGCAAGTACACATTTTCACCTTTTTCGGAGTTAACTCCTTGTTCCCATGTCTTGATCAACTCATGGGGAAGGTCAAATTGTGACATGGCGAGAAACAACTGCCGCACAGTCTTGGTTTTAACAACAGCATCAAACCGTTTATCAGAAACAAAGTCTGCAAGATTCAAAATAGCATTTTTCAACAAGACATCATTATAAAGCGACTTGGACTTGTATTGGTCTGAGTCTCTGTTCATTTTCTGCGATAATCTCGACACACGGTTTCTGTAAGCTGACTTGTTGATGATATCCGCGTACTTGCTGATATCCTCTCTGCTGAGTTTCGATCTGAGCTCATCATTCTGGAACATTTCGAAAAGAGCTCCCACATTTTCTGGCACGTTGGATTTGTTCGACTGTTCACGTGACACCGTTTTCATCAAGTCCAAGAAGGTTGACACGAGCCCACTTTCGATTTCTGGAGACTCTTTTTCCAAATATTGGCTCTGAGAAAATCCCCCTTGACTCTTGCTTTGGACTGGGTCCATGGTGAGGACTGACGAATATGTCCGTATCTGGCTCTTGACATCACGATCTGGATTGGGAAGTATCAAGGCACTGGTGTTGGGCCTGACATTTCGAAGAAGTACCGGTCTTAACGAAGACCCGGAAGTCGAGGCGACAAACCGAAACATGATTTTTGACGGACAGAGGGCTTATAAGAAATATTGCGTGAGATGGCTGACCTTTTTTCGCTGAGGGCGTCGCCTGGTGTACGGGTGTCTCGTTTGCAACCTGTGAAGAATCTCTAGTGAACGACCTAGACTAGGTTAGAGGGACAACCTGGTAATAGTGTCTGGAGAAACATTCACAATTATCCGGCCAAATTTCCCTGATTTTTTTCAGCCATCTTATTCAATCGGGTTTCAAAAATGCGACTTTCAATTCAAGTGAATACATAGCGTTTTATCCTTGGCTTCAAATATTTTGTGTAGAGTAAAATGGGGGCGTGCGCTCATATTTATAATGGGGCAGATTTAGCAACCAGTAATTCTGAAACAAACAGTGACATGCATCATGCAAGAAGTGTTTCGAACTTGCAGTCAATCCTTGTTCGTTCATTTTGTGTCTGCATTTTGCATTTGCATCTGCATGCATCGAACCCCCGCCTCATACACGTTGTGCAGCCTCGAAAAGTATAAGTACGGACTAAAGCGCACGCATTTAGAACCGCAAATATTTTTGAGCTGTCTCTTCGTGATGACTCTGTTTAGTCGCTTCGTCTTTTCGGACCTCAAGTTCTTGCTGGTAATGTTTCTTCTTGGTTGATTGCGGAACGCAGCAGAAATCGCATGGTCTGATAAGCAAGAGAACACGCACTCTGCAAAACTCCATCAAATCAAACAGACTGCACTGAACCTGGACTCCAGCTTCATCTTTACAACGAGATTTTAGGCAACTGTTCCGATTGTGAATTTCTATACACTTGATATCAATCAGTATGGCAGAGTCAACTCCACTACTACCGAAGTCAAATCCGGTGCCCTCCTCCAAGAAAGTGGACGGGGAAATCACTGGAGCCAATATCCATAACATCGCCAATTCTAAGCTAAAAGAGCCATCCAAGTCGAAATTGAACACTTTTGATGGGGTATTCCTTCCCACATCGCTTAACGTATTGTCGATCTTGATGTTCTTACGATTCGGCTTTATCATTGGCCAGATGGGCATTTTCGGCACTACCCTCTTGTTGGTGATGTCCTATATTATCAACGTGTTGACTGTTCTATCCATTAGTGCCATCTCCACCAATGGTACCGTGAAAGGTGGAGGTGCCTATTATATGATCTCAAGGTCTTTGGGGCCCGAGTTTGGAGGTGCCATTGGTATAATCTTCTTCATCGGGCAAATCTTAAATGCATCCTTGAATGTGGTGGGTTTCATCGAACCTTTATTGGTGAATTTTGGCAAAATCGAAGGAGACATCCTCCCACTTCTTCCTGTATCTTATCTTTGGCAAATCACCTATTCATCTATACTATTGCTCTTGTGCACGGGTGTTGCTATGGTGGGGTCTTCTTTGGTTTCAAAAACAGCTTTTGGTCTTTTCATTGTTCTTACTTTAAGTACACTTTCAATTCCCCTTTCCGCTTTGGTGGTTCCTCCAGGATATCCGTTATCAGCCCCAAACAGCGGCCTTAAGTACACGGGTATTGCATGGGCAACTTTCAAAGAAAATTTCTGGATCCATTTGACCAGTGGCGCCGCTGGCTCTGTCCAACCAAAAGGAGTGCCAGAGACTTTCAGAAATATGTTTGGAATCTTCTTTCCAGCCACAGCTGGTATTTTTGCCGGAGCTTCCATGTCAGGAGAACTAGCTAATCCATCTCGCTCCATTCCCAAGGGAACTTTGTATGGATTGCTTACGAGTTTTGTGCTTTACTTGTTGGTGATTATTTCTTTGGGTGCATCAACTCCCAGAGAATTGCTTCATAAGGACATCAAGATAATCCAATCCATCAACATCAACGGAATGATTATCATTTTAGGAGAGGTTTCCACCTCGCTTTTTTCGGTGATTATGGGAGTTGTGGGTGCCGCATCTATGTTGAATGCCATTGCCGATGATAGAATTATACCAGGTTTGGGATGTTTCTCTATGTTGAAAAAGCTGAAATCAGAAAAGAGGACTGCTGAGATAAAGGCCATAATATTTACCTGGCTCTTGGCGCAAATATTTCTCTTTGCTGATATCAATCAAATCGCCACGTTTATCACCATGGCGTTTTTGATGACTTTTTTGGTCACAAATTTGGCATGCTTCTTGTTGCGCTTAGGATCGGCCCCAAACTTCCGGCCTTCCTTCAAGTATTTCAACTCCAAGACGGCATGTACAGGCGGATTGGCCTCAATCATCGCAATGTATATTTGTGATGGTGTCTCGGCCACGTCGGTGATCATATTCTTATTGAGTCTTATTTTGATGATCCACTACTTGACTCCGCCTTCAAAGTTTGGTGACATTTCGCAGCTCCTCATATATCATCAAGTTCGGAAATATTTGCTCCGGTTGAAGTTGCAAATGAGCGTGAAATACTGGAGGCCACAAATCCTACTTCTTTGTGATGACCCTCAAACTTCGTGGAACTTAATTGGGTTTTGCAACCATCTAAAAAAAGGTGGTTTGTACATCCTCGGCCATGTGGTGCTATTGAATGATGGAAACGTTCAGGGTGGGCCAGAAACCCAGTCTTCTGAATTCAATGTGGAGTCTTTCAAAGAGATCCGAAAACAAAAGAATGCATGGACTAAACTTCGTGACATGGCCAAAATCAAAGCTTTTGTGCAGATAGCCATCGGGCCCACTTTACCTTGGGGTGTAAGAAATGTGTTTCTAGGTTCTGGACTCGGTGGAATGAAACCTAACATTACCGTTCTTGGATTTTTTGACTTCCGCAAGCATGGGGTCAATTTGCCTCTCATTTCGAATATGAATCAGCTGAAATTACGTCTTCCTACTGACGAATGTCGGAAAGAAAAGAAAGTGTCAGCAAGTCTGTGGGTGCAAATTGTGGAGGACTTGATCATTATGCAGGCCACCGTGGCAGTTGCAGCTAATTTCCAGGAAATGAGACTTCCCACATTTGATGAATCATGGCTCAAGGAGAAATTCTGGAAAAAAACGAGAGGTGGAAAACGCTACATTGATTTGTATCCCATTCAAATGTCCAGCGTGTGTCTTCTTGAGGATGGAAAGTCTGTTTTATCAACGAATTTTGATACCTATACTTTGATTCTCCAGCTTGGATCCATTCTTTCCACCGTCGATGAGTGGAGCAAAAACGGGTACATTTTGCGAGTGGTGGCTTTTGTTGAAAACAGGACCGAAGAAAAAGAAGAACAAAACAGATTGGTCAGTCTTTTAGAAAGTCTTCGAATTGATGCAGAAGTCAAGATTGTTTGTCTCGATGATGGCTCTTTGACGTCATACAATCTCATGGTCAAGGCACACGCGTTAACTCCTGAAATCGAGCAGACATACCAATCCATTCAAAAAGTTCTCGAGGATGAGGACTGGTGGCATAATCTTGTGGAAGCACGCAAGATCTTGAAGCAGATCAAGGATCAAAAACTGAACAGGAACAATGATAAGCACACCAAGGCCATATCTATAGTCGAAGACGTGTCGACACGGCTTAGTGGGCTCACATTAAATCCAAAAAGTTTCACCGAGCCAAACCTTGGAAAATCGCTTCGAAATAACCGAAGGTACACTTTATCCAATTTACACGAGCAAGGGTTGGCGGTGTCTCTTAATATGAAGTCACAAGGCGGAGAAATGTTTTTCAAACACGATGATGCTTTTGGAAGCAGTGACGAAAGTGATACAGACCGTGAGCCAAATGCTTATATGACCCAATCTAGTATCAGAGGACCAATTCTCAATAGTGAAGGATCAAACGAAGCATTTCAAAAACCTATGGTCAAAAGCGGTACCACAACGCCATCGAAAACTGCCACCACGGCATTCAAACCAAAACACCTTGGTGGTTTAAAACTGCCTCCACTTCTGACACGGTCATCCAAAGTCAATCTTCGGCCCAACTTTCTGGCGGTCAAGATTCCTCAGGCCAAAATCAGGGAGGATGAAGATGATAACGAAAATGATGATGAAGATACCGGCCTGCAAAAACCATCCATAAGCTTTGTTGCTGACGCCATAGATTCAGATGCAGGAGAAGCCGCTATGGAGAAGTCCAAGCATTTTGATCTTGAATTAAAGAATGAAGACAATTTACACTCGGCGACACCTTCCATTCTAGGTGGATTCCAGGGTAATGTCAACGTCAACCTGGATGAGGAGGAATCAGAATCCGTGACTAATACACAGGAAGAGCTTAAACCTTCAGATAAGGACAAGCGTACGAGCTACAAACAATTACAAAGAGAGCTTGAAAAATTTACCTTTAATGATTTGCCTGCAAAGGGACAACATTTGATCCTCAATGAATTGATGAAAAAGACATCCAGAAAGGAGGAGACCGCAGTGATTTTCTCGACCCTTCCAGCTCCATTGATTGGCACACATCTAAATGAGCAAGATTCTTTGGGCTACGTCAAGGATCTAGCCACATGGCTTGATGATCTTGCACCGGTGGTACTCATGAACTCGCAAACAGTCACGGTGACGACATCGCTTTGATTCAAATCAAGAGCTATGAGTATTACATGAAAGTGCTACATGAAATACAGTGTTACAAGATACATTTCAGCAAAGGTGATTCAAAAGGCTACTCTTCGTAGTCATACTCCTCGGAAAAACTCATTCCCGGGTTCTGTTTCTCCTTCAAAAATACCTTTATCTTGCCCCAAGTCTTGACCACCTTTTCGTTCTTGACTCCAGACACATGGCTGTCCAACTTGTTGACCAAATATCCAAACATATTGGCGGTGCTTTCGTCAAACAACACTCTTAACCAAAGGAAAGTCATCATGATCAACAATTGGTAACCGGAAGTGTATCTGAAAAGCAAGGTGCGGACCAACAAATAAAGAATGAGGAAGATCTCATCAAAGGCAATGATGGAAGCTAAGAATTCAGCGTGGTTAAGCACAAAATTAACCTTAAAGTGGAGAGCCAATTGTAAGAAGGAAATGGTAAAGGTTGGAATAATCTTAAAGATGGATTTGAAGGTAAAGCTCCAGACCACCGATAACACAAGATATTGAAAGTTTCTCTGGGCCAATAACGTGGAAAATGGCGGCAAAAACTTAAGGCCAAACTTCTTGGACATACTGGCAGTGAGAGCCATGACTGCACCCAAAAGTGACATCCGATAACTGATGGAATTGACATAGTACACGTTCTTCAACCATAAGACTTGCCACGTGAATGTCACAAGACCAAACATGATTGAAAGCAGGTGACCAATAATCCACGCATAAAACTTCAACTTGGAGGGACCTGAGCTTTTGTTGACCAATCGTTTCTTACGATGTTTGGGTTCCACGGTATTGTTGGTAGCATCGTTTTTTCCTGGTCCATTTTCTTTCTTCATGGAAATTTCCGGTTGTGTTTTAACCTCGGGTTGCTTGCTGGGTTTGACTGGAACTGTCTCTGAAGGAACGGGATAAATGTTATCTGTTCTGCGTTGAACACTAGGAACGTGGCCGGAGTTTTCGAAGCCCGAAGTTTGAGCGTTTGATTCAGACATGGAATGCATTGGAAATTCTCGTGATTGTTAAAGGTTCAAAGGTTATAGGTCTGAAAGTCTTTGGGTCAGATTTGATTCTGATTAAAGTCAACAAATTGAATTGAATGTTGAGATTCTATTGAAAATCGGGATTCAATTAAAAATCGGGATTCTATTGAAAATCGGGATTCTATTGAAAATCGGGATTGAATTGAAAATCGGGATTGAATTGAAAGTCGATTTCAATTGGAATTCAAGTGGAATTCGATTAGGATTGAAATATTGAGTTTGGTGTTGCTCAATTCGTCACTGCCTCTTTGACGTTCGTGATGTGGTTGGGAATGTACTGTGGTGGGAATGTGCAGTGTTGATTGATGTCATGGACCGAGCGCGCCTGCATCTAGCCGGCTTGCTATACTTCTATTGCTGAGCCGCGCATCCGTACACCCAGTCATAGGTAGTGACCAATTTAACAATCAATTTGTGGGATTCTGGATCCTGCAATTAATGATTGGGCAATTCAATTGGCAAAATTTCCTATAAGTCAAGCTGATTCATTCATGATTAATTGGTCGGATTGACCTGAATATTCCTGCATTGAGACAGTCTTATTATGGCTTGATGGATGAAATTCTGCATTCATTCACTTTCAACTTAGACCCTTTAAAAAAGCGACAAAAATTTTTGTGAAGCTTGAAATTTCTGGCGGTCTTGGTGATGATTTTGGTGGTTGAAATCGATGGTGAAATTGGTGGCTGGATTTGATGGCGATATGGTGGTTTCCTGCATACACCGAGGCGCGTCTCACAACATCAACTTCACCACTTCTTAACTACTCCATGTCCGAAGTGCTAACCACAGATTTCTCCACGCAGGAACTCACGGTACTCGAGAGGCAGGTGCTTGTGCAGTACCAAAGCCTTGCTCTCAAATTGCACAAATTAGCCGACGAATTACACAATCTACACAGGTCAACTCCTGGTGCCGATTTTTCTTCGGGACAAGCCGCTGCTCTCCTTCAAAATATGAAAGGTTTGGAGCGTAAAGTCGGTTTGGTCCATACGTTATTTCGAACGGCAGTTTACTCTTTATTGCTTCAGAACGAGGAATCGAAGGAAGGGGGTAGTGATCATGAGCCATCCGTGTAAAATATTCATCAAAGTTTTTGGCTCTACCCCAATACACTTGAATCTGACTGTTGAGCTTCTAAAGATTGAGCTGAACTTAGGTCGTGGGGATTGCTTCATACGATATGTGAGTTGATGAAGACTGTATCACGATACACGTGACTACATCACGTGATTTGGGGGTCAGCGCGAAGTCAAAGAGTGGTGTACGGGTGCAATTATTAAATGCAAATTGACCGCGTGCGAATCACACCATCTACTTACTCCTTTCTTTATGTCCAACGATAAGTACAGCACGCCGCTCTCATCTCGGTACGCCTCCGAGGAGATGTCTCACATCTTCTCGCTCAGAAACCGGTTTTCCACCTGGAGAAAATTATGGTTGAGTTTGGCTGTGGCAGAGAAAAAGGTTGGTCTTTCCGTCATCACTGACGAAGCTATTGAACAAATGGAAAAGCATTTGCAAATCACCGATGAAGAAATTGCTGCTGCCAGCGTTGAAGAAGCAAAGGTTAGACACGATGTCATGGCCCATGTGCACGTTTTCGGACAAACGTGTCCTGCAGCCGCTGGAATCATCCATCTCGGTGCCACTTCGTGTTATGTCACCGACAATGCAGATTTGATTTTTTTGAGAGACGCTTACGATGTCTTGATTCCCAAATTAGTCAATGTCATTGATAGATTGCTGCAGTTTGCCCTTCAATACAAGGACTTGCCAGTTTTGGGCTGGACCCACTTCCAGCCCGCACAATTAACTACCGTGGGCAAGAGAGCTACTTTGTGGATTCAGGAGTTGCTTTGGGATTTGCGGAACATGGTACGTGCACGCAATGATTTAGGTTTACGTGGAGTTAAAGGTACTACTGGAACTCAAGGTTCTTTCCTTTCACTTTTCCATGGCGATCATGATAAAGTGGAAGAGTTGGATCAAACTGTGGTTAACTTGCTTGGTTTTGAACATGTTTATCCTGTGACTGGCCAAACATATTCACGCAAAATCGATATCGATGTATTGAGTCCATTGGCCTCTTTGGGTGCCACCACACATAAATTTGCCACGGATGTGCGTTTATTGGCCAACTTGAAGGAAGTGGAAGAGCCTTTTGAAAAATCTCAGATTGGTTCGAGTGCTATGGCCTACAAGAGAAACCCCATGAGATGTGAGAGAGTGTGTTCGCTTTCCAGACACTTGGGAGGACTTTTGAATGATGCCATTCAAACTGCTTCTGTGCAATGGTTTGAGCGGACGTTGGATGACTCTGCCATTCGCAGAATCTCTCTTCCTTCAGCCTTTTTGACCGCTGACATTTTGTTATCTACTATGATTAACATCACCTCCGGTTTGGTGGTTTACCCTAAGGTGATTGAGCGCCGAATCATGGCCGAATTGCCTTTCATGGCCACGGAAAACATCATCATGGCTATGGTTGAGAAGGGTGCTTCCAGACAAGATTGTCATGAGGAGATTAGAGTGCTTTCTCATCAAGCTTCCGCTGTGGTGAAACAGGAAGGTGGTGATAACGATTTGATCCAAAGGATTAGAAACACTGAATACTTTAAGCCAATTTGGGCTGATTTGGACTCTTTGTTGGATCCTTCTACTTTTGTGGGTAGAGCTCCTCAGCAGACTGAGAAGTTTGTTAAGAATGACGTGAAGAAGGCTTTGGAGTCTTTTCTGCATATGGTCACTAAGGAAAATGTCTCGTTGAATGTATGATTGAATACATTGAATGTGTGGTACTGCATATAGTGAATGAATGAATATGTAATTGCATTCAATGTAATAAGTTCGAATACGTAAACCTTTAGTTCTATTTCATGACGCTAATTGATTTCATGATGGCTAATTGACCGCTAAACCCTGCTCACGTGACCTGAATTCCGAGGGTACCCTTATAACACACGCCATAGCGCTCTTGAGGCTTTCCATTGGAAGCAGTTTATTTGGAGAACAAACTTATCCAAGATCTTGAAAACAAGAAAAATTTTGCCGGATTTTGACGGCTTTGACTACCCTTCTCAATAGGTCGGAACTGCACATAGACCCCGGAATTGGGCATGTCACGTGTTCCCGCGGCCGGAATTAGTTTCCAATCAAACAATTTTACATTTCTCACTGAAAAAAACCTGTATATTGCATAAATATCCTAAATCTATCGTTTTCCATGCCAATAAAGTCCCCAAGAAAAATATCCTTTGATATTTCTCTTCTTGTCCTTTATTGGCTCCTGTATGTAGTCCTGTAATCCTGTCTTTTGAACATTCTTGCAGGCCATTTATAAAGTCTCTTAATTCCCTTTTTCGGCAACACTCGATCTCAGACTCGTCAGCGACAGCGTAGAGTCTCTGGAAAAAATCGAAGACCGAGAATTGGCACTGCTAACGCTATTGGCGCTATTAGTGCTATTGGCGCTATTGGTACTGCTAACGCTATTGGTACTGCTGCTGGTGCTGGCGGTGCTAGTTCCACTGGACCCACTGCTATAACCATCCAGGTCTGCATACAGCGCCGACCGGTTCATATACAGCTGAAGATTATCAATGATATGATTTGGAACACTGCTTTGCAGAAAATCAGCTGGATGCAGAGTCATATACTGATCACTTTCCTGTGTAAGTAACAGCACATGTTGTAGCACAGGAGTTGGATCAAATGTAGTATAAACCATTCTATCTGGTTCTGCATTGATATCAACAACACCATTAATCAAGTCACGTTCCAATATCCGCAGATCAACATAAAGTGAAGTTGCCTCTAAATGAGGTACAATATAAAGTTTCATATCAACTTTGTAGCGGGGTCTTGCCACCACTTTTTTAAGGAATAAATTGCTAGGCAGAGTATTGGGTTTTCCCAAAGACGTTACCATATCCTCAATATACTCACCATCATCAATAAGCCCGGGATCTCCCGGATGAGCGGTTTCCAACTTAACTAAAACTGAAGGTTCCAGATTTGTGGAGGCGGATTTAGTAACACGAACCAAGGAGTAGCGTTGAATATTAAATACTGAAGAAACAGCAGTATCAAGACAATTGAACGTACGAACAGGATCATGTGATTGTAATCCTTGTAAACTTTGGTCATAACGAAGAGACTTAAGTACTTTTGAAGGCACTCCGGCCAAATCCACCAAATTATTATCAATGAGTCTGATCACACGAGTATCAACTTTCCCAGAACGAAGAAATGTCGGTAGAAAATGTTGAAATTTGGAAGCAGTATGAGCATGAAAATCATGATCAGAATCTTCCGATTTAATAGGTTTTTCAATTGGATCTTTCGCTAGATCTTTTCGAATTGGCCGCTCATTAAGTAGATGACTAGAAACATTATGAGATTTCAAAATGGCCAGTGAAGTATCAAACTCAATGCTATAGAGAGCCAGAGCACGTGACGTTACCGGAGTTAGTTGGCAAAAAATCTCGTACATTGAAGGACACAGTACGAGCCGCACACGGAGGCCGGCCTCCAAAAACTTGCGGTGAAGTTTCAGTCCAAAAGTATCATGATTGGAAATTCGTTTGACGGCATTTTTACGTCGTAAAGCAATATCAATGAGCCGCACGTTTCGAAGTGCATGAGGATGGATCCGAGACCGATGTAGTTTTGTAACCCGACGACCTGATGTATTGATTTGAAGAGGTCTTTCAACATGAGCATTAAGTTTCAGTGATTCACTTTCTGGTGTAGTATCATTCGGCAGCTCCAGATTTTCATCATTCAGTTCCATATTCAGTTCACCAGTCAGTTCAATCAGATCATAATTTGATTCATCTTTCAGATCTCGATTGAAATTTAAAGATTCATCCTGCAATCTAGCCAATGGCTTGTGATTTTCACAGTCTTTTGAACAATTTAATAGATCACGAATTCCAAGCATTTGACAATTTTGATGCGGTATTTGAGGCAAGTAATAAATTTGTTATTATAGCCTTGAAATGGATCAATAGGATTTTTCTCTTTCTCTCTTATTCTTCTTCTTATTCTCTCTCAATTTGATTATAATTTGGACTTTGGCTTTAACAGCCTCGCCGAAAGGAGGTTCACTTATTATTAAATCAATTTCTTGGAGAAAAAAGTAAATGAATTGGAGCGATAATTCAAAGCGATCTAACTGAAATTGTTGGAAACGAATTGGATCCTGTGCACGGATAATGAGACAAGCTTAGATCGATAGAAAGAGAAAGGGATAAATTGGATTTAATGTTGCTCAAAAAATACGCACAGATGGAGCTTATTCATTCCCCATGCACACTGAGGAATGCAAGGACTTAAAGACACTGCGCGGGACGGCCTTTTGTGGGTATGCAGGATTACTGCAAAGTGCGCGCAAGAGAAGTACGTCTGTATGTCCTCAAAAAAACGCCGATCTTGCATTTCTGCAACAAGGGATTTTCGCTTCCAAAATCTGCTCGGCGTTTATGGCCTATTCAGCTGAGAAACACTACTAAGCGGTTCTTTACCTTTTTTTCCTATTTTTCACCTCAACTTCCTTCGTTTTTCCCCGTTTTTTGCAATTATCTTTCTTATGCACGGCCACCGCGAGTCCCTCTATATGCACACTTTCAGGAGAAATGTCTCATATTTTTTTCTTTTCTTGACTTGCCTGACCTTCCGCGGTGGGACTCCGCGCATCCGTACCTCTTAAGACTCTTGTACTGCAGACAAGAATGACCCAGCTTTCGCGGTTCCGTCCATCAAAATCATGAATTATTATTAGAAACCGATTTTGGTAATTTTTGCTTAATTTCAATTAATGTGATATTTCCGCCTCGGGGAGTGCCCTGTTTTTCCGCCGTTTTTTGTGTGCTTGGGTAATTTCTATCGTTGGCTGCAATTTATCAGTTTTAACCTCTGCGCGCAACACATCCGTACCTCCCGCGATTTCGCTCGCCGAAATTCTGCAAACTTTTAAAGTGCTTTTAAAGTGAGATGTACGGGTGTATTGTGAAAATGTACAAATATTCGTATTGAATTAACGGGTTATGTGCAGGAAACCCCAATTAAAAGGTTAAACTCAAGGATCAGTCGGATTAATGAATAATACATTTGAGCGAATGTGTGTATATGCAGGTACCGTTCTATATAAAATCTCCATCTATATTAATTGCATATTCTATCATTGATTATATAGAGTATCATTGAGTATTTAAGGAAATATGAGAACTTTCTTGGAAAGTGATGGGTCTAAATTCTCAGGTTTTATTGAGTACACCAAAAGTTGGCATCACGTGAGACCTCAATCAGGCATTAAAGTGCATAGAAAGATGAATTGATTTCTCATAACATAATTCCAAAACATTTATATCCCAGTTTGGATCTTCACCTGACCTTTATTATGCACTTTTGACGCATCTCTTCAAAAATTCGAACCTTGGTTAATGTTTCTATCACGAACACCCAATTCTCCACTGAAAAAATTATCCTCACCACCTTTTTCATTCTTTCTCCAAAAAGTCCAGCCGCTTTCTTGACCACGTGACCCTCTGCGTTTGAGAAGAAACACAAGAGCAGTGAGACCAATAAGAATAGCACCTCCAACTCCCACAACCACTCCAACCACTATCTTATTAGTGTTGCTCAACCCATTAGAGGAATTATTGCTATTTCTGTTTGTGGATGACGAGGGAGTGGAGCTTGATGTAACCAAAGACGTTTGAGTCACCACTACCGTGCGTCCGCTCTCTCTTGAAGTAAACACACGCGTAGTTTGAGTACCGGAACTACCAGATGAAGTAGCTGAGGTACCTGAAGAAGTACCGGTGGTCAGTGGTGCTTGAGAAGTCATTCGTGAGCTTTGTGCCGTTGTTCCGGTCTCGGTCTCGGTCTCGGTTCCGGCTTCCGTCTCTGTAGACTGAACATCGTTCCTTGTTTGCTGTGTTGAACTGACGGGTCCAGAAGAAGGGTTGATGGGGTTCAGTGATGTAGAAAATGCTGCTGTATTCCTGCCGCTGCTGCTACCGCTGCCGCTGCTGTTAATCGCAGACCGACTACTTGAAGCCAGACTCACGAAGACCGACTGCGACGTAACAACGTCGCTGGACAACGGGGAAAACACAGAAGAGCTCAGTATTCCACCACTTGTACTTGCAGCTATGGAATTTATTGGACTGGCAGCAAATTGACTAGATTCGGGGGGAAATGACGAGAAAACGCTTGCTCGCGCCTCCAATATAACCTCCTCTATGTTACGACGGGAAAACGACTGGCGGGTAGGATTGGCGGGATGGGAGAATAAAATGTAGAATCCGAAAACTGCCAACAATGACGCTATGATGTATGATCTAGCCGACATGTTTGAAAGGGGTATGCTGTTGATGTTGTTTAGGGATGGTGTATGCAGGGTAGACTAAGGGGTGATAAGGCTGGGTTTTGAGTGTGTTTCACGTGTGTTTCAGGTTTGTTTCACGTATGGTTCAAATTTGCTTTGTTTGCGGTTCGACCGATGTTTTTGACGGGTTAAAACGTAACGAATGTGGTGGTCGTTAAAGTGGCTGAGTTGTATTTTTTAGCGCGGCTCGCTGCGTTTCATGATTCTCATTGACGTCCTGCACATAAGAATGTTTTGTACTGTATACAGTGCTCGCCATGTCGATATCTACCTAATTATGATGCTTACGCGTATCAGAATCCGCTTATGCGTGCGATTTGATTTACATGTGCTTCAGTGGAGTATCAGTGGTGTTTCAGGGGTGTTTCAGTAATGTTTTATGGCAAAATGCTGCTAAAATTAGCCCAGAGTCTGCACATAATGTTTTCTTGCATTCATATACAGGCCATAGCAACGTATTCACCAATTGAACTCTTTTATTATTCAAAATTTCTACTGTTATGAATCAAGCCATAAAGCTTGGTAACAAATTTTGAAATGATATTTTTCCTTGTTTTATGCACTTCCGTAACCAACTTGTTTGCTTACATTATTTGGGGACTGCACATAAGCCGCACTTCCCCCATTGTCTACGGCCCCTCTACGGCCCCTTTCATGCGAACAACTTAACAACCGATTTCTCAAGCACAAGCAAATGTGGGTTCTGGATTGTGGGTCCGTATGCAGGATCACCCGACTTCCCCCCACCCCTCCACTATCCCATAAACACCCGTACCTCCTTGGCCAGAACGGGCGGCAAAGAAATACAATCTGGTATAGCTTATCTCCGTTCCATTCAGATTAATTGTTACCCGATCCGGTCAATATAAAAAATTACAAATTATTATTCATCGGAGAAAACCAATTAAGGCAATTTTCGGAGCCGGAACCGAAACCAAAATTGGTCCGATATTCCGCCACTAAATTATTGCCACCAACCAGCTCTCTTGTTCCTGCAGAAAGGACGCCAGGGCCTGGTGCGATCTTATCTAAGGCATATCAATTGCAACGGTTTTGCACGGTTCTTCACAGTCGTCCGAGATTCCCCACAGTCCTCCAAAATTCTCCACAGTCCTCAAGATTTCCCACAGTCCTCCAAATGAATTCTTACCGCAAGCAGTTTCGGGATTTCCCCGTCAAGCAAATGGTGATAATCTCATTTATACGATTTTCAGAACCGCTCGCGTTTACATCCCTTTTCCCCTACCTTTACTTCATGATCAGGGATTTTCAAATTGCACCCACGGAGCAGGAAATTTCTAAATACTCTGGGTATTTGGCATCATCATTTGCATTTTTCCAATTCATTTTTGCTCTTCAGTGGGGTAAATTACTGAATCGAATTGGGCGAAAACCAATTCTACTCTTTGGGCTTGGCGGCACGTCTTTATCATTAATTTTATTTGGTTTCAGCACTAATTATTATTTGGCTTTAATGTCTCGATGTTTAGCTGGTGCTTTAAATGGCAATATAGCCGTTTTAAGGACTGTGGTGGGAGAAATATGTGTTGAAAGACGTCATCAGGCGATTGGGTTTAGCACTTTGCCGTTGTTATTTAATTGTGGATCAATTATCGGGCCATTGATTGGTGGTTCTCGGCTTTTAACTAATCCCAAACACGAAAGCCCTTATCATTCTGCTGCAATGAAAGGTTATTCAGATTCATATTTCCGTTTTCGGGACGCCCACCCATATGCACTCTCGAATATTGTGGTATCGATGTTTTTATGGATGAGTTTGGTGATTGGATTTTTATTTTTGGAGGAAACAAACGAAGATTTCAAGAATAGGCGAGATATTGGGCTTGAGCTTGGTGATGGTTTGGTCTATACCATTTTTGGCGGAGAAAAACGTATTCGGCCTTGGCAAAAGCAAACAATTGGAGATTTTGAACAAACAAATTTTGAACAAACAGATCAGGATTTTGAACAACTGAATTCTGAATATCCCAATCGGGATTCTAATTCTCCCGAATTGGCTCCTCTTCTTAGTGATTCTCGAACATCCAAATATGTTTCATCTTTACAGGGAACACTGACTGCATCAATTTCTGTGGTATCATTGAAATCCCATGCCAAAAATCTTGAAATTGAAGAACCTCCAATTCTTACGCCTCAAGTCATCACGGTGATTGCTTCAAATTGCATTATTTCCCTACACAACATCGCCTACAACGAGTTTCTTCCAGTCTTTTTAGCGGCTCGATTCCAGAAAGAAAATCTCCAATTTCCATTTAAAATTACTGGAGGTTTTGGGTTGGATACGTCTTACATTGGTACACTTTTTTCGTCTACGGGAATTATGGGAATGCTCATTATTCTATTTATATTTCCCGTTTTGGATAGAAAATTGGGAACTTTAAATGGGTTTCGCCTATCACTTGTCTTTTTCCCCATTGTCTACTGGTGTGTTCCACTCACAATCTTTACGCTTCAAAAGTATAATGCTAAAATTCCGCTGTGGGTAGCTCCATCATTGCTTTACTTGATGACGTCATTGAAAAGTCTTGCATCTGCAACAGGAATGCCGCAAGTAATGGTTTTAAATCATCGAGCAGCAGCTAAAAAACATCGTGCTTATGTCAATTCGCTTACAATGAGTATGTTGGCACTTTCACGTAGTGTTGGACCAATCATATTTGGATACTTAATGTCGTATGGAGATCGACATCAACGGGCATGGATTTCATGGTGGAGTATGGCGTTATTAGCGACATTTGGGCTTTTACAATCTTTTACCATGCAGGATCATGAAGATTAATACAATTGATCTAGTGGATGTCTGCAGTACTGAGATTACTCATTTGAACCCTTCACTGACGCGATCCCCCGCGCTAGTGTGCAGGTCAATCAAATCGTATTCTGAGTCAGCGCACTAACACATATAAAGGCACGCTTTATTCCTGGATCCTGATATAAGATTAGCGGGTATTAAGTGCAGGATCGAAGAAAGGGTAAGTTCAGAAAGAGGATCGTGCAGGAAAGAAAGAATAACTCAAGAATTTGGGATCCAAAATCCAATCCAAAACAAATTTACAATGGGTTTTAAAGAACAAATGCGAGGATTTCCAGTATGGCAAATGTCAGTGGTTTGCATGATAAGATTCTCTGAACCAATCACTTTCACATCCCTTTTCCCCTACATTTACTTTATGATTCGAGACTTTCACGTGACCAAAGATCCCAGTGAAATTTCCAAATATACTGGAATTCTTGCTGCATCATTTGCCCTCTCCCAATTTTTTTGTTGTATTCATTGGGGCAGACTCAGTGATCGGGTGGGTAGAAAACCGGTGCTCATAACGGGGCTATTAGGATCTGCAATTTGTCTTTTAATTTTTGGGTTTTCCCAAAATTTTTATATGGCTTTAGCAGCACGAACCATGGCAGGTGCACTTAATGGAAATGTGGCAGTTATGCAAACAGTGGTTGGGGAGATTGTACAGGAACGGAAACATCAATCTTTAGCATTTGCTGCTCTACCGCTTTTTTGGAATGTTGGATGTGTGGTTGGACCATTAATTGGAGGTCTGGCATATTTAACTCGACCAAAAAAGGAAAATCTTGATATGAGCTTGGATTTTACCTTATCCAGTATCCAATCACTTCATGAGCGATTTATTAATCGATTCCCATATGCTTTATCCAATGTGGTTGTGGCAATTTGCTTAATTAATAGTGCAATGGTGGCCTTTTTATTTTTGGAAGAAACAGAGGTTCGAGCTCAAAGAAAACGTGATATGGGATTGATTTTAGGTGATCGAGTAAGGGCTTGGTTAGGGTATGAAATTCCAAAACGACCATGGCAAATTCAGAATACTTTATTGGATGAAACACAACAATCTTATCAATCTTATGGTGCTAATGATGTTGTTCAATATTATGGAGAAATAGAAGAAGAGGAAGAAAATGAAGATGACATTGAACAAGAATCTGAATATGCCATTGAAAATTCTGATACTTTTCTTGAACTGGTACTTCCTCGAAAACTGTCTAGAAATGCCCTTCGACGTTACTCAGCCCTTTCTCTTCAACCTACAATTATGTCAGAAAGAGAAGATACCAAGGATTTTTTCCAAGCTATTCGAAATCGAGATATCTTCACCAATACTGTGATTGGTACAATGTTGATGTACTTTTCTATTGCATTTCATGCACTTATTCATACGGAATTTATTACGGTGTTTCTTGCAGGAAAATATCAAAGAGATTATTTACAATTTCCTTGGTATATTAAAGGAGGAATGGGTTGGAATGTGCAGGATATTGGCCTGATGCTTTCAACGGTGGGATTAATTGGTTGTTTTCTGGTGATTATTATATTCCCCTTTCTTGATCGTCACATGTCTACAATTAATGGATTTCGTCTTGCTTCATGTCTTTTTCCTATTGCATATACTATGCTTCCTTATATTATATTCACTACTCCAGAATATGATCTGCGATTTCCTAATTGGTTTTCTCGTCGTTACGTTTACTTGAATACCATGATTGCTACGCTTGGAAATGCCATTGCTTTTCCGCAGATATCGGTATTGGTATTCCGTGCCACCAAGCCACGTCATCGTGCTTTTGTCAATGCTACTTGTATGAGTGCAAATTCCTTGGCGAGATTTATTGCTCCTTTGACTTGGGGAGGCTTGACGTCATTTTTTGATGCTCGAAGTTTGGCGCAGGTCCCTTGGAATATATTGGCTGCAATTGCCACGTGTTCATTGATTTTGGCTTTGTTTATTGATGAGAATGACGAGGATGATGAGAACAACGAGGTTTAGGAGGAGAGGAGGATGTCTATTTTTATGGTTTAGAGTGATACAACGAAAATGATCAACAAAATGGGTTATATTGTCTAAGAGTCTTGGTAGTGTTGATTCAGTGTAGTTTCAGAGTAGTTTCATAGTGGTTTCATAGTGGTTTCATAGTGGTTTCGGTGTAGTTTCAGTGTAGTTTCAGAGTAGTTTCAGTGTAGTTTCAGAGTAGTTTCAGTGTAGTTTCAGAATAGTTTCATAGTGGTTTCAGAGTAGTTTTAGATTACTTACATAGTAATTTTAAAGTAGTTCCCGTTTCAGACTAATTCATTAATTTATGATCAGTCAGTAATCATAAGTGGTGTTTCACATTTGTATTTACATTATGGTTAAATTGTTTACTTAGAAAATTCAGTGTCATGACTATATGCAGTCTTTTCTAATTTAATCAACAAATATCAATATCACAATCAATTTCCCCTTTCTACGTAATAGCAAGACTGCAGATAACACATGCCAGTAACTAGACGTGTCTTAACTCCATCACCATCATCGTCTACTCATAGATCTGATTCCCGTATTATTAAAAATTATAAAAAAAGATTCCCGTCTTAGTAAAAAAAGGTAGATAATGATGTCCCATTGCAAAGAAAGCAAAAACGCCGAAATTCCCCTTTCTGGCGAAGTTGCTCTTCATAACAAAGGTATCGGACTAAAGCCCAACATTTAGTATCTTTGGTTGGACTTCTTGGCCTTGATTCTCTTCTGGATCTGGATGGCGGTGACGGCACAGAAGGCCAAGAAAATCAACACAAAAACAAGAATAACACCTGGAGGAAGCATGGGAAAAAGGCGGTCTGGAAAAGAGTGGGCGAAAAAACGAGGGGGGGGGAGGGCGGCCTTTTATTAATGCGAGTGCGACATTTTCGGGCGACTTTTCTGAATTCTGATTGTTGACGTCCCAATTAGGTAATAGGTGCGTGCGTTATATGCAGGCGCGCGATTTCAGCCGAGCATATCCGCTGAGGGAATAAAGAAGATAGCAGAGTGAGTTCCGAAGATGATTTTTTTAAGCGGTGTTGGAAGTGTATTTAAATGCAGGACCCTATTCACATCGGATGGAGTAGAGTGAAAAGCCGAAAAAAAAAATAGAGGATTGGGCTTAACATATTGTGGCTAGTAAGCGGCACGTGACTGCGCCGAGTATTCATGAAGCAAACATGAAACGGGTCCCAATCTGATTAAAAATGTATTGAAACACATGGATTTCTTAAGCGTGCCCAAATAGGAAAGCAGGTTCGTGCATCTAAAGTTTTCGTCTTAGTCTGTGTGTTGATGCATGCACGAAAGTGTCACCGCAAGTATGCGTTGCGATGTTTTGACCAAATTGAGCTGGGCCGAACCGATGCGCACGGCTGCTTGCCGAGCCGGCGCGACATTTGCCGGGCCCACTGCCTGTGTGCAGTACCCTCGGGTTCTTATCTGGTTTTGTTAGCCCGCCACAATGACGCAGGAACCAGGCATGCATGATAATGAGCGGGTGTTTCGGATAAAAATAACTTATGTTTTTTTTCCAGTACAAAGAGTTTAAGGTTTGCTACGTGGCGCTTTATACAGTCGTCTGTATCCGTCTTGATAAGTACTGCATCCAACCCCACTATTTCATGCCTGACTATGAAACTATTCTGTCAAAAGATGATGTTTTCATGCATGTTTTCATAAACTCTTTCATCTTTATTATAACACATATTAAGTGGTTTCCTTTATTTCTAATCATCTTATTGATCAATTTTTCTTCTTTACTTGATCCAGATTCGTTATTTCCCTCTGATTTGCCTCTCAGGCTCTTACAGATTGAGAGTTTTACTATGTATGTACCATGACTGTAACTATGCGCATATATTAAAGATGTATTCACTTATTCGAGTAAACGAATATAATCTTTATACGCTAGTGACGTCATTTGCAACCGTAAATAGAGCGTGTTTACGTTTCTTTTTCGTTAGATAGCCTAAGTTGAGTCTAATGTGCGACACCTGCAGCCAAACTGTTAAAGAAAATCATCTCTAAAAATGTTTCCTGCGTACAGCTCAACTAATACTTCTTTGATACTATATTCTTAACTGAGATGCACATCAATCAATGCAAGGACTTCATAAGGGCATGATGCACGATAGAAGTCTCACTTCCCATATAGGAAATTCTGACTCACGAAGATAAGAAATTGAAATGGTTAAAGAAGACAATTTAATGCTAAAACGAAATCACTCTATCTCACATGCACAACCCAAACGTAAGTACATACGCACACGGCCACGAGTGATATTGGTTTATATGCAGTACAATAAATTCGGGCTCTCTTAGGCCCCCTTTTGAATCCACAAATTTCGTGGCGTTGGGCTAAAGTGTTGGCTAAGCCAGAGCTACCTGCACCCCTGTGCATCACGTGACGTCTTTAAAGTCGTCTCTCCATGCGCGCGGATGCATGTGATGTAGAGAGCACATGCCAAAATATAAAGCAGGTCCGCCACCCCGAAACTGATTCTTATATATATTCTCGAATTTCCAATCAAAGTTGCTGTCCTGGTTGGTAAATCTTCTACTCCGAAACGCAATTTCCAATTCACAGTCTAAGCTCTTCATTTCTCCACTTTTATAATTGTCCTTAATAGTTTCATTTCTCCTTTTCAGAAACTTTCCTGGTCCATTTTGCTACTAGTGCTTCCAAACTTGGTGTTCAGTGGTTATCTTATTCTGATTCGTGCCTCAAACACGTGACTTTCTTATACACGTGACCTGCTTAAACACGTAACCATCATGCACACAATCACCTTACAGAACCAAAACCGGTGCTTCACGTGCTTATCTACACACCCCCAGACCGATATTGGTAGGTCTGGGTATAATCGGGTCATTTTCCTCTTACATGGCTTCCCTGATAATAACGAGTCTTATATGCAGGTCATCCCAATTCTAGAGGCCCATTTCACCCGTACACTAATTGTGGCACCACTCATGCGGGGCTACGAACCATCCTCACAGGGTCCAGATAATGAGTACTGCATGTACGAGCTCGCCCAGGACGTTAAGGCTTGGATAGAGACCGTAAACCCATCGAACCTGCATAGAGTCCATTTGGTCGGACATGATTGGGGCGCCATCGTCGCCTACAAGACCGCCAGCAAATACCCGGAGCTTGTAGCGTCTATGGTGACGTTGGCAATTCCATATATGACCAATTTGCGGCTCTGGCAGCTTCTATGGTATGCTCCGTGGCAAATATGGTGTCTGAGCTATATGCTTCGGATGCAGTCAGCCCTTTTTTATGGGCCGGCGTTTCGGGAGATTGAAAAGCCTGGGTATCTAGACCAATTATGGCGATATTGGTCACCTGGATGGGAATTTGGGGGAGAAATTGGAAGTGTTCGGAGAACTTTCAGTCAGGCCGGGGTAGTGCGGGCGGCAACTGCATACTACCGAAATCTTATTCCGTGGAAGCGACTTGAGGAAACGAAATGGCCGGTGGATTTCCTGCAGGTGCCGACATTAATCATGGGCGGAACGCAGGATGGATGCATGCAGAGTGGGCTTTTTGAGCTTGAACTGCGTCTTTTGGCGCAGACGCCTAAGGTGCGTGTGCATCTTGTTAAAGGCGTCGGACACTTTTTGCATCGAGAGAACCCACAGGCGGTGGGGCTGCTTATGATTGAGTGGCTTGATAAATACCCATGAGAAGTGCATAATGACGTGCCTGCATGCAGCCGCCATGCACGGATATGCATGCAACGCAGCTTACCTACTGCTACTTGCGCGGAGAGAGCAATTTTAAGCGGTCTTTTGACGCAGGAGCCTCGCTGTGAACATTTTGCATGTCCGCTAACGCTGACTCCGAGGTTGTTCCTGCCGCAGCTGGACAAAGATATGAGTTTGGTTTAAAGAGTAGAGAATGTTTTTAACTTCGAAATAGTCATAATCGAAGGTCGTGCCATGCACAAATTGTCACTACAGTACCTTAATATCCTTAATTAGCTTATATTATATATCACGAAGCGAGCGAAGAAATGAAGCGGCGACTTAGGCGCCCGCGCTAGCTAGCGCTCTATTACACATGACGCATTCCGCAAGTATACGCGAGTACTTGGCGGAGAGATGAAGCCAGTGAGAAGAAATTACCAGATTGGTCGATACCAAGCGGGTCCAATTCGGACACAATTGCAGGTGAATTGGAATTGGAAGTTGAAAATTTGAATAATAAATTATTGTAGGGTCTGAGACGGACCACTGAACCTGCACAGTGTAAATCTCCAGCCTGCATTTAAAGCTGAATTAAATTATTATGATGACAGTTTGACAAAGTCAGGCACAATGAGAGGGATGTTCGGGTTTTCACTGTTCATAAAGGCACACTGGGTGTACCAATAGATGATTTGGATTTTTGATAAAGTCATTGTTTCAAAAGTCAGCATTTTGAAAGTAATTTTGAGGATATTCTTGGTCTATCACGTGATTTGGCAGCACGTGTGAAGACGTCACGTGATTTGGTGAAAGGTGATTTGTTTGCACGTGATTTTGTACCACGTGACTTGTTGGCACGTGACTTGGCAGAAGTTGCATATATTGAAGATGAGGAAAGTGCAGAATCAGCAGCGGATACTGCGGATGAGAACCAGAATGCAGTTTCAAAAACGTTAGATTTTCAAAGGAACTTGCCATTAATGCATCTGGCGCCGCCTGCGGCAGAATGATACTTGGATTGCGCAGCGTACTAAATGTAGAGGCTGAAGTCACACTCATCAACCTGCTTTGCTCAAATTCCAGTGATGAGTCATACAATGAATGTGAGTAACTTTCATTGCGCTGTTGATTGTATTTCTGAAACAAAGACTCATCTTCAGCTTCAGGATTTCGAGCATAAGGCGGTAGCGCCAATGACTGGTGAAATTGACTATTATCAAGGGAATAGCCCATATTTATAGTTTCATTTGCATTTGTATTTGTGTCTCCATTTGCATTTGCATTTGTGTCACCATCCCCAAGATTAACCCCGGTATTTGTAACGTTTGGAATTGAAAGCGGTAGAAGATTCATTTGCATTTCCATTTTAGGTTCATTTAATGGAAGTTGATTAGTATCAGGTTTCAAACCGAAATTAGAATCAATTCCAAAATTCCCATATCCATTGAAATTTCCTTTTTTGTCCATACTCCTTTTTTGCAATCCCTTTTTGTCAATACTCCTTTCATTCAATCCCTTTTTGACAATACTCCTTTCTTCCATACTACCATCCACATAATTTAATGGCTGCACCAGCGGATATGACATCACATAAGAAACCGGATATTCCAGTTCCACTTCTTCCACCGGCTTCTTTTCAAGCGGCAGCTCAGGTTTCTTGGCTCTTTTCACTGGCTCTTGCAAAAATGTACACACGCCTTTGTTAAACAGAGCACAAGCCATACAAGGAGTCAGCTCTTCAATTATACAGCATGTTTTGCGGCGACGGCAAAAATCACAGGGCCGCTTTGTGCGTGATTTATAAGGCCGTACCGAATTAACCTTGGAAGCCAAAGCTTTTTTGGAATATTTAGACATGACCCTTGATTTAGGGTATGAGGGAAAAATGGGGTTGGAAGTGGCAAAGGGGTTACTTATAAACCTAACTGCTGCATGTCATGCACGTACATCATGCACTGACTAGCTGATGCAAGGCATCTCGCCGTCTGCTGTTTCAAACGAAAAAGAAACTCCGACGTTCCACGCTGGTTGGAGATTGATCGGCCCACTTCTGGGGCTGAAACGCGGCCTCATGTGAGCAAGGCCACGAGGCACGCTACATGCAGGTGCCGCATGCATGGCGCGCGGCTCCTCTCGACATGCGTTAGCTTACATTGAGTATCTGATGCGGCTCACTGATATACGAGCTGCCTCTGCTACTTAGTATGGCGGAGATGTCAAGTCCGCTTTGTAATTGATGTTGTGCGCGATTTTTATATGGTCATTTTTGGGCCTTAGTCTTGTTCAAGCTTACTGAAACAAATCTGAAACAAACCTGAAACAAACCTGAAACAAACCTGAAACATCCATCATCCCGCTTTCTCTTCGCTTCCTTTACTCTTACTAGCAACAATTATGATTCACATTTCCTACATTCCATGACATTCTTGTTCGTGCATCTTGCCGCCCTACAATCTTCTGTAATACTATGGTTATGAGTATGAGCCCCTAGTACTAGTCAACGGTATTCTTTTTCTGGGCATGTTCCCCCACCTTTTCGTTCTGGATAACACACTTTCTCCTTTCGGCTATTTTCACCATCTTTTCTCTCAATGCCCTCCTGTTCACGCTTGCAGCCATTCTCTTATCTTTATCCCTCAATCGGAAACCGCTGCTTTGGTGCATCGCTGCGCTGCGAATATCTGCACACTTCTGATGTCGTCCTACACACTGGCGCAGGGAGATTACTCCACTGCATCATGTGTATTCATGCATGATCTGCACTGAGCGCCTGTTTGGCTTCAGCAGCGTTGGCCGCGCAGCGTTGGGGCGCACTCAAATTTCGCGGATCTCGGAACGCTTTCCGTGTATCGGAATACACTGCAAGCGAGAATCTGTTGAACCCTTGCAGACCAGGCCAGATGCCGAATTGGGTAATATTTTCTTCTCGAAATGCACTTGCTCACATCTTCTCCCTTTCGGCTAAGGTCTTCTCTCAAGGTGAATTGGGTCTTTTATTGTGCAGATAACGAGACCTCACGTGATCCACCTCGCACTCTTATCACCGCTTTAAAATCAAGCCAATTAATAAGCCGACATTTGATTCGTGTCCTCTGTCCATCTCTGATCTGTCCATTTCTGGTCTGTACATCTTCTGTACATCTTCTGACCTGCACATTTCTGGCAACTTCCCAGAATTTGATCATCTCTCACGATCGGCCCTGAAAACCTCCTTTTTTCTCGGATAAATCTTTCAGACTTTTTCCTGATCCTCCATATTGTAGAATTCCGTAAGCGGGGTAGTAGTTGCAGCCAGCAGGTTTGTTGATTGATTTTGTGACTGATTTTTTGACTGGTTTTTGACTACTTCTTGACTGGAATCTTTAACTGATCGACTACGCAGACTAACCCAAATCGCACCGAGGTCACTGCATATAGTCCATCCGTCTCCATTAATCTAGATTCATCAACCCATTAATCTCTTTCGTAGTCAATCTTCCTTTCAAATAAATCTTATCAGTGTCACAAAAGTCATCGAATATTTGACCCTGGTTTCATTCAATTCCATCTCTTTCCACGAATCATCATTTCTGATTCAACTGCACATAGTTTCCTGGGAATGATCCGGTCTGTCCATTGTATCTTCCAGACCACCAGGCATTAGAATCGCCTTTCTCGACAATTTCAATGACGGCTCCGGCTGTAAATGTCAAATCTCCGGCTGCTTGTGCAGTGTAGTCATATAAAGCAGTACAGGTCTCGGCTGCGGCTGGTACTGCTGGTACTGCTGGTGCAGGCGTGTATGCTTGTGCCGGTTGTCCAGTGGCACTATATGAAGGAAGGCCAGTTTGTTGTCCGTATTGAGTAGGCGCTTGTCCATATTGAGCAGGCTGAGTAGGCTGTCCGTACTGAGCAGGTTGAGTAGACTGTCCGTACTGTGCCGGCTGAGCAGGCTGGGTAGGCTGTCCATATTGGGAAGCAGGCGCCGAGTATTGTGGTTGCACAGGTGTCTGCCCTGGCGATGGGTAAGTTTGATATCCCGCTCCTGCAGGCGAGTATTGCAGTTTTTCGTTGCCGTATTGACCGTATTGGCTTTGGCCGGGCGTGTACGCAGGAAGCGTCCCTGCTGTACTAGACGCCGACAGTGGCGATTCTGGAGACCCTGCCATCTGATGTCTTCTCTTGGTCATCTCAAGCTTGCTCTTGGCATGTCCCACCTTGAAATGTGTGATGCCCACAGCATCAGTCTGCTCCTCAATGTTTCCCTTCTTAGCATGGTATGCCTCCACGATGTCCAGGTTCAAGTCGAAGTATGGAATTTTCAACTCCTCCATGCGGAAGTACAAGGTATAAAAGATATTCAACTGCATGTAGTAGAATGACTCAAACAATGGCTTGATGAAATCACGCTGCATTTGGAACAATATCGGCAACTCTTGTTTTAGCATCTCATTATAGTAGTTGTATTCTTCTTCAGCCACCAGCAATTCGGCTTCAGCAGCATACATTTTCTCCTCATCCTTTGCCGTTTTTTCCTTTTTGTCAACGTATTTTTGATGACTTCTCTTGTGCCGGTCCAAGTCCACCTGCTTATGGTCTCTTTTAGTGGCCATCTTCCGAATGTTGTTGATCACTTTCAACAACTCTTGTGCAGGTTGCACAATTCTCTTTTCGATGAGCTCCAAATCAGGCTTCAATGTCTCTTTCAACTCCCTCACCACCTCCCGGTACTGCTCGGCGGCACGAATTCCTTCGGGATTGTCTTCTTTAACGATAGCATTTGGGTCGGACAAGCGACCACTAATGGGCTTGTAGATTTCCTCAATTGCTTTGGAAAAGTCAATCTGGTAATCCAACATGCCATTGACAGCGGTGAAATAACGTTTGGACTCGTCACTCAACTTCTTGGTCTCCACCTCAAGCTCCTTGAATCTTCTTTCAGCATCAATGTAAACAGCATCCTGAGTAATCTCACCCATGTTGAGTTTCTGACGAAACGATTGCGGAGCACGCACGATGCTTTTTTTAATACCCTTGAACGACATGTTTAAAGACTTTGGATTGAACGGGGGGTTAGTAAACGACTACTCTAGAATCGATTGACCAGCACTCTAACTGCGATGGGGTGAACTTGGCTAATTATTCTCCAGATCCTTCTCGTATCGATGAGACGGCTTATTGGTGAGATGGGCAGGTCGAAGGGAGAGTTCGCTGGGGGTTGTTATGAGAAGTGCGGAATTGGGTGGGCTTCGTTGCACTAATCAACGTTCAACTTGGGAGGGGCGTGCGCGGATGGACAGTGCGCGATAATCATGAGGGAGAAAGGAATTAGAGAAATATTCCCTGCTGTTAAAATAAGAAAACTCCAAAAGGAATTATTCAGTGTGTTCATTGCTCGCTGTCATTTGCTAATCTGAGCACTAGAGGTAGATCAGCAACTCTGAGATTCTGTGGTAATATTTTGATCTTGTGACCTGCGGAAAGTGTCTTCTCGAAAAGAGCTGATAGCAATTTCAAAAAATAGGCTCACATATTAACACGGGGCAAGCCTTATATATATATTCATGTATATTCCCCGCTGGACCTGAAACATTATGCCCACAATTGCGTGCATGTAGAGTGCTGGCATGCATAGGTGCATGTTTCAGCTGCAAGACTTTTGCAACCAAGGTACAAAAGGAGAATCGTGCATAAGCGCCCACTAGGCCAAATATAAATAATGCCAATCCCTTACATTTTTTTTACTTACTTTTCTTTTCCTTCCAAGCCCTAATTTATCTTTTTTTCTCTTCTAATTGAGCCTGCCATGGATTATGTGGCATTAATACACGCAGCCTTGATTGCATTGCGATATGAGCTAAAGGTGGCATTGGTCATTCAAACAATTTTGATTTGGTATATCGTCCTTTTGGGTCATATTCTACAAATAACATTGAAGATCACCATATCACTTTTGAAGCCTATAGAAAGCGCTCTCACGTTGTGGGATATGATACCTATGGTTCGCCTGGGTAAAGCAAGTGGGGCCGTCTTTAGCACCTTCCAATCCTTTGCCAAAGCAGAAGCTCAAAGCTTTCTGAGGGAATTCAATATGCTACCCTTAAAGCTCCAGGAATTGGAGCTTTTTTTTTTTACGGCTTTCAGGCATATGGTCATAGCAACTCAAGGGTCTGTGTATGCGCTGCTGGCGGCTTCTAGTCAAAATGGTGGCAAATTTTCTAGGGCAACGCTGAAGTGGAAACAATTTATGAATGAAGCAGAGGATATCCAGATGAAGAACTACGCGGCCGAGAGAAACGTCCGTAAATCCCATATTAAAAGATGGATTCCTGGAGATGCACCCGGAAAAAATGCAAATTGTGAAGTTAACACGGTCCACTCATGTCGCCCGCATATACTGCCCTCGCCAAAAATCTCTGAGGCATTCGGTGACGAGGCCATCAATCCGGTGAAAACGTCGGCCTTGGTGCAAATGACTGCGGAAGAAAACCCCGCACAAAATGGCGAAACCAATGCATGGAATTTTCATGAGCTCAAAGGCTTATGGGTCGAGCGAAAGCGCCTGCGCCGAGATGATGTTTCGGATAAAGAGCTGGTGAAATCTGTGGCCGAAAGCACCAAAACGCAGCAGTAGCAAGTGCAGTGCCTTTTTGTGCCACCCCCCTTTTCGCAAGATCTCCGAGTGCATGCGAGTCATGTGACCTAAAGATCGTAAGTTAATTTGAGACAAATTTTGTTTACACAACTTCATGCTTGACCTCCAGTCCTTTGATGTCAGCGAAAAAACAGGTTTCCTCCCTGAAGAATACCCCTTAACGAGCTTGCCTCAGGTATATTACCAGCCTTGGGAAAACTTGGTGGCCAATTTGCCTGCGCTTATCCTGGCAAGAACAATCAGGGTCCACATCGATCAGTTGCCGCAACTCTCGACCGATAAATTGGAAAATGTTCAGCAGCATCGAAGAGCACACCAAGTGTTAGGATTTTTGGCGCATGCTTACGTGTGGGGCATGGATGTGCCAAGCAGTCGAATTCCAGAACTGGTTGCTAAACCTTTAATAGAGGTCAGTGAAGAGCTTGGACTCCCTCCACTCGGCACGTATGCAGGCTTGTGCCTTTGGAACTACAAGAAGATCATGCCCAGTCCTGGTGACGATTTAGTGTTCAACAATCTCACCACAATCAACACATTCACAGGATCTATTGACGAATCGTGGTTTTACTTAGTCAGTGTCTTTTTTGAAAGCAAGGGAGCCAATGTGATCAAATTCGGTACACAGGCTATGGAGGCTGCACGGGAAGAAAACATCACAGGTTTGGTTCGCTCCTTGCAGGACTTGGCGCAGGCCATCGACCATCTTGGGTCAATTTTGATGCGTATGGAGGAAATGTGCGATCCACACGTATTCTACTTCCGAATCCGGCCATACTTGGCGGGGTGGAAAAATATGGTGGATGTGGGATTGAACAAAGACGGAGTTGTGTACGGAAACGAAAGCAAACCTCGGTCATACGCAGGCGGGTCCAATGCGCAGTCTACGCTTATTCAGTTTCTTGACTCGCTTCTTTCAATTCCTCACCACTCTACTGGAGAAAGACTGAATGTTAGTGAAAGTACTGAAGAGGCAAAGCCAAATGAGAAAAACCTGTTTCTATTGGAGATGCGCAAGTACATGCCACGGAAACACCGCGAGTTTTTGGGGATGGTGGAGAAAGAAACGCAGGTCAGGAGCGTGGTTAGCAAGTACGGTAACGCTGAGTTGAATCTCAGTTACGATGCTTGCTTGGCCATGACAAAGCTGTTTCGGGATAAGCACATTCAGATCGTTACGCGGTATGTCGTGCTTCAGGCCAAGAAGATGAATAATATGGGATCACAGCTGACATTGCGATCAGGTTTGGCCAAGAAAAAACTCAATGACGGCGAGGAAAAGGGAACAGGTGGTACGTCGTTGCTTCCATTTTTGAAGCAGTGCAGAGACGAAACCGGCGATCCTGCAGCTGGTAGCTGGGGTAAGCGTATTCTTAGGGATGGCGTGATGCAGCTCAAGTATTCAAGGCCCAACAAAACCAACGAGGATTGAAATGAGTTTGAATGGTGAGGTACAGGATATGAGTTTCAATGGTGAAGAACACCTTGGTATAAGTCTGGCATGGCTGATGGCTGCTTATGACTGGATAGGGTTACAGAATGATGAACAAAGTCAAAATGAAGAAAAGAGGAAGCATGGAGACGAAAATCAATTTAAATGATTATCTTTGTGAAATTGATATGAGATTTGATAAGAAAAATGAAACCAGTTTTCAAACCAGTTTTTAAACTATAAATTTGATTATCTCCAATCATTCGCAGCTCATCTCCGAAAGTAAGAGCTAGTTTATCAATTTACATGCATGGTGAAATGGATCCAAATAAGTGATTTATATAGGAAGTAAGAAGACATCCGTGCACCAGAAGATTAATTGCGAGTAAGCGCGAAAAAAAAAAAACCATATGCTCAGACGGCTCAGTCAAAGAACTACGTCTACTATAATCAGCATGAGCAGTGAAAATCAAAGCAGCGCCGTTCCCAAAGCGGTAGCACAAAGCAGCAAGACCAAAAAAGGAAAGAAAACCGAGCAATTTCTCTTAAAAACCCCTAAAGGCACAAAGGATTGGGCCGACAAGGATATGGTCTTAAGAGAGGAGATTTTCACCACGCTTTCCTCTCTTTTCAAAAGACATGGAGGAGTTACCATCGATACTCCCGTTTTCGAACTCCGGGAAATTCTTACGGGAAAATACGGTGAAGATTCCAAATTGATTTATAACTTGGAAGATCAAGGCGGAGAATTGACATCTTTAAGATACGATTTGACGGTTCCATTTGCCCGTTTTGTGGCGTGCAATAATATCTCCGCCATAAAGAGATACCACATTGCCAAAGTTTATCGAAGAGATCAGCCAGCCATGACTAAGGGCCGGATGAGAGAGTTTTATCAGTGTGATTTTGATATTGCTGGTAATTACGATACTATGATTCCAGACCTGGAGATTTTGGCCATTACGTGTGAGGGATTATTTGGACTTGGAATCAATGATTTCAAAGTCAAGTTAAATCACCGTAAGGTATTGGACGGGATTTTCCAGGCGTGTGGCGTAAAGGATGAAGATGTAAGGAAAATTTCATCTGCTGTGGATAAATTAGATAAACTTTCATGGGAAGCAGTTAAAAAAGAAATGATGGTGGAAAAGGGTCAAAGTGAAGAGGTGGCAAATCAAATAGGAGAATTTGTTAAGGTTTCGGGATCAATAAAGGAAACTTTGACATATCTCGAGAATGCAGAGCTTTTAAAAGATAATGAAACAGCTCAAAAAGGAATTGAAGAAATGAGATTATTGGCAGAATATGTGGATGCTTTAGGAATTTCTCAATACTTATCATTTGATTTGTCACTTGCACGTGGTTTGGATTATTATACTGGATTAATTTATGAGGCCGTGACTGCAGCTTCAGCGCCTCCCACTAATGCTGAGGAATTAAAAGAAAAGGCCAAAAGAGATGAAAAAGATGATGCAAGTGAATATGTTGGTGTGGGATCCATTGCTGCAGGAGGTCGCTACGATAATTTAGTGGGTATGTTTTCCAATGGTAAATCCATACCATGTGTTGGAATTTCATTTGGAGTGGAGCGATTATTTTCAATTATTAAAGCTCGTTCTGCCAGTAATTGGGAGCAACTTTCACCAAATCATACTGATGTTTACGTGATGGCGTTTGGAGGAGGTGAAGGCTGGAATGGATTTTTATCTGAAAGAATGAAAATTGCATCGAAATTATGGGAACATCAAATCAATGCTGAGTTTTTGTATAAGTCCAAAGCAAATCCTCGCAAACAATTTGATGCGGCTGAAAAGGCAGGCGCCAAGTTGGCCGTTATCTTGGGTAAAGAGGAATATCCTACAGGAAAGCTTCGAGTCAAGGTTCTTGGTCAAGGAGATGATGCTACTGATGGTGAGTTGATTAATATGGATGAACTTGTGGCTCATGTACAGAGGAAGTTATCTTCTTATAATCAAGATGGCGTGGAGAAGGTTACGAAAATGGTCAAGAATTTTTAAATAACAGTGATGATAAGCTGATTATAGAAGGTATGAAACAGCCCCAGTTTAATTCATAAGTATCTTTTTTTCAGCTTTTGAAATGACTGGGATTAGTGCAATGATTGGAGCCAATAACCTATGAATTTAAAAGAACGAGAAAATTTTATTTTAATAATAATGGATTTGATTATTGTTTATATACTGAAATTTACTAGATCACATGATATTATTTTAATCTACTGATCTATTACTGATCTACTGATCTATTACTGATCTACTAATCTATTACTGATCTATTAATGATCTATTAATGATCTAGTATAATGTTTCTTCTTAAAGAATTAATCAAGTTCCATGAACCAATTTCTTCATGATCATCAACAGGTTAATCAGTCACATCCTCTACTGAAGTGGATTCAAACTTCGAGGCTAGGTCTTTAACACTTGAATTCCGCTCCAAATCAGGAGTAAATTGCGGCTTTGAAAAACAAAATTTAGAAAATGGAGTGTCAAAAACCCAACCATATCCTTTTTCGATGGTTTACTTGAAACAATCCTTCCGCTTAATGATTCCAATAATGAGCTGATTTATCTTCTTGTTTGAAGATACGGACCGCTTAAGAGTTTCCGAGCCATTAAATCTTTCATCTTTCGACGATGACGAAGATCTAGATTTGAAAGGTGGTGTTGACTGGAAGCTCAGGCAAAGGCTCCTCTTAGAGTTGGTTGAGGTTTCGAATCTTTTTCTCATGAATGACTTTTTGCATTTTACCTTACAAACGAGATTTGAATTTAATACCTCGCTCATTGCTGATAGAGTTGCTTCTCAGCTATTCTTTTCTAGATTGCGATCCAGAAGTGTTTCTAGACGATTTCCCACCGTCTTCTCAAATCACCGAAAATGGTCTCCTTTTGCCTAAACAACTTGGCAATAAAACTCTGTAAAATATATATATATTTTTTTTTTTAATGTTTGGTGAAGGAATATCGTTAAGTCCTTCCATAAACGGATTATCGAAGCTCTGTCGATAAATTGCCAGGTGAATCGGAACACTATCATTTAACAAATTATTGGCAACAAGGCACAGACCGCTTGAATTACCTGATGTGGAATTAAAGTCGAATCATCAAACTCAAAAAGTCTTTACGAGCATAATGGTTTCATACAAAGACTTATAATTTCTTTGCATCACTAATCTTCTGATTTTAGCTTTATTTAGAGGAATCTGTATAGACATACGTTATTGTCTAGCCGCACAAAAGATTTGCGTCCAAACAGAGTAGTATATGAATTTGCGGGTACCTAATAAGGCCTCTCGCATATACTACTGATTAATCACTGATCTATACTACACCTGTATACTGATCTGTTACTTATCTATACTAGACCTGTATACTGATCTGTTACTTATCTATTACTAGATCTGTTACTTATCTATTACTAGATCTGTTACTTATCTATACTAGACCTGTATACTAAATCACTTCCTATATCATTCACCTTTAGTAATATTTATTAGAGCCGCATCAGCTGCGCTCTTCTCTTTAATTCTCCAAGCTTTAATTACTACTACATTGTACAACCTTAAATTATTAATCTGCCTTAATATCTCCCACTTTAAGCCATACTGTTGTGCACGTGACATTTTTAAAAAGAACTTTTTTTTGAAACAGAAAAATCACCAACGGCGGTGCTTGAATCCATAGCTTACTGAGATTATAATTTGTAGCTTAATTTCTTTTCAAACCATACCAGATTAAAATTGAAACATTAAAATGTGAAATTTAGAAACAAAATTCAGAAAATTATAGATTGGTTTTGGTATTATATCTTTCAATGTCCTGTATATCTTTCAATGTCCTGTATATTCGGCCTTGGTCAG
Organism: Metschnikowia hibisci; assembly: GCA_002374725.1. Classification (NCBI taxonomy): domain Eukaryota; kingdom Fungi; phylum Ascomycota; class Pichiomycetes; order Serinales; family Metschnikowiaceae; genus Metschnikowia; species Metschnikowia hibisci. Next base: position 684,204 of record NLAP01000001.1, on the reverse strand, counting down.
CCAGGTTCCGACCAAATGTCTCGTTATGCCATTATTAAACGTCACACTCAAAGAGCCCATTGGGCCATTGTGTGGACCCTCAACCCGCTTATACTGCATTCAATATGAGTCACACTCAGACATAAATAGCCCCTCTTTACCTTCGTAAAGGATCAACAATCAACAAACTCGCTTTACTTTATGTCGCCTTACTCTCCCGAACCTAAAAATTACTGTTTACGGTAATTTATTCTGTTAATGCAATATATCCTGTTAATGCACTTTATTCTTTTAATACTTATCTTAGGAACTCTTTATTGGTCTAAACTAAACTAACTGGGTTTCCTAATAAAGTATCAATCTGTCTGTTTAATAAGCTCCATTCAGATATAAATAACTACTTTAACCTATTCTAAAAACTTTATGATCCTGGAATTTTTTGAAATTGTCCTGTATAATGTCTATCTACTTTTTGAACCTATAAAAGTTTGAAGTTTTATCATCTTTTCTATTTGCCCTTTTTATATTCTTGTCCTATTGAAAATCCTGTATATTTACTATTGATCTTTTATTTCCTGTTTTGTTAGATTTGGGGGTGTAGGACGACATAAGCAGAATGAGTTGTTGATTGATCAGTGCTCCACCGAGAATGAAGAGTGACTATTTATATCCCTGATTTAGCTGACTTAATGTGATTGGACAAGATTTCTTATTTGGAGCCTGTCTAGCCAAGGGTCACGTGAAAACCGGGCTGACTTACGCTGTTATATGGTCCCTAATATATTTATAGTACTCATGAACTTTGTCTTAATCGAAGAAACCAATTCAAAGGCCACCATCAGTTTAAATATTGTTTTATGCTGAGAATTCTTAAAATCTTTGAACTTTAAATCCTTAAAAATAAGGATTTGGGTAGGATATTAATTAATTTTTTTGGTACGGGTCACGTGACCTGACTTCCGAGGGTATGGGCGTAACCCACGCTATAGAGCTGTCACAGATTATTCCGCTTGGCAAATACTTTTCAAAACCTAGAGCTGCTCAATTATATTAAAAAGTCCCAATTTCTTCGCCGATTTCGACGGTTTGAATGACCCCTCTCAATAGGTCGGAACTGGATATAGAGCCCGGAATTGGGGCAGGTCACGTGCCTGCCCTCGGATCTAATAAATCCAATGTTTTGGACTATACAAAAAGAGATTCGAATAGTAATGCTAAATTCTTAACTTTTTATTGGTTTGAGGTTATAGTAGACGGTAAACTTTTTTTGGTGGAAAAGTCATAGATGGTCAGTTCCAAAAGTTTCATGGACGTTCTTGAGTAAGAGATTGTTGAGATAACTATTGATTTGTTTTAACCTCTAAAGCTAATTGGGTATCGTTATTAAATGTGACTAGCACCATGTGCTTGTATGCAGTCCCCACCATATTATTCATTCACTAAAGCTTATTCCCCCCCTTCCCAATACATTTTTTCTAAGTTTTATGTCGTGGGTCATAAATACCAATATTAAAGTCTTGGTTGGTACTTTCTGCATGAATTATGGTACATCTGCTTTGTATGCAGGATCAGAAAATAAATATTTAAATAAAATCAGTCAAACTGCAATTTAAATTCATTTCAAATTCAAATTAATTACTAATTCATCTAGTAGTATTTAATTAGTTAAGTTAATGTTAATTGTTATAAGGCTGAACAATTAATCATACAAATAAACTGTATATTAAGCAAGAACCTTCAAAGACTTACCATCACCATAAAAAAATTTCAAATTCCATAGATATGATATAAATTTATCATGCTTTCTTTACCTAAAACTTTAAAAATTTTACTAAGTTCACCCAAAGAATTTCTCATAACTGTAGGATTAATGGTAAGAATTTGTGAGAATATACCATGACTTTTGAATTTATTGGTATGTTGAAATTATTTCAAAAATTATACCTTCATTAATTATAATCTGGTGTAATAGGGCAAGAATTGCTAAAAAGTGCTCGGAAATATCATAATTCCCGGGATTCAGGTTTATAAGCAACACCTAATAATCTATAAATTTATAGTATATTCAGAAGACATTGTGGAGGTTTAATTTTTCAATTTAGATGATAATAATTATTGAATTTGAATTCCAATTCGGCTATAATATCTCAATTAGGAAACTAGAATCATTATCATTTAAATCTCTCATATAAATAGTCCACCATTTTACCCTTATACAAATCCATTTCATGTTCAAAAGGTTTCAAAGTGATTTTCACAAGTTTTTTCATTATAGAGCTTGAATTTCAGGTTCAGGAATATTAGATGATTTCATATTGAAGATGAAGTGATATTTAGTGATGGACAAACTTTTGCCTATGGTAGAGGAGCTAGTTATTTATACTCATCTACTCCTCAAGACAATTACCCCTCAAGACAATTACTCTTCAAGACAATTACTCCTCTCGATTCTTTCGTATGACTATGATCCAGATTATGCAGGAGCTCAGCATTGTGGTCTACCAGTATCAAAAAACTGTAAAAGGAACTGTAAAAGAAATGTAAAAGGAACTGTCAAAGGAAGTGATGAATGGGGCTAGATTGGATGGGCTAGATTGGATGGGCTAGTATACTAAATTTAATGACATATCGAAACTGGTAACGACACTATGAACAAAACTGTCAGTTTAAAAGAAAAACATGATAAATTATTAAAAAGAGAATTTATTGGATGATTAAAGATCAAATTCCAAGGGCATAATCGATCGGTATTAGATAAAGTACATAAGATGAGAAGACTTAACTAATTAATGGACGGAAAAGGATTTAAGAATGAATATTGAATAAGGTTTAAATATATTAATTTGATTTATCTAAGAATTTTTTTGGGCTCAAGTCACTAATAATTGATGTTTATAATAATTGATGGTTATAATAATCGACTATTGTCGTTAGTGTGCGGTTGAACTTCGCACTACTCATAGAAAGTAACTTTTTCAATTAAAGCTCACCCTGAATTTGGCTTTGAATTAATATCACAAAGCCAAGTGTAATCCAAATCCTATTTAATTTATAAATTTGAAGTTCTTATTAAACTTGAAATTTATTGATGAAAAAATGTGTGCCTGCATATAAGCGGTTTAATTATCATTAATAAATTCCCAATCTACAATAATTCCTAAACCTGTATATTCCTAATTTTTATCCAAATTAGCGACATTCCGACCCGAAGTTTCCTTTCCTGGCCTTTTGACCCGACACCACAATTTGTTAATGTCATTGACACAAAAATACCAAATAACTCCACACCAAGAATCAATCTGCGGTAAAGGATCATAAAATTCCCTTGCAATTCGCCGAAGTTCCGGAAGTTTTGTCCATGCAATATACGGAAAATCGTGATGCTCATTATGGTAACCGACATTCCAAGTCAAGCAATTTAAAACTCCATAATAAGAATAAGTTTCTGCCGGAAGTAACTCTGGAGCCACATTTTCCGAACCATTTTCCAGTTTCGTCTTACTGGTATTATTTTCATTGAGAACATAATGCTCAGCTATGAAGTGTCCTGCACAAGGATGCAATGAGCCAGCCAAGAATGAAGACATTATAAAATACCAGAATGACAGCCAACCCCAATATTTCACAATTAAAACATCTATCATCATTTGAAACATAATATTTGCCAAATGTACCCAGGTAAATCGGATCTGAGTAATGAACATAGGCCGTAATGCATAGAAAAAGATTTGGCACACTGCAAAAAACACTTTTCCTAAAACATTACTAAGAATAATAGATTCAAATCTTGTAGGTAAATCTGTATCCAAATGCTGATCACCCAAAAATTTATGATGTAATTGATGATATGGCTGAAACAGAGCCAGATATGGAATTCCAATAGGAGTATTGGTAAAAATGGCAAAAAGCTTATTATGAAGCGGTTTTTTGAAAAGCAAATTGTGCAGTAATTCATGAATAGCCAAAAATATTGCCTGGTTAGCAGTAGCTCCAATAACATATGCTAGAATCATAAAATGTCCGGAAAAGGGCAGACTTTGACGCAAATAAAATGCTACCGCAAGTTGTAAAGCCACCACACCACAAACATACCATTTTGTCCGTGGTTCATGGCCTGTTAATTTGGAGATCTGAGGGTACTTGGCCAAAATGGCCTTTCGCCTGGCTGTATGCGGTTCTTTTCCATGGGTCCAGTAAAATTCATTAAGAACTTGAAGAGGTGCATCTGCAGGAGGCGCCCGAGTGGTAAATGTCTCGTTATTTGATCTGTGTGTGATATCGCCCATAGATAGTAGTAATAATAATGAAAAAGGTGACGCGTGCGATGCCTGGTCCGGTCACGTGCGCGTGGGCTGATCTCGTATAGGATATGAACGATCCGAGAGACGATGGATTTTAGAAAGAAGAAAATATTGCCCGATGACCTTAGTGGTGAAAATTTAGTTATACAGGATTAATTTGAAGGTGGTGCATATAGATCACTTCGGGTATTACGATATTTCATTATTGTACGTGTACTTGTTACCTGTATAGGATGTGATCTTGAAATTGTCTCGTTAAATTCCAAATAAGTTTAGGTGAAAATAAAAAAATTATTTCGAACTATCATGAAACTATCCTGAAACTATCATGAAACTATCCTGAAACTATCATGAAACTGCCATGAAACTTTTCCGTCATTTTCCGGGTTTCTTCCTATAATTTCCGTAGGGACCATTCGCCATACCCCAGATTGGGACTTGACGACGCACGTGACCTTCCCTCATGCCTTTCGTACTATATGCCCAATGCTCCTTGCAGGCATTCGTATGTTGTGATTAGATAGATGAAAGTATACCGCCGGCTATTTTTAGAAATATGGTCTACAAATACTTCGAATCGGCCCGTTCCGTCAGTTCAGTCACGTGATCTGCCGCAGCATTACCAATACCAAATATTCTATAATTTCATTTGAAGGGGGTTCTGCATTTACTGAGTATTGACACCATCATATTTTTTACTGAGTATTGACACCATCTTATTTTATCGATTAATTGACTCGCCAATGGAAAAGACTCACTGCTGATGATACTGAGGGTATTGGTCTGCAGGTCTTTCATACAGGCCTTGCATTGGCATGCCTTGAAAGTATACCTGAGGGTACGGGTGTGGGCCCATCGCCTGCATGGGGTAATTGTAAGGAGCCATTCCTGTACCAGGCATCATTCCCGGCATCATTCCCGGCATCATAGGCATGTAACCATACCTATTAACAGCATCTTCGCCCATTTGCGGTCCATAGGTCTGCATATAGGGATGGACGTACGCCAAGTGTGGCTGTGGGTGGGCATGAGGTTGCTGGTTGAGTGCAGGACTAGGCTGAAGAGATTGAGCCATATGACTTTCAATCTCGAATGAGCGGTCTGATTCAAAAGCAATTTCTTCATGACGTGACTCACTTTCTGGTTCTGAAACATGATTTGCCTCGTTGGTATCAGGTTCAGGTTGTTTTCCTGCAGATGAATGGACTTCCTCACTCACTATGGCATTCACCATTTCGACAATATTGCCATCATTAACGTCTATAGACGGCAATTTTGGAGCATGACCTTTGATCATCAGCTCAATTTCATCCCATGAAGACGGAGCTAATTTAGGCATCGGAGCAACACTGGAAGCTTTCTTTTTCTTCCCTGTAGCAGGCTTCTTCTTAAACGGAACCTGAGACTCAACAACGTCGATTTTTTCGGCCTCAAAAGCTTCAGTATCGGCAGAAATACTGATAACCGGCCCGAAAATGCTTTTTGTCATGGTCACAATGGCTCGCAACCTCAAAATGTTTTCACATCGTGTGCACTCTGTAGCGATGGCAATTTCACGAGCATTGGGATCATCGGAATTAAGCTCAGCATCTTTAAGAATTCGGCTGACGGCTGCATTGTCAAGAAATTCTGGAATGTCCTTGTTCCGACTGTATAGAGAGCTGCCAAAAAGCAAGTTGATATTATTGGACTTGAACAAATGAGCATCGTCGAAATCCTTAAATTGACACCCGATCGGGACGTAATCTTTAAAGAAAACATCCTCATAGAAGTAATGAGTACGAATTGGCGGCTTCCCTTCGGCAAAAGCCTCCAAAATCTTTGCCTTGGTATCGTCTGTATCGAAGTCAATTAGGCGATTAAGAACCTTGACAAAGTTCCAACACAATTTTTTGTTTTGATGTAAGGTTCTCCGTTTTCGGAAAAATGCCAAAATGAATCGAATCACCATAAGTACACCCTCGATGTTCTTTTCCGGCACTTCCGCTGACCCCAAAGCCTCAAGGTAGGTCAGGACGTACTGCACAACAAAATCATTGAAACCATTTTCAACATCCATTTTCACAAAGGATAAGCTGAAAAGAATCGTTAAATGATCAAGAATAACACGAGATATCTCTGCCACCAGATCCAATTGAATGTGTCGTAAGAAATCGGTCTCGGCTTTTTTAAGATAAAGTGGGCGCAGAAACACTTTTGGGCAATAGTAATCGCCGATGATGCGGAGCAAAAAAGCATTTTTATCGTCGGTATCCAAGTAAGATTTCTTTATGACGGCAACATAAGCTTCGTGGAGCCAAGGCTTGGAGAAAATGGCCTTTAAATTAAAAGCTGGAATGCTGATGTTCGTATCTCTGGTAGACTGAGCCCGTAAAAACCAGAGCACTGCCTGGAATTTCTGGTCCATCGAGTTGTAGATGACGGCGAGATGATTATAAGGCTCGTGCATGGTAGGCATGAGGCCGATGCATTTTTTGTAGCAGAACATGGAGTATAAATAAAGCTCCTTCTTCCATTTTTCACCGCTGGCGGTCTTTTTTTGATGCTTATGATAAGAAGACACGGATTTCCCAGGCTCAGCATAGTTGATGATGCAATTTGCCTTACTCCTTTCCAAATTACCAAGATTCAATAAACAATGACACATGGCGTAGGCATAACTAGAATGAGTTTCCGATGATGATGTAGACTCGTGGCTCACCACAATGTTAAACTCTTTAAAATAATCGGAGGGAACGAGTCGATTTGGCTGCTTGGCAAACTCATGAAGAATGTCAGTGTAGAAAAGTTCTGCAGATTTAATGAACTTGATAAAAGACTCATTAAGTATCCTCATCTCCACTGCTCTGAACTGCGGTTTTTTGGCCAGATTCTTGGCCTTATTACCCTTATTATTGCCCTTTTTCGCCAGAGCCAGAGCCCCCTCATTTGTACCTGAATTTCTATTATCCTTTGCACCACCATGATTCTCCTTATTGGAGAATTCTCGAAGTGATTTAATCAGCATCAGGAGAACTTCAGCATGCTGTCGCTGGTACATCTTCACAATGGGGTAATGAAATGAGGACCATATCATTTGTAATAAGTCAATCAGAGCAAATTGAGCAAGATCAAGCTGCTTATTTTTGGATTCATAATTTTTGAATGTAGCAATATCTTCAAGAAGCCAATTTCTAAACTTATCCTGAATAATGGAGGTAAAACCCAATATTAGAGACAAATCCACGTGGCAAGCTGCAAGGTAGCCCGAGAGCTGGGATTTTTTGGCAACACATTCGTTTTCAATTTCCGGACGCATGACTTGTATATTTGATAATTCTAGCTGTAAATATTTTAAGCTGTAGTATAAAAGGCTCTTAGAAAAAGGCGATCATGTCAGGAAGAAAGTGGTTGAAACTTTTTTCTGCGCTGTGCGAGCTGCAACAATGAAAAAGAGCTCGCACGCTTTAGCTTCACTATTAGAGATTTAGGCCATTTCAATTTCAAGAATTTCTGGTTTTTTATGATTATACTGAATGAGGATGAATTTGATCAAGAATAGAAATTTAATGAAAAATCGGATTTGCTTATTATCATATATTGGATTTGAAATAAATTGTGTTTTATTATAATTATCTTATTACCAGATCACTAATACTAAATATACTTACTCTTTATATCAATTCTAGACCGAATTAAAAAATTCTTCATTACCATCTACTTCTTTATTATCATCTACTTCTTTATTATCATCTACTTACTTATGACCAATTCCCCTTATCCTTCTTTTCTCTTATTATTACCGTTACTTTACTCGCAACCTGCATACAGACGGTGGATCTCCATAACTGAAAGAACTTCCCATCCGGCTTTTCGAGTCATAACAATCCTCACAGCCCATCCACGGCTTTTCATCTCAGCCATCACTTTATCGGGATTATTTCGGGCACAAAATAGAATATAAGCTGTACCTTGTGGAGAAAGAATATTATTAAGGTGGTCAAGCACCTGCCACGTGACCATCATACCGTCAGAGCCACCCAAAAGGGCCAAATCAAGCCATTCATCATTTTCAGTGGTATTTGGAATCTTTGGCACTCTATCTGCAGGCACATATGGAGGATTAAAGACTAAAACGTCTATAGAATTGAGCCGCACCGCCAGTGTGAGACTCATCTGAAACACATCTGATACTCCTAAACTTCCTGCATCTGTCATGGAAACTTGAATGGCTTTACATGCAGCCGGATTCAAGTCGGTAGTAAGAAAAACTCCATTTGGGAAAATGTTCATGCGAAGAAATGCGGATACAATTCCTGAACCACCACCGATTTCACATACGAGAGGAAAACGCCGTTTTTGAAGTTCTAGAACATCCTTTTCCAAACAATCTAGAAGTAGAAATGAATCTTCTGCAGGCTCATAAACTTTGGGGTCGAGGTTTTTGATATACGGTGTCGGGAGCATGGAGTTGATGCGTAGAACGGCATCGCGATGGATCTTAGGTCACATGACGCGAGTAGTATACCAGTATCTGGATACATAATAGAAGGCGGGAGGCGTTGGTAAGAAATACCATAAATTGAGAGATTTAAAAAATGTAATAATTTGAACGATACGAAAAATTACTTTGAAAAATGAGTGACTTTGGAAGAATGAACTTTTAAGATTGTCGTTATGGTATATGGTGGTGCACGGGTGTAGCCATGGTCTTAGATCGTGATTTAAAGGAAATTGTTCCAAATATGATGAACAGAGACATAAGTGAGGTATTTTATTTGGATGAAATATCTAGAATCATCAAAAAACAACCAATATGAATTATGGAAAAATTCCGACATTTTTGAATTTTCTGCTTTAATGTTACTCATATTTATAGTTATCTAGGATTTCGCAGCCAGCACCAGAAATTAATACTGCCACTAAAAATCAGATTTGATTATACATAAAAAATCCTTCAATTGTAATATATACATATGGCTAAGGATTTACAAAATGACTACATTTTTTTTGTATAGCCCTCAGTGTTTACTGTAAATGGAAGAAGAGTGTGAGCAGTAATGGGTACTGCATATAAATACACAAAAGTATAATTATACTGACATCGACGGAAAACCTGTATATAAGAAATAATATTGTGTAAAGAAGATTTTTGTTTCATCTTTGTTTCATCGTTGTTTCATCGTTATTCATCGTTGTTTCACCTTTGTTTATCGTTGTTTATCGTTGTTTTATCGTTGTTTCATCGTTGTTTATCGTTGTTTTATCGTTGTTTCATCTTTGTTTCATCGTTGTTTCATCTTTGTTTCATCTTATATGCATGGATGTACTGATTCGTGTATATATAGTGAGCGCGCCCTCTATACTACTCCCTAATGCAAGTGAAAGTCAAGACATTAACCGGAAGAGATATCCCCGTGGATATTGAACCCAGCGATAAAGTCATTCGGATAAAAGAGATGATGGAAGAAAAAGAAGGTATTCCTCCTGCACAGCAACGGTTGATTTTCAATGGACTGCAGTTAGACGATGAAGTCAGCATCGAGGCCTCAGGTATTCAACCAGGCACTTCGCTCCACTTGGTGTTGACATTAAGAGGAGGATTTTAAGGCCTGTTTATTATGAAGGGAAGTGGCGGCTGTTATTGATTGATTCTGGTATGAACCTACAATTGGATCTGCTGATCTACGACCGGATCCACTGATCTGCGATTGGATCTGGCTGATCTTCGGTCTTTTCTAATTCGAATTCATGATCGGACTCGATACCAGATTCATTTTACTGTTATGGTTCTGATTGCCTGAGACTTTTGGTTATGGTCCATTTGAAGCTGATTGTTTGACTTGTTCCAAATTGTATGTTGGTACTTATCTCAACTTCTTCTCAATTTGGCGTGGTATTGGTCATCAGTATTCCTTACAACTGATGGTATGGGAATTTCATCTCCACCACTAGCTGGTTTAAATCCCATCTTTACCACTAATTGGTTTGAATTTCATCTTTACCACTAACTGGTTTCAAATTGAATCTTTAACATCATCAGCACTTCATTACATTATCAACATCTTTTCGGACCCAGATTGACCCATTTTACTCACTCGAACCTGCATCAAGAGATCTGTCTTATGGAACTTATGACTTACTCGGTGTATGCTGCTAAATAAATTTTACACAGAGATATAATCATATATAAATCCTGTGCATGGTATATTCATACATTCATTAGAAAGTAAGATGCACCACTGTAAATCTATGTATAGCCTCAAAAGTCATACTATAAGATATGATGGTCACTTTTAAGATGCACTCTTTAATTCCATATTAGACAATCTCCATATCCTCATACATTAATGTCTGCTTTCCACTTCTTGGCATTGGCCAAAAATTTGCTCAAGTCTGGCTTGGTTTCGGGAAACTCATACTCGTAGTACACCTGTTCCACGGAATCCTGCATACGGCGCCGGGTCACCTTCTTGGGCCGTTTTTCTTCAACAACTTGGGCTTTTTCATCAGTTCCATGTACCATCTCATACTCCTTCCATGCGTCAAGAAGAACATTAGCGCCATCACCATCACCACTTGCCTTCATGGATTTATATCCTTCCTCAAATACCGCTCGAGATGCGCTCACGTGATCTGTACCCACCTCAAAGTTCATTTCGTCCTCTGCCAATTGGTCCATTTGTGCAGGAGTTAAAATGCTAGACTCAAAGAGTGCACGTTTAATCCAACCGTTAGCAGTGGTAGAGGCTTTGAGCACGTCACGTGCCTCATCGTACCGGAACTCATCCTTTAAGAACTCAATATATTCGTTCTCCAATTCGCTGCTTATGTGCAAAGCAAGCTTGTAGAGAGCTACCACTCGCTCAAACTCGCCAAGTTTCTTTTCAAACTCAATGTAGTCTCGGAACACGGAGATGGCGCTGGAGGAATTATTTTGAGCATCGTAAACCACCGCCAATTCGGCCCATTTTTCGTAAAGCTTTCGGACTCGGGAGTATTCGCCGACTGAAAGCTCAAGCTCAATGTACAGTCGAAGAACTTTCGGTTTGGGCACCTGCAGACAACAGAGACCAATGGCGGTACCCATAATCCTTCTGTATGCAGGAACACCATTATGGCGGAGTTCAAACTCGGCGCTAAGAATCCAAAGTTTTGCAAAGGAGAAATTGGTCAGTACAATATTCCGTGCCTGTTGCCAGAGTTGCCGGGCAAATGGGATGTCCTGCACACAGTACTCGGCGTAGAGTGCCCTTTTAATCCACAAGAATACGTAACGACGCCACGCCACCAGTTTATAAGTATCTGCCGGTACATTGACCACCGCCTGTGCAAGAACTTGCATACAGGCCCCGATTCCATGGTTTTTCTCCGTAAAATCCGCATACTCCCACCAGGTATCGTAATCCTGCAGATGCGCCGCCAATTGTTGTTCGTAGCGTAATTTCTTATGGGTAATATCGGCAACATCAGTTTCCAAAGTCGACGAGTCTAGTTGGTCTAATAGAGCCACCTTAGAGGATTTATCAAGAATTGCACTTTCAAGCGATTTTTGGTATATTGCCTTAGCACGTTCTCTTTCGCCTTGAGAGTGTTCCCAATTGATCCATAGTACCAATAATTGCACAATTGAGTCAGAATCGGAGCCAATATTAGAACCAGAATCAAAAGAAGTTTCAGAGTCGATCTTAAAATCCACGTGTCCTTCCTCTTTCCCATTTTGAGATATCTTCTCGCTTTTATAATCAACAGCGGCTTCAAATACCCCTCTAATCCGAGCAATTTGATCCGGTAAAGAACCAAGAGAAAGTTCAAAACGAACCCATTTTAGCCACACCTCAAACGGGCCGTCTGTTGCATACCGTAAGTAAAGACTGCGCACGTGGTCATATTCATTATAGCGTAGCTCAAAACCAATATAAGATTCCCACACATTTCCTCCAGGTTGCCACAGAAGCCAACGTTCAAACACCATTCTAACGCCTTGAAAATTGCCTATGGCCTCTTCCGTCTGCACATACAAAAACCACAATTTGTCGACGCGAGGAAGAATTGACACAGCCCTCTCTAAGAGATTCCGTCCGTGATTAACGTTTTGATGTAACAACTCTAGCTCAATATATCGCACCCAAAAAGGTACATGCTTAGCATCCACTTCAAGTGCTCGTTCCATAATCGAGCGAAAACGCCGGAAGTCCTGATTATGATCAAGTTCCCATTTGGCGTACCGCATCCATTGTGGATAATTGAGCCTATTTTTATTAAGCTGTTGTTCGTAGTCTCTTCTTTTAGCTAGCTGAAACAGGCGGAGTTCCTCTAAATCCTGAATACTTTGGGTTGGTCGTTTGTATTGAGGGGCTCGGGAATTGTGGGCGTCAGTGAGTATATCGACAGCCAGGACCTGAGTTTGTGCCGTTTTTTGGGGTGCCTGGGGCACAGAATCTGTGGCTAGATTTGGCGGTAGTCGAATTTCCATGAGTATTTATTGAAACAAAAAAAAAATGGAATTTTGAATGGTGGAAAAATGCAAAGATGGGAAGAAAGTGGTTATTAAGGGTGTAGGAAAAGAACTAGGGAGAAGTGCGAGGTGAGATGTAATGATCATGTGCGGTAAAAAAATTGCCTTCAGCCAGATTCGAACTGACGATCTCCTCATTACTAGTGAGGTGCCTTACCAACTTGGCCATAAAGGCTTGTATATGATTTTGGATTGAGTGGTAATATATAATGTATATAAATATATTCTTTTTATACTTTTTGCTGAATACGGGAGTAAAATGACCTAATTTCAAAAAGCTATCCAAGCCCTTCTTTTTCTGAGCAGCGTCTCGTTCAATGCATGTATGGTCATGAAACCAACCTGAAACGTCAAGCATGCACACCGCATGCTGCAGGCCAAAACGTATAAGTATAAAAGGCCGCCATTCCCCTTGCTTCTCACACTTCTTTTTTCCTTACATCTTCTTCCTCATTTCGCCTATCAATAATGAATTATGGAATTCAAACCTTAATGGGGTTTCAAAAATTAGAGTTTAAAACTCAATGACTTGTGGATTACACAATCACTTGTCTATATACTAATTTGGGACAATGCTAACAGTTTCATGGACTTATGCCCAAACTTGCAACTGTTCAAAATAGTCGACTCTTTTTTCGGATATAGCCACGGCTTTCACAACCTCAGCCCGAAGGTCATCCACCATAATTGGGTGGCCACAAGTCACAAAACACGTGGAGCCAGGGCTATTTTCGATTTCTATAGCCACAATTTTCCGAAGATTTGGACGGCCTCGGTGAAAAGTCACGTGTGGCAACTCATTCCGGAGCTGTGTTTCAAGAGTTTCCACACTGTGGTAGTTTTTGTGAGTGAAGGTGTTTTCAAGAAGATGCGTTTTATCAGAAGGTTCATCTGATGGTGATGGTGATGATGATGGTTTGGTGATATAGACATTCACATCGATGGGGTGTTCTGCTAACAGTTTCAACTCATCGTAAAACCAGAGTGCAGAATGGTATTCCCTTACCACCCAAAGAAGCTTCACTCTGGCAGAATTTCCAATCTCATCACTCACTGGATTTTGATCAGCAACATTGACTGCTTCGGCAAATATTCCGGGAATTCCATTTCCTCCAGCAACAAAAATACTGGATGAGTATCTATGGGCGGCAGTGGCCTCGCCATAAGAACCTTCCACGGCGACTCTGATTTCCGCTAATTTGTTGGGATTGGAATAGAGGTACTGGCTTAATCTTCTAGTCACACCATCTTTCACTTTCACATAAAAGATAATGTGTTCATTAAACACAGTGTATGTAAATGGATGAGATTGCCAGAAGCACGACCATTGAAGAAAATGAACAAAACAATGACCGCCGCCCTCAGCTTGAAAACCAGCAGGTATTGGAACCATGACCTTGAGCGTATTGTCTTCAAACAACTGTACTTTGGCCATTGGAAAACCAAAGTTAAACAAACGTTGGAGTCGGAGAAGGCGATCTGCAGCCCAGAGAGCTACCGAAGCATAATAAAAGGCCAAAAACCGAAGGTCTTTCACGTGAAACCAAGCTCCCACCATGAAAGCTGCAGCTAAAGCAATGTGTATGGCTAAAAAAGCTTCATACCATTTCCGGCGGAGCACCAAAAGTCCTTGGACTATAATGGCTAGACCTGACAATGTGCCGAAAATACCCATCCAAACATATTGCTCAATGAACTTGACCTTAAAGATGTGCCTGCTATAGCCAATGGAATGAATCACAAGAAGCGCTACCATCCAGCGAGATATCCAGCGGTGAAACATGATAAACACAGAATAATCCCATCGCGTTAGCCACTGAAGAATATTATTTCTACCAGCAAAAAGTACCGAAAGAGGAAGAAGGTAGCTGGCTAGTGTACCTGAGCGGACGGCATAGTACCGCATGAAAGCCTTAATTTTAGTTGGGAAAAAAGGCCCTCCAACCACAAATCGGATATCATGGCATAATAACAAAATAGTGAGAAGAGAAAATGCTGCAAGGATCAAAGACTCCGCTCTCGAAGGGGCCAAATAGTCAAGAATGCCTAAAAAAGGTGTTTCAGACGTCTTATTGTGTCGGAGTGCAGGCAAAGAAATATGGGACCGCCAGAAACGAGTCTTGAAGCCAGTAATACGCAGGAGCCATTTTGGAAATAAAATCTTGGCCCAATTTCCAACAGCAGCCGCCAAAAATACAAATCCCCAAAACAAAACAAGGTACCAGCCATAAGATATGGAACGGTTATAATTGCCCAAAAATTGGTCATATGCGTCTCGGAATAACTTAATCAGTACATCTGAAAGACGCACCGGTTCCTCAGCAAACAGCATATTGTGGAAGTCTGTGGCATTCTGATGATAATGCTCAAGAGCACGTTCAAAATCAGACATTTCCAAATTAACATTTGTTTCTTCACTACACATGCTTAAAAATCTCGGGATTTGTTGAGCATGGCCTTCTTGGAAACAATATGCCATTGTGGCAAATGCATTGGGATCTGTGCAATAACAGGAAAAATCCGTACCACCGGGGCAGAATCTGACATCAGACAAAAGCAGAACACATGAATAATAAGCGATTTTTGCCGGTGGAAATGTGCTGATTGGGGCACTCTGAGCCACCAGGGCTGGAGCAAACGCATATGTTAAGTATATGCAAGACCCACCTAAAAGGTAAATTGACCAGCCGGAGCTACCCAAAAGGGGAAAAACCACTTGAAGAAGAAGTAGTAGTGCCCACATTTGGAAGAGATTTGGGAGGGATTTTGGGATGTTTTTGCACTTTTCAAGCCTTTTGAGTCTGTTTTTGAAAAAACTCAGATTTGATGATTTTTTTGATGGCTTCACTGCTATGAAATTATCTGCAGTACAATGGATACATGTGCATTTAACGATGAACTTGAACTGCCTTTAAAAGGTGCTTTAAATTTTAACGGTTTCGAATTTTTTAAAATCCGCCTTCGGTTTTGAAAACACTGCGCGCATGCATCCTGCATACAAACACAAAATACCCTCGGAATTAAATCAATTTTAAAGGTGCATTTGGTCCCACATGCAGGAATGCGCAACAATTCTTCCCCTGATCTCATCAAAGATTATCTAGATAATCCTTATCTATGGCATCTGATCTATTCCATCTACACGCAAGAAGTCTTCCTGTGTGAAACAGGACCAAAATGGCATTGCTTGGCTTGCATTTATGTGCTAAATTTAGACATTGCTACCAGGCTTCGCCGCTGTGGCGGCTTTTTTCATGTACAAAGTTTATTTAAGGAGAAAATTCCTTTTGCTCCTGTTCATGTTGTGCAAATCAAAAGAGCTTTGCCATAATTTTCGGTCAAAGCACATTAGCTCACCACTCAGAGCTAATTTTTTGCAATTTCGATTTCATACACCACTCGAGTTAAGAGAATCAGAGTCATCATTAGGGCGGCGCACGTGACCTTCACTGCACATAGACTGCCCCCAAACGGATTTGGCAATTGCTGCTTCGCGCTGCCAGTTTATAAGCACACCTGCACACAGGCGCGTCTGGCCCCCCGGTTTAATAAGCGACCCCAAGTTTAAAAAGAAGCGGCATCCATTAACACTTCATAACAACAATGTCGTTACAAACTTCCCAATTGAAAGAAGAAAAAGTTCCTTTAAGTCAAATCAGAAGGCCCATACCTCCCGTGTTGGACCACGCCAAAATCGATGCCATGGTGTCAACGCTTCAAGGCACGCCTGTTGAATCGGCCACCTGCAAATTCGAAGACATTATGCCCGGCGTTTTACCGCCAATTGATGTGTTTCGTATCCGGGAACGGGGAAAAAGCTTTTATTTTGCTTTTGGGGGTTGCCATCGTTTCCAGGCTTATGATCGATTGGCAAGCTTTTCGAATGATCCTTTGGTGAATGCTAAGATTCTTCCGGCAACAAGGGGTACACTCAGGTTGTATTTGGGAAGTTCATTGGATGAATTGCTTGATGCTGAACTGGATGATCGATTCAAATTTAAGGATTCTGAACCGGAATGTTGATTTAAACCGAATGATGCTGAACTGGATTGTTGATTTAAACTGAATGATTCATTGAAATCAATATCAGAAAAAATATCATGTTTTCAGCACCTTCTTTTGATAAGCAAATGATCTTTGAATTAGTAAATTCTTTTTGATCAGCAAATGATCATCTGGTGGTAAGAGGAGTGGTGGAGTCGACACTATCACGGGGCGGCTCAATTTCCTGATGGAGCTGCAAAAAATGACGTTTTTCCATCCGCTTTCTCTGCCATGAAATCGGAACCGGTAAATAACCTTTCCGTTCTTCATAGGCAAGAGAAACAAATACTGTAATCACAACAGTCCAATACACATTATAGGCAATAACACTACCATAAGTAGCACTATTTGTCCAGCCGAAAATAGCAGTAAAAAGCATCCATCCTAAACCGTCTTCAGGAATCTCACCATTGCAACAGTTCACATGCCATACGGTATTTGCGATATCATAGGAACCTGGTCCATGTCCCGTTTCACTAACATCAAAACCATCACAGGCATCAATGAATCTCTGGAGCTCAAAATTCCATACCCCTTTAGAAAATAACCCAGCTGCCACCAAGTATAAAAAACACGTGGATGTAAGCAAAAACACTCTTAATGAAAGAGTGTTTCCAGAACGGTATAACACAACGCCAACCAAAGTACCAATGACCATGGCCAAAATTGTGGCATTTAAAATCGACCATATCGACGTATTTTCGTTAATGCCAATTCCACCCACAAAAACAATGGCCTCAAGTCCTTCTCGTAAAGTGGTCACAAAGGGAAGAAGAAACATGGCATTTCTTTCAGACCAAGCCGCTTGTGCCAGAGGTAAAGAGTCTGATTCTTCAACTGGAAAGGTTTCAATAGATTGAGCAGTATTCTGAATGGTGTATCGCTTCATTACATGCCCCAACTTATACTGCCACTTCTGTTGCATTTTTGTGACCCTTAAAATCTTGATTCCCATAACAGAAATGATGATGCTAGCAAGAATAGAAAACACGCACTCCCAATAATGCTCTGTAAGAGCCCAAAGGTCATTGCCCACGATGTAAAATACACTCAATATAATGGCACCCACAAAGAGACACACGAGAAAACCACAGAGGCCACCAGCATAGATATGAAAGGATAGTTTTCTGAGCTCTTTTTTGCGAATTTGAGCGATTTTTTGGTGGTCTTGTTGGCTGGATTCCTGGATTTCTGGTGCTTCTTCTAATTTGGGAGATTTGGGCAGGAAACTTTGCCGAAGAAAGGCAAGAAGCACGGAGATGATGATGGCCAGCTCGATCGTCTCCCGAAGGACGATGAAGAATACCTGTACGGAGAAGTATTCGTCGAGAGTTGCCATATAAAAAGTGGCGAGAAGTCGCGGGGATTGGAGCCTTTTATATTTGCAGCTGGCAGTTCCGGGGCAGATCCGGCAGACGCAGTTCCGAGGGGACCCTCATTACCATTTCCGAGGGCACTATGTACAGGTTACATAATCTATTTTATCACTTATATGCAGGACCCAACGTTTCAGAAGATTATTGCAGATTAAAATGCCATTAACAAATCAAGATTAATAATTAGGACGGATTGGGCCATCAAGCCGAGGTTTCTTTGTTGGCGGTTGAGTCCTCATACGTTTAAAGCGTTCCTTATCGATCTCATGGCTTTCCTCATATTTCGGGATTTCCGAGGGTTCAACCGGTAACGGCTCAGTTTTAAAATATGAATGGTCCAAAGCATCCAGAGCATTATAGCGTTGTTGTGGATCGAGAGTCAACATGTGACTCAAAAGATCTGTACCAGATTCACCTATTAGCGGAACAAATCGGCTTTCAAGCGACCTTTTGCACGTTAAGCCAATATTCAAATCTGGTTTATTCGGAAGTAAAGACGCCGTTGGCCAAGATTCTTTATTTGGTGGCCCCACCAAATCAAAAATGAGTTGAGCCTGGTTTGCATCCGAAGATCCCACCAAAATCGGCTTCTGTGTAAAAAGTTCTCCAAAAACACACCCCATCCCCCATAAATCCACCGCCGTTGTATATTTTCGTTCACCCAATAAAAGTTCTGGTGGTCGATACCATCGTGTAACCACAAGTGCCGTATAATTCCGTTCTCCACCACCAGGACCTTTCCCTTTGACTGGAGTTTTTCCGTGGTATAAGCGAGCCAACCCAAAATCAGCAATTTTCACCAAACCATTGGGATCAAGTAGAATATTAGCAGCCTTAATATCTCGATGCAAATATCGTTGGCTATGTATATATTCCACTCCTTTAAGCATCTGGAGCATGAGACTCTTGATGATTGGTTGAGTCATGGAAATGGTGGGATTTTGAAGGAGTCCAACCAAATCCAGACTCATATATGGAGAAATGGTATAAAAAATCCCTCTTTGTGATACCAAATCTTGACGAGATGCCGTTTTCGGCTCCTCATGGATCATACCGAGAATTTGAAGAATATTGGGATGATTTAGCTTCTTAAGGATGGTAATTTCTCGAAGTGCTGTAATTGGAAATCCTTCTTTAGCTGAATGATTGATGAGTTGCTTGAGTGCCACCACTTGGCCTGACTTTTTATCCCTTGCTTTTTGGACTACTCCGAATGTTCCCTGACCAATTTTCTTAACCACTTCAAAATCCGTGAGTTTTTGCATATTTCGGAACCGGTTGATGGGCTGAAGATTTCCACCTTCGCTGGTAACTTGTATTGCCTTTAAAGGCTTTTCTTGTACCGCTAGCGCTTTAGGAGGTGCAGTTTCCATGGACTGGATTTGAGGTTAAGTTGAGTGGGAAGAGCGACGCGACACCCGTACACCAGCAAATTAAGATATATTTCAAAGTACTAATTAAAAAAATCAAAATCTTTAATTTATTGTATTGATGCATATGACGTAATAAAGCTCAACCCTCCCATTTCTGATTTTAAACCCCTTAGAAAATAAAAATGCCAAAATCTTAAATAATTATCGTCCGTTAAACCGAGTCAGGTCGGCGAATGTATTTATTAAGGCGTCTGGCTTCTTTAGACATTTCACCAGCCATTTTAACATTAAAACCCGTAGCCAAAACTTGATTTGTTTGTTCCAACTCTAAACCAGATACTTCTGGAACCAAGAAGAAAACAAAAATAAAAGCAATGAAACAAAGAGCTGCAAAAAAGGCAAAAGTTCCTGGAGGTGTAATATTTTCCAACATGGTCAAAAAAGTTGCAGCAACAACCAAAGAGCCCGCCCAATTGGTGGCTGCTGCATACATTCCACCCACCGAACGTACATTAACATCGGAGAAGAGTTCCACGCCAATCCATGCGGAGTTACCGATTCCAATGGCGTAAGAAGCAACGTACAACACCATACCAATAATAATCACCACTCCCCAACCACTAATACCGGTAGTTGCAACCACCACTTCAGAACCTGAACCAAATTTGATTCCAAGAAAGTGAAAAGCAATGGCGCAAATCACCAACGAGATACACATCCCTGGCATAGCAAACACTAAAATTCGGCGACGGCCCACCACGTCAATAATACACAAAGCCACGAGTGTAAACACAAAATTGGTTGCAGCAATAATGATGGAAACTGCAGAAGGATTATGGAAGCCAATGGTTTCAAATATCGTAGTACTAAAGTACATCAATGAATTGAAACCCGTAAACTGTTGAATACCTTGAAGGCCACACGCTAAAATAAGCGCACGGAGATTTCCTGGTTTGCTATGAATGATTTTGATGGATCGAACAATTTGTGCAAATGGACCCCCTGGAATTGTGGAGTTGGAAGTGATCATATCCAGTACCACCGCATCTGCCATCTCCTCAGAAACATTAGTCTGAGTCTTGATGTAAACTTTTTTAGCAGTTTCGTAATCACCTTTAATCACATAATAACGTGGAGTATCGGGTAAAAAGAAAAAGAGTACAAGCTGAAGAACAGCAGGCACCATGCAAAGACCAACGGAAACACGCCAGCCGTGAGCAACACTTGCAAGGCCCCAATTAATAAAGTAAGCAATTAATTGACCCCCGGTAATAAAAATGCAGTTAGTGACAATGAGCCGACCACGATATTTGGGAGGCGCCAATTCACTTAACATTAATGGCGCTATAAGCGATGCAGATCCAACACCAAACCCAAGAATAAATCTGCCAGCAATCATAGTCCAAACTGTTTTGGCCACAAGCTGGATTATAGTCCCCACAATGAAAAAAACATTGGATCCCATAAGTACTTTTTTACGACCAATTAGGTTGGCCAACACTCCGCCCAAAATGGCTCCAAGTAATGCTCCAAGTGATGTTGCTGATGTGATCAACTCTTTTTCTCCTGAAGTCAATAGCTTGCTCAGTAAATCTGTGCCGACCTGTACCAAAGCAGCAGAAATATATCCTGTGTCATATCCAAACATAAACCCTGAAATGGACGATGCTAGCGTGAGTTTGACGACAAAATTATTAGGGGCAATATTGGACAGTACAAGAGTATGACCAGCCGTAGAAACAGTTGATGTTTCATTAAGCACCAGTGGAGTATTGGATTTTTTGGTCCCGTGTAAAAGATTATCCTTAGAGCTAAGAGATTCAGCCATTTTGTGGTATATTGCTAATGAGCTTTTCTAATTGAGCTTTTTTTCTTTTGAGCTTTTGAATGAGTTTTTGAATGAGCTTTTGAATGAGTTTTTGAATAACCTTTAAGGCTGGTAAATGCAATTGTGTTTATGACGAAAGAGAATCGATATTTGGGGAGTGTAAATTCGCACTGGGGAAGTGCCTTGTTTATATAGACAAGTGTTATCCTGCATGCCGGCGGGGAGTTTCGGCGGAATTTTTGAGTGCGGAGTTTCTGACCAATTAGCGCGCGAATTTCGCCGAAATTGCGCGTTTTTGCGGCGAATCCACCGAATGAAACAGACTGCATATAGACTGCCATCACCCCTATTCTTTTTATTACTTGACTTGAATTGCTTGGGCGCCAAATGAAAAGAATTATATCAAAACTCTTGCCATTTTAAGTTTGCATGGTGGGTATAAAAACATACTGTATACAGGATGTCCGGACTGAGAACCGGAATGTATGCGGGGACCCTCGAATTGAAAACGTGACCCTCGGATTGGATCCATGACCCTCGAATTGAATCCTGGTCCCTCGGATTATTGCTGTGCCTGCAGAATTCAAAAGATAATTGTTTCGATGCCTGAGTCATTTGACACCCGTACACCACCTCATTCTAGTTGCCGTGGACTGCAGATAGTCCTCAAGACTAAAGCTGTATCTCCAAAGACACCTCTGGAAAAATTGATTAAGATTCCTAGATGAATAGAAGATAGATTTCCCAGTATTCCATACACGGAACATTTTCAAATGAAAATTCATTGTCATTCACAAATAATCTATGCTTTTCTAAAACTCTCATCTCTCACTCTGGTCACCTCTAAATAAAGTCGTACCTACAACATAATGGCAGCTCGATTATTGATGGGTCTATGTAACTATTTTCTAGGAGGATTCCAAACGATCTTTCTGTTCTTAATTGGTTGCCACTTGAATTTCTTAACCCACACCGAAAGCAAGTACAAGGAAGAAATGACAACAATGGCCTTCAAACCCCACTTCTTTCTGTCGTCGTGCTCAGGCTCAGCAGCCCAGTTCAAGAAAGTGGTGACATCCTTAGCCATCTGCGAGGTGGTAGCAGGAGTTCCATCCTCATACTCCACCAAATCATCAAACAACACTCTACCCATGGCAATAGAACCACCAGGGAAGTATGGGTTGTAGTTAGAGCCAGGAGGCAACACAACACCTGCAGGAGGCTCCTCTGGGTAACCAGTCAACAAAGAGAAAATATAGTCACAGGCTCCATGTCTAGCCTTGACGATCAACGACAAGTCAGGGGGTAAAGCACCCTGGTTACCCGCTCTGGCAGCTTGCTCATTGGGGTAAGGACCTTGCATATAGTCAGCCAACTTACCAGGTCTCTTTCTGGGATTACCTTCATCATCAGGCTCGTCATCATACTCCAACTCCTCAGCAAAAGCCTTGGCTTCACTGGCAGTGTGAGACACACCAACCAAGTTTCTCCAAGCAATTCTCTCCAAAGAGTGACATGCGGCACAAACCTCACGATAAACTTGGTATCCTCTTCTAATTGAGGCGTGGTCAAACGTGGAAAACATGCCATTGTGAGACCATCCGTAAGCTGGCGGATGCAATCCGTGTTCGGCGGCAGTCATGGCGCTGGCGGTAACGGAATCTTGGTACAACACGTAGGAAGCGGAAAGGCCTGAGGCGGTGGCGAAAGCAGCCACGGCTTTCTTGGCCATAGGGGCGGCTATTCTGCTGCTGAACATCGGTGGCTATGGGGGAACAACGATGGGTAGGAAAAAATGGGTTTCTCCAATGCAAGCAAAGATGCTAAAGCTCTTTGAGTTAAGATTGGTGTGCAAGTAGCGATGCAGACGTCAAGATCCGGTCGTCTTTGGTGATCCGGAGAAAGCTGGTGGTTTTTTTTTTTTTTCTGTGACACTACTTTAGGAGTGTTTTTCAAGCCATGTCTAAGCGGAAAAGAACGGGTGTCATTGGCTGGCGCGCTTGGGTAGCGCACGCCTTTCGCGCTTCTTTCTCCCTTTACACCGGTACCTCCGGGAAAACACATCCGTACCTCCCACCATGTTTGCTAAGAAGGCCAAAAAAAAAAAAAAAATTTTTGCTAATTAATTTGTACTATACTGAATGTGCAGGTAATTGACTTACCCTATGTGCAGGTAATTGGCTTATCCTATGTGCAGGTGATTTTTATTTCCTATGTGCAAGTAATTGATATAAGTAAGTGGAGAAGTTGACTTATACCATTTCAAATACATTAAAAGGGTGATACTATGCGGATTGTAATTTTGTTCTAGTTTGGGTATTGATGTTAAAAAAAAAAATAGAAAAAAAAAATTGCAGCACCACAATTTCACACATGGTCTCCCACTGCATTACTCACTGTGGCCCTAAGTGGCTTGACTAACGTTGATCGGACGGGAAACAGTATTTTCCACTTGGTATGGCCGCAACCGAAAATCACTAATTTTACGTTTACCAATGGTTTAGCACTATATAATTTTACAACATCTAAATTAAAGCTTTTTACACAGCACATTTAGGAGTTAACCTTAATATGAATTTTAAAGTGTGAATTTCAATTTTATGAATGGATCTATTCGATTTCACCATACTCTTTATATCATTTGTATAGAGCAATTCCTTATACTGAACTTTTATAAACCAAAAAGAGCTTTCAATTCTCCTTTCAGTAGCATTGATCCTTAAATGCACTCCAAAGCTTGTTTGATATCGTCCAACAAGTCATCAGTCTCCTCAATTCCAACAGACACTCTGATCAAGTCATCAAAAACACCATTGGACTCTCTCTCAGCTTTAGGAATACCTCCGTGAGTCATGATGGCAGGAACTTCAATCAAAGACTCGATTCCTCCCAAAGATTCAGCCAAAGTAAACAATTTTGTGGTAGAGGTGAATTTAGCAGCGGCATCGGCACCACCCTTGATTCTAAAAGAAATCATTCCTCCTCCCAAACCATTTCTATGTTGTTTAAGAACAACATCATGATTAGGATGAGTCTTAAGACCAGGGTAATTAACACTAATAATGGAGTCGTGGCCATTTAAGTATTCAGCAATAGCTTGAGCACTAGTAGATGCCTGCTTTACTCTCAAGTGTAAAGTCTTCAATCCACGATGAGCTAACCATGAGTCAAATGGAGAAGGAACAGAACCAATGGCATTTTGTAAGTATCTAAACTTCTCGTGTAACTCCTCGGAGTTGGTGGCTAAAACCCCGCCAACCACATCCGAATGACCATTAATATATTTGGTAATAGAGTGGATCACCACATCTGCACCATGTACTAATGGGTTGGAAATGTATGGTGATAAGAAAGTATTATCAACAACAACAAAAGCATTTTTGCTATGTTGTTCATTATGAGCCTTCACAATTTTGGCCACTTCTGAAATATCAGTAACAGACAATGTAGGGTTAGAAGGCGTCTCCAACCATACCAAAGCAGTTTCAGGGCGTAATGCTGAAACCAAATCTTTAGCCAAATCTCCAACAAATGATACTTCCACTCCGTGTGCGCTGGCCACTTTAGTAAAGTATCTGTGAGTTCCTCCGTACACGTCACCACCAGAAACAACATGAGAGCCAATTGGTAAGGATTGAAGAATCAATGCTGTGGTAGCAGAACCAGAGGCTAAAGCTGCTGCATATTTGGCTTGTTCTAAAGTAGCCACAGCCTGTTCGAAATTGTCTCTGTTTGGGTTAGCAGATCTTGAGTATTCGTAAATACCCAATGGCTTTGAAGGTTCACTTTGAGCAAAAGTGGTGGAGAGAGAGATGGGTTCAATGACTGCTCCAGTCACGGGGTCGACTGGGGCGCCTGCATGGATAGCGTTGGTACCGAAACCGTATTGTTTGGACATGTTGTTGAGGAAATGTAAAGAGGATGGACTAAAAAATCCGCTGACAAAACGCCACACTAAAGCGCCGCACCGGGATGAGCTGCGCCTGTGTGCAGGATATCAATTTTAGTTCAATTACGCGAAGGTAATTTTCATTTCATAAATATTGAAATTTGGGAAAGTTTTTTTTTAATTTTTAAGCCTTTATTTGTTTTTAAATTGATGATGAGAGTTTGAATTTTTTGAAAGGATTTGGTTTGACCTTGATGTACTTTTTTTTTGGCTGCGAAAACGCTGGTTCGAGCGTAGCCGGCTTCTCACTAGTATCGGTTACAAGAAGGGATCATGGTGGAAATCGGAGAAGCTGAAATGTTTTAAAGTGTTTCAGCGATGTTTCAGTGATGTTTCAAAAGTGCTTCAAAAGTGCTTCAGTGATGTTTCAGTGATGTTTCGGTAGTGCTTTAGTGATGTTTCAGTGATGTTTCGATAGTGCTTCAGTAGTGCACATGTAAATATCCTCTCGACTTTTTAGTGTTGTTTGACAAAGTGCAGTCCCATTGCAAATAGTCCTGAGAGAGGTGTGCACATTACTCGTGGCGAAAAATATTATTGGTAAGTGCACGACTTGTCTCAGGCTTACAGCACAAGATAAAGCCGATGCAGAGTCGAAAAGCGCAGTGCCAAAAATGCAGTGATGTAATAAATGTGAAACACTAAGACACTAAGAGTGAAACATCGCTGTGACGCTTCTGAAACACAGATGAAACATCATACCACTTAAACATCCAAAAAACTAAAATCAATATACACTAAACTCAAAAATATCTCTTTAACTCGGCAAAAGCATCTTCCTTCCTCTAAGCCAAAATGCCTGCATGGCAGATGCAAGCGGTGGCGCACAGCGTCATCTGAGGCTTGCTTCGTCAGCATCATGCAACACCGCAGTCGACAAAGCAGTCTTTCTAAAGCAGTCATCCAAAAGCAGTCATCAATCGTGGCAAAGTTCATATGAATGAGGCGGAATAAAGATCAACTTTCCTATTTGGGATATCGTCATTTATTTCAGTTGCGGAATTCCCACATCCTCGTGCGGCTCGACCATGCGTAAAAATGCTTGGCATCGCAGCGCCCTGATTCTTCTCTGGCAGGATATGCAGATTCGTTCACCATGTAAATTGGCTCCACGTTTCAAAAAAATCTCCGGAAAACCACTATTTAAAATTGTAGATTCATGACTGCAGATAAGACGTCGGTCCCACACTTTCCCTTATTTTTTTGTAATTAATTCCCCACACGTACTGGCGAGAGACGCTTCATATGCAGGACGCTTTGGGTAGAAAGGCGGCGGCGGCGGCGGCGGCGGCGGTGTAAGCGTTAATATGAGCGTCAGTAATAAGCGTGAGTGACCGCAGTCAATCATTAAGAAAATAATAATTCATCTTTGATAATTTTAAAAATTGTTTGTAAAGTCATGACTTTGGACTCTTTTCCTAACTACACTATAAATGGCCTATATGCAATAAATGAGTGATGATAATGTATATAAAAAATCATGAAACATTTAAAGCAGCAAAATTTCAAAAATATGAAACATGGGTTTAATCATCAAATTTCAAAAGCTGCAAAACTCAATAATTATCTGCCCCTTTTCATGGTCTTGGCAATGAACTAATTGCGGGAGGGTTGTTCAGAGCGTCAGTTCGCGAAGGTTGCAAACGAGGCTGTGTGGATCTGCAAGGCGGAAAAAAAAAAAAAATCTGGGTTATCAATATTCCAGTCTTCTCTCCCCAATCAGGGAAAACCTTTATATACGGCATTATCCAGCCTTATGCCAAACTCCATTTCCGTCTTCACTCCTTGATTAATACTTTACCAAATATTTGATTTCTTACTTAATTGGCTTACTCCCGGACTTTCATCCTTGCTTCCCTTTATCCTTGCTACATTCGGACTTAGCACTTTTGCCTCTATTGAACGCTCAGTTTCTTATCAGCAATCGAAGATCCAAAATTCCATTGGATGGCTTAAAATTTGAAAGGTTTAGAATTATTCATTTTCACGGGTTTCTCAAGCCAAATCATTGATCCAAATACTGTTTTGATTAACTTAACTTTTCCTTCAATCAACTCAACTTTTCCTCAATCAACTCAACTTTTCCTCAATCAACTCAACTTTCCCTGAACCAACTGTCTTCCAACTCAACTTTCTTCCAACTCAACTTTCCCTAGAATCAACCCTTAACCATCATTTCCATGTCGTTATCTGTGCCCCGAGACGATGTATCAACACATAGTGATTCTCCACTTCAGCCGTCGTCGTTTGAGTTTACTCCTGAACAACTTACAACGCTCCATGATCCCAAATCTCTTCGGTTTTTGGAAAACATGGGCGGTTTGGATAAATTGGCCGCAGGACTTCAGTCCGATACAAGCCTTGGGTTGAGTGACCATAATCAAGATGAAAGAGTGGCTATTTACGGTAAAAACCAACTTCCTTCAAAGAACGCCAAATCGTTCTTCAAACTATGTTATGAAGCAATGAAAGATAAGGTTTTAATTCTTTTGACCGTGGCAGCTGTGGTATCGTTAGCTTTAGGTCTTTACGAGACTTTTGGTCAAGAAACCATGTATGACGATGAACACAAGCCCCTTCCTAAAGTGGATTGGGTGGAGGGCGTGGCCATTATCATCGCAGTGGTAATTGTGGTGGTGGTTGGTGCTGCCAATGATTATCAGAAAGAAAGGCAATTTGCCAAGCTTAATGCTAAGAAAGAGGATCGTGAAGTAGTTGTTTTACGCAATGGAACGCGGCTGATGGTATCAATCTATGATTTACTTGTGGGTGATATCATTTCTCTTGAAACTGGAGATGTGGTTCCTGCCGATTCCGTGATTATTTCAGGCGATGTGGAGTGTGATGAGTCTGCGCTCACTGGTGAGTCAGAGACGATTAAAAAGAAACCGGCTAACGATGCATTGGCTTATTTTGAAAAAAATGCCGTCGATGGTCAAGACCTTGGTTCTCAGAATACAAAGTTCAAAGACCCTTTTCTTATTTCCGGCGCCAAGATTCTTGCTGGTGGCGCCACGGCGCTTGTGACTGCTGTGGGTACCAACTCTATTCATGGTAGAACCATGCAGTCCTTGGACCAGGAGGCTGAAGTAACGCCATTACAAGCTCGCTTGGACAACTTGGCCGAAGGTATTTCCAAATACGGATTCTTGGCTGCGCTTGTTCTTTTTGTTGTGTTGTTTATCCGCTTCTGTGTTAATATAGCGCCTGGAGGTGAACTTCATGACAGTCTTTCTGCCGAAAAGGGTAAGAATTTCGTGGACATTCTTATTGTGGCAGTTACAATTGTTGTGGTTGCAGTTCCAGAGGGTCTTCCCTTGGCTGTGACTTTAGCTTTGGCGTTTGCTACCACTAGAATGGCCCAGAACGGAAACCTCGTCCGGGTATTGCGCTCGTGTGAGATCATGGGTGGTGCTACAGCTATCTGTTCAGACAAAACAGGAACACTTACGGAAAACAGAATGCGGATTGTGCGTGGATATATTAACGACAAGCTTTTATTTGACGACCTGGCCAACTCAACCAACGTGAAGTCGGTGGATTTTGTGGCGCACATCCCTCAGAAAGTGAAGGTGTTTATTTGCTCCAACATAACGATTAACTCCACAGCATTTCAGAATCCAGATTTCGATGAGAACTCCGATAGAGAAGCAAGCGCTCGGCCAAAACAGAGGTCTTTGTTTTATCATATTTTCCACAGCAACACTCCGCCTCCATTTCAAGAAAGACAGGAACCATATTTGGGCAATAAGACCGAATCATCATTATTGATTCTTGCGCTGCAAGCATTTAACCAATTTGATGAACTCAGTTTGGCTGAGCAGCGTTTGCGTGCCAAACCCAATGTCGTACAGGTGATCACATTTGAAAGCTCTCGAAAATGGGCTGGAGTGGTGATGAAAATTGATAACGGATTTCGTCTTTATGTCAAAGGAGCTGCAGAAATTATCTTCAGACACTGTGCATACCAAGAAAATGACAAAGATAGCGCTTTCAAAATGGAACGTTCAGACAGAGAACTGGTTCTTGAGAAAATTGATGAGTACGCCAATGATGCATTGCGTGCCATTATGTTGGCTCATAAAGACTTTGTGGGTATCAGTTCGTGGCCTCCTGCAGAGATGGTCGACACTCAGAATCCCAATCAGGCTGACCCCGCCAAGTTGATTGATGTGGGAGCTTCAGCTCATGAATCCACCACAAGTCTTACAATGGATTTTTTGGTGGGAATTCAAGATCCGCTCAAAGACGGTGTTCCCGAAGCTGTCATGCAGTGTAAAATTGCTGGAGTCACGGTGAGAATGGTGACTGGAGATAATCTCACTACGGCAAAAGCCATTTCCAGAGGCTGCAATATTTTGACTCCGGAAGATTCATCCAACGAGTATGCTTATATGGAGGGCCCAGAATTTCGCAAATTACTGCCGGAAAAACGAGCAGTCATTGTTCCACAACTTAAAGTTTTGGCTAGATCTTCACCTGAGGATAAGCGGATTCTCGTGGACACTCTTAGAAAATCGGGAGAGGTGGTGGCTGTTACTGGAGACGGTACTAATGATGCGCCAGCTTTGAAATTGGCTGACGTCGGATTCTCTATGGGAATAAGTGGAACAGAGGTGGCTAGAGAGGCTTCAGACATTATCTTGATGACAGACGACTTCACGGACATTGTGCAGGCCATCAAATGGGGACGGACAGTCGCAGAATCCATCAAGAAATTCATCCAGTTCCAGTTAACCGTCAATATCACTGCTTGTGTGCTTACATTTGTTTCTGCTGTGGCTGACACTGAAGGTCACTCGGTTTTAACTGCAGTGCAGTTGTTGTGGGTTAATTTGATTATGGATACTTTGGCTGCTTTGGCCTTGGCTACCGATAAACCAGATGATGCTCTTTTAAAGAGAAAACCTGCTGGACGCACACAGCCTTTGATTAGCGTATCAATGTGGAAAATGATTTTGGGCCAATCGACAATGCAATTGATTATTACGTTCGTGCTTCACTTTGCCGGTAAGCGAATTTTCTTTGGCAATGGCGAAATCGATAATCATCTGAAAAAACAGTTGGATGCAATGACTTTCAACACGTTTGTGTGGTTGCAGTTCTGGAAGTTGTTTGTGACCCGTAAGTTGGAAGAGTGTGCTGATGTCCGTACGATTCGGGGACGCATTAACGCCGAGAACTTAAACTTCTTTTCCCATTTGTTCCGCAATTGGTACTTTGTGTCCATTGCCGTTCTCATTGGTGGAATGCAGGTGTTGCTTATGTTTGTGGGAGGAGCTGCTTTCACTGTGGCCCGTCAAACACCAGCTATGTGGGGAACTGCCATTATTGGTGGTATGCTCTCGCTTCCGGTGGGTATGCTTATTCGAATAATTCCTAATTGGTGGGTTTCCGAATACTTTCCTACCCGTGCATTCAACACCTTCATCTACTATGTTGGATTCTCGTGGTTGAGGAAGAAGAATAGAGACAAGCGCTCTGCAGGCGAGGAAGAGGACACCATTGATTCCGAACCTACTAGCGCTGAGAAGGTCTAAGAATTTGTCAGTGATAGACAACTATAGATAAAATTAGCATTAGTGCAATGATTTACGGTGTATCAGTATATTTTAATGATAATTTTTTAGATTACACCTAGGGGAATTTTGGATCTGTAGAGGACAATTCAAGACCTTAACATCCACTATCCAATTAAATCCACTCAGATTCAATCAGCTCCAATCTACTCCTCTCCAATCAAATCAAACTTCACTAATTTAAATCGTCGAGCCGAAGAAGAAACTTTTTATAAATAGGCCCAAAGCGAGAAAAAGGCTGAAACATGGGCGCCCAGCTTTTGAGCTCAGCAACCGTGGCAGCCACATCTTTCTTAGAATCCTCCAGTTGGCGAGCCTTAGTGTGGAGGCTTTCTCGAAGACTCAGTAACGCCTCGGAGAATTTCTTTTCCGAAACAATATCGCTGCCCATGATCACGCGTGTTTTTTGTAGGCACTCATATACTGAAAGAATGTTTGCCTCGATGGTTTTAAGCTGAATAAGTGGCTTCACATGATCGTTATCACGATCGGGAAGTGCCTCTTTCACCAGCGCCACATCAGCTTGTAAAGTATCCACGGAATTCAGGAATGCATCCACGTAATATTGTAGACGGGTATGATTTGACGATTCAGAGTCATGAGTTGTCATGGAAGCGGAAATGCGCTGGATTTGGCCTGTTTTTTCAGCCAATTCTCGAAGAATTTCATTGGAATTGTACTCCAAATGAGTAATGATATCCTGGGATTTGCTATTGATTTCCGCTAGTTTTTCAGGGGAGTAACGGTTTTGGCTGGGGCCCAAGATG
This sequence comes from Metschnikowia hibisci, assembly GCA_002374725.1. NCBI lineage: Eukaryota > Fungi > Ascomycota > Pichiomycetes > Serinales > Metschnikowiaceae > Metschnikowia > Metschnikowia hibisci. The sequence goes on along the minus strand of NLAP01000001.1, from coordinate 652,511 downwards.
GACGCATGAAGCGCATTGACATAGTTATCAGGACTGAAGTTTTCCTGAAAGAACATGCTGATAGCATCTTGCTCTTTTCGGTCATTGACTGATTCTGTATGTAGCATTGAGTAGTATTTAGTAGTGTATAGTCAAGAGTTGGAAGTTATAAAGTGTTGGTGTTAAAGTGTTGGTGTTGAAGAGTTGAAGGTGTTAAAGAGTTGAAGGTGTTAAAGAGTTGGATTTTTGGCGCGAGGTCCGTACACCAACCATTAATAAGACCTACTTGATTTTCTCTATTAGATGGAATTCTTGAATAATAATTTATTGATATTGATACTGTTGTACATATATTAAAAATGTTGTACATGTATTGAAAATGTTGTAGTGATATTAAAACACCTTACAACTTTGGTCTTGGGTCAATGGATTTAAATACAGACTCAATGGCAGTAGCCTTCATCATGTTACCCTTGACCTTCAACTTGCCGTTCATAAACAATTTCTGACCATTAGCCTTACCAGAGGCCAACTTGACGAAATCAGCATCCTTCAACAATAATTGAACATCACTCTTTGGAGGCGAGTCAACTTTTTTGGCCGAACCTTCCTTCTTCAAGTCCAAAACCCATGATTGTTCCTTGCCCTCCTTATTCTTTAAGGTAATAACAATAACAGCCTTAACACCAGCAATGGCTTTCTTTTTAATGGCATCATCTTGAAGGGCGGCGCCCAAGTCTTGGAAAAGGTTAGAAGAGTTAAATCCGTCAGCGGCTAAATCGGACATATTGTTGAGAAATACTAAAATCAATTGCGAAGGCCTGCTCTCTTATATACCGTGGGTCAATTCACATGGAGCCCAGCGCGGGGGGGTTTGTGCAGGCGCGCGCTCTCCACATACTGGACGTGATAGCCCGGCAACCTCGGCCAAAAAAAGGTAGAGATTATTTAGGAGCATGTTAATTGCACATTTAATATACCAATACAATTATGATCAAGATTTTTATAAGAAGTGATGAAAATGACCAAAATTTAATGAAATTCAATTAAATTGATTACAATTTCTTTTCAAATTTGGTCACTTCAATAAAGGATCAATTACTTTTAATAAGACACTTTTAATAAGACTCAATTTAATAAAACACTTTTTAGGTCCAGACTTGGACTTCATCGCTACGACTTTTTATGTTTTATCTCATTTTTCTACATTTCTACTTTGTACATAATCAGATCTTTGGAATCCGGCATAGTGGCGTTTTCTTGCTATAAAACCTGCTTTTTCAAAAAAAATCCAATCCATGCGATTTGATGCAATTTGACTTGCTCCTCTGACTGTGTAGAATAGCGCCTCGGTTAGAGAAGTCTTCCTTTTTTGGGCTTCTTTTTCTGTTGACTGTCACATGCTAACCAGTGTGCGCGCATGACACTTAAGTGCACATGATATCCCCACATTTCAGAGCTTATTCCTTTACATTAACATATTGAAAGTTGATAATGGGAAGTAGTGATTATTTGATTTTTTAATGATAATTATTAAGACCTAAATTTATTTATTTTATCCAATCAAATTTGTTTATCTTCTTTATTGCATCATTGACTATTTGGTCTTATCTACAGAACCTATGCATTTGATCTAAAATTATTGATGCGTACAATTAAAATTATAATTGGGCTTTAAAATTACTCATTGATTTTGACAATCAAGAATACACGTGATTGAAATATACTCTCGAACATTTTAAAATTAATTTATCATCTTTTTCCTTCTTTTCGACCTCCTTCTTTTCGACTCGTCCTTCGCTCCTGCATGTGTGCTCGTCGCACCTCATCGCCAGATTCACCTCTTTTAACACATTATGGTATTTTCATCCAAAACCACTGAGGCCAAATCCAAAGCCACGGTAAATAAACTCTTTGAAAATATTCTTCCTGGATCTCATGCCCTTCCTGATTCTCAAAAGCTCTCGGCCACCGAGCAGTTTCACCGCCAGATATCTAAGAAAAACCTCAGCACCGAAGACATCAGAAAACTCTCCAAGTTAGAAAGAAGACGCCGAAATAAGACGCTCAATAAGAATCTCGAGCAAGAGAAAAACTTTCACAAAATTGTCAAATACAATATCATAAAAAATCATAAGACAAAGCTGCAGCTTTCGGAAGAAGAAGAAAAGTATCTTAAAAAGCTAATAAAGAAGAATTCTTCTGCTGTTAGACGGACTGGTGATGTGGACGACCTTGAAATTAAGGAAGAAATGGATCAATTACGTGATGATATCATTGCTTTAGAAAATGAGAAATATGATCGTTCCAAGCAGCGCCTTCAAAAGGCAAAGTTACTGGCATTTCAGCAAAAGGCAAAGACTGGTGGTTTGGCTATTCCTGGTCTTACTCCAGGCTTGGCACCCGTGGATTACGATTCCTCTGATGAGGAATAATCTTCTATAATTCTATAATCTATACATCACTTTTGATTTGTTTTCTAGTCGTTTTAGAACTTATTCTTTGTTCCATGCATGGCCTACTTGTCCCATTGTTCCATGCAGTCTATCTGCCTAATTCATAAAGCAATTGAAGTACGTCAGCTGCCTTCTTTCTCACTGTTCGTTTGTTATCGTTGAGTGCACCCTCGATTGCTCTTTTGGTAAAATCCTGATATCTCACCACCTTAGAGTATTCCAAGCTGACAAAGATGCCCAAAATACACTCTAAGCTCAAACTGCGGATCTGCTCATCGTTAATGAGTTTTCGATCCACCATAATTCTTTTCGAACTTAAGTCGCTTAATTTCTCCAATAAACTGCCCAAATTCTCTTGAATCAAATCTGGCATCTCCTTGATTACCACCTTAAAAGTTTGTAGCGAAACATTGAGCACATTAGCATTCTGCAAAGCCAATCCACTTAAAACCAATGGTAAAATTTCTTTCAAATGAGGCTTGAGAATGTTGGATGACACATTGCCAATGATGATGGCCAAAGTACTCAAAAATATCTCTCTTCTATCTTCGCTAACTCCCTCGTTGAAATTGTCGATAAGCTCCTTCACCAAATTTTGAAATATCTGTTGCTTGTAAAGGAGTTTCACATTAAGGTTAACCACTCCAGAGACAATTTTGCTTTTGCTGATTTCCTCATTAGAAAAAATGCCGTTGTCACACATTAGCACGGCAAACGATTGTGACACTAAACGAGTGTATTCAATGTCCTCAGAATCAATCAAAGTTTTCACCACAACTTCCAACATCTCTCTTCCATTAGGATCGAGTTTCACAATTAAGCCTTTGATAATCCAAATAGCAGGTTCCAACGACTGCGCTTCATGTTGCGCAAGTAATTCATAAGTGAGTTCCTGTACACTCTGATCACCTGCTGGTATGAACTTATTGACCATGATGGCAATGCTTTGCAAGTAACCAACCTTTTCAATATCTCCGCATTCTGATCTGATGATTGTCATGAATTTTTCAATCAATTTTTTGGGTTCATATCCAGTAAGAGTGGTATTCCTATCGATCTTAGCAATCAAGTACTTGAAGAAAGTAATTTTTTTGGTAGCAACGTCGCTACAGTTATCCAGTTCGACTCCTTCAAGAGAAGACTGACCCATGAGCACCGAAACGTAATAATCAAGCAATTCTTGATGTTTCGATTGATCAACAAATCTCACAATATACCCAAAGAAATTAGCACCCAATTCAAGAAGCAACGCATCGTTACCGCTCTTTTTAAAAAGAATTCCAACAAATCTAGGCAAAAAGCTTTTTGTCCAAGAAGTGGTAGTAAATGGCTTCACTGTTTGGGTCTTCACAAATGAATTGGTGAGACTGAGAATGTAGTTTCCGAAAAGATCAGCGTCGTAGTCATCATAAATCATCTTATTGAGGATTCGAATGGACAACACCTCAAGAAGCTGGTAATTCACACAAAGATTTTGTAAGATATCCAAGACTTGCGGTTCAACCGAGCGCTTGAGAAGCATTGGTACCACTGTTTCGATCACCATCGAAACATTGGAGTTGGACAGTTTTTCCGATGACTCAGTCATGATTTTCACCAAGCCTTTAGTTATCTCTTGCAATAGAATGTCTGACTTCCACTCTACTTCAGCAGTATTTCCCATAATCTCAGAAAGATTGTCAGCAAACCAGCCCAAAACGAGCTTAAGATCTTCTCTGAAAATACCATCCAACAACACCATCTTGGTCAATTGCTGAATTATCTTGCATTTTAGAGTCTTTTCTATTGGTGAAGACATTTGCAACAGCTGGCCCAAAAAAATCAAAATATGGTCTTTGTACTTTCCCAATATTGTATGCTCGTGAAGAATATTGCTCACTGAAAGAAGAAAGCCAATGTAATCCACCAACTCACGCTGCCTTGAAATGGTGAGAGAAACATCGACTTCTTTTTCTTCTTCTTTTTCTTGTTTCTGGTAATCACTTCGAAGAAATTTTCCCCACACAGGAAAAGAGAATAAAGTTTCAATGAATGTTTCGAAGAAGCGCGTGGAGTAACACGATAATGTGCACAACAACAAGACGGCTTGTTTGCAGGTCTTTTCAGTGAGATTTTTATAATAGGAGGTCATTTCACTGATGATGGACTCCACCAGCGCAGGAAAAGTGTCTGTAGATTGTAATTTCTCAACTGTCTTGCCCAAGACTCTGAGAGTGAGAAACAATGTCTTTGTCTCATCCACATCATCTAGCGCATCAATATCCAGAGGGAGAATTTGGTCAGATTCGGGCTTGAATATCAGTACATCGTTGTGCAAAATCTCAAACTTCAACGCATCCCATATAGACACCCAGTACTGCTCCACGGTGGAGGAAGAATAAAGATCAATGCACTCCTCGAGGCATTGCAAAGTATCATTCCGAACAGTTGGATTTGTAGATGTAAGTTTTTCGAAAAGTGCTGGAAAGGAGTCACTAGCGAATTGGGATTGCGAGGCAATGGTGTGTCTTAACTCAGTCTTCAATTGTGCCGCAGTAATTTTATATGGATCATTTGCTGGCGGAGTGAAGGAAATGGGAAAGTAGCAGAAACACACATCAAAAAGCTCTGACAACAAGTGGGCGTGCTTTTCATTTTCGGCTCTAGGGTCGAAACTGATCACGCGGTTGATATGCGAGTTCAAGGTGAATGACATCAACAAGTTGCGGGGATCCTTCTCTCCACCGGCCACGTGAATAAAACATGAAACAAATAATTCAGAATTAGCAGGAATGGTGGCTATGGCATCAGTATGGCAATCAAATATGGTCTGTAACAAGAAGAACGCCTGATAGCGTACTTTGGCCAAATGCTTTCTGGGCTCATACACCTTGAGTATGGCGTCGAGAAGCGATGATAAGGAATCGTTCACATTGGGCGTGAAGGTTCTGAATTGCACTAGCGTGGCAAGTGAACTTAGCACATGAACTGTGAGTCTTTCGTCTTCAAGCTTGGCAAGTAGAAACTGCAAGAGCACACTGACATCTTGTCTGGAAAATGGGGACTTCTCAAGGCTCTTTTGCAAAGTGGAAGCTAAGCAGTGCATAGCATGAAAGCGAGACGTTGTGCTGTCTGAAGTAAGTGTTGGTCCTAAAGCCTGGATGAACTGGAGGAGAGATAATGATCTGGAGGCAAAAAGTGCCGCCAAGTCTTGTGCAAATGCCTGGGGATCCCCTTCACTAGCCGCCACTGCCACAAATTGATTAATCAATGTTCCTGCGTCGGACATTTGTGTATGTGTGTGGAGTTTAGAGGAGTAATGGAGGAGTATCAGTGTGTATAGTTGTAGCATCAGTAGTGAGAAAGTACATTGGGGTATGCACTACCGCGGCATAGATAAGGCGGTTTGAAGGGCTAGAATGTGCTAGAGTTGGTATTTTTTTGATCTGAAAGATGTTTCAAAAAGCTGAAAATTCAAGGATTATATTATAGCAATATGAGTTGTTTATATAGTTTTTTTGGATTTTTTAGCGTCCTTTTCTGTTTTGCTCTTTCGCAGTGGAACGACAGAAATATATGAATTTAAAGATTGAGCCCTACACAGACTCAAGTTTTCATCAATATAATTAAGTACAAATACTTTCATATGAACCTCCTCTTTATCTTTCAAATAAAAACCCACTTGATTTTTGACTAGGTCTTTTTTTTTTCGCCGCTTTTCCGTCCGTTTTTACCTTCTTCATGTGTGGTCCTGCACACAGGGCATGGACAGGCGCTAAAGCCGCGCCGCCTGGCTTCAGAAAAACACCATAGTTTCCGTGGCGTACCCTTGCATACTAGATACAAGACCTGAGTCGAATCAGACCCTTGCAGAGCATCCCATAATCCTGCAGAAAATAGAATTTTTGCGGATACCGCTATTTACATGCAGGCGTCAGTTCCATTTACACATCTGCCAAGATCACCCTTACTGATAAACTTGATCCCATCAAGATCTGCCTAACCGCACATTTCATCCTCCAAAAGCATTGTATCATTACTAGATCCCCAATACAATGATTGAAATCCCCAATTTAGAACAACCTTCCTATGCTCAGCATGAGCTTGTCCAGCTCCAGGAACAATTCAATCAAATCAACGGTCTGGAAGATGTATTTCTGGCAAAAACTCCGGTTACATCCATGGAAGAGAATGATGTGGTTCCCAGTCCCTCTCCAATTACTCATAAGCTGAGTTTTTCAGCACAGAAAGTACTGTTGGAGCTGCCCATTCAGCTATATGACGGCCTGAGCCCGTCCCAGACCTCTTTACCCCAGCTCATTAACAACGTGCAATCGCCCATGGCTGCCGATCTGTATTTTTCGTCTCTGAAAAATCGAGACCATATTGACGATACCCTTTATCCGCCTGCACAGTTACAACCGGCCATCGCAGAGGCGGAAGAGCATGAAGTGCCCACGGATTTCCACTCTGGGTTTGGTGCCCATGGCGATGAAAATGAACTTCAAAATGACGTCTATGCAAATACTTCAGCTTTCAATATCTCTTCCAATGTGCAGACGCAGGATATGTCTAATATTTCGCTCAAATTATCTGAGTACGCCAGAGAATTGGAGATAGAGCCCCAGGAGGTGAATTACACGGTGGCAACACTGTATCCCATGATCCTGGGCAAGAACTTGAGTGAAGCAGCTTCAAATCTGAATTTGAAGCAAGAAGTTGCATCTACAAGCTCAGACCGTCTTGCAATTAATGACGTGAAAGCCACTCACTTAGAGACTCCCAATATTTACTCGGCGATCTCTTTTGCATCTCCACAATCATATGGAGCAAATTACATGGATAATGCTGCATATACAGCCGAGCATGTTGAGCCGCTGCCTCAGTTACCCCCATCAAATTCAGAAGAAGCTCCAAAGGTGTCGATTACTGACAGAGACGAGATTTCTCGCATGAAGAAGGCCATGGCTACAGAGCTGAAAAATCCAGCCGAATATACCTTGCATATACTCTTCACTCAATTTGTTCGCCATGCAGAAAGAAAACTCAATTTGTGCTTAGACTATCCCTTGTCACAAGAACCTCCAATCATCGAGCTTTTGGCTGAAGGCTCTGATCCACAATTTGATACAATTGTGGCTTCTTTGGGATACATTGCAAAGAGAAAACCTAAGCCCGTCATTGATAGTGTGATGTTTTGGAGAAAATCAAAAAGTGAAGTTGCTGCCATGGCCAGCGCAGAGTTAGAGAAAGTGTCAAGTATGTTTAGAACAAACACAACACTTGCAGCAGATAGTCTGCCCACGTCGCTTGCTCTGCCTAGCATTTCACAGACTCAAAAACCGCTTCTGCGAGGAAAACGAAGTTTGAGCCTTATGAGGACTAAAAGTATCTCAAAATTGACCCAGAGACGGAATGCTTCCACTTCAGTCGTCTCGCAAGCGGCAAAATCGACAAGATCCAGTTTGGAAACTCAGTACAACGAGAATAATCCGGAGTTTTTCCGCCAGAAGCAAGTCTTTGATGAGCAAATTTCTGCTGCACGGGAAACCGCTATCCATGCCGAGAGAAAGTCTTTGGCGTCTATCTACATTCTCTGTCGTGTGCTTATTGAAGTTGTCAAGCAAACAACCTTGGATGCTCTTGGGCTGGACTTGTCAAGAAAACTCGAGGAGATTGTTTATAATCAGCTCAAAACCACCGATCCAGTGGCTACTAGTGAGTCATTCGTGCGGCTGGCGAACTGGAATCTTTTCTCTAGACTTCTCGGATTTATGTCAGAAAAATCTTTCCTTAGCGTCAGTGATAGATTCATTGCTGATCTTGAGAAGGTACCCATCATAGTGAAACATGATGATGAACCGAAAACTCATCTTCTCATTCACGGAATGAGATATCTCAAGTTGACCAACTACCCACTCGAAAAGTTTGAGGAAAGCGCCGAATTTGTCCAGTCCTTAACAAAGTTTTTCCGCAATACGCAAAATCACACCATCATGCTTGCCTATGCGGATGTATTGAGTGACTTGATTCTTCCTTTGGCCTCCGAGCTTACGGCAGAAGCAAATCATCCTCTTTGGATTGAAGCAGTTTCAAGCATTTACGGGAAGGCACACCAGATGTGGCAAAGTCTGATCCATAGTTCTCTGAGTGGCGCCAGTCATATTACATCTGCGCCAAACTCAGGAAAAGGTGTCAGCAGTGACTGGGAATCGTCTTTAACATTAATGGTCTCGGCATTGGCTGTTAGTTCAAAGGAGGTATTCTCACAGAATTGGTTTCAAATCATCGAGGATAATGCTCACAGGCTCAAGCCAAAAACAGATGCTCATGTGAAAACTAAATTGATGGCTTCGCTTTCCAGGCTCTTATGGGTATATATAAACCGTCTACCCGATACGTTGAATAATACTATCAAGAAGTTGGACAAGATTTTTGACATTCTTTTTTTTGGGCCAAATGTGAGTGGGAAAAAACAGCACTGGATTTCGTTAGATGTGGCCTTGATTAATTCCATTGCGCAAGTCATTCGGATAGTCGCATACCAGCATTTCAATTACGTTTTAGAGAACGTTATATTGAAGCTTTTGCGATCCTCCTTTAATGCCTCCACAATGGAAATCCATGCCCCCGAAAAATTGGTGCTTGTCCTGAAGGCCTATGTACTTTGCTTGCGTGACTATAAATTAGGAGAAAGACCAGTGTTTCCTTCTGACGAAGAGTTGGATCCAAATAACAATAGCGTGGGAGGGTTTGAAAGCCCACAGCATATCAAAGATCTTTTCAGAAACACGCAGGATGCTTCTTTCCGCAAATGGAATAAAGTCATGTCGGAGCAAAAGATCCAGAAAAATTACGAATCTCACGAAGAAATTTGCAAGTCATTCTCGGAGTTGATGAGATTGTTAGACACTCAGATTGGTATGACGAATTGGTCTAAGCATGATACTGAAATGAGTCACAATTTGAAATCTTTTTCATCTTTAACCTCCTTCAATTTTGGTCTTGAATTCTACAACAGTACCCGCGATGTAAACATTGGCTTGTTTGCAACACTATTAGATGCATGTGCGTGGACCATAGCTCCATTTTCAAACGAAAAATCTCTGCAGGGAATGTCATTCCAAAGCATGATCAATTGGTTGATTCGCAATGCTATTCACGAGAACCCTTATGTCGCTTCGGCTTCAGTGAATTCTTTAGTCAAGCTTGCATCAAGGAAAAATGCTGGTACATTGTTAACAACATATGCAAGAATTGCATTTAAGATCTCAGAGAAAACAGGACTTCCATATGATTCCGATTACTTCAATTCCGAGAGTTTTAACCGGCTATTGCGTATTTATGTGGAGTTGCTCAAGTGCTGGTTGGATCAGTTTTCTGAAACAAATTTGGAAACAGGTCGACTTGAAAGTGTTCCTGACAATGATATGATGAATGATGGCGCCCTTAACGACCTTTACCAAATCAATTTCAAGGCGCCTGACTTGACAAATCTCGAGCCTTCTTCAAGTAAATTGAAACCATACGAAGAGCTTGAGTGGAAGGGCATTGTTACTGTTATTGAAGAGGTCGAAGGAAACGGGTTGTTTTTCCTCACTTCAGATGACAGCAAAATCAGACTTTCTGCAATTGCCATTTTAAAGATAGTGGAACAGTTTGATCAGTCCATTTATAACAACACAGACAAGAAGGATACGCCCAATCAGTCGAGTTCAAGCTCCCAAAAAGGTCACTCGCGGAATTCCTCAAAGTATGTGGCTGATGAGGGCACTCGTCTTATCCAAGTCATTGAAAATACTGATTTTTTCGAGTTGATCAAGCCTTTTAGAAAAGAGTTGAGCATGCCCGAAAGATCCAGATTGAGCAATCTCAAGAATAAAAAGGGACTTATTCTTAAGTTTGCTGCATCCGATCATGGAATTGACTCTACCATATGGTTCAGGTTGTTTCCACGACTTCTTGATATTTTATTCGAAAGGTGTCCAATGCCAGTTGCCATGTGTCGATCCATCGTGTGTGTGCGATTGGTTCAAATGCATGAATATGTGGTTGCTTTCTCGGAGAATTTTAAGAACTACACGTCATCATTATTTGGCAAAGCAACTCCAACCACGCCTCCTGAGGTCTTGGTCAGCCAATGGAAGCTCTATTTGATCTTTGCGTGCTGCTCATTAACCAGCACAAATGAACAAATCATCTCGATTCCAACGAAGCCGGTACATGGCCGCAAGAAGTCTTTGCCAATGTACATTCAACATCAGAAGATCACAAGTGCAAAATCGATGTTTAGAATGGTGATTCCATTATTGAAGTCATCCCAGACAATGATCCGAGAGGCTGTGATTGCTGGATTAAGTTGCATCAATATCAACACTTGCAAAACTCTCACCGAGAATTTGCCAGATTCATTGACGAATTGGGATATACAAAGCAAAAAGAGAGATCCTATTGAAGATAGAGTGAGGATAGAAATCATTCATGTTTTCAGCATTATATCCAGCAGATTCAAATCGGACTCCGCTTTATACTCAGATGATCTGATAGTTGCCAATTTGGTGTCCATCATAAAAAACGTCAAGGTGTTTCTTTCAATTCCAAGTGTTCAAACGCTGCCAGAGTTTCAAAGGTTGAGATTTTACTTTACTTCTTTTTTGGAAAATGTTTTTATTGGCCTTAAAGACAGGAAGCATTTAAATCGCTGGCTACCTTTCGAGGCTAGAATCGGTTGCTTCAATTTTCTACAAGAGTGGTGCGGTTTCGGAGACTTCAAGTATATCCTAGAAGAAAGGTATTCGATTATGATACAAAAAGCTTCTCAACAGAAGGATCTGGCTGCTACTGTGGGTATCTTAGAGCTTGAGAAAAAAACATTCCAGATTGCATCTTTGAGTTGCATGGCCACATTGTGCTCGGGTGCTCTTAGTCAATCATTTTCTGTTCCAGAAAAGATTGCAGTGATTTCATTTGATATTAAGAGTGTCATGAACTGGGTGCATGAAATCATCAGCTCTGACATAGCGAAAGTCCAGGAAAAAGGCAAAGCAGCATTAAAAAATATCTTGACTTCAAATATCAACAATGACGAGATATACAGTGAAGCTTTAAAGCAATGCTACAGCTCGAAAAACACTCTCAAAGTTAAGGAGATTTATTTCACGCATGTTGTGAATGCTTTTATCAAATTTCGCAATGTGGAGAGCTTACCTTTCGAAATCTTTTGTATTTCAACGTTCTTCATTGGCTCGGATGATTATGAGATCCGTTACGCTGCCATTTTGTGCATAAGACACATGGAGAAGAAATTTTGGGAGGCCACATATATCGATGAGTTCTACGAGAGCGCCTGTTGTTCCACCATGGTTGTTTACAAGAAGGTGCTCTTTGATTATTCAATGAAACTCGCCTCGACTCATAAAAGTGATGTCTTCACTTATATCAGCTACTTGACGAAGTACTTTAATGTCGTTGATAATTCCACTAGAAGAGACATTTTGACGTGTCTTTTGCCATGGGTGCAAACCGTGGAATTGAAGTATTTGGAAAGCGAAACTCCTGAGGAAGCAAAGGATACAGATGATGCTACAATCAACGAGACTTACAAGGAAATTGATGGTCCATCGCTTATGATTCTTGATAATCTATTTGAGATTACAGTTAAATTCAGCAAGACCATTTCAAACGAAGTTGAGGCTCTTTGGGTGGCTCTCGGAACCAACAAAACAAATTTTGACCTTATTTGCGACTATATCATTAAAAATTGTCTAAAGAGAAAAAATTTGGTTTTCGTTAGCCACTCCAGACAAATCATTGCCTATCTTGTGTTTTCCAAGCCTGAATCCTACTACATCATTGATCAGCTCATTGCCAACTTACAGCCCAAAGCAATGGTACCTTTACAACCCAAAACATTCAGGCTTACTGAGGATATTAACACATATCCGTATACAGCTAATTTGGACCAGACGTTGGCACCTAATGGAAAAGAGTCTGCATTCTCACTTGGTCAGCTTTCGATGGTATTTTTGGTTGATCTTTTCCGGTCGAAGAACGACATGATAATTCAGCATCTCCCATTGTTGTTGCACGTCAGTTTCTCGCTTATGGACCATTATTTCCCCTTGGTACAGGAACAAGCGGTGTCGCTACTTATTCACTTGATACACTCGATTGCTCCAAATGATCAAAGGTCAGTCAACATCATTAGTTGTCTCCGGAGAAAGGATTTCCAGCTCTACATTTGGATGTACGATGACTTGAACAATGATAAGAGAAGCGGCATCACACCCAAAAACATGGATTTGATGGTAAGAAATGTCTTGGAACTTTTGACTCCGGTGGCTCCTAAGCTTCAAAATGATTGGGGCCGTATTTCATTGAAATGGGCCACGACTTGTGCCGTTAGACATATTGCGTGCAGATCATTCCAGATATTTCGATCGCTTTTATCGTTTATGGACCAAAATATGCTTAAGGATATGCTCCACCGACTTTCCAACACCATTGCGGATGACTCTAACGATATTCAGGGCTTTGCTATGCAAATTTTGATGACGACCAACGCCATAACGGCGGAATTGGATTCGGAGAAGTTAATCAATTTTCCACAACTCTTTTGGTCAAGCATTGCATGTCTCAGTACAATTCATGAACATGAATTTATCGAAACTATATCCATGATGTCGAAGTTCGTATCAAAAATTGATCTTGATGCTCCTGATACGATTTCGTGCTTGGTATCTACATTCCCACCTAAATGGGAAGGTAAATTCGAGGGTTTGCAGGATGTGGTGATGGTGGGATTGAGGTCTGCGACAGCTTACGAACCAACATTGAAGTTCCTTGATAAGTTGAACAAATTGAAAGACAGCAACATCATCGGTTCAGGTGATCAGAGATTGTTGACAATTCTCATTGCTAACTTCCCTAGATTTTTGCATGCGCTAGACGGAAGAAGCATCAAACCAGATGTGGAGAAAGCATGCGAGCACATCAGTGAAATGGCGTCTACCGGAGGAAAAGTGGCATTGGCTCGGATCTTGAATTCTTTGGCCAAAAACAAATTCCGCTCAAAAAAAGATTTCCTTGTTCAAACGGTTTCGTGCATTCGAACGAGTTTTTTCCCCACATATGAAGCGTATGCACTCTTATTGCTCTTGGGATTCTTGTCCAATAAGCTTCATTGGGTTAAATTGGAAACCTTGAGCATCTTAAAGCACATTATTCCGCTGGTGGATTTCTCCCGTGAGGAATTTGTGGGTGTTGGAGCCGATTTGATCTCTCCACTTCTCAGATTGCTCTTAACCGAATTTGCAGAGAAAGCGCTCGAAGTGATTGATGAGGCCAAGTTTATCCCGGGATCACAGCTCGATAAGGATATTCTACGCATGAGCATGGGCAACGTGTCTATGAGGAAAGAGTATGAGCAAACGTACACACTATTCGGCATTCCTGATGATAGTGGTTGGGCCATTTCCATGCCGGCCATCACCGCTGCCAGAACAAGACACAATGTGCATGCAGTATTCGCCACATGTGGAGAAACTTCTACAGTGATTGACAAAAGGAATGATAATGTTGATGAACAGATTCAATTCTTGATGGAGGATTACTATGCGCCGCACAGTGACCATGGAGATACAGCGTCAGTAGGGGTAGAAGATCCAGCCGCTTCTCTTAGTGATATGTGGGCAGCACTTGATGATTTCGATTCGTTCTTCACTAAGCCCTCCGACCAGCGTGCGCTGATCTTACCTCTGCATCCTCGAAATTTCCGGGACTTTAGGCATAACCACAGCATTTCTGTGGATACCAGAGGCAGCACCTCTAGCGATTTAGCATCTCCCACGGATTCTGTTCCCCAAGTCTACGACAAGAAAGCGTTGCTCATTCTCAACCGGAGTTTGGCTCGCACGCAGTCCAATACATCGTTCAAGAGCAGTTTGGCAGACAACTTTGGCTCGCCAAGTAACAGAGATCAACAGGAGGTGACGTCAACGAGAAGATCGTACTTGCCGTTCCGAAATAGCAGACTTGGAAAAAACAAGGCCGATGCTTTTACCACGCCGGTGATGAGCACTGGTGGCTTTGATAACTCAGCATCTTCTACACCTTTGAAAGGTTCTACTTCATATAAGATTTCGTCAAAGACCAGCTCATCGACACTTAATGGTCGGAATCTGAGTCCGCAGGAGCCTCCACTTACACCTGAGACATTGGCTCCGGAATCGGGCACTCGGCTCGACCATATTCTTGGTGGAGGCCGAAAGAAGAACCGGAGGTAAGGCTAGAGGAGAGATGGATGATAAAAGAAGTGTTACAGTAGAGACGATAAGATTATATACATTCAAATATAATTATATATAATTATAAGAATCGCTGATCCCGACCGGTTTGTAATTTGTATCTAGCATGTCTAGCATTACCTGATCACGTGATGCGCATGGAGTAGGACCACAATTCAGCCACTTGGCTTCTATCTAAGTAGCCGCAAAACTGCGTAAATTCCAGGGTAGCATTAGATACACGATTTGAAAAAAAAAAAGGGAAATTTTCGGCACATTTCGACGGTTTTAACCACCCTCCTCAATAGGTCGGAACTGCACATAAGCCCCCGGAATTGGAGGTGTCACGTGAAGCGTAGCACAGAGAGATTTTCGAAATTAAGAATTGCCGGAATGATCGATTATGAAGCAAATAAGTAGAAGATAATGGTAATCAAACAAGATTTACTATTTTGATTTCCAGTGTAATGTATCTAATAATGATTTTTCAGTGAGTGCATATGGCACGAAAAAAAACCCAGGAATGCGAGCAAGCCTCTGGTGAAAGTATATCACCATGCCACCCAAAAAAGCCCAAGGTCCCGACAAGGCCAAGGCCAAAGCCAAGGCCAAAGCAGCCGAGGATAAGGGATTCGGAATGAAAAACAAAAACAAATCTAAAAAGGTTCAGTCACAAATCAGTCAGATGCAGAACGGAGTCGATGGCGGTATGGCTAAAAAGAAGGAGGCCGAGAGAAAACGGGCCGCCGAAGAAAAAAAGGCCGCCGAGCAGGCCAAGAAAGAAGCAGCAGCTCTTTATGGAATCTCTCAACAGAAAGTACCTTTTGGAGTGGATCCCAAGTCGGTGTTATGTGAGTTTTTCAAGCAGGGCTTGTGTACCAAGGGAAACAAGTGTAA
Organism: Metschnikowia hibisci; assembly: GCA_002374725.1. Classification (NCBI taxonomy): domain Eukaryota; kingdom Fungi; phylum Ascomycota; class Pichiomycetes; order Serinales; family Metschnikowiaceae; genus Metschnikowia; species Metschnikowia hibisci. The sequence goes on along the minus strand of NLAP01000001.1, from coordinate 636,916 downwards.
ATTCTCTCATGATCCTAACGTGGGGCGCAAGGACGCCAAAAAGGATTTGTACACGGATGCACGTACAGAAAAAGAGCAAGATACTATGGATAGTTGGGATGAGGAGAAGTTGAGGAAAGTGATTTTGTCTAAGCATGGAAACTTAAAGACCACCACCGATAAGGTTTGCAAATACTTTATTGAAGCAGTGGAAAATGACAAATACGGGTGGTTTTGGACATGTCCCAATGGTGGAAATGATTGTATGTACCGTCATTCGTTGCCTCCAGGATTTGTGTTAAAGACCAAGGAGCAAAAGAGACTAGAGCGCATTGCTAAGGATTCCGAGCCACAAATTACTTTGGAAGAATTTATTGAGTTGGAACGTGGTCGTTTGGATAAGAGCAAGTTCACGCCCATTACTTTGGAGACATTTAAACAGTGGAAGATTTCGCAAGCCGCTAAGCGGGAGGAGGAGAAGAAAAAGGAGCAACTTTCAGGAAAGAGACCTTTGACTGGTAGAGAGATTTTGATTAAAAAATACGCTGACAAGTATTACCAGGAAGAGGATTCTGAGCAGGGAGATGAGATGGACTTATCGGAGTTCAAGAAGGCGCTTCCGGCCGATGATGGGTCTATTCTCGATTATGGAGAGGGAGCACTGTATGATACTTTCAGCAAGCCCGAACCTCAGTCTGAGAAGCCTGACGAGTCTGAGCCTGAGAATGTAAAGTCGGTTGAAACTGAGAGTGCTGCTGGCACTGCATGAGAAGTTACTTCTCTCATGATTCTTCGGGGCCCGCTCCGGATGATCCACGTACATGTAATATACAATACGAATTATATTCTGTAGGATTTCCTGGGATATTTAGTGATAAAGAGACAAAGATTATCAACTTACAATATCTGCATTGCTTCTATGCACGCTTACTTACTGCTTAGAGGTATATTAGCCTCTATAAATAAAGCATCAAATGGAGATTTACTGATCGAGACAAAACTTGACAACTCGTCTTTTTATCAATTTTCTTATAATGCTATATCCAACCGAATTTTCATCCATATTTCACCTCGAGAAGTCCCACACACTAGTTAGCCATCTTTAACGCCCGCTCAAAGAAGGCCGAGTCGTCATCCAGGAAAAACTCTAGCCTAGTATTAGTCCCATCCAACTTGTGTAACACGTGCGCCACTCTTTGGATGAATAGAGCACCTTTAGCGTCGAGATCTTCCAATTCGTAGAAATCCTCTGCTCCGCGAGCCTTGACCACCTTATCCAAAGCAGTTTTACTGGCCTCAAACTCCGAAAATGGAGTATCTGGTTGAATCGCTGCACCTGTTCTTCTTCTGGGTGGCGGCGGTGGTGGTGGGTCCTTTAAAATGTTGTTCTTTTCGGCTGAGTTTTCAGTCTCATCCTCTTTATTCTCGTCTTTCAACATTCTTTCCCAATTTTCATCTTTTAAGTACCTTCTTTCAGGGAGTGGCGGAAGACGCCGCATATTATTCCCTTTTAAGGCTTCAGGTTTGCGGGGAACCATTGGCGGAAGTTTCTGCTTGCGTCCTGCAGCAGTCATCAGTGAAGATAAGCCTTGAGGTTCGGGAATGGCGCCATCCTGCACCCTGCACCACAGCTTGAATTCTTGTCTGTTATTCCAATCTTCAATCATACATTTAATCTCCGAGAGAATGCTTGCATCATCCACAAGAGAAAATGAGAGAGGTACTGCTCGAATGTAGATGGCACAAACCCGTTCAGGATAAAGCAGTGCAAGATCAGCATATGCCTCCATATCTTGCTCACCCGAATCACCCACACATATAAATTTTTTGTTGGGAAAATCTTTCAAAATCTTTTTGAGCGTATTGCTTTTTCGTGACAGTGACGGTTCCATGAGCGATGCAATGATATTTCCTGAGTACTGCTTCAAATGAATGGAACCTGGAGGTAGTTCCACCAGCGTAAAGTACCTGTTAATTAGCGTAAAGAGTTGCCATGGCGAGTTGGACACATAATGAAACGTTGTATTAGAGCGAAGCTTGAGATTTTGAAACCACTTCACCACAGAAGGAAGAGCCCAGGTGTTAATATCTCCTACCAACATTCGGTTCATAAGCTCACGTTTATCGCCAACCACACCTGTTAATTTCACAGTATCGTCAATATCGCTGATGATACCAAGACCACAATTTTGCATGATAGTCACTTCTTGGCATGCACAAATAGTATCGTCGACGGTAGAGCTGACTTGCACCACAGACGGCTCATAGGGCGTGAAGATTTCACATTCAAAGTGACCGTTGACATCGGTGTAGATAGAATTAGTCACAAGGTCATCGGCCAAAGAAGAGTCTGCTGCACCAACTCTTACCTTTAAGTGCGCCCGGGATATGGAACGAGCTATGAACGAGCTGAGACGCTCTTTGACCAAAGCTTCCATGCTGTTATCGGAGGAGGCACTACCGATGGAAGTCACGGACTCCGTATCGCTAGGATCTGAATCCGGCGCCAGCAGCAGAAGAGCTGGATCGTGGCCCAAGCGGTCCACAGCAGTTTGCGCTGAGTCTGAGCTCTTGTAATTTGCAATCTGCTTTGCTAGTGAAAGCACGAGTCTATTCTTGCGAGACATTATTCCCGGACACCACATCCAACCACGGACTAGAGAAACATAACCTTTCTGTCCCTGTGGAGACTCGGATGCTGAAACCGGACGCGTGTAGGAAGGAAATAGCGTAAACGTAGTATCGGTTGGAAAGGAAATGGGGTAGCCGTACTCATCGTATGTCATACGATTTGCTCTGGTGGTGACATTCAGGGCCAACAGAGTCATTGATGAAGTTAAACGGGGGATGTAAGTATCCCTAGTGGCACGGGCCAAACCAAGAAGTTTCAGGCGACGAGAAGCGGCAAAAGCGGGCAGATAGTTCAGCAGTAAGTCATCAGTATGGCGAGAGTCAGTAAGGGTGATATTATCCAAAGTCAGCGAATCTTTGGAAGGAGAACGAGACGCCGACATCGGAAGCAGGCGCCACAGGCCGACACGAGGAGCACGGAATGCTTGATAGTCTCGATAGACGTTTTGGACAAAACGAAACTTGGAGAGTTTGGTGCCACGTTTATGAGAAGTACGTGCACGAAAAAAAGCAGATGCTTTGCGAAGACTGGGACGAGGAAATTTAATCTTGAAATCCCTAGAAACGCCGGCGGAAAGGTGTGGCCGGGAGGAGGTTTGGTGCTGATTCGCAGAGAAGACTGAGCATAGTAGATAATGCAAGTGGCGCGACTGCGAAACCCGCACATCACAACAGGGCTAGAGAAAGGAAGGAAGAAGGTAGGGACGGGAAAGAAGGGAAAAGGAGGAAAAGGGATGTTAGGGTTTTTAATAAGGAAAAGAAGGGAAGGAAACAGAAATGAATTGATATTGATATGGAATCTGTTTGACTGTATATAAATGAGAAAAGGGCATACAGAAGAGTGAGGAATGAGTGAGGAATGAGAGAGAATAGAGAGAGAATAGAGAGAAATTCGAGCAATTTGTTGAATACAAGTTCATCAATGAACTCAATTGAATAATTATTAAAATCTTAGGGATGTTTGGGTTTCTTCTCCGAATCATACTATTCGCTTCTTCCCTTCAAACCATGATTCCTATAAATTTCGTCTTTTTCCTGTCTAATATCCTTCTTCTCTCTACCAATTTGATCATTTCTTCATACCCCCAATGAACAGATAAACAACTCCAATAATTACCATTTCCGTTTATCACTATTAAGCATTGCTTCAGAAAGAGGGCTTTTGTGCAGGACAGAGCGGTCGCGCTCCGCCCACACTTAATGACACTAATAACCCCACATACCACCAGGCGCAATGTCGTTGGAAGAGCTCTCGATAGGAAACGAACTCAAAGATGGTTTCAAAATTACAAGCAAATGGGTGGCCAATGGAGTCAACTGGACTTCGGATCTTGAGGATTTTTACAAGGAGAGAGCGGCAATTGAAAAGGAGTATGCCGCTAAGCTCCGAGACTTGACTAAGCGCCACTTTGACAAAAAGGCAAAAGCTTCATCGCATTTATCGGTAGGAGATGAGCCACAAATTACACCAGGCTCACTAGAAAGTGCCTCAGTGGTTCTATGGAATGAGGTGTTGACTCAGACTGAAGCTATAGCACAAGAACGGGATCTGTTGGCATCGGAAATACAAACCAAGATCTGTGCCAATCTCAATACGTTGCAGGTGAAACTGAACAAGATTAGCCTGAGAATTGCAGGAATCAACGAATTCTTGGTCTCGGAAAAGAAGGCGCTGGATGATGAAGTGACTAAGTCCAAGAAGGTGTACGATCATGCGTGCCAAACCACGGAAAATGCCCGTCAAAAAACAGAAAAGTCGTCCAGCGAGAAAACTGTTCAGAAGTTGGAGGATAAAAAAGTCGATATGAATAAGCATAAGAATGATTACCTCATTAAATTGAGTGTGGCCAATCGCTTGAAAGACAAGTACTTTTTCCAGGATTTACCGGAGTTGCTTGATTATTACCAGGACTTAAACGAGACACGGGTCGGGATCTTGAACAAATTGCTTAAGAATGCTTCCATTGTCGAACGCAATTCTAACGATAGGGTCAAGGACTTGTTACATTCCGTGGACTCCACCATTGACCAAAATAACCCTAAGTTGGACACCGCCATGTTCATCAAGCACAACACCGTTTCATGGAAGGAACCACAGGATTTCTACTTCATTCCTTGTGATTTTTGGCATGATGATGAGTCGCTTGTGACCAAAGAGCCCGAGCTTACAGACTTAAAGAGACGCTTGAATTCTACTTTGAACTCCTATGCTGCGCAGAAAGAGTCTACGCTTGCAGCCAAAGAAAAATTGGAAGAAATGGCTCAGCAAAGAAAGAAGAGTGAAGATACGCTCACTCTCAAGTTCGATTCTAAGCTTGATGCCACGCTCATGTTGTTACAAAAGTTCATGAAGGAGGACTCAGGTCGTGTCAAAAGTGAGGTGGAAATCGAAATCATTCAAAACTTCGCCGGCGACCAGGATTTGTCGTATCACGAGGCCCGCAAGGAAAAGAAGTCTAGATTTGGATTTCTTAAGAGCAAAAAAACAGAGCCTGAACATCACGATACTCAATCCATCCATACCGTGACCAGTAACGTGACCAATAATTCTCAAGGCACCAAACTCGGAGGTCTTTTCAGCTTGCGCCGAAGCAAAACGGGAGCTTCTACTCACACTCAATCATCCGAGGCCGGCGCCATAGCCTTGTATCCATACGAAGCCACAGGCGAAGACGAAACGAGCATACAACAGAACGAGGAATTGGAAGTGGTGAGCGAAGATGATGGGTCGGGATGGACAACCGTCCGTGGAGCTTCAGGAGAAGGTCTTGTACCTACAAGTTATCTACAAATTCAAGAACATAACGGCAAAAAGAAGGGACCATCAGTGGCACCTAAGAGAGGAGCCCGCAAGGTGCAGTACGTTGAAGCGCTTTACGATTACACCGCCGGGGAAGATAACGAATTGAGTTTTCAAGTTGGAGACAAATTGGTATTGACACAAGACGATACTGACGGCAGCGGATGGAGCGAAGGAGAGCTTCATGGGGCTCAGGGCATGTTCCCCACAGCATACGTGCGCAAAATATAGCTACAATAGATATCGTTAGTTATTTATAAGAAAAATACCAAATTAAGTATTTGTCAAAGTTTCGCTAAAAGCATGACGGGATAACTCCGGCCCACACTAAAAACACAAGAATGGCATCCCGAAGGAAAGATGAGGTTTATGAAGACGAGACGATTAGTATTCACCTGGGATCTCGAAAACGACCTTCTTACCGGTCAACTTGTTGTACAACTGAGAGAAAGACTCCAACTTGTAGTCAACAGCGGAGGAATCCTTGGAGTCCAACAAGACCTTTTGGATCTTGTCACCACCGACCAAGTATCTAACTCTCTTGCCGACGATCTCGGTTGGGAAAACCAAGTCCTCCAAGATCTTGTCGTGAACGGCAGTCAAGGTTCTAGACATAGGTCTCTTTTGCTTCTTAACGGATTTTCTGGCTGGCACAGGTAAGATTCTTCTCTCGGCCAAGAAGACAACGTGTCTGTCTGGGAACTTCTTCTCCAACTCTCTGGTCAATCTAATTTGGACCTTTCTGTAAGCAGTAACAGATGGAACTGGGACGAAGATGGCCAAAGCCTTCTTACCACCCTCGACATCGAACTCCTTGATGGACTTGAATTGCAAAGGTCTCAACTCGGCCTTAAAGTCGGATTGTCCCTCCAAGTCAATAAAAGCTTGAGCAACTTGCAACTCCAATTCAGTTGGGTTTTCTGACAAGATCTTGTTGGCGGCAGACATGGTGGATGAGTGTCGGTGTGTGTTGAAGAAAAATTTTAACAAGGTTTTTTTCTACGGTGCGACAGCCAAAGTGAAAAAATCGCTGGCCCTGCACACAGCCGCAGTGGTTCCAAAGCTCTGTGCTATATGCCATCAAAGAAAATGTGCGCGCTTGCCTAGTGCTACTGTGGGCCACCAATAGCGCACGTGACCATGTGACTGTCTTTTGGAGAAGAAAAGTTTGGGATAAATTCAGGAGATGGTGGTATGAAAAGTGATGGGATGAATTTAGATAAGATTTGGTAATTTATTGGAGAATTAGGAATTTCGACAAAAGTGAGTGTTAATGGGGAGTAGAAGATTAATGATATCTAATGCCATTGCACCCAAAGTTCATCCTGCACAAAGCATAGGTGAAAGAGATAACTAAACACCAAGACTTGGGTAGAAAATAGAAGCTTTTTGAAATTTTTGAATATTGGTAAGTATATTGTTATTGAAGAATCAGTCTGTTAAAATTTGGATAATTTATATACCCAGCTCTATGTCCTAATATTATGTTCTAATATAATGTCCTGTATAAACTAGTAATCTATAAGCAGCTTCACTTCTAGACCTTATTTAAACACGTCTCTTTTCTAGACTTATTAGCTAATAAAAATCAATTTTCTATGATTCGGCTAATTACACTTTTTCTAATTAATTCAAATTTTCCATTAGCTAGATTTAGCTGGTGAGTCTCATAACAACCTTATTCTCTGGTTTGATCTGTATCTGCCATGATTGCTTTTGAACAATGATTTCGTTGAGCAGTATTTTATTATAATCTTCATTTATTTATTCAAAAATCTCTTATCTATTTATATTTATTACTTGAGCGGTTGTTAGGGATCCTATAACGGCCTAAGCCAGTCCGGTTCCCATGTGACCCTTAGCCGGCCAAGTTTCCAAAAAGACCTTTCGTCAGTCACGCGCCAAATTGAGAGTCTCTTCTAGCTACCTTAAACCATCTATATCTAGATCTGTTCACCCTCAGTAAATACTCATCAATAAACAACTGGTTCTGCTCTATGTCATCATACATCCCCAAACTTAATAGCGGTATACTACCAATTCAAAAGTAGAGTAGTATTGATCTTTAAGGTCGAGACATTTAAGAATTTAGCTAGCTCATTAAACAAAAAATCAAAGGAGCACCTTACACTAGGCCAATAAAGTATCACACACAATGGAGACCTCGAGATCACTTCATTACCTTTGATGAATTTATGTATTATATTGTAAAATATAACGTATCAAGATGAAAATCAAATATTACCACAAATTTGTTTTCAAGAGGTTTTCAGTATTATCTATCATACCAAGAGGCTTAGGGATATATTCAAGAGAGGAAGTCAATCATAAGTATCCACCAGTACAAATAAATTATTAATATTACTCATAGCCAGATCCATCCAAAATCAACTTTACTTCGTTGATGTATTTAGTTCTTAAATTTTTGTTATATAGAAACATATTACTATGTACCAAGGCTCAATGCAGGAGCCAGCTCTTGAACCAATTTCCAGAAACGGTCGAGGCAAAGATTAAATTGTGTATTAATTGTTAAAATTTAATTCAGAATTACGTAATAATTTAAGAATTTGTTTCAGAATCACGTCAAAATTTAATAATTTGTTTCAGAATCACGTCAAAATTTAATAATTTGTTTCAGAATCACGTCATAATCAAGTAAATTATCTTCACTATCGCTGGTAGATTCTCATGACATAGGATGTGCATTAATGACCATGACAAATTAAATAAATAATTATCATGACTTGAAATTGTCTTTTTTTTTTTACAAGAATCACTACTTATTATATACTATTTTTTTATTTCTTGATTGGTGACTATGAATGATCACACCTGTATATACATTCAATGTGTCAAATCTTATACAGTAACACAATAAGATATTAACACATTCCATAAGTAATCCAAATTAATATAATTTCCTTATTTGATTTCATTATCAATTGGTTTCATTATACAATGCATTATAGTCTATTATACAGGCCTGGGATAAATTGCCGAAATGCACTCTGCTGGTGGTAATATCCATATCAATCGAGAACTCATAATCATACTTAAATCCTTAAAAATTTACCTTGATTTCACTTCTTTTTGCACCTTTATCACTCATACTCAAGATTAAACATCGTGCTTTAAAACCTTATTTTTATTATACTCTTTTGTTTATATTCAAATCTATTTACCCTCGATTTGGTCATGAAAGTGAAATTTCGCAGCCATTTTGGACAAGCTAAAAATTCAAACTTTATAAACTTCACCATTTTTTTTAATTAAATGAAAGTCATAGAAAATTTTAATTGTCAGAAATGACTCAAATCCTTCTAAAATTCGACTTTTGGCTCTTGTGGCTCAGTCCCTTGTTTGCTGGGGACCTGCATACAACACTGCCTATAACGGTCTCGCGCCTCCGGCCTCCCCACATGTCCCTCACCTACCGCATCCTTACCAATATCCGACCACGCTTTTTCTCTATGGCAGCCCCTATTGAAAACGCCAAGAAATTAGCTGCTTATAAAGCAGTTGATGAGAATCTCCCCAAAGATGCTAAAGTTGTGGGTGTTGGATCTGGAAGCACAGTGGTTTACGTGGCCCAGCGTTTGGGCCAACTCCAGAACAAAAGTCAGTTCGTGTGTATTCCAACGGGTTTTCAACTGAAACAACTTATAATTGATAATGGTCTTACTTTGGGAAGTATTGAGCAGTTTCCTGAAGTGGACGTTGCTTTTGATGGCGCTGACGAGTGTGATCAGCAACTCAATTTGATTAAGGGTGGTGGCGCGTGCCTTTTCCAAGAAAAGTTGGTGGCTGTGGCCTCCAAAGCGCTCATTATTGTTGCTGATTACAGAAAGAAATCGAAGGCAGTGGGTACTGAATGGGTTCAAGGAGTACCGGTGGAAGTAGTGCCCAATGCTTACGCTAAGGTGACATTGGATTTGCAGAAGATGGGTGCCGAGAAAGTCGTTTTAAGGCTAGGTGGCCCAGCAAAGGCTGGTCCGATTGTTACTGATAATAACAATTTCTTGATTGATGCCCATTTTGGACCCATTACTGAACCGGAAACTTTGCACCTGAAGATCAAGCTGTTGGTGGGAGTGGTTGAAACGGGGCTCTTCACCAACATGACCAAGAGGGCTTATTTTGGTGAGGAATCTGGCGAAGTCACTATTTGGTGATTGTCGATGGATAGTCACTTGCAAACGGTGAACATATGAGAGTTGAGAGTAGATATGGTGAGTGTCTCAAATATGAAACCACGATCCATGAATTTATATTATCCAAAGTTGACAAATGTGTTTTTTATCACTTTCAAGATTGTTTTCAGGACAGATCACGGCCTTTATTAGGACCTAAACCGTTTACCAGTAGTTGGGGCCTACCCCATACTCAGAACGTTCAGAAATCAGTATAATAAAATTCATAGCTACAGTATTTAAAATATTTTTTATTAAAACTAGACCACTACAGTACCTAGAAGAATCTATATTAGTAATTACGAATAGCACTATCATAGCCAGTATGAGAGTCGACGAAACAGTAAGTCAGCATCGACAATTAGTCGAAAAGTTACTTTGAGTGACTGGAGATCCAGTTCAAAGTCTCGCCCAATCCAGTACCATCAATAGCAATGGTAGGAATAACGGACCATGTGTGCTGACCACTAAGAGAGTTCATATCAAAGCGATCAATCAACTCTTTGGGCTTGATGGCGCCAGAAACATCCTGCTTGTTGGCCAAAACAATCAACAAACAATTTGATAACTCTTTATCATTAATGACTCTCATCAACTCTTTTTTGGACTCATCCAAACGATCAATGTCTGACGAATCCACCACGTAAATAAGCGCATTGGTACCGGTGAAGTAATGTCTCCATAAAGGACGAATTCTTTCTTGTCCACCACAATCCCAAACTGCAAAGGAGACATTTTTGTGTTTGACAGTTTCCACGTTAAAACCGACGGTAGGCACCGTTTTGGAAGTCTTGCCAAGCTTCAATTTGTAGAGGATGGTGGTCTTACCGGCGTTGTCAAGGCCCAACATCAAGATTCTCATCTCTTTGTTCTTGAACAAGCGAGAAACAAGAATACCCATGATCAAATGAAAGGAATAGTATCAAAGAAGACAGAAGTCAGAAATCAGACAGAGTGTCAGGAAAAAGACGGCTTTCAGTAAAGAAGACTGATTTCAGTAAAGAAGACGGATTTCAGTAAAGAAGACGAATGTCAGAAAAAAAAGACAAATGTCAGTCAGCGAAAGTCAGCTTTAAAGATAGTTGGATTTGCGTCTGAAACAGAGCTGAAACGAAACAGATGCAGATTTTAAAACCTTGTGCAAAAAAAGGTGGAGCTGTGAGTAATGTGAGACGGTGATGAAACTGTGAAGGTTAGTTTGACGAGAGCTGCGTGCACTCCTGCCTGCACCGTCTTTATTAATGGCGCGCTTTAACGTGTTCCAGCGCCTTGAAAGTTTGCCGTTATAAATAGAAGTGGACCAGGTGGAGAAATTATATTATATGAAGCATAATTTTCGGAAAAAGTCTTGGAGCGAGAAATCCCGACAATTGGTGAAGGAGTAGAGCAGTCCGTCTGCAGGATTTAAAGTTTAGGGCAAAGCAATTAGCAGATTTAATCCGTGTCAGATGGTATAATTGTTAATGGCTGATTGTGGGGCGGATAATGTGTCTGATAATGTGGATGATTAATGTGGTTGATAAAATTGTTGATTAATTTTTGGAGAAATTTATGGTTATTTGTAGCCACAAATTGATATCTCTGTGGATGGCCATTGCTTCATTTGTATGAGTGGCTTAACTGTTTGGATCTAAATATATATGTTTTGTTTCAGTAGTGCTTCAAGTCTGTTTCATATTCAAACTTGATATTCTGGTAGGCCGCTGCTTATCGCTCACTTTACATTATACAGTGCTGCACAAGCGCGGTAAAATAGATTAAGCTGCATTTAGGCCACTCAATATACTATACACATCACCATGTTCACCATGATTCACGTGATCAATGAATAAGTATATTTGAATTTATAGGTGATATTTGGGCTTCATGGGTGTTTATATGCAGAATCATCATAACACTATCATAAGGTCTTTATCTGCAGAATCATCATAACACTATTATAAGATGTTTATCTGCAGAACCACCAAATCACTGTTATTCTGAAAGTATGTACTTTTTATCTTAGTACATATTAATGGTATGTTCATAGTAATTACCAATCCTTTACTTAAACTCACTCCAACATCAAATCTCGAGCAATTTCAAGCTCTATTCCTATTTCACCCCTTATGTCAATTCAAAAGCTCAAAATCACTTCTTTATCCGATTCATAGTCTCCACACGCGCAATCACGCGTTCCAAAGAAAGCTTGACGTCACCCTTTTGAAAATGATCCAAGTTGTAGTACTTAGGTGCCAATTCAACTAACCATTCAGGTTTGATGTTAGTAACCGTCCGAATGTAATTTTTGGATGTCAACACAAATTCGTTATAGATAACCCATTCATCCTCCTTGGCTAATACTGTCAGTGGATGAACCAACACATCCTGGTTGTCTTTGATGGTCAAAAAGCCCTTATTTCCACTCTTCTTTTTGGCCACCTGCATGAAAAATCCAGCCACCAACGCTTTCCTTATATTATCCCAATACAGGGGGTTTTCAAACGCCGTGCTATTGAGCTCAACGTCATTTCTTTCCATGATTCTTCCCAATTGAGACCGAACATTCCGTGCTGAGAGTAACGACCGGTAAGATAAGAAATTGTCACGGCACCATTGGTGTAAACCCACATTGTAGGCGTCATCAGAGTTAAAACCCTCGTATACATTGAGCAAAGTGAGGTGATCTCCATCTGGATGAGCAAATGACATCTTAATTTCGTCTGCTCTCTTCCGTGCAGCAGCTGGTCTGACAAACACATTGGGAACAGATAATAGAGCCACAATAGTCAATATCTCTTCGGAACACTTAAATGCCGGAGAACCAATCAACATCACCGCCAACATTGGGTCCAAGGGGAAAATGGATGCAAGTCGCCCTAATGCCGTCAAGTCACCTTCATCGCTTAGACATTGTAAGTAATTAAGTTCTTCGAGTGCTCTCATCATTGTTTCAGGAGCTGGAGGATCCATGAAGTCGAAATGTACGAGATCATCAATTCCCAACTTCTTCAATTCCAACACCGTAGAAGCCAAGTTGCTTCGTAAAATCTCGGGGTAAGACTGCTCAATAAGCTCTTTCTTAAAAGCCTCTTCTGTGTAAAGTCGGAAACATTTCCCGGGCCGCGTACGACCAGCTCTTCCGGCTCTCTGCTGAGCCGAGGCCTTGGAAATTGGTGATACCAACAATGACTCCACACGAATCCTTGGATTATAAACCTTTTGCTTGGAGAATCCTGGATCCACCACATACACAATTCCATCAATGGTCAACGAAGTTTCGGCAATATTAGTGGACACAATGACCTTACGACCAGGTCTGCCGTTAGGCTTAGGATTTTCTGGTGCAGGTTCAAAGATTTTCTGCTGCTGGTTGGGAGGCAAGGATCCATACAATGGGTAAACTTTTAGAGGTCCACATCCTTGCTCTCTAACAAGCTCATCGCCCTCTAATTGGATTTTCCTGCATGCATCCTCGATTTCCTCTTCTCCAGTTAAAAATAAAAGCACATCACCCTGATCTTCAGTAGCGTGGATCTGTAAAACTGTACGGATGGCAGCGTCCAAATAATCTTTCTGGAATTCCGGTGTGTAGTAGATTTCCACTGGGTGTGTACGGCCAGGAACTGCTAGTAATGGCGCGTTGTTGAAGTAACTCTGAAACTTTTCTGCATCCAAAGTGGCAGACATAATAATAATCTTCAAATCAGGTCTTCTTAGCGTAATTTGCTTGAGCAACCCCATGAGAATATCTGTGGCCAAGGTTCTCTCATGCGCTTCATCTAAGATGATACACGAGTATCGAGCCAATGTATGATCTTCCATTGCCTCCCTCAACAACATACCATCTGTCATATACTTGAGGATTGTTTTGGGAGAAGTTTTGTTTTCGAAACGAATCGAGTATCCTACCTCCTCTCCAAGCTCCACATCCATCTCATCTGCCACTCTTTTTGCCACCGACATTGCTGCCACTCTTCTGGGTTGTGTACATGCCACTTGTGTGCCGAAAAGATGGGGCATATCATCATAAAGAACGAATTGAGGGATTTGAGTGGTTTTTCCTGATCCTGTTTCTCCAACAAATACCATGATCTGCGTGTTCTGGAAGATCCGTAAGAACTCATCTCTTTGAGCGTGAACTGGCAAATCTCTTCTAGTTCTCAAGATATCCACGTACTTCTGACTGAATTTGCGCCCGGTGAATGGGTTAATGGCGTTGCTTTCCAACTTCTGGGCGCTGGCGGCTGTCGATTTGAACCGCTGCGATTTGTCGAATTCACCGTTATCATGAACCTCCATTTTAGGGGTTTCTTTATCTAATTTGTGTGTTTTCATCTTCTCTTCTGCTTGCTCTGCTACAGTCTCTGCCACTGAGTCTTGCAACTTCTGCTTCTTGTTCTTGTGTTCTTTTCCCATTGATGTCTGGTGTTTTATTGATGAGATTTATCTCATCGCACTACTATATGCAGGATCCTGCACATGAAAAACCATCTCCCGCTACTTTTCCCCGGTCTCGGCGGTTGTTTCCGGTCCCGCGCTACTATATCTTCGAAACTATGTCCCGTTACGCACCCAAATCTATACCTTGGTAAATCTTGATTGTACTGCATACAAGTGACATGCTACCCCGCGGCACACGCTCATAACCATTGGCTTGCTGGTTACGAGCCATTGCGCGCCTTGAGGCTGTGTGCCGAACTCTGGAGTAGTAACAAACTTTCCCAAGGCTCATCGAATGAAAGCAAAGGACACAAAGTGAAATTACCACGTTTCAAGTTAAAACATACGTGTTTCATGTTTGTTTCGAAAATGAATCCTGCTTGGTTTAGCCCCATGGTTTGTCCGCCGCGTGCATCGAGCCGCGACGCATTTTTTCTCTCTCTTTTCCGCCTGTGCGAAATTCACGCCTCTGCTCCACGTTCTACGCTAACTCCTCGTTTTCTTTCGCCGAAAAAACATGTCTCTAGGAAAAACCATCTACGAAGCGGCGGTGGTGGCGGCGTCGGCACGAAACGTGGCCAAGCGCTCTATTAACGTCGTGCTCAACGATACTACCTCGTGGTACCACAACTCCTTCATATCCAGTCTGCTCAAGGCTGCCGACCCCAACTCCAAAATGTGGGATTCACTACAGATAGCTGCCCAAAAGGGAAGAAGCGTGACACAAACCAGAAAACTTCACACAAATTGTCGAAGCTTTGAATTACAAAGAGGCGTCTTTACCCGCTCCAAAACAAGACCATACCTCACAGCCCGGACCTACACCACCAAGACTGTGTTTGTTGAGGATCAAGTGAAACACAAGAAGAAAAAATCCAAAGCCAAGTTGAAGCCAAAAACCATCGGGTTAAAAGAAAGCCCTGAGTTTATCATGTCGCTGAGTGTGGTACCTACCACGCGTTTGGCCAGGATCTTTCATTATGGATCGCTAGCCGCCGGTATGGGTCTTAGCGCTGCATCTCATGGTCTTAAGCACTATGCTCTGGGAAATAAGGATGTCCTTTCCATCAAAAGTTTATTTCTTAGTCCTGCAAATATCGAGCGTATGGCTCGCAAGTTCTCGCAAATGAGAGGTGCTGCTTTAAAAATCGGACAAATGCTCTCGTTTCAGGACCTGTCGCTTCTACCACCCGAAATTCAACAAATTTTGTTGCGTGTGCAGAACCTGGCTCACTATATGCCGCTTCTGCAATTGGAGAAGGTGATGCTGGCGGAGTTGGGGCTGGATTGGCGTGCTCGCAACTTCGCGCTGTTTAAGGATGTACCATTTGCTGCTGCATCTATTGGCCAGGTCCATGATGCTGTTACTGAGAATTTGACTCCGGTAGTAGTCAAGGTGCAGTACCCTGGTGTGGCTGACTCCATTGATTCTGATTTGAATAATCTTCTTTTGCTTTTGACTGCGCTGTCGATTTTACCACCAGGTCTTTTTCTCGATAAAACCATTGCTAATGCTCGTGTGGAGCTTAAATGGGAGTGTGACTATATTCGTGAGGCTCAAAACTTGATTCGTTTTCGGGAGTTTTTAAAAGAAGACCCCGTTTTTCAGGTTCCTCGTGTCATCCATAACATGTGTGGTGAGCATGTCTTAACAATGGAGAAGATGAAAGGTACAGAAATTGTTAAGGGTGATTGGGATCAAGAAACTAAGAACTGGATCGCCACCAACATCATGCGCCTTTGCTTGAAAGAGCTTAAGGAATTCCGCTTCATGCAGACCGATCCTAATTGGGCCAACTTCTTGTACAATGACGAGACAAAAAAGATTGAACTTCTTGACTTTGGTGCCGCTCGCGACTTTAACTCCACTTTCGTGGATAACTATGTGGAAGTGTTGCGTGCAGCTGTGAGAGGCGATCGTAAAAAGGTGGAGGAGTACTCCAAGATTTTGGGATATTTGACTGGTTTGGAATCACCACTGATGACAAAGGCTCACGTGGACCTGGTGATGGTTTTGGGTGAAGCTTTTGTGCCTAATGAGCACTCCAAGCTCTTTTCTTTCAGCAAGCAAACCATCACTGACCGTGTGCGGGACAATATTGGCTTGATGTTAAATCAGCGGTTGTCGCCGCCTCCCGAGGAAACATACTCGTTGCACCGCAAGTTGAGCGGAGTGTTTTTGTTGTGTGCAAAACTTGGGGCCTCCGTTCCATGTGCTCAGCTCTTTAAGGACATTGTGGGTTACGGAGACGACGAGTAGGTTCCGGAAAAAAAAAGATAATATGGCCTTTTGGCAACTAACGATTGAATGTGCCTGTGAAATAGATGACTAATAAGTTAATAATAACATAATGATTAAATACCCAGTTAGGGTTGAATTGAAACTTTTTTTTTATCCTTTATTCAATACTATTCACTTAGTCACGTGATCACAATACACGTGACCTTATCTACACACATTCTCACTCGCTACTCACACACATATGGCTTTAGCTAATGAAACTACAAGTCTCCTTGCCAATCAAGGCGAAACTCCGCTTACCAGATCTCGACAATTGGCCAAACTGAGCTCGGTGATTCTAGCTCATTCAGGAAAAAAAGTCTCCAGAAGCGACTCTTTCTTCAATACTGAGTTTGAAAGTTTTAATGACAGCACCATCCTCGACTCGGATCTGGACTCCCACACCAGTTTTGGAGAAACTCATGATTTTTGGCAGCGAATAAGAAATCAGCTGCGAGATCTCCAGGACTTTTTGGCTAGCGAAACCACCCATAACGTGTTAAAATGTGCCGTGGCGTACTTGATAGCGTCGTTGGGCGTGTATTTCATTCCCTTTAATGCATTTTTGGGAAACACAGACTCTAAGCACGTGGCAGCCACAACAGCAGTTTATTTTCATCCAGCCAGGACAAAAGGATCCATGCACCAGCTGGTATTATTTGTCCTTCTATCGCTTCTGTTCACATTTGTTTTGTCTATGGCTTGCCGATCTGTTTCCAGCTACTACTTCAATGTGGGCGAAGATGAAGTTTCTTACATAATTGATCTTGTGGTATCTTCAATTGGGTTAGGTATTATTGCGTTCATGAAACAGAAGGTCAATAAGGACACTTTCAGCACCGCGTGTTCATTGGCATCGATCCTGCTCGTCACGTGTATCGTCAAGGAGGGCTCTTTGAACTCCAATACCATTCCCATGAAGAGGTTATTTTCTACATCTCGTGTGGTGATTATAGGTGCTATTGTTTCGGTAGCTATTTGCTACGTACTCTGGCCACAGAGTGCTGTTCTTGAATTGCGTCAGTCGCTAAACGACTCCTTCAACACAATGTCGTCACTTGTGTCGGTGGTGACACATCGATTTCTTCACGGTGAAAAAGTCTCTGCCAAAGACAGTGCCATTTTCGCTCTGCTTCGAAAGAAAAGTGCCCAGTTGACTAAAAACTTGGAGGAGGCTCGCTTCGAGCTCTACCTTGTTGGAAAAGAAGCAGAATTTGCTCTGTATAGTCAAGTTGTGGATGCTACCAACTCTCTTATGGAGCATTTGCATGCCTTACGATCTTCTTGCGAGATGCAGTGGCAAGTTCTTCGGGATAACAATATCGGGGGTCTATCTGATGCCAGCTACGAGCTGGATTCGAGAAGCGTCTTGAGCAGGGATACAAATAAGCCTTTGAATGTATCGGAGCTGGTGGAAAATTTGGGGTCATTAGGGCTTCGAGATGGTGATGTTGAAACAGATGTCGATTACCATGCAGTTTACTCCACACAACTCTTTGACTTATTTGTTTATTACTTGGCACCTTCGGTCAAATCCCTTGTTTTCACCGTCAAAGAAGTGATGGCGCAAGTTCCATTTGAGAAAACATTTGTCAATGACGTGAACCAAAGTTTCTTCGTCAAATCATCCAATTACCAGACCTCATTAAAAAAAGCCATTGATCTTTTTGAAACGAAGCAAGTGCAGTCTTTTGAAAAGCTTTACTCGCAAAGAATCTTTAAGACCAATTCTCTTGACTTTAAAACTGATCAAGAGGAAGTTACTGCATGTTGTGGTAACTTCACTTCTTTGATTGCTCTTTATGGACACCAGCTAATTAGATTCTTGCAGCTAACCGAAGAATATGAGACTGTTGCAGAAGAATATCCTAGATCATGGAACTGGTTGAAGTTCTGGCAACACTGGCCTGCGGAATCTGGACGTAATGTTCGAGAGGCAAGTTTTGTTGATGCTTTGCACGAATTAAAACTTCAGCTACGCCCAATCACGACTCTTGAGGCAGGGTTGCCCGGAACTGTTCCCGAGAAGAGCTTGAGAATTCAATTATGGCGCTTTTTAAGCGTGTTCAAGCGAACTGACGTACAATTTGGGATTCGTGTTGGCGTCGGTGCATTCTGCATTTCTGTATTTGCATTTCTTCCCCAAACAAAGAGTTTCTTTGTGGACTACCGACTTGAGTGGACTTTGGCCATCTACTGTATCATGATGAGTAAGTCACTCGGAGCTACAAATATGACGGTGAAATGGAGATTTTTAGGAACATTTTTGGGGGTGTTTTTGGCATACATAGCGTGGCTTATCTCGGATGCTAATGCTATTGTTTTAGCCACCACTGGATTTCTTCTTTCTTTGCCGTGCTTCTACATCATCATCTACTGGAAGAGCAATAATGCTTATGGGCGTTTCATTTTGCTTGCATACAACTTGACGGCTCTTTATTCGTACAGTATGACGCTGAACGATTCAGAGGACGGGAAAGAGGGTGGAGATCGGCCAATTGTGGGTGAAATTGCCGTTCATCGGTTTTTGGCGGTTTCAATCGGCATCATTTGGGCTTTGGTGGTGGCAAACGTCTTTTTACCAAATAGTGCCCGGTCCAGATTGAAATCAGGACTCACTATTTTATGGCTTCGAATGGGTGTTGTATGGAATAGCGATCCTATGGAGTACAAAAATTCTCCAGAGGGGTCTAGGCTCACCGGATTAAAGGATTACAGCGAAACACGCAAACTCTTGATCGAGTGTCAGACTCTATGCAAACAAGCACCACTTGAGTTCCGACTTAAAGGTCGTTTTCCCACGGAAATTTACGAAAAACTCTTGAAAAGCACATCATCAATCTTGGATGCATTTCTGAATCTTCAATTGATGATTGAGGTGGATCCAGCACTCTTGCCTAATGAAGAGTTCGTTTTGAAGTATATTGAGAGTGAAAGAGATGAGCTTGAGCATCGAATTTTCCTTACTTTTTACATGATAGCCAGTGCAATATCGCTCGGGTTTCCATTACCAACCAAGGCTGCATCTACGGAACATGCTAAGGACCGACTTCTCTTGAAATTATCCGAGTTTCGGTCGCAGACCAGTAATTCACGAGTGAATTTGACCAATGAGGATTATGTGTTGCTCTATTCGTATTTGTTGGTGACATCTACAATTACCAAAGAGTTGGATACGATTTTTTTGAGAATTAAAGAATTATTGGGCGATGTGTCAGAGGACTTGTTCTGGCTAGCATAATTATCGCGCAAGGCTAGTTCCATGAGCGTCACGTGACCCGCGACAAATGGCAAGTCTCAGAAGAGCGCTTACTCCACACGAAAAACAAGTACATACAACAATAATGGCCCAGGACAGCAGCGTGCAGGACAGCCGCCTGGAGCCTAAAGCTGAATTGGTTTATGAGGCCAGCAAGCTGCATGATTACAAGAATCTTTTCCACAAGCTAGACATTGAAAACAGTGGCGAAATCACTTTAAGTGACTTCAAAAAAGCTATCAAATCGCTTAATCACCCCATGGCCTCCAATCCTGATTTGGTAGAGAAGATTTTCCAATCATTTGATTACAATAAAGATAAGGTGATTGATTTTAATGATTTCAAGCTTTATCTTACAACCACAGACGACCAAATCCTTAAGGGCTTCCATAAAATTGACCAGGACAACGATGGAAAATTGACCAAATCCGACTTTATCCACTACTTGAAAAAGACATTAAATTTGAGTCCCTCTGGAGATATAGTGGATCGAATGTTTAAGCAAATTGACCATAACAATCTCGGTTACATTACATATGAGGAATTTCGAGACTTTTTGCTCCTCATGCCGCGGCTCCATGGATCTAGAATCAAAACTGCATTTTCTTACATTGCCGAAGAATTAGATTTGTCTTCTGACGGAGATGTGACGTTAATCAATCAGTTTTTGAGTGGTTTTGGCTTCTTTCTCGCGGGCGGTCTCTCAGGTGTCGTTTCTCGGACATGTACTGCCCCTTTTGACCGTATTAAGGTGTTTCTTATCGCTAGGACTGATTTGTCGTCGACGGTAATGAACTCCAAAAAGAAAATCATGCAGGATGTGGCGCTGGGAGCGTCTCGTCAGGTCATCGAAGAAGCACGGCTGGCATTAGCTCGAGCGAAGGCTAATTCTGTACTGTCAGATGCCTCACTTCGGACGCGGACTATCAGGTCTCCGATAATTCAGGCGGCACGAACAATTTTCCTCCAGGGAGGACTTAGAGCATTTTACGTGGGAAACGGGCTCAATGTGCTTAAGGTTTTTCCCGAATCCGCAATGAAATTCGGGTCTTTTGAGGCGACCAAACGTTTTTTGGCAACTATTGAGGGAGTTTCCGATACAAAAGATCTTTCTCGTGTGTCGACGTATTTGGCGGGTGGACTTGGAGGAGTTGTATCGCAATTTGCTGTTTATCCATTGGATACATTAAAGTTTCGGCTTCAATGCTCCAACCTCGACCTGCAGATAAAGGGCAACGTTCTTTTAATGGAGACTGCAAAGAATATGTTTAAAGAAGGCGGGATTCGGGCTTTTTACAAGGGTATTTTGGTGGGAACCAGTGGAATCTTCCCATATGCAGCACTTGACTTGGGCACATTCAGTACCATCAAAAATTGGCTCATCAAGCGCCAAGCCACGAAACTTTCTATTCCCGAAGACGACGTTCGTCTTTCTAATACCATTATTTTGTCGCTAGGTGCACTCTCAGGCACTTTTGGCGCTACGGTGGTTTATCCACTCAATCTTTTACGGACCCGGTTGCAGGCGCAGGGCACATATGCACACCCATATAAGTACGATGGATTCAAGGATGTTTTTATTAAGACAATTCAACGGGAAGGCGCTCCGGGATTATTTAAGGGTTTAGTTCCTAATTTGGCCAAGGTGGCGCCTGCAGTCTCTATTAGTTACTTCATGTATGAAAACTTGAAGAATCTTATGGGACTACAGAATAAAATCTAGTCTTAGGATGTGCATTATTTTACTACATTTTCAATAGAGTCATTAGTTATTATAAGGTAAGCAGAGCCGAGGAAATTTAGCATAAATGAANGAAATTTAAAAAAAAAAAAAAAAAAAAAAAAAAAAAAGAAAAAAAAACAAAAAAGATATAAAACAAGTGATATCAGCCTTATATAAGCTTTGTATTTGATCCTGTTCAAACCTTATTTTATATTAATTCACTGAACATATTCATTGTGCATGTCAAAACATAGAAAACCAAGGGCAATTTCACCTAAAGCAACATGCTTGATTCTCCGAGGATCCGGCATTGTAGTCAATTTTATCCATTGAGCCTGCTCGGTTGAAAGATCTACCGAACCATCCACATTAAGCAAAAATTTGAAAAAAAGGTCATTCTCTGTAATCTCCTGCGTTCTTTTGAGCTCCTCCACGTGAAAAAATATAAGGCTTCGGAAATAAGTGTAGATATTATTCCAATTAAGATCAGGAAGGTCAATTTGGGCCAGATTCACGCCAGCTTTTTTCAGAAGAAAGTCTAAGGATGAGATCTCATTTGCAAGACCAACAAACTGACCAAAATTCACCACATAACGTTTTGTCACGTGTCCGTTGGATTCTTTATAAAGCACTATTGAAACTTCATGAACCTTTCCACCACCATTTTTTTTGACCAACACTGAAATCATCTGTGTGGCAAATGTAGATAGATATTCTGTAAGTGGAGGAGCTCTGCTTTCATAGATGACCAAATCCAAATATTTTTTTTTTTCAAAAATGTTTTCTGGGTAAATTCGATTATAATGAATGATTTGGGAGATCCATATGATTAAAAAATGACGTAGTTGTAGGAGAATATTTTCAAGAGTCAAGTCCATAGTAGGAAGACCATTAAAGAATTGATAATTTCTGAATTCTTAGGGATCTAATTTCAGCAATTTCTTTTATTTCAAAAATTCTCTTAAATTATCTCTGATTTCTTATAATGCAGCAATTCCTTAAAAATTCTTCCAGTAGTAATGTTGAAAGAATATTGAGTCTTGGTGCGTCTCAGCGTCTGGTTTTATTATTGATGTGGGGTTCCTGCACCCAGTAACGCGTTATCATCAGATAACCAGAAAGCGAAGAGATAATTAGATCATTTGAGCTTCAAAAACTTGCAGACAGAAAGCAAGAAACCAAGAAGGAAATCAAAAAAGAAATCAAAAAAGAAATCAAGACCGAAATCAAGACCGAAACCAAGACCGAAACCAAGAACAAAACTAAAACATAATCAAAGCCATGCCAATTAAATCCATAAGTACAGTGGACGCGTCAAAAATCACATCGGGCCAAGTGATTGTGGATCTTACCGCCATAGTCAAGGAATTAGTGGAAAATTCCATCGATGCTAAAAGCGATAAAATAGATATTACCCTTAGCAATTATGGAGCGAAACAGGTGGAGGTTTCGGATAATGGAGGTGGAATTGAACCTTCTGATTTTAACGCACTTTGCCTAAAACATCATACGTCTAAGCTCCAAAATTTTGAAGATTTGACGTCATTGAAATCTCTTGGGTTCCGAGGTGAAGCCATGAGTTCCCTATGTGCAGTTGCTCATTTAAGTCTTGTGACTTGTACTCAGAATACGTACCCACGTGCACACCGGTTAGAGTATGACTCTTTGGGCCAACTTACATCACAAAAATCTTTGGTCACGGGGAAAAAGGGTACATGCGTGGTGATTTCAAATATTTTTCACGATATGCCAGTTCGTCAAAAAAATTTTGTTCGTCATATTAAGAGAGAGTACTCCAAAGCGCTTCTGGTTATCATGGCTTACCTTTTGACATATCCCCAAATCCGTTTCACACTTTACAATATAAGTGAAAAAACAGGTAAAAAGTCCATGGTACTTGGTACGCAAGGGCTCAATTCCACTATTCCTGACGTGCTTATCAGTCTTTATGGTAGCAATGGAGCGCACGGTCTTGTGGCGGTACAAGTTGAAATTCTGAACATTGAAGCTCGATTTAAACTTAATATGCTTAGTGTACCACTGAAGTTATCTTTGAATATTAGAGGTTACATATCTGATCATTCATTTGGAATGGGTCGGGGAGCCAATGATCGTCAATTTCTCAGTATCAATGGAAGACCTGTGACACATCGACGATTAACAAAAATTGTTAACGAAGTGTACCGATCTTTTAATGCTACACAGGCTCCAGTGATGGTGTTGAATTTGGAGCTTGACTCGTCACTTGTGGATGTGAATGTAACTCCAGATAAAAGGCTGGTGATGATTCAATGTGAGGATATTATTTGTGAAGTATTTCGTGAAGAGCTTATAAGTTTTTATGAGCGGCGGAATAATTCTGTGCCGAGAAGTCAGGTGGGTGTTGTTGAAATGGGACAAGAGGGGGAGATAGAAAAAGAAGAAGAAGAAGAAGAAGAGGAAGAAGAAGAAGAAGAAGAAGAAGAAGATAAAGAAGAAGAAGAAGATAAAGAAGAGGGAATCAGAAATAAAGAAAAACATTCAAACTACCCTAACGAACCTTATGTGGAAATTACCAAGATCCAAAGAAGCTTGAGCCCTGATCATAATAAGAAGGAAAATGAACCCAATTATAAAAAAAACAAACTCACAAATGCTTCTTCAGATATTGAAAATCCAAGCAATGAACAAAATTTAGATTTGGATCTTTCACTTCCACCGGTTCATCTGTCAATTCTCTTTAATTACAATCCACAAGAACTTAAAGGCCAAACACTGCCGGGTGAACCAAAAGTCGTTGACATCGATACATTTGCGGACTTATCGGAGACAGATATTCCCTTAGACTCTCCAAAGAAAAATAGGCTTTCCACTGAAGAATTTGGTTCAGGGTCGGGATTGGAAAGTCCAAAAAATTCGAAAATTATATCAAGTGAGCCAATTTCCAGTCATGAAGAAATGTTCATTTCAAAGTTGGTACCAAATTCCCAATCGAGAACAAAAACTTCAAAATTGTACCAAACTCGCCGGCGAGTGTCACTTCATATCCCCATATCTCCACCCAAAGAGCATATTTCTAACTCCACCAATATGGCTCATTTGCATGAGCTTACTGGAACTATGGAAATTCAAAAGCAGCAGTTTTTGGATATGCAGGTGATTGGACAGTTTAACTCTGGATTCATTATCGTTAAACATAAAGATCGCATTTTTATCGTGGATCAACATGCACTGGATGAAATCTACAATTATGAAACACTCATGAATACCTTAGTGCTTCGAGCACAACCATTGGTAATTCCTCGAATACTTGAACTTTCAGCAATTGAAGAAATGGTGATTCTTCAACACTTGGAACTGCTCCGAAAAAACGGCTTTCTCCTTAAGGAATTGCCAGATGGAGTACCTGGTCAAAGAGTTCAACTTAATGGGGTTCCAGTACTGAAAAATATTGTTTTTGATGATAGTGATATGCACGAATTGGTTCAAAAACTTCATGAAATTGGCAATCTTGATGAGCGTCAAGTATCTGCGGTTCGTTGCACCAAGGTTGATAAAATGATAGCGCTGAGGGCGTGTCGACTGAGTATTATGATTGGCCTGGCACTTTCTCGGGTTAAAATGACTACTGTTGTTCAACATTTGGCCGATTTGGAAAAACCTTGGAATTGTCCTCATGGTCGACCTACAATCCGTCATTTGGCTGATTTACAGGGTATTGGGTTTTCGGCAGATTATAGTCTTTAGACATGAACGCGTTGGGGTTTTTTGGAATGAGATGAAGATTAAGATGAAGGTGGAGGTGAAGATGAGGATGAAGATGAGGATGAAGGTGAAGATGAAGGTGAAGATGAGATTTGAGATGATTGAGATGAGATGAGATGAGATTAGAGATGAGGATAGAGATGACATTTGAGATGATAATTGAGATGATAATTGAGATGAAGATGTTCCACTATTTCTATATGCATTACCTAAACGTCACAAGTTAAATACAACTTTTCTTGACAAGATCAAAAACTTTTATAAAGCATCGTACATTGAAAGATGACTGAAGCACGTTTAAGACGCTGCGCAGTTTGCAGCACGGTCTATGCATGGAGAGCGAGCCGAATACCGCGTAAAGCTTATCCTGACCATATGCAGCGGGTACTGCACACAGTGGCCTTGACAAACAACCCCGCATCGGCTCATAGATGCGGCATCTCGATAAGCCTGCGCTTTGGCAGTGTAGGCGCGCAGTTCGGCAATTTACTAGCGTTCCTCCTACTACCGATACCCGCCCCTCCATTTCACACCACACAAATTATCAAATACTCACTCAATACTATACCAGATACATTTTGAAAAAAAACCTAAGGTACATACAAATAAAAAATCACACCTAGGTGCACACCAAAATACCACGTGAAAGTACCAAGTACAATTTTCCCAAAAAAAAAAAAAAAACTTCTACTATAAGCTGTCATAGCGTCACTATACAGACCAAAACCACCAAAGTGAATGACCAAACCTCAAACTGAGCGGCGGTGCCGAAGAACTCATAAAAATTCCAGAGATGGATGTCCAAACTGCAGATTAAACCGAATAAAATGCAATGAAGATCTCCCTGTTTGTGGGAACTGTCTCAAGAAAGGACTCCGATGTGGATACCTTGATTTTCCGCTTGAAAAACTCGAACATATACGCAGAAAGCATTCCGAAATCGCCCACAATGGCCAGAATTACCCGAATATCGTCAATGTTAACCCGTCCAATCGAGAAAGTATACCGAATATAGGAAATGCTTCAAATCTTGACCATCCCACATCATTTCCTAATACATCCAACAATATTTATGGTGAAACCAATCAAAATACCCTACCGGCTAATTACGGTATGGAGATTCATTCTCAATCCGAATATATCCCCAACACCAAGCTCCCACTTCATAATAAGCCATTATCTGGTTTGGTACAGAAACCACTACATCACAGAGATAAACCACACTTAATTCGATCCAGCAAAATGCCAACAGATGTACGGTCCAAAGTTTACTCACGAGAATTTTCTTGGGTGGCCTCACAGCTTGATTCAAGCCATATATCAAAGACTCCAATGGCCCAACTTCTTGAAACCACTCAACTTGGCGATACACAGTCCGGCGAAACATACCCCGAGCTTTTAGCTAATGAATTTTTACCTTACGATGCCGATATTCCAAAACCTTCACTACTGCGGTGTTTATCAAACTGCATTAAAGTCAAAGCACGTTTCAAGAAGTTATACATTCCTACAGATCTTCAAATAAGCTTTACGCCCAAGCAGTTTTCAAGGAAACGAAGCCTTATTACATCCTATACTGACCTAGATCCTCCTGTCATACAACCTATTTACTCCGAGAGCGATTCACGAAAATACTGGCTTGAAGTGTTTCTGAATGCCACATGCTTTAACCTCTTTTTCCTTTATTTCATCGATAAGTCGCTCAATATTCTTATGAGAGTTTCAGAATCTGTGGTAAGTGGAGATATTATTACTGCACCTTCAGATTCATCTTCAGAAAGCGAGGGGAATTCCTTTTCATTTTTCTATAATACCCGAGATTTGGAAACTTTAACACAAAAATCTTATATTACTTATGGAAAAGTGATTCGAGAGCTCCGGAAATCCATTTTTTGTTTTAATACCGAGTGCCCGGCCAAGATCTCGTTATTCTCTGCTCGTGCTTGTTATATGAACCCAACTGCTGACTTCAAAACTTGCCTGTTGATGATGACAGGAACACTTATTCTTTTTAAGAACATATTACAGAATGTTCAAACGCAACAGAGTGCTGAGAGAAATATTCGCCAAGACCTTCAAATGCTAAACTACTTTTCTAGCATGTCGGTATGTCCAGATTACAATACTGAAGTAATTTTGGATTTGAAAGATAATTTTTCCAAATACAGAAACTTGGTACAGCAACTTTCAATGCAACCTGGTGGATGTGATCTTGAAAATGGTGTCGAAAGTGTTTTGAAAGATTCACTTTACATGCATAATTGTCATGAGCTTGATAAATTCTTCACCAAACTTGAAACATACTATTTACCCATGATACAGGCATGTAACGATCATTTACTGCCCCAAGGTGACTCTTCACTTCGTTACTTTTCGCCCACTTTCCTATTTGAGATCATGTATGAATGGTTTAAAATTTACCCTGGTGAAAGGGTGCTTACGGGAACAAATCTACATCCGCTTAAGAAAATAGCGTTTCTTTTCTTTCACGCTTTGGGTAAGGCCATGAATCACGTGCTCACGCCCATAAAAGCAGTACTTTCCGTTGATCCATGCAACATTATGTTCACCAAAGTTAGTATGCAATTTTTGGAGCTTGGTGGCTGCAATAATGGAGTGTGTAGCAAGTTGATGAGTGTGGTGGCATCAATCTATCGAACCATCCGCTACTTTGAGATTCGACTGATCCTTTATGCTTATTTTATGGATGATACCAGTGTTCTAGACCAGGAATTTCTTCGATCTGTGGCTGATCATGCACCAAAATCCTGGGCTTATGGAGATATTGTTCAAGTTTTGCCCAACAAATTACAAGGTGAGATGCAACTCACCAGCTTTTCCTCCGGATACTTTCGTCTTGAAAATTTTGCATTTTTAAGCCCGTTATTGAGCCTTTCCGAATGTGGTGCCTTAATTCTGCAGGAACTTGACCGCCAAGACCGGGCCTTAAATGAGCCTTATCAATTTGATTTTAATTTGGGCCTCTCGAACCATGACTTTAACCCGGGACTGATTATAGACTGTTATGTGTCATTCCGAAATGAGCAGCTACGAAATCGAGGTTATCCTCTGCCAGAAACTTCTCTTATTCGGGTAGAAACTTTGATTCAAGCTTATTCTGAGATGGACTCTGCAGTGAAAATCGCCACTTCCAAAAAGGGTTTATGAATAATGGTTTTATTGATCTAAGACTTTGGTAAGTTTTGAAATTTAGCCTATATTGGTAAAATTTAGCCTATATTAGTGAAATTTAGCCTATTTTGGTTTGTTAACTTTTCTTGGTTTGTTTTTTTTTTTTTATTTTGCTTTAAAATAATTTACGATGTCTTGTACGTCATGTCCGAGCCTTGAGAGCAATTTTATGTCGATATAGAGTTTGCATGAAGCTTTTGTTTGGAGATTTTCGCCTATCTTGGATCATAATACATGAAATCCATCAACCTGCAGGATTTCAATCTAAACATAGAAAGCTATTAAAACAAATTCGAAAAAACTTGAAACTGCTGAAAAGAAAATTCCATCTATGTAGTCTTCTTCATACAGGACTCTTTTGAGTTTGGTCTATAATTTAAAGGCTGTGCAGGCTCCTATGCGCCTGCTTCGAAAGTAGGCGCGCCCCTGCGGACTGCATCCAGCCACAAAGCTTGCTAGTCTTAAGAAGCAAACCACTTTCCCTAAGATCTGTTTAAAGAAGCAGGGATTTCACGTCTAAGTTTAGAAATGTCATCATTATCTGAAAAAACCGCTACTTTACTCGTTCAAACTCTGAAAAAAAAAAAAAAAAAAAAAAAAAAAAAAAAGCGTCTAAATTCGAACTTTCACTGGCGATAGGCGCGCGGCTTACCTGCAGTACTTTAGGTATCATTAGCTGAGTAAGACGAACCGCTCCTCTTAGCCACGCTCCAAATGAACGACGTCAAAGCACCTCGACGCAAAAAGCACCGTAATTCCAAGCTTGGATGCGCTACGTGCAAGCGGCGCCGTGTTAAATGCCCAGAAGATCTTCCCGAGTGCTCCAACTGTGCCAAACATAATTCCCGCTGTGATTACCTTGATTACTCTGAGAAGCAACTTGAAGCTTTAAAACGCAGCAAAGATGAACGTCTGAAAACCAGAGATGCAACAAAATCTCCAGATGCTTCATCTCTGCTTGAGCTGCTTTCGTTGTCGAAAAAGCCATGGAAGAAACCCCTCAAGTCTCGAATTGCTGATGAATCTCTGAGTGGTCTTTCCCAGAGTGCTAGCCGCTCAACGCTGTTACCATCGACTAGTAGCTGGCTGATCACATCTAAAAGTGAACTTAATTTAAAGGATCCTACAAAGGGGGAGGTTCTGGAGGAATCTTTAAAGGAGCATTTCTCACCGGGTCACGAATCCTATTTTAAGGATGAAATTTCCAGCATGTCCAACGATGGCATTATTCCGTTAATGGTTCATCCTTTTGAACAAGTTTTGAGCCTGGAAAAGTTTCTGTCGGGATTAACACATGACTTTGATAACTTGCTATCTACGCAGGACCAGGAGATTATATATCCGGTATACTCAGAAGCTGGCACAAGCCATGGTTTTAAGCCAGTGGAACCCACATATCATGTTCCCTTTTCTTCTGGGCTCCCCAATGCAATTCCTCTACGCAAGCAGTTCCCTATCATAAAGGATATGTCCAAGGCGCGAATCGATTATCGGGCTCTCTTACGTCAAACGCTTACGGAACTTGGACCTTCGATATCCCAAGGTTTGGCTACTCTCGTTGAGATTCGTCATCTATACCATTTATGGTTAACATATTTTGTTTATTCGGCCATTAAGCTGCGTGTCATGTTCCTGTGTCTCGTAAACTTGACCACTAATTACCTCATTTCAAATGTGTTTCTGGGGAAAGATCAGCGGCGGCTTAATGAGCATTTCCAAGTATTAGATTTTCGAAATACTCTTGTGACTCACCTGATTCAGCATTATGCAGTGGCTATTCGAGAATTACGCTCATTACTCAATTACGAAAGGCCCGAACTCGCTGCTTCTGTTTCTTACATTTTATCATTAATGTCCATCTACGATCCTGATGCTACCATTAACTCAACTCTTTGTTTCCGTGATGGTATGTTTCTGGTTCTCGGATATATGCTTCAGGTCACCAAAAAGAACAATTCGCTGCCGCAATCATTGATGCCCATCCATCTACACCTTATTGGAAACATTTACAGAACAATCTTCTTCCCTGCATACGACCCTACGTTTCTTGAAGAGTATGAACTCATGCTTCATCGTATGGGTCGTTTCTTAGGGCAGGTGCGCCCGTCGGTATCTAACCCTGCCACTTATGACTTTATTCTTCAGACATACAATGAGCTTTGCAATATTTGCCACGATACAAGGACCATATACATTCCACAGGCAAATAGCAATTTGCACGATCTTCGTCGGCAAACTGAAGTCATGTTTACGCTCTTTTATCGGTGGGCCAGGTTTAATCCATCCCGACTCTTGGTGACGCGTCAATCTACAGACCCATTGGTAAAGCTCTTGAACATCTTTGTTATTCTCTTCCGCAAGGCCGTGTTTGCAATTCTTCCTCAAGGAAAGTTCATCTATTTGCGGGACCTCAACTCACCATTGATGCTCGATGTCTACAATACCTTCAATGATATGGAGTTTTATTCTGGCTTGGATACTCCACTACAAGTTTGCATTGATGTCAACTTATATCATCAGCTTTTGCCGGAAATCAAAACATTAACGGCATATGCCATCCGTGTTTATCACTTCATTGGTGCCCGTACCCACTTTCTTTATTCCAACTTGGTATTCAACGAAAAGGTACGGCGCTTATATCCCATAGAAAATATAGTGGAATGGCGCCTTAGTCTTTCTGATATTTATGTTACCCGCAAAGAGTTTCAACAACGCATTGGTTTAGTGGAGACTATGATCAAATCTTTTAACTCCACATACATTTGCACCCATCACTACCCTCGCATTTTGCCAAGTTATCAGCCTGCAAATTTGCCTGAATATCCTGTCTCGGAGTCTTTGCCGAATGAACCATGGGTGGATCTCCTTTCCCTTGATCATAGGGGTCTTTTACTTAAGGACCTGCTGCCACCGTATCCTGTTGAATTATAGACTTGGGATTCGGTTATTGTACTATATCATTTACTTTTGGACTTTGATTTATAAGTTTTTGTTCCATGTCAAGGAAATCAATCTCTGATTTTCACATCGTGTTGATTCCTTTACTACTGCATATTGTTTGCTCCTTTTGACTACAGCATTGAGTTTTTTTTTGGACATTAAAATGGTATTCATTTGTTGGACGACAGAAAAGTTCGGAATTCTTGAGTCGCTGACTTTATCTTGTTGTCTGTGATTCACTAAACTGAGTGATCCTGGGAAGTATACCCACGGACCTGCATACAACCCGCCCAGGTTTTAGCTGTGCAGCACATTTGAAAAAAAATAAACAATCTGGCTTGATGTATACTACCAAAGAAGTTGGTGGAAATGCAGCATTTAATTCGTGGGATTTTGACCATTTTACCATTCTTTTGCAATAGGTCAGAACTGCATAGAGACCTTGGAACTTGGGTCCGTCACGTGATCCCCACCGATATTTAGAGGCGACAAATCATGATATGGGTGCAGCCGCGCTAGATTCTTTTTCACTTTCGTTATTTGTTCAAATCGTCTATCATTATATTTGTCGATAGGTTATATACTCCTGGGTTATATACTCCTGGGTTATATGCACCACCAATAGATAACACTACTAAATAAATACTTATTCACCTCCATAAAATATTCACTCCATACGATACCATATCTAATCATATATTCATCACAAAATTACAAACATTTGTTTAAATTTCTTTGACTGCATACTATTCACCATACCTCTTAAATTACTATCAGTATCTTGTTCTCAGTGCAGGACCACGCACCACCATGGACGAAGAATTGAAGGCAATCACATCTACCCTTTCGTCATTCTACCATCTCCATTTGTGGCAACAACAGACGCTTCTAGAACCACAAAGAAATAAGTATGAGTCATTTTCCCCGCTTGAAAAATCCCTCCTAGACTGGTATCCTAATTGGATCCGAGATTTAGACCAGTGTATCCAAATCAACAAATTATTCCTTCAAAAATTGGCCATGGCTGCTGCAAATGATTGGGAAATTTTGCCAGACCCGGCCCTCTGGGAGCCCTGTCTGCAGGCCGAGCTTGAAAAAGCAAGTCAGAGTCTTCTTCAACTTACTCGAGAATGGAGTGATGAGGGATTGAATGAACGGAAGGAATCATACAAGCCGTGTGTGGACGCTGTCTGCAGTCTTTTCCCTAAAGAACGAGAAAATATCCGAATTCTTGTACCTGGGTGTGGTTCAGGCCGATTAGTCTATGAGTTAATTAAGCTAGGGTTCTGTGTGCAGGGTAATGAATCTAGTTACCATATGCTTATGGTACTGGGGTATATGCTTAATCACATGACCATGGCTCACTCAGAGACAATCTTTCCATATATCAGCCAAAGATCTCACCGCCGTCGTCGACTTCACCGCCTTCGGCCCGTCTCTGTTCCAGATGATTGCCCAATCTATACTTTTCGTGATCCTGCACACAAGACAGTGCCCCATCGATTATCAATGACTGCCGGTGATTTTACTGATATCTACGGAACATCTATTAATGAATGTACGGGCTTTAATATTGTGATCACGTGCTTTTTCCTTGATACTGCACCTAATATCATAAAGTATCTTCAGGCACTTCGCCAATGTCTTACTACAGGTGGAATTTGGGTGAATATGGGTACATTAGATTGGCACCAAGTGGATGCAGTGGATGTGTCACGTGAGGAGCTTTTTCAGCTCATTTTGAAATTTGGATTTGAAATTTCCACAAATTCAACCATTTCAACCACTTATGCCACAGATTCAATGGCCACTAGTCATTTCTATCATGACTGTGATTTCTGGGTCGCCAAAAAAATTCATATGAACTAATGAACTTGAAGCCACATCCGTACACCGTGGCGAGCTTATCGGCGTGCGCGTACCACGAGTCACTGGCGCAGCATTCCCTACGAGCAAGCGCCATCAGAACTACTACAACTTTGCAACCCCTTAATATCCTTCATACTCCCACATTCCCCCCACAAACACATCCATAAATATATATATATATATCAATATATATATATTATCTCATACACATATATATACACAAACATATCCATTCATATCTTTACGCATGAGTCTTCCAAGCAATCCCACATCCGTCAAATTAGTCCTCCTTGGCGAGGCGGCCGTGGGCAAATCATCACTTGTTTTGCGGTTTGTCAGTAACGATTTCCAAGAAAACAAAGAACCAACTATCGGAGCCGCCTTCTTAACACAAAAGTGTACTGTTGGAGAAAGAACCATCAAATATGAAATTTGGGATACTGCTGGCCAGGAACGCTTTGCATCTTTGGCTCCCATGTACTATCGCAATGCTCAGGCTGCTTTAGTGGTATATGATATCACTAAACCAGCTTCTTTTATTAAGGCCAGACATTGGGTCAAGGAATTACACGAACAGGCCTCCAAGGATATTACAATTGCTTTGGTGGGCAATAAATATGACTTGGTGGAGAATGAGAATGATGCCGATGAATCTTTGCGTAAAGTTACCATTGAAGAAGGTAAGGCTTTAGCTGAAGAGGAAGGGCTATTATTTTTTGAAACTTCGGCGAAAACTTCTCATAACGTCAACGATGTTTTTGTTTCCATAGGCAGCAAGATTCCTGAAGCCAAGCCTGCTACTGCTAGTGATGCTCCTAGCGAAGGGGGTCGTATTGATTTGAGTGGTAACGACCAGCGTCCTGTTCTGTCGGGATGTTGTTAATAGATTCTGAATGAATGTAGAATTTGGTTTCGGTTATGATGTGATGATATCTAATGTACTGAAGTGAACTTCTGGTAAAAGTACTAATCTTTGTTTTTCTCCATTCTCTTTTCTTTTCTTAGTCCTTTCTTCTTCATTTCTTCTTCCTCCTTTCCTCCCTCCTCCTTCTTTCTCCTTCTTTCTCCTTCTACTCTGTTGTCGTTGATCACCTGCGTCACGTGCGCCCTCCACAGTCTCACTCATCTTTCACCCCACGATTACCTCTCACTGCAAACTCTCTCCATTCAATGACAAAATTGAAAGTAGCGTACATCCCTGAACATTTCTCCACCCCATTATTCTTTGCAGAAACTCAAAATTTCCATGCTCAAAAAAACTTGGAGATTGAATTTGTTCCTGTGATCGAGGGCTCCGGAAGACTCATCAAGTTATTGAACGATAATTCCGTTGACATTGCCATTGGTTTGACCGAGGCGTTTGTGGCTGACGTGGCCAAAGGTAATGATTCCTATAGCGTTGTTGCCACATATGTGGAAAGTCCACTTTGCTGGGCTATTTCCACTGGAAGCGATAGAGATGACATTGCCAACGCAGATGACTTAGCAGGAAAGCGAATTGGAGTTTCGAGAATCGGATCGGGCTCCTATGTCATGTCGTTTGTTTTGGGGTTGCGTCACAATTTCAAAGTTCCATACTTTAGCGATCATCCCGTGTTGCACAACTTCCAGAACTTGAGAGACTCCGTCAACTTGAAGTATCACGATGAAAATGGACAGAAAGTCGATAGTGAAGCTTTCATGTGGGAACACTTCACTTCCAAGCGGTATTATGATTCTGGCGAAATTAAGCGCATCGGCGAAATATACACCCCTTGGCCATCATGGGTAGTCACGGTCAACCAAAAACTTTTGGACGAGAAAAGGCTGCAAGTGCAGGATTTCTTGAGCTCAGTTAATCAAGGTATTGCTTATTTCGTTCAGAACCCCGAAGAAGCCATTGTTCATATTTCCACTCATCTCAACTATACTGTTGAAGATGCTCGTGAGTGGCTTAAAACGGTCAAGTTCAACGAGAAGATTGGCGAGGCCCCAATCGATTGGGAAACTGTGGTTGAAAATACTGCCCACGTGCTCAAAACTGCAGGTGTTATTCCTGACGATGACACTGTTTCTGACCGCTTAAAGAAGCAGATTGCGTCGGTGACCAGCGAGAAATAATAAAGACGAAATTGCTGCAAATTCATTGTAAGTTTGTTGAAATGACTTCATTTTAACTTTCATCCATAACATCTCGATAGCTTCCCATCAATAAATTTCGATATGCTTCAATGCCTGGTTCTGACCTGAAAGCACTATCGCACCATGCAGTACTCCTCTGCAGTATATATCAAAATGCGATCTTAACTTCCACAATCATGATGACACCGAGCTTTCTTCGTCTTTCGGCCCCAGAACAAAGATCTCGTTTCTATGCCATATCGTCTAAATGTGAAGAGCGTATCGAGAAAGCGCTTCTGCATGAAGACCCGGCCTGGTCGTTCACCCAAGGTCTTCAGCCACAGAACAAACCCAGAAACCGCTACGTTAACGTCCTCCCCTGGGACTCAACGCGAGTCAAATTGGTAACACGGAACGGAAATCTGGACTATATCAATGCGTCGTGGGTAAAGCTCGGTCGAAACAAGTATATCGCCGCCCAGGGCCCATTGAACAATACCATTCACCATTTCTGGGCCATGTGTTTCCAGCAGGCACAGCAACAATCAGATATTCTCATTGCAATGGTGACGCCACTTTATGAACAAGGCCGTGAAAAATGTGCCAAATACTGGCCCTCCAAAGAAGATCCAGTATTGGATTTGAGCAGCCGTGTGTCTGCCGATGGACTCTTTCAGAACATGAAATTGACATGGCTTAGCGAAACACTTCTTGACGAGGTGCTTCTCACCCATTTAGAGCTTGAATGCGATGGAATCCGAAAGCACGTGCTCCACCACTACTTTCAGGGCTGGGCAGATACTCAGAAGCCATCATCCATAGATCCCTTGGTAGCGCTTAGCGGTCACATTGCAAAAGCCAAACAAAAGCTTCCCAATTTGGTGCCCATAGTTCACTGCTCGGCGGGTGTGGGGAGAACAGGCACGTTTATTGCCCTAGATCATTTTTTAACATCGGACGTGCTCAGCATCGAGTCCGAGGATCCTGTTATGGCCACTGTTTCGGCCATGAGAGAACACCGTATCATGATGGTGCAGACTTTCCACCAGTACATGTTCTTGTATGAAGCTGCCAAGGCATTTTTGGCTTCCAGTTGAGAGTGGAGTTTATGACTGAAGCACTGATGTTTTTTGGTGATTGTGTTCCGACTTCAGTAAACAAACATATGAAATTGCAAATCTATAAATCAGTGGAGATCTGTTGATTTTTTAACGATTGTCTGGATTAATCTATCCGATCTGACACTGAACCCTGGAATCGAGATCTAAAGCCTGATTCTCACATTGCATTATAAATCTGCCAATACATTGGTGTGATGAGTTTTCTGTGTCGACGTTTTTGGGTCTGTACAGGATTTTTTTAGATTTATTTCCCTCAAAAAGGAGCGAATTCTGCTCCTATTTATACGGCAAACATCCAAGTTCGTTTCCGGCACACGGATGTTTCATCTTTGCGTCAACCCCCGGTCGCAGCTTATGTACGCCCAAAGGCGTCAGAAATATCACAATAACAAATTCCACCCGCGATTCCTGAGTCTCTTTAAATACTTCTTCTTTTTCGTGGTCTCCTTTTTGCATCTATATTCTCGTTCTTTTTGAATTTGCCCCCTCTTTCTTGCATCTTCACCATTGCATTATTCTGTCACACTCTTCCCTTACCTTGATGCATTTTTGGTACGACCATCTGAGTACGCTACTTAAAAGTGGCGACACAGATTTTTGCAAATTTCGTGAACAAACATTCCACCTTTCTGCTCAGGATCATGAGGAGGAGGACGAGGAGGAAGATGAGGAGGAATCCGGGACGAAACCAGTTTCAATTGGCAATTGTTCAGAGAAAGTCGAAATGGATAATCAAAAGCACGAGGCAGATTATGTTACCGAATTTGTCCGGCTCTCTAAACGGGAGGTGAGTGGTGTTATTGGGCCCAAGGCTCATAAAATCAACTTGATTTGCCAGTCCACTCTGTGCCGGATCGTGGTGATGCCTGTATCATTCGAAACCATCAATATTCGGCTAAAGGGGTTGGATCTGCCACAAATGCTCTGCTTGACGGGGCAATTACTGGATGTGGTCCAGGCGAAGGTTTTGCTTCGCAAAGCTCTCTTGGAGCATAGAGCGAGATGAAATCTCGAAAAGATTTCATATACTTATATTCATGGTAGATGAATCAATTTCTATCCGTTGTTTTTTGTCTTTTTTTGCTTGGTGGCGCCATAAATTGGGTGGTGTTATGTGCTTAACATAACCGCAAATGATGGCTGCAAATCGGGCCGGCGACTATCTGCAGGACCCCCTTCAATTTTTTTCTTCGGCCTGGTTTCACACCGAAATTTGAGGTGTTTATCAATTAGCAGTGTTTGGATAAGACTGCAAATCTACCGTTTTGGGTCTGAGTGATCACCCTTTTGCGTTCGAGGAACGGATATGGACGGCAAGGCACGTCCGGGTAAGTAGCGCGCGTATTTCTGAGCACAGAACGGTTTGGTGTACGGATGTATGCCGCATCAGAGGTCTTCGCGAAAAAAAAAAAAAAAAAGTGCGAAAAAAAATTTTCATTTAAAGGCCAAAGATTCCCTCCTCCATATTCTTTCTCCTTTTTCCCTTTAAAGTAAATTTCTACAAAAATGGCTGACGGTGTTTTCCAGGGTGCTATCGGTATCGATTTGGGTACCACTTACTCGTGTGTGGCTACATACGACTCTGCAGTTGAAATTATTGCCAACGAACAAGGTAACAGAGTTACTCCTTCCTTCGTTGCTTTCAACTCCGAGGAGAGATTGATTGGTGACGCCGCCAAGAACCAGGCTGCTTTGAACCCAAAGAACACTGTGTTCGATGCCAAGCGTTTGATCGGTCGTGCTTTCGACGATGAGTCTGTCCAAAAGGATATCAAGACCTGGCCATTCAAGGTTATTGACTCCGCTGGTAACCCTCTCATTGAGGTTGAGTACTTGGACGAGACCAAGACTTTCTCTCCTCAAGAAATCTCTTCTATGGTTTTGACCAAGATGAAGGAGATTGCTGAGGCCAAGATTGGTAAGAAGGTTGAGAAGGCTGTTGTCACTGTGCCAGCTTACTTTAACGACGCTCAACGTCAAGCTACTAAGGACGCCGGTGCCATTGCTGGATTGAACGTCTTGAGAATTATCAACGAGCCAACCGCCGCTGCCATTGCTTACGGTTTGGGTGCTGGTAAGTCCGAGAAGGAGAGACACGTTTTGATTTTCGACTTGGGTGGAGGTACTTTCGATGTTTCCTTGTTGAACATCACTGGTGGTGTTTTCACTGTCAAGGCCACTGCTGGTGACACTCACTTGGGTGGACAAGATTTCGATACCAACTTGTTGGACTTCTTCAAGGGTCTTTTCCAAAAGAAGACTGGTCATGACATCTCCGGTGATGCTAGAGCTTTGAGAAGATTGAGAACTGCTTGTGAGCGTGCTAAGAGAACTTTGTCTTCTGTCACCCAGACCACTATTGAGGTTGACTCTTTGTTCGAGGGTGATGACTTTGCTGAGAGCATCACCAGAGCCAGATTTGAGGATGTTAACTCCGGTTTGTTTAAGTCTACCTTGGACCCAGTTGAGCAAGTCTTGAAAGACGCCAAGATTTCCAAATCCGGCGTTGACGAGGTCGTGTTAGTTGGTGGATCCACCAGAATTCCAAAGGTTCAAAAGTTGTTGTCTGACTTCTTTGACGGTAAGCAATTGGAAAAGTCCATCAACCCAGATGAGGCTGTTGCTTACGGTGCCGCCGTCCAGGGTGCTATCTTGACCGGTCAATCCACTTCCGACGAGACCAAGGACTTGTTGTTGTTGGATGTCATCCCATTGTCTTTGGGTGTCGCCATGCAAGGTAACGTCTTCGCTCCAGTTGTGCCAAGAAACACTACTGTGCCAACCATTAAGAGAAGAACTTTCACCACCGTTGCCGACCACCAAACCACCGTGCAATTCCCAGTGTACCAGGGTGAGCGTGTCAACTGTTCCGAGAACACCTTGTTGGGTGAGTTTGACTTGAAGAACATCCCACCAATGTCTGCTGGTGAGCCAGTCTTGGAGTCTATCTTTGAGGTTGATGCCAACGGTATCTTGAAGGTTACTGCTCTCGAAAAGTCCACCGGTAGATCTGCCAACATCACCATCTCCAACTCTATCGGTAGATTGTCTTCCGAGGAGATCGAGAAGATGATCTCTGACGCCGAGAAGTTCAAGAACTCTGACGATGCTTTCGCCAAGAGACACGAGCAAAAGCAGAAGTTGGAGGCTTACGTTGCTTCTGTGGAGTCTACTGTCACTGACCCAGTTTTGTCTGCCAAGTTGAAGAGATCCGCTAAGGACAAGATCGAGGCTTGTTTGTCTGATGCCATGCAAACCTTGGAGATTGAGGAGTCTTCCGGTGACGACTACAGAAGAGCTGAGTTGGCTTTGAAGAGAGCTGTTACCAAAGGTATGGCCACCCGTTAAGCATATCTAGGAGCTAGATGATAATCCGTGTATAAAAGGTCATTTGAAAACTGTTAGTAGATGCCAATGATGTAGATATTCACAATCTTTTTTTGTTACTCTTATATGGTCCAAGAACGGTATACATATATTGTCAATTGTTATTCTTATATGGCCCATAGATGGCTTATATACCGTCTATTGTTATTCTAATATATAATTTCCCAACTTATCCATCTTGAGATTTTGAGCTCCAGCAGAAATGGCCTCGATGATCTTTTCATTTTCATCATCATAATCTTCATTCAATTCATCTTCCAATTCATCTTCCAAATCATAATCTTCACTAGAATCCAACGATTCATCTTCCTCTTCCTCTTCCTCTTCCTGTTCCTCTTCCTCTTCCCTTTCTTTCTTTTCTTGATCATCTAAGGTCACAGTACGCATTCCCTCTACTGCCGCCTCCAAATCCCGATCAGCCTGGTTTTTTTTCCGGGAATACCCCAGCGCCTTGACCTCCACATCCAAACTAGCCTCTCTTTTCACATCACGTTCAAAATTAGGCACCGCATGCTTATATCCATCCCCAAAACCATCCATATCAAACATAGTATCATCGTCGCGCGGAGTATAGTTGAACTTTCGGTCAAAAAACAACCGGATACTTTCAACATCTCTATTGAAATAAAACTTGGCATCGGGATGTTCTGTGGAAATACACTGGGGAAAATCAATCACCACAAAATCATGGGTATGGTTTTTTGCATCCTCTTCATCGCGAATGATGATATTAAATTCATTAAAGTCACAATGGATCAAACCATGATTTGCCAATCTGACTATAAACGCCATCAATTCCAGGTACAACCGTTTATAGTGAGCATATTTGCGCATGCTCTTCATAGTATAGCCTTGAATCCATTCCATCATCACACAATGTCTCAGATAATCGTATGGCGTTGGCACAATGAATCCGTTCCGATGAAGTATCTCCATGAACTGGTACTCTTTTTCGGCGGCTAACCGGCTCAAATACATCCAGTTGGATGTTTGTCTATTTTTCAAATAGTCACGATTATTTTTAACGGTTTTGAATGAAGTCCGGCCCAAACGATGGATTTTCAATACCTTCTGTGATCCATTGGGATCCAGCACAGAGTAAATGTCCGACTCTTTTCCCACGCCAATTTTGGTCCCCACGGAATAAAGTGATTCTCGATTTAACATCAGCTTAAGCGCTAGGTAATCGTAACCTTGATACGTGATTCTGAACCCATCATACTTTGCATTTCTGAGCCGTGCCACTAATTTTAACTTGGCAAGGTCGCCAATGGCCCGATTTGTTGCTGAAGGTGACTTTAATCCACCAATAGAGTGAATCATCACTGTAGGAACGAGCTCATGGTTGCGCAGTCCTATTTCGATGGCTTGAAGGATTCTGAAGTCATCGGCGGTGAGGTACCGCATGTGCGATGTGTCGAGTTTCATGATACTTTGGGGGTATTGCTTTTGGTGAGGTTTCTAATTTGTTTGATGCTTGTTTCAGATTTGTTTCAAGTTGGTTTCACGTTCGTTTCAATCTTGCCTCGTGTGTC
Organism: Metschnikowia hibisci; assembly: GCA_002374725.1. Taxonomy (NCBI): domain Eukaryota; kingdom Fungi; phylum Ascomycota; class Pichiomycetes; order Serinales; family Metschnikowiaceae; genus Metschnikowia; species Metschnikowia hibisci. The sequence continues at coordinate 595,740 of NLAP01000001.1, read as the reverse complement.
TGACTTGTCTCAAAATCTCTGCTGCTTGTATTGTAATACTAAGTGCGATGAGTATTCGCGGTGTATTTTCCCATCAATACATCTCACATTTTAATACTTCTCACATTTTAATACTTCTCACATTTCTATATGTTCTCCAAAAGGAAGTATACCCGAAAATCCCATAATAGGAAACCTTTCCGCAAGAAAACACGCCGCAAAACTATTCTTCGTCCGGAAATCCCTGAACCACCTGCCTTTGATGCGGCGGGCTCGGCGCTCTACTCTTGGACACGCTGTATGCCGGACCAGGCCTATTCAACCCCAATACCCTTAAATTTTGGTCTACGAAAACTTCGGCAATTGGCTGCAACAGTGGTGGCGAAAAATCCAGCTTCAATTACCTCCAATCTCTTATCTGAGGCCCCATGGTTGTGCTGGAGCTTGGTGTGGCAGAACCTTATTGAGTGCGGGCACGACCTGCCATATTTATTTCGGGAATTCTACTTGCAATTCGGCTCTTCTGCTGGCTTTCGGAGTCACCACCGAAAAATTGCCATTTCAAGAACCCATTCCTCTGTATTTCTGCTTAAACAGGCAGCACTTTCTGCTGCGATGGCTCCCACGCGTCACCACCGCGTGGAGAATGTCTTTTCCAATATATCACTACCTGATTTTGCATCCTTTGTGCTGACAATTGCTCTGGCCGCCGTGGTGGTGGATTGCCTGGGTGTCCGGGTCTTTTCCCCAGCCCAACTTGTATCTCTATGCAGTGCCCGCAACTTGGAGGCTCTTGATCTCTCTAACTTAGATATCAATGACCATTTTTTATACACCTTGCGGGCGTCTTTGGTTCTGAAAGGCTCTAGACTTCGAGTCATTCGTCTCTGCAATTGTCCTCACGTTACCGAGGCCGGAATCCGTATACTAATGGCCGAGCCTGGAGCTCCCAGCTTAATATATTTGGAGACGGACATTCTGGTGGAAAAGCTGTCTTTTTCCGATCGCTTTCTGGTCTCCAATCATTATGATGTGATTCCTGGTACGCGCTGGCGACTGGTGTCCCAAGCAGATCCGCTCATTGGTTCGGTACACAAGTTTCACTTGGCAAACAAACTTCTTTGTCTTATTAGACACGTGATAGGTGTTTCAACACCTGCTTTAATATGGGACTTCAAATTCTTTCCGCAGGTCATAGAGTCGTCGTTTGTTCCTGAAAATCTTGCTCTAGACTCATGGAATCTGCGTTTGGCTATGGCCACCACCATTCCTACGCACGTGCCCATGATGTACATCAAAGACTGTGCTGAGATTGCGCCAGAAAAGCGTGAAATACCACTGAAATCGGACTTGCGCCTGGATCTTCTGGTGTTTGGTCGGGTGGATCACGTGCAAAAACCTAAGAGCCTGCTGGTTAGGAAACCACGGGCTGTGGCCAACGCACAGTCATTTTTCTTGGGCACATAGAGAACCGTCTCGACCATTCTGTTTTTCCACACCGTTCTGTTTTTCCAAACCATTCTGCCTTTTTGGACCGTTCTGTCTTTTTGAACCGTTCTGTCTTATCCTTATGGCCCAATCACGACCTATCTACACTGGCCATCATTACTTATTGACGCTTTAAAAAACGCAACAAGTCTGCCCCATTACTCGCAACTGCGTGTGGCATAGGTACAGGCACAGGCGATTGTTGAGGTTCGTATGAGTTGCCATATGTGTCGCCGTATGTGTCACCATAACTGGCTCTTGAGCTTTGTGGAGGTTTTCCTCCATTCAAAAGCTGGAGAATTCCTGCACCAGCACTGTTGGTGGGCTGTGCTGGCTCCGGGTGCACATTTTCGGGCTCTTCCTCGGATTCCAGCTCAAGAGTATGCCTTATTCTGTCGTAGATTTGTTGTTGAGAAGAGGATGGCTCTTCGAAGTCTTCGAAATCTTCAAAATCGGCGAATTCGTCTTCATTGTTAGCAACGCTGTGTGCTGCTTCGGTGTTTGGCGTTTGAGGGCCCAGGCTGATGTAATGCAAGATTTGGTTTCCAGCACTCAAATCTGCTGGTTGTTGTGTTGCATCAGGAGCATCAAATTTAGGGACCGCAGCCGTTTTCTCTCCGCTGACTCGCTTAGGGTTGTTGAGTATGCTTAAAAGTTCCCCTGATGCCTTCTTGTCCTTTGATGAATTATTGAGAATGCTCAAAAGCTCTCCCGAAGCCTTTTTATCCTTTTGTGGATTATTAAGTATGCCCAAACGTTCATCCGATGCCCCCTTTTCTTGAGGAGGATTTTTGAGGACATTTAAAAGTTCGCCAGATGCCGTATTACTCTTTGAGTCATTGGGCACTGACGATGGAAGCTCCTGTTTCTTTTCTTTTTTTCCCTTCAAAATGCCCAAAAGTTCTGCTGCATTGGAGTTCGGTTCTGAGTCCCGGGGCTCTGTACACTTGGGATTTTTGCCCAATAGACTCAATAAAGTGCTTGAGGCATCACTATTCGAGCTATCACGCTTCAACAATGTAATCTTCTTGGAAGGAGTGTCTGGTCTGGAAGGAGTTTTTTCAGAAGTGTTCTTCTCTTCTTTTTTGGTCCGAGGTCCATTCAATATTGACAAGAAATCTTTTGAGTTCAGCGTGCCATTGGCAGCAGAACCATTGGTGGCAGGCAAGCCATTGACTGATGCTTTATTGGCTGGTACTCCGTTGGCTGGTACTCCGTTGGCTGGTACGCCATTGGCGGCAGTGCCAATTGCATTTGGTCCTGACTCCGTAGGTTGAGGACGAAGTGGTGCAGCGCCGTAGTAAGGAGGAAGGAATTCAGGAGGTGGCATCATGTGCAATTGAGCTGGGGTCTGCGCAAAGGGAGGAAAAAACTGGGGCATTTGGCCCATTCCACCATATACACTCTGCAAGTGGCGAGGAAGCGACATGTGGATGAATTGTTGTGGATTCTCATCATGAGTGCCAGGGTTAACAGGCGCTTGAGGCTTTGCTCCTTGTAAAATATCGAGTAATTCCCTACCCGCATCGAGGTTAACATCAGAAGTGATACCCATGAGCGCCTTCAACTTAATCTCAGCACGCTGAAGGAGCTCCTTCTCACTCACCAAGCCCTTATTCTTATCAATCCAACGAGTAAGCGGCTTGAGCAAGATATTAACAACGAAATATTTGGTATGGTTGTTCTTGACTGCTTTCTGAAGCCCCTTGATGTCGAACCACGTGATCTCGGCAATCTCATTCCTCACCAACGGCTCAAACTTAGTATCCTCCGGAACATTCTTGGCCAAATAAATCTTAAAGTTTTTCCCACAGATGGTCCGCTCAAGCACATCGGTTTCATTGACGTAATCTCGGCAATCAAAGCCCGTTTCCTCACGTACCTCACGAATAGCACATTCTAGATCCGATTCATCCTTTGAAATTTTGCCTCGAGGAAACGACCACGACTTACTTTCGTAGCCACGTAACAAAACAACTTTGGTCAAATCACTATTCAACATGGCCACGCCACGAACAGGAATGGTGGATTTATATGCACCAAAACGAGCCAACGAATCCCGAGGATCTCCCCATTTCCAAAGTAAAGGACACTTGTTCAAAATTTTGGGTGCAAATGTCTTCATCTTCATACTGGGCAAGTTTTGATTGAGAGCTCGGACGAAATCCGTATAAAACCACTGAGCCTCTTCGACCTGGAAAAAGACTCTTTCTATGGACGATAAATCTTCGTCAGGAACGTTGATGACGAAACGCACGAGTAAGTCCTCAAGGACATGGTCAATGGGCTGGTTGTATAGCCCATCTTTTAGTAATATGCTCATGGTCTAGTGTTGTTGTATGTATGGAGCAGTGAGTAGGAAAAAGTCCTTTTTTTACCGCGGCCTGCACACAGAGTGCCTCTACCTCCTAGGCTTCATTTGCGTTAATCTCGGAATTTATTGAAAATTTATTATTTTTTTAATATTGATTATGTCATTCCTAATGTCTCTTTTGCCTCCTAATTGTGTTTTTTAGGTTTCTGTGTTGAATTTCTTCTTTATGTTCCTTTGTTGTGTATTAGCTTTAGAACCTGCACAGTGAGCCCCTACCTTCGCTTACTGCAGGAATTCACCAGATAATTACTTAGTTCTAGACCCCTTTTTTATGAATTTTTTTTTCATTATTTCTTTTTATGGTGATTTCCTTATTGAAAATGAAATGACGTAATGTTTCTTCATGTAGCCCTCTTCTTCTTCCTCGCCTGCATGCGAATATTAAGTCTCCGCGTGCATCTCCTACACTATATGAGCCGCTACTTCAGCAGCTGCACAGCAGCCATGAATCGAAATGTGCCCCGGTTCGTCAATACGCTAACGGAAGCATCGAAACCTGCACTTAAAAGCTCCGAGGTCGTGTCCCGCCCTTTTGGTCTTGATAAGCCCGTCACAATCGCTGACTCCACTCACATCTCCAATTTCTTTAGGAAATCCTCTGCCGATCGGAGACAAAGACAGCTTGATCATGATATCAAGCACTCACCTTTCTATGACTCCAAGTCTTTCTCCAATACAAATGGCAAAATCTTCTCTCCGCCGGTGTCATACTTCAAGCGGGAAAAGTCCAAATTCTTCCCCAATTTTGTGGGCAAAAACTTGCAAAACAAAACCGTTGCATTAAAGGATCTTCTTCCTGGAAAAGTATCAATTGTCCGAATCTTTTCCACTATATCGGGAGAGAAATGCACCAATACCTACGTGGAGAAGCATTTGTCCGAATCCGGGTACGCTCAACTACAGGAAAAATACAAAAATGCTCAGATCATCGACTACAATATCCCCCAATCATGGATCAAGGGTCTTTTTGTGAAAATGGCCAAGTCAAACTTACGTAAGCTTGTGCCCAGTGCTCGCCATGATAAGTACTTCATTCTCCCAAACTCCATGTTTGGCGTGGACATCCGAAAACAGCTTAAATGTGATAACAATTGCTCGGGATATATCTATGTTTTGGATGATGAAGGCCGCATTCGCTGGGCCACTTCTGGCTATGCTGATGATGCAGAGAAAACTGTTCTCTGGAGATCTGTGGCTGGTATCAATAGGGAAATCGAGAAGAAAGAAATTGATATTGGGAGAAGCTGAAGTTTTTGAATAAGTTTTAGCCATTAGAATCCAGAAGTTTCTCTGAACTTCACCATTCACTTGATGGCCTAAATTTAATGGCTGCAATATAGTTGGTATCACGTGATGCGCGAGGGCTGCAGCCCGCGTTGCGCATGCAGTCCCGCGCGCCTAGGGTACGAAAATTTTCATCCTTCGCAGCTTTCTACTCCTCACAACGTCACTTACATCATGTCTGCCCCTATCAACAAGGAGAAGGTCCAAGAGCAACCTCAGGAGATTCACAAGATCAGAATCACCTTGACTTCCACCAAGGTTAAGCAATTGGAGAAGGTCTGCTCGAACATCATCAGCAGTGCCGTCCAAAACGAGATCACCAAGAAGGGTCCTGTTAGATTGCCAACCAAGGTTTTGAAGATCACCACCAGAAAGACCCCTAACGGTGAGGGTTCTAAGACCTGGGACTCTTACGAGATGAGAATCCACAAGAGAGTCATCGACTTGTACGCTCCAGCCCAGATCGTCAAGAAGATCACCCAGATCACTATCGAGCCTGGTGTGGATGTTGAGGTCACCATTGCTGCTTAAGCGAGCGTTTGCTTGCAAATAGTCGGTGCAAGGTGCCAGGTGCCAGTACACTGAGATCGAAGTTGTGTTAATGAAAGTTGGGAAATATTTTGTATCCAAGTGCTCTAGGCGTGCCGTGCACTTAGCGGTGTACAGACGTTGTGGTTTAGCTATCAGGATTTGGTACAATTTGAACTTTGGTGTATTGTTCATATGTTTTAATACATTAGCGCTAATCATTATGTAGGCACAACGTTGCTGGTGCGATGCTCATAAACTCGCACCGTTCGGCATATGGCTGACCCCTAAGATAATATATCTCCGTACAACATGATCTTCTTTACGCCCAAACCAAAACTAAAATATATATTGGCCCGTCCACTCCATGCGTCCAAAAAGCTGTTATCTAATCATGTTTTGGGCTCTCAGTCTTCCAAACTTTTCAACAAGCGTTATGTGGCAATTGTTTCTGGCATTGTCCTCGTCAGCTCTTATGTGACGTTGGCTCCTTCCTACCACTACAAATTGGACAGCGTGCCTCTGAGATTGCACAAACCTGAAGATGTCAATGATAAGAAATACTTTTCTGCCACCACGAGCTCCATTCTCCAGAAAAATAGTTTAGGGGCCCAACAACATAAGGAAGGCATCTTTTTATTGAACGAGGATCAGGTCAGCTCGAAGCTCCGGCAATTTGAGGAGTCATATTATGTCAGCAGAGGTAAAGGAGTGACAAGGTACGATATTTGCCAGCTTCCCTCCAATTCGCCCATTGAAGATGATCGCGCCGAGGAGATTGTGCAAGTACCCATTTTGCAAGATAATAACGTTAAAGCATCCACAGATTGGATGTTTTTTGGAGTGTTTGACGGCCATGGCGGCTGGACCACTTCATCCAAGTTGCGAGACCAATTGATCCTGTATATCGTGCATGAATTTGGTACTATCTTCAAACCCGCTGCCAAGGAGGAGAATTTGCGTTATGTTCCCAATAGTGCTACCATAGATCAGGCCATCAAGAATGGATTCTTAAAGTTAGATCATGAAATTGTCAACAAGAATATTGAGAGTCTTTTAAATGACAACAACAAGGCTAAGGCTGCAGAATTATTGATGCCGGCACTCTCGGGTTCTTGTGCACTTCTTTCGTTCTACGACACCAATTCAAAGATTTTGAAGGTGGCAGTTACCGGCGACCTGAGAGCATTATTGGGATCTTTCAAAGATAATAAGTGGGCCGTGAGACAATTGAGCATTGACCAGACTGGCTCCAATCCCACGGAAGTAGCACGCATCATCTCCGAGCACCCGGACGAGCCCACTGTGATCAAAAATGGAAGGGTCTTGGGAACTTTAGAGCCTTCTAGAGCTTTTGGAGACTGCAGATACAAACTTCCGGCCAAGATTCAGGAGAAAATTTATAAGCAGTTCTTCGGTCGCAGGCTTCCGAATAATCTTAAGTCACCTCCCTATGTGACAGCAGAGCCGGTGATTACAACCACCAAAATCAGTCCTGAGAACAATGACTTCTTGGTCATGGCATCGGACGGCTTATATGAGATGCTCTCCAACGAAGAAATCATTGGGCTAGTGGTGAAATGGATGGAGAAAGAAAAGATGGTCAAGCCCACCAAGTCATTATGGAACGTTTTCGGTTCCAACGATAAGGGCTTGCCGGAGGTTGAAGATATCACCTCTGACAAGACCAGTAAACCACCTTTCCGGAGAAACAGACACTCGTCGCAAAATGGCTTCCTTTTAGAAGACAAAAATGTGTCAACACACTTGATACGCAACGCTTTGTCCAATGGTGGCTCCAGGGAACAAACTCTGATGCTCATTTCGATTCCCAATCCGGTTTCTCGGCGCTACAGAGACGACTTGACTGTTACGGTGGTTTTCTTTGGCAAGGGCGTGGGTGAAGACGACAATGGGAAGTTGGAGGTGAATGGCGAAGCCACTGCTGGTGGACTCAACACCAAGGCCAAACTCTAGGTTTGAGTAATATGGCGATATTTCAAGGTCAAGACATTGACAACTCAATTAATTTGATCAACTCAATAGTCTTTTGACCAACTGAATATTCTTCTGACCAACTCAATAATCTTTTGACCAACTCAATAGTCTTTTGGCCGGGTCTTATTATTCCCGAGCGTTTGATTTATTTAATTGGACAAAAATTCATGAATTTAGGGTCCTTTGGTCAGCTTTAAGTGATGGATGACTGCTATCTCGTGTCTGAGACTGTATACTGCACGTTCTGTTGTATTGGCCAGTGTTTTATCTGTCCTCTTTTAAGATTCCGATGCATTATACAAATGTTACAAAAAGAAGAAAATTCAAAATAGAACATCGAACTGTCTCTGAAAAGACGAATCTATATATATATTGTCCAAGGTCTGTACTGCATAGCCGCACTAGAATATCGCACCAACACATTTACTATATACTCCTTCATGAGCGATTTGAGCCCTCAAGAAATACTCACGCTAGGTACAGGACCAGATGATTGCAGCGTAGCTGATCAGCTCACGCAAGAGTTGCTTGAACCATCGCAACAGCTCAATTGGGACGTTCTAGACCTTGTGCAGTCCATCCCCAACATCGACAAGCAACGCATCTTCCTGCAACTTCTAGTACAGCCCGAGCTCATTTCCATTACATCATTCCGCTTCAAGAGAACCGGAATTGAAGGCGCCGTCACCAATTTTCTGGAGGAACTTCGTTTATCGGAGGTGGATAATGCCAACGCCACCAACTCACTTTCTATCAACCGAAAACTCGGTCCGAAACTGGATGCGTTGCAGGGAAAAACGCAGTATTTACCATTCCAGCCCGGAGGAGTCTTTAACCAAACACAGACCAACCAAACTCTCAATAAGTCACGAGTCGCGTCGGATTTTCAATATTTACGCCGTAACTCCCAGGGCCTCTTCGATGTTCCACAGGGAATGCTGCGGGGTTTATCTCTACAGTCCAAGGGGAAAGAGCCTGTTGAGGAAGGGGAGGATATGGAGCTGGAAGAAGATTCGGATGGACATGATCAGGATCAGGAGCAGACCCAGAACCAGAACCAGAAGCCGGATATGGTAGAAGAAGCCCAGCGTTTTCTGGATCTTCAGGAGCTCGACGATTATATTCCACCAGATTACAAAGTGATGCAGGAGCAGATGGATGCGGCGGTAGAGGTTAAGAGGAACTGGGCGCATGTTGTGGATCTCAACCACAAGATCGATAATTTTGAAGAGATTGTGCCCAATATGGCTCGCCTGTGGCCCTTTGAGTTGGATACGTTTCAAAAAGAAGCAGTATATCATTTGGAGCAAGGAGACTCTGTTTTCGTGGCTGCTCACACTTCTGCCGGAAAGACCGTGGTAGCAGAGTATGCTATTGCCATGGCCGCCCGCAATATGACCAAAACCATCTACACATCGCCCATCAAGGCATTGTCCAATCAAAAATTTCGAGATTTCAAAGAAACGTTCAAGGATATGGATATTGGGCTCATCACTGGAGATGTACAAATAAATCCCGATGCAAACTGCTTGATCATGACCACAGAAATCTTGCGATCCATGTTGTACCGCGGGGCCGACCTTATTCGAGACGTGGAATTCGTGATTTTTGACGAGGTGCACTACGTCAACGATATTGATCGTGGTGTGGTTTGGGAGGAGGTTATCATCATGCTTCCCGATCACGTGAAGTTTATTCTCTTGTCGGCCACTGTGCCAAATACCTACGAGTTTGCCAATTGGGTGGGCAGAACGAAGAGAAAGGATATTTACGTGATCTCCACGCCCAAAAGACCTGTACCTTTGGAAATATTCATCTGGGCTAAGAAAGATTTATACAAGGCCATCAATGCCAACGGTGTGTTTAGCGACGTCGAGTTTAAAAAGCACAAAGACGCTTTGGAGCCAGATACTAAAAACCTCCCACCCAAAGCACAAATGGGCAGCGGATCTAAGAGAGGGCCAGGCGGGACTGCGCGTGGAGGAAACCGAGGTGGTGGCCGTGGAGGTAATGTATCTAGGGCTGCTTTTACCCGAGATGGGCCCAGCAAAAATACGTGGTCGGATTTGGTGCAATATCTCCACCAGAAGAAGTTACTTCCGGTAGTGATATTCGTTTTTTCCAAAAAACGTTGTGAGGACTACGTTGACACTTTGAGCGGAGTCAACTTCTGTAATGCTCGGGAAAGATCGGAAATCCACATGTTTATTGACCGAGCAGTGGCCAGATTAAAGAAAGAAGACCGTGAATTGCCGCAAATTCTCAAAATTAGAGACTTGCTCAGCAGAGGAATAGCGGTGCACCACGGTGGATTGTTGCCAATTGTCAAGGAATGTATTGAGATTCTATTTGCCAAATCATTGGTAAAGGTGTTATTTGCTACCGAGACGTTTGCAATGGGCTTGAATTTGCCTACTAGAACTGTGGTTTTCTGTGAATTAAGGAAGCATGATGGCAGAGGCTTTAGAAACTTGTTTCCGGGAGAGTTTACACAAATGGCTGGCCGTGCTGGTAGAAGAGGTCTAGACACTACAGGAACCGTCATTGTTATGTCGTTCAAGCAACCTCTCCAGCCCGTCGATTTCAAAGATGTGACAATGGGCAAACCTACCAAGCTTTCATCGCAGTTCCGCTTGACATACAACATGATCTTAAATTTGTTGCGGATTGAAGCATTAAGAGTTGAAGAAATGATCAAGCACTCGTTTGGTGAAAACTCAACTCAGACGCTTTTGCCAGAGCACAAGAATAAAATCGACGAGTTAAGTGAGACGTTGAAGGGTCTCGAGCTTAAAGCGTCCAATTTCATCGATGATTTTCAAAAGTCATACGCTCTCATGGCGGAGTATAAAGAAGCATATGGACAAATGTGCAGTGATATTCAAATGCTGGAAAAAACCAAGGGCCGTGTATTTTACTCCGGCAAACTCATGGTTTTTGAGGATGATGATGGAGTTGTCCGGTGTGGAATTCTTTTCAAGACTGATGTGGCTCAGAAGCGCATGATTTTCTTGACTTTTGACCATGGAAAGGAATATGAAGATTCTAGTAAGCTATATGGATTGCCATACTTGCCCAATGAAAGCTACATCAAGAAAATGATGCCACCAATCAAGTACAAGGGTGACTTACGTCTCACAAGTGTTCCTCTCAACAAAATCCAATATACCAGTGGCTACAGCATGAACGTGAACTTCAAATCCTTATTGAAGAAAGACGCAACTGAAGTGGAAAAAGCCGAGCAATCCTTTAGAACTGTTATCAAGCATTTCCCACACCTCAGGAGCCTAGCTTTCAAGTATCTGATCAAATTATCGTTGCTCGAGCAGTTGAAGCGAATTGCTGAGATTACTCAAGCTTTTGAAGCTCTTCATGCCTACGATAAACCCGAGTTCAAAGAGTTTTATTCCCGGATTAAGGCCCGTGAAACCATCAAAAAGAATATTGACTCGTTGAACTTGTTAATGTCAGACGAGAATCTAGAATTATTGCCGGACTACGAGCAGAGATTAAAAGTGTTGACGCAATTGGAGTTTATTGATGTTAATCAAAACGTCATGCTTAAGGGACGTGTTGCATGTGAGATTAATTCAGGTTGGGAGTTGGTGTTGACGGAGCTTATTTTGGACAATTTCTTGGGAGACTTTGAGCCCGAGGAAATTGTGGCGTTGCTTTCTTGTTTCGTGTACGAAGGTAGAACAAAGGATGAAGAAGACCCACCAATTACGCCCAGATTGGAGAAAGGAAAAGAAAAAATCCGGTCTATTACCGAAAAACTTCTCAAGATCTATACAGAGCATCAAGTGTCACTTTCATCGGAGGAGGAGGAATTTTTAGAGCGCAAGCGTTTTGCATTGGTGAATGTTGTCTACGAATGGGCAAAGGGAATGACCTTTAAAGAAATCATGCAAATTAGCGTGGAGCTGGAGGGAACAATTGTTAGAGTCATCACGCGTTTGGACGAGATATGTCGACAAGTGAAAAATGCAGCGTCGATTGTGGGTGATTCAGAGCTTCATTCAAAGATGTCCGAAGCACAGGAGCGCATCAAGCGAGACATTGTGTTCTGTGCTTCTTTATATATCTAAGCATTTTGTTGTTGTTGTTGTTGTTGTTGTTGTTGTTGTTGTTGTTGTTGTTGTTGTTGTTGTTGTTGTTGTTGCTTCTCTATCTCTCAAAATCTTTGGTAATAATTCGTAGAATTCCCGAATTGGAATTAAAGATCTTAGGCCAGAGATCCTGGAGAACCTGCTCAGACCCAAATTTAAGTACGAGAAGTCCAATCATAGTGTGAAAGCTCGCCACTGTAGACTTGGCCAAAATGGCTTCTCGAACCGAATCTGGGTTCTCAACAACACCAGCTGCCTGTGCACCCCGGTAAGGCACCACACACTTGTCCAAAGAATTTAATTTCATGAACCGAAGCGCCAAATCATCCAAATCCTCCAACATCAGAAAAGAATGCTCGAGATCTCGAGGCGGCTGCGAGAGGTGCTGAAGATCAGAAAAGATCGTATGCAGCATGCAATGAAGGGAGAAAAATCGGGCACCAAGCCCTCGAACCACCTCCTGTTTAACTGTACAGGTTTTGTACTCCGAACCAGCGGGTACTGAGGTGTCAATATCCATATTGGAAAGCCCACACAAGATGCAGAGCTGCTCTGGGAACAGAAGCGGCCACGTCAGCCCCAAGAAGTCTTGTATTCGCACAAACCGTTTTAGCAACTGCTCCTTCATATTGGGATCGAGTTGGAGCCGCTCTTGGATGTTGGAGTAAACGGGGTAAATGGGGTCATTCATCTTCGGTAGCGGCTCGCATTGTGCCTTTTTCTTCTTGCAACTCATGATGATATTTAGGAGAAATCTGTCCTGGCTCAGAACCACCTCCACGCTTCGGAGAAGCAACGCCGGCCTCATTATTATGTGATGCTAGGTATTTGTTCCTGATGGTTCTGCTATGTAGTGTAGTTGTAGTTGTTCCTGGTGGTACTGTGCGAATTTAAGATAGATGCCACTTGCCTGCATCTGAAAGGATGACCCTGCACACACTCTCTCTCTCAAATACCCATATACCTCGCGCCATCTCTTGGTGGGTCTCATCTTACCATGTCCTCCAAGGCCAAGAAGAAGACTCCGTCTGCACCTGTGCCGGAGAAACCCGAAAAGAAAATCAAGTTGCCAAAACTGTATATAGCCCGCCCGGCGCCGCCTGGTCTGGCCACAGTTTTCGTGCACCCTGACGTGGCTTCGGCGCTAGAGCTTAATGCGGGCCTGTTCATCGTGATAAGTAAGGAGGGAGCTAGCGGCGTTCTTGCCACTTTGAAGTTTAGTGACGATTCCGATATGAATGTCGTGCTTATTCCGCGGGAATTGAGGCTTCTTGGGGGCATACTCTTGGGAGATCGTGTTGCCTTCACAGAATACCAAAAACCACCGCTGTTTGCACAGAAAATCCGAGTTTTTGGCTCAGCATCAGTTGAAGATGCCAAGAAGGCTTTAGTAGCCATGGGTGTTGTGAGTCCTGGCATCAGTGTCACGTGCAATGACCAAAACATGAAGGTTGTGGACATCGTGCCTAGACAGATCAACTCGGTGGAATCTGTGGTTGATCAGATTGCAGCCCTCTCGTTATCGCCACCTGAAGATGAGTTTGTTTCGCCGCCTTTTCTTTGCATCGGCACTACAGAGGTGGAAATAGTGGATCACGACATCAAAACAACGCAATTCCCCAAACTTCCCCGCCAATTTGCATTTGATCAGGTTGGTGGACTCCACAAGTCCATCGCACTTCTTCGATCTACCGTTCAGCTTCCCTTGCACCAAGCAGAGCTTTTTACGGACTTTGGTATCTCGCCGCCTCGAGGCATTCTTCTCCATGGTCCGCCGGGCACCGGAAAAACCATGTTGCTCCGGTGTGTGGCGCACGAGTCTGATGCCCACGTGCTCATGGTCAACGGTCCACTGATTGTATCCAAGTATTTGGGTGAAACCGAAAATGCCCTCAGGGACATGTTTGCCGAAGCCGTCAGGTATCAGCCTTCCATCATTTTCATGGATGAAATCGACTCTTTGGCACCCCGCAGAGGCCTGGAAGATGCTGGCGAGACCGAGTCACGTGTTGTGGCTACCCTCTTAACCATGATGGATGGAATGGGCGATTCTGGTCGCGTGGTGGTAGTAGGAGCCACCAACCGACCCAATTCTATCGACCCAGCGCTTCGGCGTCCTGGTCGCTTCGATCAGGAAGTTGAGATTGGTATTCCTGATGCAAAATCCAGGGCTCACATTCTCCAGAAGCAGCTTTCAAAGATGAATCCAGCCCGTTGCTGCGTCCTGCAGGAAGATGTGTTAAATGTGGCACTGAAAACTCACGGCTACGTCGGCGCAGACCTATCTGCTTTATGCAGGGAAGCCGTTATGAAGGCTATATCCAGAGGTGGCAGCACTACCAAGGTTCAGGTTTGTGATCTTGAAGCAGCTCTTGTGGAGGTGCGCCCATCAGCGATGCGGGAAATCTTCTTGGAAATGCCCAAGGTTACGTGGAACGACATTGCTGGCCAGCAAGAATTGAAGCAAAAGCTCACAGAAGTAGTGCAACTTCCATTAGAGGCCGCTGACACTTTTAATCGGCTTGGGATATCGGCCCCAAAAGGTGTGCTTCTCTATGGACCGCCCGGGTGCTCAAAAACGCTCACAGCGAAGGCGCTAGCCCACGAATCGGGTCTCAACTTCTTGGCCGTTAAAGGCCCCGAAATCCTCAACAAATTTGTGGGAGAAAGTGAGCGTACCGTACGGGAAATCTTCCGCAAGGCCCGGGCTGCTGCTCCCTCAATCATATTTTTCGATGAAATCGATGCTTTGGCGTCTTCAAGAGATGAGTCGCTGACTCTGGCGGCACAGAATGTGCTCACTTCATTACTTAATGAAATCGACGGAGTGGAGGAGTTAAATGGAGTCATCGTGGTTGCAGCCACGAATCGACCTTCAGAAATCGATGCAGCTCTTCTTCGTCCAGGGCGTTTGGATAGGCATATTTACGTGGCGCCTCCGGATTTGGAAGCCCGTTCGAGTCTTATACAAACCAGATGCAAGCAATTTCACGTGGATCAGGCGGACGAGCTCTTCCTGCGCCTTGCACGTGCTACCGACGGCTGTTCCGGTGCCGAAGTGGCGCTTCTATGCCAGGAGGCTGGTCTTGCTGCTATTATGGAGAATAAGAATGCTTCCAGTGTACAGGAGCGCCATTTTGAACATGCATTAAAGAGCATTTCCAAAGGCATCACGCCGGAAATGCTTGAATACTATCGCGAGTTTGCGGGCCGCAGCGGGCTCGAAATATAGAGATGAAATAAAATAAAATGTGGCAATATAGACAGCATTATTACTAGGCCAGTAGACGAGATTCGTATTATAACAGAATGTGGGGGGAGAATGTGTGATAATCCCGCAATACAGTGTAACTGATTTATTAGGCACGAATTAGAATCTATGACAGACTGTGATACCCTTCGATTATCAGACTAGGTCTGCTTGCATCCTTCCTCCAATTGCTTCTCGAAATCCTCCGGAAGATCATTGGAGTCGAAGTCCAAGCCAGCGTCTTTTCCTGCACCGCCAAAGCCAGGAAAATCGCCGTCTTCGCCCACCAACTCCGTGGGCGGGTTACCCAACTGCTGCAAAGACTCTAGTAATCCGTTGACCTTTTCTCTATGGTGTAAATTATCATTATCGTAGCCTGGCGCGTTAAATACCGCCAAGATATCATTAGTGATTCCGAACTGCTTTGAGTAGCGATCGTAGTCTTCAGCCAGAAGCGTATCCTTTGAATCTTTCAAATAGTCAGGGAACTTTGTATTAAGGTCCTTGATGGGCTCATAAAGCACTTCTTTCAGTGATAATTGCTCCAACATATCGGTCAAAAGTTTCGACATGTCAAAATCACCATCGCCTTCACCACCTCCAAGACCTGCCAATAATTGAGAGATCATATCCTCAGGATTACCGCTTAAAGTATCATTTTTCAACTGCTCATCCACGGTTTCGCCGGACTTTTTCAACCTCGCCATAGTTTCCTTCATGACCTTGTCGAAGTTTTGCGGCTGCTGAGCCTTTACAGCGTCATCCAAGTGAGACTCTTCAAACTGCTTAACCAAATTTTCAAATTGTTGTTTTGCCTCAGGATCCTCAATCTTAAGATCTTTGACCAATTCATCAATGTTGTGTTTGAGCTCTGTGGGCTCTTGCTTTTGTGAAGTGGAGTCCTCGGCGGCTGCTCCTGGTGGTTGACTCAAAACCTGCTCATCAAACTCGTCCAACAATTCATCCAAATCATCATCTTCATGTATGGTCAAGGGATCTTTTTTTTCTGATGACATTTTAATAATGAACTTTAAAGTTGTTTTGGTACTAAAGAATCAATATCACTAAATCTGATTTTAAGGTGGAGTAGAAAGAGTGCGGTAGATGGACCCCGCGTGCGCGGAACCGTGGACCGCGGCGCTACCATCACATGACCCCGCCACGCACAGACTGTGTGCCCATCTACCCAATCTCAGTTTACGATAATTGTTGCACACTACAATATTAAACATGAGCATCATTTAAGTATATTGCAAATTTACAATTGTTGAATGATTTTTTTGTTAAAATTTTTTTATATTTATTCACTTCCATATCAGCCGGGCCTATAATAATAATATGGTATGTAATTTTAGTTCAATGGTATAGTATAGTCACATTAGTTGAGGTGTAGTTATCAGTCAGAATTGAGCCAATATTGTTGAATACTTTATTTTTCAGCACAGTTTCTATTTTCTAGCACAATTTTTCTTTCGTTTCGCAGCGCTTTTACTAATGAAAGGGGGCGTAAGCGCAGGTAGTGTGGAATTCAGTTAGCAGTGTGCGCAGGATAATAATGGGCAGTGCACTTAGTAAAGAACAGAGGGGGCTCAGCACAACTTTACTTGATTGTATAGTACAAACAAACAACTCTTATAAAATGACATCATCACAAACTTTTCTATAATTTCATATTAATTTCACGATTATTTCGATAATACTAGGTTATAAACTAGCTCCTCTCTTCGCTAGTCGCAGTAGCGTGATGCAGTAGCAGCAGGCGGCGCCGCGCTGTGGGTGAAAAAACCACAACAATTACACCTCTCTCCCTCCCACCAGGCCATCGGCTCTAAAACATGTCGCTCTGCAAAACACGCCTCCAGGAAGAAAGAAAGCAGTGGAGAAAAGACCACCCATTTGGCTTTTATGCACGTCCTCGTAAATCTGAGGACGGTGCCTTGGATTTGACCCATTGGGACGCTGGCATCCCGGGGAAACCCAACACCCTCTGGGCAAACGCCACCTACCCCGTGAGTATTGCGTTTTCGGACGAATACCCTTCCAAGCCGCCCAAAGTTATGTTTCCTGGCGGCTTTTACCATCCCAATGTGTATCCTAGTGGCACTGTGTGCTTATCTATTTTGAACGAGTCTCAGGACTGGCGCCCGGCCATCACGTTGAAGCAAATTGTCTTGGGGATTCAGGAGCTCCTTACAAACCCCAATCCGGACTCACCTGCTCAGGAACCTGCGTGGAAAGCTTTTAGTAAGGACAGGGCTACCTACGAGAAAAAGGTCAAGGAGCAAGCCAAGAAATACGTCAACGCCAATTGACCAATCCGCCGCTTGATGGCTGTTTGGCCACCTGTAGGTGGGATTAACTGTACTATATTAATAAATTCTCACTACTGTCATACTTCTGCGCCTAGCTTTACTTCTTCTAACCTTTCAAGCTACGACCGTTTGGGCTGTTTCACCAAGCTACTTGTCTGCACTGTTGCTGATCAAGTCTCTGCTGATACAAGCACCGAGTTCCAGCTCCCCGAGCTGCGATGTGCCTCTCTCTTTGTAGGTACTGACTGCAGGTATATCTGCTTTGATACGTGACACGAGCGTCAGATATGCCCGAGGCTCCAACTTGATCAACGTATGCAACGGGATCAGCATCCAAGGACTCTCTTCCTGCGGAACGTTCATAAAGTAGGCGTAAAGGCACCGTAACACTGCCTGATGAGTAATGATGAGAATATTTTCCTGCCGCTCCAATTCCATGATGATTGGCTCCAACCTAATCACAATATCCCGGTACGACTCACCGCCACGATAACGGTATTCGTATTTGTTATCGTCTCGGGCCTTGAAGTCCTCAGGGAATTTCTCCTCGATTTCCTCGTACGTCATGCCATCACATTCTCCAGCGTCCAACTCATCTAGCGCTTTCCACTCCAACTTCCTCTTGTAAGGCAAGAACGATGCCGTCTGTTGTGTTCTTTTGAGCGTGGAGGTCCAGACAGTCAAGTTCGTATGTTTGTGCTCCTCTCCCAACGATTTGAGCACCAAATCTGGAAGCTTCTTGGCGTACCTCATACCCCGTTCCGAAAGATTAGAGTCGCCTCCAATTTGCCCAGTAAGATTATACTCTGACTCGCCGTGCCTCAGCAACCAGATGCTGCGGGGCTTGATGTGTAAGTTCATCACGTAATAAACGATTCGGGATTCCAAGTAGCTTTCGATACGGTTGACGATGATCTGAGACCCCACATTAACGAGCTTGATGAAAGTTAAATCGCCATCCTCGTCCACATTCAACGTCTCGTAGTTTTTCTCATACTGCTCGATTCTCTTGAGGAAGTCCTGCGTAGCCATTTTGGGGTCCACATCCGTGTAATCAGGCGACGTTGTCTTGACATCGGCGATGTTATGCAAGATGAGTTCTTTGTCATCACACCAACTCTCCAAAAAGATTGGCTCAATCAAGTTTTCCCGGCACAACTTAAGGAGCTCGGCCCTTCTGCTCTTGGTGGAGTTGGTAGCATCAATGATGCCCACCACGCCATTCTTTTCTGTGAACCACTCCATCATGTCAGCGATTGCCATGTCAATTGCCTTTCTCCGAACATTCAAGCCATTGGCGTTGTCAGGACTGAAGAATTCGGCGGTCACAGGCTCGGGGCCCGCCAAGTTACGTCTGTAAGTACCAACATTGAAGCACTTGGACTCGATAGAAAGCCACAGGAGATACCGCACGATTTTTTGTGCAATCAAGGATTTGCCTCGGGCGGGCAAGCCCACCATAATCACGCAGATTCTGACGTTTTCCACATGGGAAACGGAGTACACGGGCATGGTTGGCAAAAGGAGGGGGCAGTTCAATAGATATCACGTGGTTCTGTATTGGTCTCTTTGAATGAAGAAAATAGGACAATCTGGTAGTATATCGATGATGATTTGAGGAAAAAGGTGTTGCTGTGGTGAGGAGCAGAGTGGCCAGTTTCAATTGCAGGTGAGTTTCGCGAACGGGTTCCCCAGAAAATGGGGCCGTTTTGTCGCGCCCTGCAAACTCCATTCAAAATTAAGCATTCAGTATAAGGTTTTAAAAGTTTCAAGGAGGTTTTCTTAAATATGCCAGAATATGAAACAAATCTCTAACAGTTTTTCTACATAAGACATTTATCTTTAAATGAAAGAGCTCTTTAGTATAGTTTTCTTCACAATTGACCTCACGCAATTTTCTGCACTACGTGCAAAATTCCACGTAACAATCATTCTCAATTTTCATTACTACAAATAAAATACTTGTAAAAGGAACAACACCCAATAAAGCATTTGAAAGGATCATAATAAACTTAACCTTTTACCAATGTCTTTTTTCAGAAGCTCAAATAGATTTTTGGGTCAGTTAAGCGACCTTCTAATGGCTGACTTACCAAAGTCACGAGATCGCCGCGCACAGGTCTTTGATCATCGTCTGCTCGAATATACAAATCCACTGCTCCAAATACTGAACTATCACCACCACTTCCAAAAACGTCATGAAGAGGTTTTTGAATAAACCAAAAAAGACATCTTCAGAACAAGATGAACAATCTATCGCTGCAGTGCTGATAGGCTCAGAGTCCGAGTCACTTCAAAATCTCAAGCCCATGTTTAATAATTCCTCAGGCTCCTTCACCAACGATGTTGCCCTTGATATTAACCCCTCAGTCAATTACAGTAACTCGTTTGTCACTGAAGTTTCTGAAAGCAAATCAAAATCTGTGTTTTCTAGCAAGTTCTCCAGCTCTACCAAGCAGTCGTCACATATATCCAACCAGAGGACCAAGTCCCGAAAATTCCAGAACACATCCCAGCCATTACAAATTCTTGATACTCCTGAAGAGTCTAAGGGGGCTGGATCTGTGTTGACGGCAGAGCTTCTTGCCGATAAACTTCACCATCTCTGCGTGGAGGTTCTATACGTGCAAGGCCAGTACGCAACTTCGGTATCCAACTTGTCCAATACCACATGGAGTTTTATCAACAGCCTCAAGGAACACAATATGAGTGTCCAAATTATGCAAATTGGTGGCGCCTGGCTTTTTGACTCCTATAACAACGAAGACGTGCGCAAAATTCTTAAGGTGTACCTACACTTCTACGACAATCTATTGAACGATGAGGCATATCTTCAATTGAAGTTGATATTAAGCAGAAGTTTCAGCGAATTTTGTCTGACGCTAAAAAGCTCCACGCTGGGGGCCAATAAGAGTCCACAATCAGTCACGCTCAATCCACAGAATATGGCCATCGGAGCTAACGACGGCAAACCGTTTCCCAACGAGGAAGTATTGGCATCGATTCTCGACCGAATTACTCAATCTTCAATCAAAATGAATGAACAGAATGGTTCTTTCATCGCTCCTATACTCCGTGGAATCAGCAAGACCATGTGTGTCATGTGCTTGTATTTTGGATATCCCAGTCTTGAAGAACGTCACCTCAGAGACATAACATCCATCAGAAATTTATTCGATGATGTACATGTGGTGTTAGCAAAGAATCGAATCGATTTGGCCTCGCTTAGGCCACCTCCTGCCGACCAATCCAACCAGCCTGAACTTTATCCACAGAGCTACCTACAAAAATTCAAATTGCCTTTCAGATACCCAGCAGACTCAAAGAGACCTCCCATGTCGCTATCACTTTCGGCGGAGTCATCTGCTCGTCTCAGTGGTACAATGGGAGGCTTTTTATACCCTATGATTGACAAGCAGAAGCAGCCACATCTTCTGTCATACGCCGACTCCAAATTTTCCATTTCTTGTGGCCATGTCTGCTTGGATGGTCGCATTGGCGAAGAGTACCCACATATAGCCTCGCCACTGTCGGTGTTAATTGGGTTATACAAAAAGGCTCTTTTTGGCGAATATGAAAAAAGTGATGATCAATCAGAAAGTGCCACCGACTCTCGAGTGGCGTATGGGTCTGTCTTGAAACAAATCGATACTATTTTCCCTTGCAGAAGTGTCAAAACAATCGACCCGGTGTCGAAAAAAATCATCATAGAGACCAAAAACTTTCCTAAACACAGATTTGGACAAATTATCTGGGGCGAACGAACGCTTATTCCAGCCAAAATTACAAGTAACGGCAAGACATTTTTGGAGAAGCGGTTGAGTGACTTGGCCATAATTAAAGTGAATAAGGGATTTCAGTGTGAGCAGAATTATCTCGGCGATGATATTGCTTTCAACGAGTACGATCCCGCATTGATTTTTGACAATCTCTATGTCCGGCAAGTGGTGGACTTACAAAGATATGCAAAAGAAGTCAACGCCAGAACAGTTAAAGAGGTAGACTCTTTTGTGTCGACTTCCCCAATGCGCTACACCAACACGACCAACCATCGAGGCCTTCCGGTATTCAAATACGGATCAACTACAAAGCTCACTAAAGGAAATCTCAACGGAATCAAGCTCGTCTATTGGATGGATGGAGCCATCCACTCGTCCGAGTTTGTTGTCAATTCAATAGAAAATACCACTTCTTTTGCCGCAGGCGGTGATAGTGGGGCGTGGATCTTGTCTAAACTTGAGGATGTCAAGGGCTCCACGCTAACGAAAGGTCTTGGAGTAGTTGGCATGTTACATTCTTATGATGGAGAATACAAGCAATTTGGGCTTTTCACACCCATGACGGAAATTCTAGAAAGATTGACTGAAGTTACCCAAATTCCTTGGGGGGTGGTGGGTGTGCAGGCCAAAGGTCAAGACATGAATGACTTAGCCTCCATGACATCTCACGATATGAGTGATTCTGGAGTCAGTGACTACGAGAGTGGAATTGATGATCACAGTTTCTAGCTTCATTCAAGTGTCTACTTTTATTATCGTTCCTAATGCAATTATCTTCCGCTAAGCTCTCTCACTAACCTTGTAGTCGATGAATCTTCCAAGATTTGTCAATACTTCCTCAGCACGAACCTTGAGCTCGAGATTTCTGTTTTTATCAATCAGTTTGTAGAAAGCTTTGACTTTAGGCTCAAGAGCTCTCAAGGTATCAAGGTAGTTGTCCTGCACGAACACAGGCTCGTCATAGTCAAATTCCATGTCGCCGAATATGTCGTAGATCAAGTTAAGACACTCGATTGGGATTTCTTGCGCCGTATTTTGCTTGAAATTATGCTGAGGTTCTGAAAATTGGCCAATGAGGCTGACAAGAAACTCGGAGATGCGGCGTGTGATGTCCACATTGCCAATGACCTGAGCAACATTCCCCAAAAACCCAACCGCAGATAGAAGAAACTCAAAGTCGACTAGCTCAGTGTCGGTAGATATGTTGGCGGTGATTGCAGTGCATTCGGCCAAGAGCCCATCAACATCGGCCAAAGAAACCTTCTCACGAATCTCCGGGCCAACAGTCTTGGAAATGGCCCACAAAATGCCCAACCCCAACCTCTGGACCTCTCTGTCAGCAGATTTGGTGGCGTTTTCACATTCACGCCACAAATCGGGAAGTTTGCCGTACCACTCAACCGGCACAGATGCATTCGACAAGAAAAGCCAACAGAGATTATTAAGGCATACCAACACCTTCGCCGACAACAGTAAGATTTGAGGATGTTGGCGATCAAACACCAAGAGGTGCATACAAGAGGCAAACATGGTGCCCAGGAGTAAAGAAATGAGGTCATCGCTCAAGTCCACTGGAGTGTTGATATCAGCCTCGTTAATGGCGAGGTACTCGGCTATACTGGCGATTAAATCCACAGCAATTTCAATTGCTTGTAGATTTGAACGGGCTAAAGTCTTTTCTGGAGCCTCGCCGCCAAAAGCCACGTCGATATCTTGTGGTTTTTCTTCGGGTTCAGTTTTTTGGATGGGATCGGCCGCATTATCTGTAGCGGACAAGTGATTAGCCATCTGCTCCACATCAATTTTGGTAATGATATTCAAAATAGTGGCCAAGATTTCGCCGCACGCAGCATCTTTTGTACGACTTGAATCACCGATAATCTCCAAAAAATGAAACTGGATACCTTGAACGTAAAGCTTGCCCAAATTGTTGGAGTCGTGCAAAGGCAGCGAAAGCGCTGTAACCACAGAAGGTAAGGAAAATTCTGTAGTTTGTGCTAAATTCTGGACGAACTCCGCAGAATCCGAGGCAAATTCGTAGATAAAGTCAAGTAAAGCGTTAACAAGTTTGGCGGACTGGAGTTTCTCCAGATTCCAATTAAGCAAATCAATGGAAAGAGCAGTTACCCGGTCTATCTTTGGGTAGATGCTGTCGTATAGGTCCTCAGAACAACTTGCAATTTGCACAATAAGCGATAAAATGTTTTCAATAAAGTCAAAGAGCATATAGACGATCTTTTTATCCAAGGCCTTGGAATCTGACTTCATATATGCAAGCGAAGTCTCAATTTTATCAAGACCCTTCTCAATAGGAGCCCAGATGTTGGCCCGCCAAAGATACTTGGCAACTTCGTAGCCTTCCATGATGGTGATATTTCTCAATAAACCGAAAGACTCCACCACGAGCTCCTCATTGGCATCATTAAGCGTCTGTTCCATGACTGTGGGCACTAACTTGTCTTTTAAAAGCATTTTTCTCATCCGAGTATCCTCCACTAACACTGTGATGGCACTAAGTGCCACGGAGCGGTCGTTGGATGCGGAGGATGACAATTTGGCTATCAAGGGCAAGATTTTGGACTGGCGCAATGCCTCATCCTTGGCATCCTGCCTATTGACGGTGGAGCCGTCTTTTTTGGCTGCAGGATTGTACCGGCCTCTTTGAGTTTTTCTTCCTTTTTTCAATTTACCCATGTGTGGTTAGAATTTTTGTTCGTGAGATGCTTAAGAGATGCCTGTGTGCATGCAGGAACAGGCATGAATATGAAGCGATAACGATAGACTTGATTGAAAAATGGCGAGTTTCACCATTAATGCTAATTCCAGAGTTTTGTATATACTTTGAATTGTCAAAAATAAAAATAAAAAAAAAAAAAAAAAAAAAAAAAAAAAAAAAAATAAAAAAATTATGAAGAATAGAGAGAAATTAGAAAGTCCATCATCTTCCTTATATACGTCATCGCAGACTTGTATATACATCATCGCATACTTCTATTTGGCTGTGGATCCCAAGAATAGTATGTCTCTGGGGTTCGAACCTTCCTTGATATATCAAATAACGTCAGGAGAAGTTTTAGTATATCCAGGTAAATTTAATATATACATGACTTTTATATTCCTCAAGTTCTCTTCCAAGTTCTCTTCCAACATCAGTCTTAGTATCTTCTGCCTTTAAACAAATTCTCTCTCCTTTCATCAATCAATCAATGCTATAAATTTTAACAACCCTCTAATCTTAGCTCCTTCAATTCTTACCATCCTGATCCATGCTCTTACATTCTGGTTCGGCAGTTGGGGTTGCGGTTTCGGGCCGGATCACCGTTTTTATCAGCTGCTTTAACTGTTCCCAATCCTTAGGACCATCATCCTCAAGCGCTTCCACGGGAATATCTGCCCGGAGGTTCTGGTCCTTTTGAAGCTGTTCTCTGATGTTAGTAACACAATGAATTTATACATTTTCCAACTGTGTTCAAATTGGTACATACATGATAATAGGCTGCCAGAATTTAATTCCTGTATACCAGCCAACTGCGCCCACCGCAAGAATGGTGATTGCTTTGCCTGCTCTTCCTGACATGATACGTTAGATGTAGTAGGAAAGTCGCGCAGCGCACACGGGTATTTGTATCAATTAGTGTTAAAGTAGACTTCAGAATTTGAAATAATTTTAAACAATTTTGAAACAATTTTGAAACAATTTTGAAACAATTTTGGAAAATGAATAATATTTTATGATCTACACCAAAATATTGAACTAAGTGGAATCAGTGATAAAAGTGGGGTGAAACCAGTATAATCAGTTCAATCAGTGTATGCCTGGATTATCATAAATTTCAGCCACTTTTGCAATTCCATGCCCTAGTGCTATCGCACAGTCGTGCGCCGCACACTCAACTATATAAAGTGCTCGAGAAGGCGCCCTCATAGACTCCTTTTTTCCTCAATCAAAAAGTACCGGGAGTATTTGCCACGACGGGATGATGCACATTGTCAAGTTATCACCGTTGCCATATATATCATATATTGCACTCCCCAGAGTAAACCATCCCAATAGGAAGTTTATTATCCGATGGGTCTCTTTAGTGAGGCGATGGATTTTGAATGTCGATATTTTATGGGAAACAAATGTGCGTAGTCGTAGCCAATTCATTTAGTGATTTTAGTGTCATTTTTTTGCGATCGATCTGTTCAGATAATCCTTCACTTGATTTGTTTAGTTGGTGTATTCAGATAGATCAGAGTTTTGATGATCTGATTGAATTTCAATTTCGTCATATTATCTGAAAGCAGTAAGATATAATGTCATGGCGGTAAACAAGATACTATGGTAGTATTCAACATATTATGGTAGTATTCAACACATTATGGTAGTATTCAACATATTATATGAAAGCAGTAAGATATTATGTGATCATGGTGGTGCACTTCACTACAGTAAGTCCCCATGAATAAATCCCATAAATGAAGACTAGCCAGTTTTTACTCATTGTCACTATAGTGATAGGTAGCTAAATAGTCGGCACATTATGAAAAATGCTACATCGCATGATTGCTAACAATTATTTGTTGTATTCTTTATACACGTACAGTATGCACTTAACGGTACTTGTTAAAGCCAATGTCAGAGGCTCTCTCTCTGAAACATTGACGGCAGATGTCCAAACCGTACTTTCTGATCAAACCAGAGTGAGAAGCACAGACTCTGCACTTTCTAGAGCCCTTACCGTAGTGTCTTGGGTGGGAGAACCAAACGTTTTCGTGAGCCATATTGCTAGAATGTTAGTATTTGATGGGAGATTTCGGGTGTCGATGCTAGGGATTGAAAAGGTTCATGGAATCCACATTTATTTGATGAAAGATAATATTGGAACTTGATGAATGATGAGAGATTCGTAGCTTGGTAGCTCATGCCATATTTAGGCTTTCATAGATGAATATTTGGGTGGTATAATCTGCATCGGCACAGTATGGATTCACTGATTTATCCCGGCATTCAAAGTGTGTTGGTTCACATACAATTAGTTAATTTGGAGGATGAAGAAACTTTGGAAGATTTTGGTACACGGTAAAGGTGTTGCGCGGAGGGAAAATTTTCGTAGTCGTGCACAGAGCGTGGGCACGCGCGCAGACGCGCACATGTGACTCAGGGCTGGAGCCCTGATGGAACCACATCATCGCGATGAGTTCATCTCTTAGTTCCACATCAATATGGCCGGTCACAGGAGTACGCTTAAAAACGACCACAAGCCGTTTAAATCCAAACATGCAACCAAGGGCCAATTGAAAAATCAATACAAAGGCAAGGTCGAGAAATCGGCTGCCGGTAGCAATAAGGCTACCCGCGTGCCCACCAAGCAGGAGCGCAGAAACACCGCCAAACAGCTCAAAGAGAAGAAGATCGCCGATACTAAGCTTGTGCGCAAACTTTTCGAAGGCAGTGATGCTGCAGAGAAGGTGATCACTGTGATATCGTTGACACGTGACGTCACTGCTGAAAGCATTCTTGCACAGATCATTGAAGCCAGTAGTCAAGAATCATCTTTCGAAATTCAAAGTGCTCCATTAGTGGCCTCAATTAAGTTGGACGCATTCAAGTGCAATGCAAAGTTCATTGTACCTGATCACACCAACTTGATAGCCATACTCGATGCAGCTAAGATATCTGACTATGTCGTATTCGGGCTCTCGGCCCAAGAGGAGGTTGACAAAGACTATGGCGAAAGCATCTTACGAGCCGTGATTGCACAGGGTATTGCAACCGCCATAGGTGTAATGCCCAATCTCATATCCGCATACCCCAAGAAAAACCTTCAGGCAGATGTCAGACAGTCGTTGGAGTCGTTTTTCCAGCACTTTTTCCCCACGGAAGAGAAACTTTATGCTCTAGAAAGCAAAAATGAGGCTGCAGCCGCTGTGCGGTACATTTCCCAAAAATTCCCCAAATCAATTAGCTGGAGAGATCTGCGAGGCTACCTCGTGGCTAATAGCGCCATATGGCAGCCATTGGATGGTGAAGAAGGGTACGTCGTTGTGGAAGGTACTGCCAGAGGTACGGGCTTCAATGCCAATCGCCTCGTGCATATCAATGGCCATGGAGACTTCCAGTTGCATAGTGTGGAGAAGGTGGCTAGGCATAGAAATGACGAGACGCAAGTGTTTCAGGCCACCGTGGAGCAGGAAACTTTGGACGATCTCAATCCTGAGGAGCTCAACATGGATAGCGATGATCTTGACCTCGATGAATTTTCAGGTGGTGTGCGTATGGAGGGCAAGACATATTTCGACGATGCCAATGTGAACGGCGCCAGAAAGTATCGTGCACCTGCAGGAACATCTGAGTACCAAAGTAAATGGCTCCTAGACGACGTGTTAGAAGGAGCCTCGGACGTTGAGGAAGCCGAGGCGGAGGCGGAGTCAGATGCAGACGACTATATGCATGATGAAGATGATGAGATGGATGTACCTGGAAGAGCCACTGAGTATGAACCCACAGAGGCCGACCGGACGGAAATGTTCGTGGATCTTTCACCAGAAGATGAGGAAGAGCAATTGCGGCAATTCCGTGCATTGGAAAGCGAGGAGCGTGAGTTCCCGGACGAAATCGAGTTGGATCCAAGAGAACTGGCCAAACTGCGCTTAGCCGAGTACCGTGGTATCAAATCTTTAGGCACATGTGACTGGGATTGGGATGAGTCAGACCCGCAGCGCCCATCTATCTATAGGCGGTTGTTGCAGATCAACAATTATAAAGCTACCAAAAACAAAATTCAGAAGGATGCCATTCGGGAAGCACAGGTGGCACTTGGCACACGGGTCAGACTTATCATCAAAGCACCTCGGTACATTCTCGATAATGTGGACGTGACACGGCAACCATTTGTGGTATACTCGATGTTACCTCACGAGCAGAAACTTGCAGTGACCAACTTTCTGTTCAAGACGTGGGAAGACTATGAGGATCCCGTACCTTCAGGCGAGCAGCTCATTGTACAGTATGGCTTCCGTCGCCAGGTCATCACACCCACTTTCAACCAAGCCTCCAACAGTCCCAATAATGTACACAAGTTCCAGCGGTTTGCCCACGCCGGTGATACTTATATTGCAACAGCCATTGCGCCAGCACTTCTTTATAATGCTCCGGCCATTTTTTTCAAGCAAAAGCTGGATGGCTCGTTGCAGCTCGTGGGACAAGGAACTTTCCTCAATTGCGACCATACACGTGTGGTGGCTGAAAGAGTGGTATTAACTGGACATGCGGTGAAGATTCACAAGCGTCTTGTCACTGTGCGGTACATGTTCTTCAATCAGGAGGATATCAATCACTTTAAGGCTGTGCCTTTATTCACCAAATCTGGACGCACGGGTTTCATCAAGGAGAGTTTGGGAACTCATGGTTACTTCAAATCGACTTTTGACGGCCGCTTGTCTGCACAGGATGTGATTGGTATGGCTCTTTATAGACGGGTGTGGCCGGGTATGTCTGCATTGTGGAACCAGTAAATAATGACGGAATGGATATTGAGTATTTGACATGGATAGAGAATTTGATGGATGGTGATATGGATGTTGATATGGGGATTGATATGTGGATTGATCGAGTTTTCAGGGAGATATAGTAACACCTGGCATTTTATGTATACGAATTTGGAAGAAAAATTTTAAAGTGCCTCGTTTTGATCTCGAATAGCAGTAGGAATATTTTATGCATGGAGCGAGTATAATGGCTGTAAATGGGGGCTGCAGCGCCCTGCATGTAGCACCCATCACGAAGGTCCGCAACTGCGAAATCACATTGCGCAACTTCACTACTACTTCTATTCATGAGTTTTTTTCCCCAGGGTTCTAATCCAAAAACTGCAGGTTTCACCTGCAACACCTGTGGAATCCGCTTCTCCACTGCTGAATTACAAAGGCAGCATATGCGCACAGATTGGCATCGCTATAACCTTAAACGCCGGGTGGCGGGATTGCCTAATATCCCCTCTGAGGTTTTCGCCGAAAAAGTTTTGGCATCCATGAAAGTCCAAGATGAACCTTCCAATGAAGATGAGTATGGTTTCTACGTTAGCAATCGTCGGAAAACTCACGGAGAAAGACAGTTGACTAAGAAGGACTTGAAGCGCTTGGCTAGAACTCAGCTTAGGGGCCGTGCCCATTTGGGCTCTAATACCATTAGAGAGTACAGCCCCGCAGCATCGGTGGCGTCGGAACTCTCAGAATTTTCATTGGGTAGCTCTTCGGTTCCTTCTACTGATATCGACTCGAACTACGATACTGTTTCGGAGGCTCATTTGTCGGATGGAAGCGGCTGGAGCAGCCATAATCCTGAGAGTTTTGACGAGTCTGAGAGTGACTTAGAAGACGAATCTAGTGAAGATGAACCTGAAGAGGCGCTTCCCAACCACTACTGCTTCTACTGTGGCAAGAACAATCGGGAAATCGAGCAGAACATCAAGCATATGGCCAAGTATCACGGGCTCTACATTCCACAGAGATCATACTTAAGTGATCTAGAAGGCCTTCTCACTTTCATCAATGAAGTCACAACTACTGATCACGAATGTCTTACTTGTGGTTTCGAAGGTCGAAGTTTAGAGAGTATCAGACTGCATTTGGTGACCAAAGGACACTGTCGGATACCATACGAAACGAGGCAAGAGAAGGAAGTTATTGCAGAATTTTATGATTTCGATTCGTTCTACGATACTGAAGAGAAGAAACACAATTCCAAAAGCGTTTCGTTCGGCGTTCCCGATGATGATTCCGATGATGGCGTTGTGAGCTCATCGATGGTAGTACTTCCAAATGGCTCTAGACTCGGCCACAGATCCATGGCAAGATACTATAGGCAGAATTTGCCTGTGGAAAGACCAGCCCCTGAAGCTCACAGAACCTTGGCGTTGGTGGACAGACGTTTTGCGCCTGGTCTTTCTAGCCAGCTCGTTTCGAAGCAAGAGAAGGAGCAGCGGAAACTTGAAAGCAGGGCTAAGAATGTGCACGAAAGAAGAACAAAGACCAAAAGAGCGAACTTTCAGCGTCATTTCAGAGATGAATTGTTGCAGTAAGATCCAGTCTCGAACTTGTGGGGAACATTACAACAAACAAATTTTACCGAATATTTATTGGGAATTATTGTGAAACTTCTGTGAGTTTATTGTGTGAACTACTGTGAAACTTTGGGATTCTTGAACTTAGATTAATTCTCTCAGGAGCAGATCTTTTTAAAAGCTGTTCCTAATTGCTTGAGATGCGGCTCTTATGAATCTTCTCGCTTCATGTGATGCGATGCGCAATGCAATCAGTAAGGTGGCATCGTGAAAATGCCGCTACAAGAAGAAAAATGAAATGAAATCTTAATGTTTCCTTTCTCGAGCCATCTCCAGCGCATTATGTTTTCATTAGCTATAATTGTTAGTGTTGCGCGTACTGCATATAAGCGCGTCACCTATCAGTTGGAGAGGGCGCCGCGCGCCATGCAGGTGCCGCATAAAGGAAAAGGAAGGCTATCGAATTCCATCCTGTACTAGGACGTCTGCTAACGCAGATCATTGTTTAGCCTATAGACCCCCTACCACAATAAACCTAATACATTCTAATTCTCCACCAAAATCACCATTTTTTAGGAACGATCAAAATTTATTCTCTCCGTTCCCAATATTTCCAAACAATCAATTATTTTCAAACAATCAATTATTTCCTTAGTCAGCTAATTTATGAGTGTTGATGGTGCTTGAAA
The DNA here is from genome assembly GCA_002374725.1 of Metschnikowia hibisci. Lineage (NCBI taxonomy): Eukaryota > Fungi > Ascomycota > Pichiomycetes > Serinales > Metschnikowiaceae > Metschnikowia > Metschnikowia hibisci. The sequence goes on along the minus strand of NLAP01000001.1, from coordinate 564,903 downwards.
CATACTTTTATGATATCCTCCTTGTTCCAGTCACGGCATCAGCCGACGAAATCTCCCGCTCATACAAAAAACTCGCTTTAAAGTATCATCCTGACAAAACAAATCATAATCCCGATTTAACTGAAAAATTCAAGGATGTCACTCGTGCTTACGAGGTGCTACGCGATCCGCTGCAAAGGCAAGTCTACGACACGTACGGCAAGGAAGGAATCGAGGGAAATGTGAAATCGCCACCAAACACAAAACAGCAAAAGCAGCGTCCTGGGCCACGCCCTTTTCAGGCTGGCGACTCCTCCTTTGGCTTTCAGCAGGCGATGTTTTCTCAATTCTTCACTGATGTGAGCTCAATGCTCAACACAGGTATGCATTACCCAGAGCAACTCAACCAGCAGTTCTTTGGTATGGGTATGCAAAACGTTACCAATGTTCAAGGCATGACTAAACATGTGCAACCAGCACCTGGCAATGTGAGTATGAAACGGGGTTCTGACATTCATCATACCTTCAAAGTGACCCTCGACGAGATGTATTATGGTAAGGTGGCCAAGTTTCAGCTACCGAAGTCTACCAAATGTTCCTTTTGTGATGGTATGGGGTGTTTTAACCCTAAGACATGTTCCACGTGTGAGGGTAGTGGGGCAATTATTGTGACTATGATGAACAACTTTTCTAAGTTTCAAGAACGGGGAAACTGCACCATTTGTAATGGCAAAGGAATTGTATGTGCTCCACAAGATGTCTGTCGCCGTTGTGAGGATGGATACTTGGTGGTGAAGAAGATTCTTAAAGTGGGCATTCTACCGGGCTCTAAAAATGGCGATCAGGTCATACTTAAGGGTCAATCCGACGAGGGCAAGAACATTATACCCGGTGACGTGGTTATTCACTTGGAAGAGCTACCGCATCTGTTTCTTGTGAGGCGCGGACATGATCTTTACATGGAGCGAGCCATTGACCTCAAAACCGCCCTTCTTGGCGGGCGCATTGTGGTGCTGGGATTTCCAAGGCTCGGAGAAGATTTGATCGTGAAGATCAACACACATAAGGAAACGCCGGCGGTGGGTGAAGTCGTGGGAACCATCCAGCCTGGCGCAGCCAAAATCGTCAAGGGCCTAGGGACGCCAATCAATTACAATATTAAAAATAACAAGGTTTACCAGGAGCCTGATCACATGCCTGTTATTGATGACATTTCTGCATATCAACGTGGAGACTTGTTCATCCGGTTCAATGTTATCATGCCAAGCATATCGGAACTCAGCAGGGCTGGGGGTCTCGACCTACTACATAAGTGCTTACCGGGAAATACTCATGAAGAGGCATTTAGTACGGTAGCACTGGAGCATGTGCTCAGTAATATTCCTGGAGAAGAAGTGTTAAACGATTCTGAAGAAGAGAACAAAGACGCCGATGATTCGTCTGATAATTACGACTACGACCAACTCGAAGTTGACAGCCACGGCGGGTCGGAAGAGAACGAGGACAAGACTTTCTACGAGCACGAATGGGGGAAGGAAGGCTCGAGTCGGAAGAGACAGAAGGTGAAGACATAAATATTTATTTCGAGATTCATTTTAGGAAAATCATGAGTAGGGTTCTATTCATGAAATCATACAAAAAAAAAAAGAAAANTTTTTTCAAGAAAACAAAAAAAAAAAAAAAGAAAAAAAAAAAGAAAGAAAAAAAAAAATAGGTTTCATTCAAGATCTACTAAAGAGTCTTGTTGAATTGGACATGGTGCGTTTTCTTCAATAACTTGGTTTAATTAACACCGATAATCATACACTTTTAAATATCAATAACCAAATTAGGAAGTCCATTCATATGCTAAAATTAGAATCTCATTTTATATTTAAAATAAAAAACCTCTAAATTAAATCAATAACCTTATTCTTGCGTCGTAAAGTACTTCATAAAAGCGCGCGTCCCACATCAAATGATAAAGCACAGACCTCGCTACTACTCAATCATCAATTATCCTGACTAGATTTACACGTCATCATCATAAGATACACACGTCATCTTCATTAGATATACACGTTATCAACATAAGATATACACATCACCATCCTACTTTACTGTTACACGTGAATATTACACAGACGTGATTGAACATTCCAAATATTATCAATGGTTGAAACCAAGATCTTGGACGCAGCTATCGTCAAGGACTTGCTGAACCATATTTACGAAAAAAGGAAGGCCACGGCATTTCAAATCGAGAACTTGACTAAAGCAGCGCTTGCAAGAGAAGATAGCGACCTGATCTACAAACTCATTCATGAATTGACGGAATTGGCTCATTCTGGAGCGACGCTGGCCAAAATGGGCGCCATTACCGCTTTAGGCAGTGTATCTGTGGCATTGGGGTCATTGGCCATTGCCTACTTTCTTGAAGACATTGTTCGTCCTATATTCTATACTTTTAGGGATACTGATGCCCGGGTACGGTACTACGCATGTGAGTCTCTCTACAACATAGCGAAAATCGCTCGTGGTGAGATTCTTCTTTACTTGACAGAGGTTTTTGATATTTTGTGTATTTTGGTGACCGACACCGAGTCATCAGTCAAGAACGCTGCTGATATCTTGGATCGACTCATTAAAGACATTGTTAGCGCCAAGTCTGCTAGCTATGTTTCCATATTACACCAGAGAAGCGATGAGGTACAAGAAGTTCAGTCAAACATTATGACCCCAGAAGGAGTTTCGGTACAGGTCAACAGCCCTCAAGATCCGCTGAAGGCATTTTCGTTGCCCCGGTTCATGCCTACGTTGCTTGAGCGTATGTATACGATCGAGCCGTTTGCCAAGAAGTTTTTGCTCAGTTGGCTCGAACTTCTTGATGATATCCCATCATCAGAGTTGATCACGTTTCTCCCCAATTTTTTGGAGCCACTTCTTCGGTTCCTTATGAATAACTCGCCGTCGGACGTGCGCATTGAGACTCAAAATCTCCTTAACACATTTTTAAAGGAGACTAAAGCTCTTTACAAGGTTAAGCTTGATGTCAAAAAGAACCAGATTCTCAACGAGCGCAAGAAATTGCTCAAAAAAGCCGATGTCGAAACCTCGGACACGCCAGCAATTAATGAACAATTAAAACGGGCGTCTGTCAACGATCTGCCCAAATCTGATGCCATTTCTATCGAGTCAACGTCCACTACAATCATTCGAAGAGCTGCCACGCCAGAAATCACCAACTTGGAAGGTGAGCTCCCAGATGATGATGCCTCGTCATTTGTCAGCGGCCAAGATATCTTTATCAATTATTCGCAAATCATCGAAATCCTCATTAAGTTCTTGAGGCCATCTTCGTCCAAAGACAAGGATGGCACTCGTACGGTGGATTTTTCTGATGAAAGTCATGAGATCTATATGGAAATCCAGTCGATCGCCTTGGCGTGGCTCCAGGAAATTATCACCATAAGCCCGACCAGCTTCCTGAAGTCACTTCCAGACTGTGTATCTATCATCATGCAAAATGTGGCTTACACTGATAACCACAACGATACCGATTTACGGGATCAATTTCTTGACTTTGACAAGGCCTTGCGACGCTACTTACTTCAGCTTCACGAATGTCATTCGAATGACCCCAGCGACATTTGGAAGGTACTGAGCGTGACAGAAATTGACGTGGTCAGCGAGCCCGCCATTCAAGGTTTGAACAAAGAATCCTACGAGGAATTTTTGGACTTATATCTTATGAAGACCTTTCAGGTGGTCATGAACGAATGTCTTCTGTCAGTCAATGAGCTTGCACGCTTAACCAGTATTGATTGGTTAACATTTCTTTACTCCAATTATCGTTCGAGCTTTTTTCCGGACGATGACCACGAAACTGGCCCCAAGAAGAAACTCAACTTGGATTTGACTGCTTTATTACGGTCTTCAGTCAATGCAAGTAATGAGGTTATCTCGAAAGTTCTATCTCTTGCAGCACAAATCTCCACAGACAATCAGGATTTTTTCCGGGACTTTATGATTCGGCTTATTTCGTTTTTCGAATCCAACGGCCCCGACTCGCTGACTCTGTTGACCAAAACTCCCAATGCTCAAATCCTGTTGTCTCGCAACAAAGTGGAGTTCATCATCAGACAACTATGTGTGTCCATCAGTTCTGAAAAAATCTTTAAGACTTTTGCTGAGGTCTTAGCTTCTTCGGAAACTGCCAGCATCTCCTTCATCAGCAATATGGTGGTGACTCTCAACAACATTCTACTTACCACGGTGGAGTTGCAAGGGCTTCGAAAGAAATTGAAGAACCTCGACATTTGTCAACTTGAAGACTGGAATTTTTTTTCCACTATATTTCAAAGCTGGTGCTACAATGCTCCAAGTCTGTTGTCTCTTTGCTTACTCACATCCAACTATGAGCTTGCCTTCTCGATAATTAAAGACTTGGCAGAGCTGGAAGTTTCGGTGCAACTACTTACTCAATTGGATATTTTGATCCAGCTTCTTGAAAGCCATATCTTCTTGAAATTACGCCTACAGCTTTTGGAGCCCGAAAAGTACCCTTTCTTATACAAGACCTTGTACGGAATCCTCATGATCTTACCCCAGTCTTCCACCTACAATATCTTGCGAAATAGACTTTCGTCTTTGACTCTCTTCACGCAGTCTCCCAATCTTCAGCAGCCATTGGGAACTCCATTGACCACACCATCCGTTGGTCCGGTCACATTGTCGACGAAGAGGAAAAGAATCAACGAGTTGGCTGAGGCGTTTCAGAAAATTAATGAGTTACATGAAAAATCGCCGGTGTTAGAGAAACAAAGGGGTTTGGGTGAAGGAGCCAGGATTCCTAGTGGCACCAAAAGCTCGTTTTCGAGCTCATTTCCTAGCTCAGAATCGAAAGCATTTATTCCCGATTACTTCTACCAAGCTCCACCAGATGGGTCCAGAAGCAAACGGTGATAAATAGAAATGAATTGAATGAGTAAACTAAACTAAAAGTTCGAAAATGAAATATTTAATGAAATGCAATTATTATCGGCAGATAATCGAAATGATCCTTTTTACATTTGCACCATCTGTGCATAATTGTCCAGAAGAATCTTGCTGGATTGATCTAGTATCTGGGATTTGTCGAGCATCTGGGTATGAGAGGGCTTGCCATGATTGGAGTGTGCAGTATTCTCTGTGTATCGGGTGGTTTCTCCCGTTGAGTTGGAATTTCTCTTCTGTGAGATATGTGCTGAAGATGTTGGTGCTGAATAGTGCAAGCCCAAATTCTCTGCGCTGCGAACTGAAATGGAGGAAATAGTGTGGTTCGAGCCTGTCAAAGGGCGAAGTGATGTATCTTTGACGTTTCCAAGATAAGAGCTGGTGGGCCTATGACTATGCTTTGGCGGTAAGTCTAGCTTGCTGATGTCATAGATGAATTTGTCTTTCCAAGGATTATAAGACAGCTCTTGTTCTTGAGATTCCCAAATGTGTGCCTTGTTGTAGTCAAGCGAGCTTCCAGGACCATTGGCTTTTTCCAAATATTCACTGGCATTGCTGATCAGCTCGATCAGGCAGCGTGGGTGGTTTCCATTCATGGCAAGAATATTGGAAGTAAAGGATATCTGCGGTGATGGAAGAAGTTCAGAGAGCAACGAGGCATTGTGCTGCATGAGATTGTCAGTGTTGATAGAGGATGTTTTCTCTTTGGACAAATCAAAACGATAAGATGGTGAGTTGAGTTTGGTTTGTCTCTGCTTTCTGCTTGAAGGTCCAAATGAGGATGATGAATTGGATGATTTTTTAGAGGAGCTGCCAGAGGATCCCGACAGTTTGCGGGGCACCTTGGACTTAGTCACGCCGCTTCGCTTGAGTCTGAATTCAATTTTTGCAGCTACCATTCTGCGTAACAACACCTCGAAAAGAATCAGAGTATTCATTCTCTCCTTCTCTTCTTTTGTCATCATTTCACCTTCAAACGGTAGTGCTTCCTCGACTTTAGGTGGGATTCTTCCTCCTTCAGAAAACACAGCGGTTCTATACTTGAAATTGACCGCATTCAAGAAGTTGCGGCGTTTTTCTTGTAAAGAATTCTCGCTCAGAATTGTGTCTTGGTATTGTTTTCCGAATTTCTGTGGCTCCACATTTTCAGCCACCTTTTCCCCTTCAAATGGGGGCCTGTCCATGGCTGTAGTGGGTATTGTATCTTTAAGCATGGTGAATCTCGCGTCTCTAGATATAGCAAACTGTCGGAGGCTTGAGGTTAAGTCTGGCATCATATGAGTAAGATTCTTATATTCGAAGACTGCCATTGTGCGTGGAACAACATCCTTGATGAGAGCTAAGACATTGTCGTTAATGAAGTAATCGTCAATCTCCCGCTGAGAATTAAACTTGATATCCTTATGATTTGCTCGAGAGGCAGGAAAGTATTTGTAGGACGTTCTGCGCTTGATGGGAAACACGAATGAAAGCTTGGACGTTTTCTCTCGGGTTTTCTTGGCCTTTGAATGTCTTGAAAATACCAGCGAAGACAGCGTTTCCTGATGCGGTAATGCTTGGCGTTTTTGTATTCTTTTTCTGCTCTTGAAGGTATTTCTTCGCCGGAGAACGGGCGAGTTCGAAACCAACGACCCTGATCTGCGAGGCGTGTCACAATCCACGCGGGTCACAATAGGAACCGTAGTATTGGGAGATGAGCTGTTGTTGGCCATGGTACGCCCAGACCGAATGGCTTCCTCAATCTCGATGTAGCTGGCAGTTTTGTAGTTCTCTAAGTTTTGGTGAAGCGTCTTGGAAGCTGGCAGGGTTGCAGTGGGAGCTCTGTGATAAAGAACATCAAATGGGCGAGACTCTTGGCGCTTATGTTGAGGATTGGATGTAGGGGAATGTAAAGATGGTTGACGAGACGGCGTCAGATTAGAGTTCACATTGTTAATCGACGAAGGGCTTTGGCGTTGGCTTTTTCGGAGAGAGGCCTGTGACGATACCAACAGGCTCAAGCTGTTATGCCATTGTGTGTTGTATAGTAGCACCAGCAGCAGCAGCAGCAGCATGTTGTGGAAGTATAAGGAGGAGTAAGTAATGAGAAGGAATTTATTTAAAACATATTCGGGTAGACAATTGCAAATGGCTGGTTGCGAATTCCCGATGCGGAAAGCGCGTCGTTCCTCTAGAACAAACCCTATTAAGGGGACATTCCTTTTCCTGCGCGGCGCGAAAGAGAAAAAAAAAAGAATGCGCAAGCCCGGAATCGAACCGGGGGCCCAACTATGGCAAAGTTGGATTTTACCACTAAACCACTTGCGCTAGAAATGCTCCGCGACGGGGAATTGAACCCCGGTCTACCACGCGACAAGCGGTAATTCTAGCCACTAAACTATCACGGATTTCTTGAATACAAAATTTTGTGAAATTTTATATCAAAGTAATTTAAGTGCCATAGAAGACAGAGTATATTTATTGATGGAATTTGACTCGAACTTGAGTGAATAATTAGACGCAAGAGATGATTAAGGTTCTGCATTGTTTGTTTTGAAATTATCTCACTAATTTTAAATCCCGTCAATCTGAAAACTATAACGAATCAATCAATTCACCAGCTTAAAAAATTACCACGATTGAATTGACGAAGTCCTTCATTTTCAACTGAAACGGAAATTTTGGGTTGTCTGGAATTCATTATTGATTTTCGCCTTAAAGTCTACATGACTGCGAAATATCATGAAAAGAAAATAAATACACCACTGCCAGACATTTTCACAAGGATTCATCAGTCTTAAAATTCAGTAATTCATCCATTTGCTTCACAAATTTAAAGGAGGCGTAATTGGCCCTTCTCAATCACAATCCTGTAGTTTTGTCACTTGACGCCCTAATGTTAGTTATAATCCTTCATCATTGGCATTCCTGTCTATGAGAAGAACCAAAATAGAGTAACCAGGAATTGCCAGCTTAATATTAGCTTCTTGAACTAATCTACAATTTATTGTTGTTATAGTCGAAATCCAATTACTTGCCCTTTGGTCGTGCAGTGCCACCACACAGGAATATATATCGTAGTAGGAATCTCACTCATCAACTTTATGCGTACCCTTAGACATTTCGCCACCACCAACGCTACAAGGTACAAAATAGCTATTGTGGGTACCGGACCCGGGGGTTTTTATACAGCACACCATCTTCTCCAGAAATCCCAAAATGTGCCCATAAATATCGACTTTTTCGACCGGCTTCCGGCGCCTTTTGGTCTTAGCCGCTACGGTGTGGCCCCCGACCACCCTGAGGTCAAAAACTGTGAAGATTACTTAAAGAACATTATGTCCGAATATCCCGATCGCGTCCGGTTTTTTGGTAATGTCTCCGTGGGTCAGGACATGCCGCTTAGCTTGTTGGACAAGTACTACAACTCGGTTGTTTTGGCTTATGGCTGTGCTGCATCTGATAATCAGCTTTCAATACCGGGGGCGTCGCTTCCGGGAGTGATTTCAGCTCGTCAATTTGTCAATTGGTATAATGGTCACCCGGACTCGCCGCTGGGTGACATCTTCAACCTTCAGCATGTGGAGGATGTGACCATTGTTGGCAACGGAAACGTGGCCATTGATGTGGCACGTGTTCTTTTAGCTGACCCTCATACCCACTGGGCCCCAACAGATATGGCAGATACGGCGGTGGAATTACTTTCTCGCAGTTCAGTCAAGCGAGTTAACATCGTGGCCCGCAGGGGCCTTTTGGAATCGGCTTTCACCAACAAAGAGATCCGCGAGCTATTGCAACTTTCCGGCAAGGTTCATTTCATGCCTATTAAAGCCGACATGCTAGATGCTGTACGTCAGAAGAGCAAGACTTTGGGCCGTGTGGACAAGAGAAAGTTCTCTATACTAGAGAAGGCTCTGCATGAGAAGGCGGACTACGAAAGAGGATACAAACAGTGGTCTTTGCAGTTTCTCTTAAGCCCTAAAGAGTTTCTACCCAGTGATACCAATGATGCGTTACTTCTGGCTACAATCTTTGAGGAAAATGAGCTTGTGGAGGACTCACTCACCAAGCGTGTGTCGGTGAAACCGACCGGAAAAGAAGTACGTATCAAGAATGATTTGGTGATACTTTCGATTGGCTACGGAGGCACAGAGTTGGAGGGCTTCAAGGAGCTCGGTTTGAGCTTCTCCCCCAGAAACAACTGTATTGCGAACAACGAGGGTCGCTTGATATCTAGCCGACGCGGCGAAAATGAGCCGGAATACGCATACAAAAAGGGGTGGTACGCTTCGGGATGGATCAAAACAGGACCTCGTGGTGTTATTGCCAGCACCATGATGGAAGCGTTTGATACGGCGGAGAAAATCTTGGAGGATCTTTCCAACGATGTGTACAACGAACCGACTGAAAAAGGCGACATTATGAAAGAATTGCCACAGGAGCACGTTTCATGGGATGGTTGGAAGAAGATCGAGGCTGCAGAGTTAAATGTTGGGAAATCACTTGGCAAGACCCGTAACAAGATCCGCGGCATCACCGAAATGATAAATGCAGCAAAGGGTGAATGAGAACCCAGAGGATGTTCAGACAGGATTGAGATTCACATAATTTTGTGGAATCAATACCAATGCCAAATTTGGGGCAGTCCAAGAAAAGTCAGTCCAATACAGACATTTTGTTTTTGGATGTGACTAAGGAAAACTTTACGTCAGATACAGAGAATAGTCTCGAAAGATGGTTCTTTATTTGGATTCAACTTAAGGTGATATACTGGAGAAGTTTGGCACAGACTTGAGAACTCGCGGATTCAACGGGTGAAGTACCAGGTTCAGAGACTCTTCAAAGGACCAGTGAATTTCCGTAGAAAAGATTATTTTCAGACTGAAGCAAGGAAATTCGAAACTTATTCAGATGCAGTGGGAAACAGCAACAAAGTAGCTGGAGTGGTCCAAGCGACGGGCATTGGAGATGGCATTGAAAAAATTGATTGGCTCTTCCTCCAAGTATTTGGATCCACGGCGTACTATGGAGTCTGGGGTTTGGTGTAGGCCTTCTTGACTCAAATAATACTGGTATCCTGCATGGCCGTAGAGGCCTGTGGGTGGAAGATAAGGGACAATGTCGTGTTTATGATTCATGCGCACGTAACCCGTGGACAAGCATTCAAACGACGTGTTGGAGTCGATATACTTTGTGACATTTTCTGTCTCGAATAATGTATCGACAAAACGAGCAAACGCCTTGTTGCCAACTTTTGGACTGGCCAAAGTGACTACCAAAGCTTCGTGTCCCAAAAGCCGGAGCTCCACACCAACCAAAAGCGAAATGGCTGCACCCAAAGAATGACCCACTATGGCAATGCGATACTCGGGTCTCTCCTCTTTGACGTTGAGAATGTGATGGATAACCTTTTTGGCATTCATCTTCAAAAATGAATGAATCCCCTTGTGGACCTTGCACTTGGTGCAAACTCGTTTATCAGGAGCATCAAATTCGGAATCACTTTGCACAAGCGGGGTGTATGATACGGGTAGAGCGTCGAGATTGTTGAACCAATCTTGAGTGGAGGAAGTGCCTCTAAAAGAAACAAAAATGGTTTTCAGGGCTTCTTCAAGAGCGATGAAGCCCGAGCCTACTTCAAAGAAGCCATCAAATTCAAAGACTTTGATGATTTCAAGCGGTGAAATATGCTCATTCAAACATGCCACACTGGGGCAGCTTTCTCCTTGGGCGCCCACGGGGCCTACGTGTAAGCCCTTCTTGATGCAGTAGGAGACAGACGCTAGAAAGGCGAATTTCTGAAGTTCAAAGAAGTCGGCGGCGATTTCATCACATACCGCAGCCAGCCAGAGCAAAAGGGCTACAGAAAGAGCCCTAAAAGACATGAAGTTTGGAAATCTAATGGTGAATGTTGGAAAAATGGCACAAACTGAGACAGGCAAGAATGTTGCACAAACATAGCATTGTACAGGATACAGAATGGATATAAGATTTTGATATGTACAATTTGAAAGTGCAGAAAAGTGCAGTTATATGTTTGATTGTGCAGTACAGATAAGTGCAGCATCGCAGGTGTACTGGGAAGACATCAACAAGAGGCAAAAAAGATGAGAGACAAATGGTGATAATAGAAGAGGTGACAATAAAAAAGTTGGAAATAGAAAAGATGGAAATAGAAAGGTGAAAAGAGAAAAGATGGAGATAGAAAGGTGGATATAGAAAAGGTATAAGCCACTACCCATAGTCACTCCTCATATCTAAACGTAATTTTCATTCAAATATATAAAACATCACTTGGAATCACTGGATTTGACCCCTTCTTCAAAAGGTTGCTCTTCACGAGCCTTATCCAACATGGGCTTGATCTTGTGGCGGGCCAAGGCGGCGTTTACGCACGTGATGTAGTCGTCCCAAACGTCCGCACACTCATTATGAAGAGACTTCCCTTTTAAGAATTTTTCAATGTACCACTGGTTGAAGCAATCATCATGCTTTGTTTTTAGATCAGTGCATTCAGGGGCAAATGAGACAGACATGAGATTTCCCATAGTATGTTGAGAAGCTAGCACAGAAAAATGAGCTCGATGGCGCGCGTCCTCTAGACAAACAACTCACTGCAACATAATCAATACACACAAGGAATTATACATAACAATCATTATACATTACAGGATACATCACAATATTTATACACTACAGGTTAGCTCATTATACACTACAGAATACATTTCAAAGTTTACCCTGATACCTAATTATAAGCAGTATTCAGCCAAACGCGTATCCGTTAATCCTGTGTGAACTACCCATTAACCTGACACCTTATTCCTAAGCATACCAACTACTACCAACTACGAACACCAACTACTCATTGAATTTTCATCATGTCCACGCGGCGAAAACTGACCATCAACGTCAACGTACCGTCTCGAAATGACAAAACCAGCCTGCCTGCACTAGAGCTCGAGCGCTTGGAACAAGAAACGACACTCGTGCTCCAAGAAATCGACCATAATCTTTCTCGTTCCAATGCTGTTATTAACGATAAAATCTTTCCGATTTTGACCAAGTATGCGGCTGCCACCAGCAAAGTGTGGAAGAATGTCGGATTTTGGAAACACTTCATGGAAGAAGCCGCCAATGTTGAGATCAAAACACTTGTGGAAAAAACCAACCAAGTTCCGCTTGAGCCACAGTCTGCAGATTCATCTTACGATAAGCAAATTGAAGCATCGACTCCCCAACAACAACGATCTCGCTCGCTGTTTGCTTCATCTCAGAACAGTGTCCGTCGCCGACTCAGCAAATCGCCTTCCAAAAACGCTGAAAGAGCTGCAGGTGAACAGGCAAGGCTGTCAATAATCCAAAACTTTCTTGACTCGTCACCCACTCTTCCGGAACCGCCGGTGCTTATGAGTGAGGTGGGCCGAATGACCAATGCGAGTAGCTCCAGTGTTGCCCGCCCAATTCACGCCAATCGGGGCGAAGGCTCTAGCGATGAAAATCGAGATTTGAGCAGACTCCTGCCGATTCAGTTTCCGCCTATCAGCTTGACGCCGTCGGCATCTAAAACAAACCAGCACCAGGGAAGCTCTACTCAGAGATTTCCCAACACCCCAAACCTTCGGTCTAGCCTTCAAAGAAAGCAAGGTGCTGCTGATGCATCACCCTCTCGCAGAACGCCTACACGTTATCAGGATTCACAAGACGATATTGGATTCTTGGTTTCGAGTCATGTGCCCCATCTCAAGCCTCATCAAGATGACGATAGTGACGAGCCTTCCGTACCTGAGCTACAAACGATCAACTTGACACGGACTGGTCTTGCAGAGCCCAACGAGCGGGTCTTAAAAAAAAGCCGCTTTGCGGATGACCCCGAGAATGTGTTTTTGGACCGTCAGGCCAACCCCGAGAACCATTCGCGGTCCATGTCCCAGCTTTTTGAAGAGGTATTAGGGGCTGGACCCAGAGACCCTTCAGAGACTGTACAAGAACCACAGGCCGACGTTACAAATCAAGAGGCGGAAGAAAATGATATTTCACATCCAGAAAACCCGGACCCAGAAGAGCTGAGCCAGCATCAAAACCTATCGCACTCTATGGAGCAATCTGTCAATAGCTCCGAATTGGGTTCGTTTCTAGGAGAGCGCTGGAAATCCTTATCAAACACTCTACGCAAACAGTGAGCAGATGCATTCCGTGATCTTAGTTAATGATATGTCATTTAGTTTTGAAACCTGATCTCAGATATAGATTTCTGTTTTGGTACTAAATCTGATATCATTTACGAATTCTGGTTACTGAAGACGTGCTCAGCTTGAATATTTTCCAAATTTGGTGTTTTATTTTTTTTGGTTGTAATGTGCCATTGCGAATAATGAAGGGTACGAAAGGACTCATAGCTACTCAAGCACTCAGCCGCATTCCTAGCCAATTAATAGATTCTTAGATTTTAGCCATAAGCTTTATACTTGGCCATTTACTTTTCTTTTTTTTTTTTTTTTTTTTTTTTCTAAATCTTAGAATCTTGGTTGATTCTTGAATGTTAATTATGATATATGATCCATCAGTCTAATCACAGTGATTCCTTCATACAATCTACTCTATACTATATGATGAATGTTAGAGGGCCTGCACACAGCCGTCGCGTGGACCTGTCAAACAAACGCTCCCTACTTATTTAAACAATGCCTAAGCTAAAATGGCCAACGATACGAAATCCGAAAAAAGGCTGCGTCGCTCCAAAGCTTCTCGCTCAATTACAGTGTGTCTAAAATGCAGGCTGCGCAAGATCAAGTGTGACAAGTTATTTCCTACCTGTGGCAACTGTGCCAAAACAGGCAACGAATGCCTTATGTTGGATCCTTACACCGGCGAACGAGTCCATCGTGCCAGTATCCACAGCCTACGTTTGGAGCTTGAGGAAAAAACAGCAGAATTAAATGCATTGAAGCTAGAACTTGGCATGAAGACGTCGCCTCCAGTCTCTCAGTCTGGACGAGCCGATTACGGCTCTGAATATGGCTCTGAATATGGCTCCGAATTTGGTTCTGACTTCTTCTTTGGCTCAATCCGCACAACATATACCGATGGAGCCAATATTGAGCTTTCAGACCGAAAATTCGTGGATGAGTGTGTGTGCGTGTACTTCAAGAGCATCAGTGCCCAACTTCCGATCTTGCATAGAGACTACTTTTTGTTTCATTACTATAAGCCCATATACGGGCGGGTAGGACCACATATTCTACGAGGAATTTTTGGTAATAACTTCAACTCGGAAGCGTACTCGGAGGAGTCACTTCCTGAATACGGCGCTCAACATAACGAAAAGTGTCTCTTTTTCTTATTGATTGTGGTGGCCATTCTGGCATCTCAGAATCAGCAGACATTTTCTTTGGTTGCCAGCAGGCAGTATCACAGGCTAGCGCTTTCATTTGCAAATCATGTGTGGAGAGCATCTCCAGATCAGGATGAAATCTCCAAACTCGAGATCCTACAATCGCTTCTCTTGCTTGCACAATACTCCTTGATGAGACCATCGAACCCTAGGTCATGGTATGTGGTGGGTACCTGTATACGGCTTTGTCAAGATTTGGGACTTGACAACGAGCCCAAATTTTTGCGGTCTGATGACTACTACATTGTTGACTTGCGTCGTCGTTTATTCTGGTGCTGCTACTGCTTGGACAGACAAGTTTCCAATTACGTGGGCCGGCAGTTTGCCATAGAAAATTCCCAGACAGACTGCCCGCTCTTGACTACTCGTGATGACCTGGCCCTCGTTTACAAAGATTCGGAAATGAAAAAAGTGGCTACGTGGCTCCACTCTACTCCCGATACCAAAAAGCTCACTATCCATTACATTAATCTTCGGGTTCTTCAGGGTGGAATCTACGAGTACATTCATCGTGTGGATAATAGGATTACTCAGCCAAACTTGGCCGATCCCGGATTTCTGGATCTCATTGCCGAGCACGACTTATGGAAGAAAGATAAGCATCAGGAACTCGTATCATGGTTTCAAGACTCGCTTAAAGATAGTGGTATCTACCAGGAGTTTGATCGCTTGATTATCAACCTCAACTTCCATCAAACGCTTATCCATATTTACGAGATCAACCCTATGACGCCTGTCATAACCAAAGATGAACATTATTTGATTCTTTATGAGTCTGGTCGTCAAATCATGCACACATATCATGAAATTTCCAAGAAGAAACTTATTAACTACTCATGGGTTGCAATCAACAATCTTTTCATGGGGTGTCGGTCCTATCTACTGCTGATAGTTAAGTGTGAGGTGCTCAAAAACAGGCTAGTCCAACAAGATATTCAAGAAGATTGCCATAAAGCACTTGAAGCTTTTACAGAGCTCAAGAATATCTGTTATGAGCCCGCAGAATCACTCATGACAAGGTTCAGCATGAATGTTAGCTACACAATTGAAGTGTTGGTAAACTGGAAAGCTCAACGCCATTCGGAGGGTGAAGCCGAGGAGAGAGTCACTTACCTGGTATATGATGTTTTTTCAAAGCAGCAACTGAAACAAAAAACTCAGAGTGATTGGGAAGACGACCTTTGGGGCAGCGACATTGATGCCACATTTAAGAACACTTTTATGGGGAGCATACACAATCAGATATACCCGGGTAATGACCAAGAGGTTACGTTTGCGAATGATTTTGGTATTATGTACCAAAACTAGCATCTGATATCATAAATTGCTTTTTTAATAGATGATACACGAGTAAAGGTACCAGTAAGTAAGCGAGTAATTACCCAAAGTGATGGATATTTGTAATCATGAAATTTCAAGAAATCCGTGATAGTTTAGTGGCTAGAATTACCGCTTGTCGCGTGGTAGACCGGGGTTCAATTCCCCGTCGCGGAGCATTTCTAGCGCAAGTGGTTTAGTGGTAAAATCCAACTTTGCCATAGTTGGGCCCCCGGTTCGATTCCGGGCTTGCGCATATTTTTTGCATCTAGTCGCGTGCTGATTTCAATTATTGATTTTTTAATGACGTGAACCACACCACGCATGAAGCTCGAGGACATCAATCTCCAAAACCCAGTCGAGATCGGCTACTATGATCCATTTGGTGCCTTTAGTCATATAGAAAATGATCTCAATTCCAGGTTTCCCCTCTCAAATCTCCATTGGAAGTACCACCCCCTGCAGCCTGTACGGTCAATCCCACTACTACCCACCAAACTCGTTGAAGAAGTTCCCAATTCCCGCAAAATCGCCTCCAATGTACAAGGTACCAGCAAAGTTTACCTTCGGCTCATGTTTGTCAAGGTAGACTCGGTGGACGTTTACCGACTGCAGGCTAGGCCGCTTATCATGGAATGGCTCAAGAATTCCGTCAAAGACAAAGATGTCAGCTGGGCCATTGTGATGGTGGTACCTGGAGGAAGCAAGAATGGAAAATCTGGGCTTATGAAAACGTCGGTTTTCGATAAGCTTCGAATGGACTTTGGAGTTGAAGGCAAACGACTAAATCGATGTGATATCAAAATGAATGAATCTAGCTCGCAGGGGGATAATGTGCAACATATAATGAAGCTAGCGGCGGAATTCGACGATGACATTCAAAAACTAGAGGATTATAATCAATTCTGCACAACGCTTAAGGCGCTTTTGCTTGAGACGTTCGATCTACGCTACACAAAGTCTTCCCGATTTATCGAAGCTCTCACTCCTCAAATTGATCACGTTGAGTCCAGAATCAAAATTTATTTGGAAAAACTCAAGTTGGCGCAGATACTAAACGATATGCGGTGCTTCAGCGAGTCGCTAGAACTCTGCGAGGAATTAAGCTCGGAACTAAAGGGCTTTCTTGAAAAAACTCCCCATTCAGCCAAGGGCGAGGTTCTGTCCGTGCCATTTATTGACAACTTGGAGAACTTTTCCATTGAGAAATCCCTCTCTAAACTCGATCCCTGCATACAGGTCTCAGACCTCCTCTACAATGGGCAGTCGATTGAGCCGTTTGAGATCAAGCTTGGACTCTTTTTAAAGCTTCTGAATAATCTTCAAAGCTTGGCAAATTTTGCATCGCTGATCTCTATTTCTTCCATTTACATTGCCACGCTACTAAAAGAGCTTATTGTCATAATCAATGAAGGGCTCCGAGTTTTTGCAGGACACGACAAATTTCTTCAATGGCTGTGTGCCATGTGTGATTTTTATTTGAATCTTCCATTGGCCAAAAAGCTTATTGAATTGGATGCTACGCAGCTGGAGACTAATAATGGAGATTGCAGCGCTATGGAGATTCTAGAGTACAAGGGAGAAATTAAGCTTCTCAAGAGATTCATTTTGGACAAAATGGCTGCAGCTAGGGGCTTAGAGTTGCCGCAAGTCAGCGGAATTGGTGAGAAACTTGAAGATGTATCGCTTGAAGATGGAAAAGACGCTGAAGAACTCGTCATCACATATCCGCCAATCGTCTCATACTTCCAAAATCAGCAAGCATACGATGAAAACTTCGAAGCTCTCAGTATTTCTGCAATGCAAGACTTTGCAAGATGTGAGCGGATCAAGACAGTCGACCTTATCAGCATAGATTTAGCTTTTCTTCATTTCAGAAAAAAGCAGTACCAAGAGGCATTCGACATTTTCCTGAATTCTTATGAATATTTCTCTTGCAACGGGTGGAAATTGATGGGGGGCGTGTTCCTTGAAATGTACCTAGAGTGTCTTCGGCATCTTGAGCCCAACAACATCAGCCAAATTGTTTCTCTTCTGCTTGATCTTTTTGCGACGTTGAGGGCGCCCATGAACGAATCGAAGGATATTAACAATTTCCATCTTTTCAAAAGTATCAGCCAGCGTCAGAAATTACTCAAGAATCTATGCGAGATGTCCAAGAAGGTCGACGAAATGATAATCTACCCGCTCGAGAATCTCTTTTCCTTCAACATCGAGCCTTACATCGACGTGGACGAAGATTCTTGCAAGAATTTTATTGAGTTGGTTGTACTGAGTCAGTATGGAATTGAGTTTCAATTCTTGGAGATATACGTCTCTCTCGTTAGTCAAGAAGAGCATAGAGACCATTACATAAGGTTTAGTGCAAGGAATGTGTCAGTCACATCGGGTATGGGGACCACTATTCGCCTATTCACCAATGAGTTCCGCTCAGGTGCTTACGTTATTGATGAAGTCGGGTTCAAAATTGCAGAAAAAATTGTTCTCAGCCATACTCAGAAGGAGTCGCCATCTCCAGATGACACGGTTGTGTATGTTCCACGTGACGGTGAAACGGAGCCAACCAGCCCAGTCTTTGGGAAATTAAAGCAGGTATTTCATTATTATCTGTCACCCAGGATTCTCAGAGTGGAATTCTCGGCGGCGCCCATGGTGGAGCTCGGGTCAAATTACTTGGAAGTGGTGGTTTTAAATGGTGAGAAGGAAGTGACAGACGTTGAATTGAAAATAGCCAATCCATCCTATGGATTGAATGTGCAGAAGGATTATAAAGTGGTTCAATTTGATCGAATTAAGCCCAAAGTTAATGACAGAGCAGTGGTGGAGTTTAACAGTGACAGCAAAATCATTGAAATCATGGCCATGTGCACATACAAAATCGGTGACGAGACCTTCGAGACTTATGTGGAGGACTATTTCGATACTAATCTACTGATCTCCATCTCTGTTCAGGATATCTTCCGGTCGTCGGCGATATATGCCAAGTTCCAAATCGGCTGTGCGCAGGCACGACACCCCGTGAAAGTGATCAAGTGCCAATTCACGTGCTCCAACGATAAGTATCAGGTGGTGAGTCTGTGTCTTCTTGCAGACCTAAAAGAGCCACTTTTGGTGAGCTCAGAGCAACTGGCATTTGTCTTCTACAAGCTCATACCACAAGGTGGGGATTTGGATCCATCAGATACATTGGATTTGAGTATCACACATTCCAACCTTCAAAGAGATTGCGAGCAGATTACAAAGTTTGTTTTGCAGAAAAAATTCACAGAGAATGGGGTTGGGAAATTCTCCATGATTGCCCAATCGATTGTTCTGCAGATGAAGTTTGACCTCTTCCAATTTGGAGTAGAGGGCCACATTATTGTCCTCAATCAACAGGAATGCAAGGAAGCTATGTTTACCAAGTTGAATACTCATGTGGTTCAGCAACTCCGTGATCATTTGTTGAACACTTTTATGGCAATTTTCAATAATTCCAAAATGGACGTTCCATCAGAAGCGTTCGAAACCACATCGCACCAGATTCTCCATATCCCTGTCACCGTGCCCACACTAGATATGCTCCACCACGTGGAGTTCCAGATAGGTAAAAATGGTCAGAAAAAATGTTCACTGTTCGTTGTGGGAGAACCCATCGATGCCAAACTTGTCATTCTGTCAACATCAAGATGGGCCTTACGAAAAGCCAATGCCGTATTGGCATCCTCTTCACCCAAAAGTTCTAATAATGAAAAGGAGACTCAGTTTGAGATATCTATCATGCAAGAAGAAAATTGGTTTATCTCTGGAGTTTCTCGCCAAAGCTTCTCGGTTTGCGGGTCCCACGCTACTAAGGAGATCGCCGTATGTTTGGTGCCATTGAGCGTCGGCGAGCTTTTGTTCCCTCGAACTGAAATCAAGTCGCTGGATTCTTCATGTACGTTGGATGTCGTGCATGAGAATGCTTCCGAGACGGTATTCGTGACGCCAGACCTCAAGAGCGTCAGTGTTACATTCTAAAATTTCGCAGCAAATGGGCGCGTCACGTGCGCGAAACGGCAAATAGTCTCACTTTCATAGTCCGCAACTATCACATAAATCTTAAGTAACTCATCATCCACAATAAACTACTTATGACTGAGGACTCGGTGCATGTGCAGATCCCGCATTATCCGCCGTTTCAGCTACTTTCGTCACTCATTGACAAAGATCCCGTGATTTGGGTCCACCTTTTGGAGGGTTACATCAAGCTCTGTCAGGCCCTTCTTTCAGGCCAGATTAAGCTCGATGTCAAAAGCATGCAGCAACTACAACTCTTTCTTAAGGTTTTTCTAGCAGAAACTGCCCAGGAAAAGAGCCAGATTTTCTCTTTGGGTGCCATTAACCCAGAAATCACGGAGAATACCGCCACGTTGCGGGCCTACATCTTTCAGGTGATTTGTGACTATGGCGTGGTTAAACTCTCGTTTACAGGAGAGACACTATGGAACTTTGTTTTGGTGTACGTGGAGAAAAACGCTTCTATGGTCAGAAAAATCCTTAGTGGTGTTCACAACTCTAAGTTCAACGATAACAAAAAGTCGGGTAAGATCTCCCTGGCCCCCGTGCTCAAGAAATATTTGATATCACAAATAAGTCTGGGAAAAATGCAACAGGATGGATCACAGAACGACCTAACGGCGCTTTCAATGCTTTTGGGTCTGCACATCAAAAATACCGCCAAAAAAAGCTTTAGTGTCACCAAAGGAGGAGCTCGTGATAAGGTGCTAGCAAAGGAAAAATACAATCAGACTGCATCAAGTGCGTTGAGTTTTGCGGAGATATTTGTCACTGATCATTGGGTTGAAGATCTTGAAGGATTGTATGCGGGCGGGAAAAGCGTCAACGCCGAGACCATCAAAAATTGGATGATTGTGAGCATCTTATCACTTTCTAGTGCCAAATTGGCTACAGTGGTGACCACAATTGGAATCAATGGCCCGGAAACTTTACTGATGTCCCCGTTACTCGCGGCCATAATCCTCTCTGATGCATACGCCAGCTTGGCCCCCGGTCTTGAGGAGCGGCTTCCTTTCTTGAAACATATTCATACAGAGAATGATGTCAACCCTGAAAGTTTGCGCTCTTTGATTGAGTTGTTCCCGGACCTCTCCGAAAACCAGGCCAAACGCATTCTTCGAGATCATAACGGCCTCGAGGAAGCAACACACGTGCTTTTAGAAAATCCGGCTTTGATGCACGAGGTTCCCGAGGTCGAGACAAAACCAAAACCCGTCGAGATTTCGGCGACTGAGCTCCAAAATGGGCTTGATCGGTTCAAGCTCGGCGAAAAAGACACTTTTGTGAAGGTCACCAAGTCTAAGGGCCTGGACTCAAAGGATACACGCAACCGCACATTGACAGCAGCTTTGCGGCTTCTATACGACAGTGAAGAGGATGAGCGTGACGACACCTACGATGCACAGGAAGATACACTGGGTTCTGCATTCCTGGAATATGAAAGAAAGCCAAAGGGGAAGGACAAAGCTCGGCTTGTCGTTTTTGATGATGACGTCACCCCAAAAGCTCCTACAGAGCACGATCGAAACGAAATGATTTTATTTGGCTACCTTAAGAAGGGAGGCGACACGTTGTTTGAAAAAACTTTGAGAAACAGCGCCACCAGAAAGGAAATGCGAGCGGCTACTCAGTGGACCGATGAGCAGATTGAGGGCTGGTCGAGAATGCTTAAGAGATCCTCCAAGAGATTCCGCATGTTGGAAGAGGCATATGCTTTCGAGAACTCAAACCGCCGTGTCAACAGAAAAGTAGAAATGGAGAAAGACCTGGATTCTCGAGGGGCTTCCATAGAGCCAAAGCCAAATACTTCAAAGGTATTAAGAAAAGACCCGAAGGTTTCGGATCCAAAAGTGTCCAAGGAAGAAAGACTTCGGGCGCAGCAAAAGAAAGAAACGAACAAGGCTAAAAATGCCAACCACAGTCGGAAAAGCGGCCATAGCAAGAAAACCAAGAATGAGCTCGTGGGAATGCGTCAGTGATCTATGAACAAAGGTCAATTCAAATCACCAGCCATGATCAAACAACATTGAAACAGACTCTCCGTTGTGAATTCTTCTGATGGCCTCGGCAAGAATTCTTGCGACATCCAAAACTTCCATCCGCTCTGCACCCAATGCTTGTACATTTTCGGTTTGTGGGATACTGTTTGTGGTGATGATCTTGTCGATGGCCGAAGCTCGAAGCTTTTCAACAGCATCACCACTGAAAATAGCATGGGTCACAAAGCAATAGACAAGCGAGGCGCCGTTCCTTTTAAGAAGTTGCGCAGCCTTGGTCACCGTAGCGCAAGTATCTGCAAGATCATCCACTAATACACACACTTTTCCATTCACGTCACCCACGAGCATGGACGTTTTAGATGAAGAGCACTGTGTGCGCATGGGCAAGTCAGTAGCCGACAAAATGGCAGAGCCCATCGAAGATGGTGATACTCGTATACTTCTCTCCTTATGTATCAAAGCAAAGGAACACCCCAAAGCATCTGCAATGGCCGTTGACCGTTTGGCTCCTCCAGAGTCGGGTGAAACAATCACACACTCAGTATAGTTAGGAATGTAGTCCACAATGTATCGTTTAAACAAAGGCATCAGGTAAAGATTATCAACCAGTATGTCGAAAAAGCCCTGAAATTGCGGATCGTGTAAGTCCATGGTGATACATCTGTCTGCACCGGCTGTTGTTAACAAGTTGGCCACGAGCGTACCATTTTGACTAACCCATTGCTTATAGCCGCTAACATCTCTTCCAGTTTGGTCGACGGCACCTAAGGTTTCAGTGCCGGCAGCATTTGTGCTCATTCTGCGTGGCTGGTTAGAGATTTTGGCTAGGACGCCATGAGCGGCCAGCGCCTCCCTTGCCTCCATCTCAACCTTGGGGTTTTCAGGTTGCCTTGAGTAGGGAAAAAATGGCAACACGGCGGTGACTCTTCTTGCACTGGCTGTTTTGCAGGCACAAATCATGATCAAAAGCTCCATGAAGTTATCATTGACCTGACCGCATCCACTCTGCACGATGAAGACGTCCTTTTCTCTGACGGAGTCCTTGATCTCAATGGAGGTTTCACCATTTGAGAATTTTCTCTGCTCAATATTTCCTTTGTGAAGAGTAAGATTTCTGCAGATAGCAGTTGTGAGGTTGGGGACCGAACTGCCCCCAAGCACAACGACATCCTTCATTGCTGGTGGTAACAAAATTTGTGCGCGCGATATTCATGTAATCGGACCACGTGACTAGCTGCAAATGAGATGAACGGCATTAATCAAAACTTCAAAATCATTGAAATCTTCAGAAACCTCATCGA